>OV815283.1:30762449-31988704 GCA_929108145.2 Limnephilus rhombicus
CACCCGGTGAGTCGCATTTTATTCTTTTAATATTTAAAAGCATTTCTTAATTTAGCTTCAATTACGTTCAATGACCACCGGGGGGGACCTCAGTATTTTACAAATATAATATGCTTCGTTTATGCTATCAAATAATGACAGTGATAAACGAGCATAAGGTTTAAAATGAGTTTTAACTTCTATTAAAATTAACAACGTGCTTTGTTTTTCAGCTAAAACATAATGTTTTTTTCATATACCCACAAATTTCAAGTGAATAATTCTAATTGTGAAATGTAAATTGAATTAGTCGCGGATTGTGAAACCCGCCATTTTTATCACAACATTTTGAAGTAAAACGGTATAAAACCGTTGCTAACCATTTTTGTCTGATATCATCTAGCTGTCTCATGAATCCCTGTCAAAGATTATGTATATTTCCTTGTTTTGTGCATTAAAAAGGACTAAATTTGCTGGCCTTCCATTTCAGCTAGTTTCACAAAGGCGAGCGGTTAAAGGCGGAGACACACATCACCGCTTGGAATCTTCCGGATAAAGGCAGAGCCACACCGGCGAGTTTCGCGGACCAGTTTTGCCGAGAGAAAGGCAGCCAACCGATCTCACGAAAAAGATGACTCATCAGACACGTGAAAGTTTTTAAAAAGTTTTACATTAATCTAATTATTTTTTTCCAGCATTTTAGAAAATTGTTACATTAATTGATACGTGTACAATATGTTACAACTTAAATGTGTTGCCTTTGAAAAATCTGCAGAGCTCTTGTAATCTAATTGCATCTCGAAAACGTAACTACCTACCAATAAATTTATCATCATTTAATATATTTCAATAATATTATTAAAGTTTAGCACTTTTCATTTTGATGATAATATTAAATTTCATGAGTTTTGGAGATTTTTATACATATTTTTAGCCAAGTAATAAATTTTAATAATAGTATTACAATATTAATCGTACGGATGATTTTGTCTTCTTACTTTCTGGCATCATCTAAAATAAAATATTAAAAATTTCGGTTATTTTTAAACTTTTAAAATAATTTTTAACAGATTTCAAAAATTTTAACTTTTAAAATAAAAACATTATCAATTTGCAACAAACAATTTTAGAAATCATTTTTAAACTTATATGGGTATTAAATTAAAAAAATTATTTTATACATTCACTTCCTTTGAAATTTTGCCATATCTGCTGCTAATTGTTCTGACCAAATTGGGAGATGTTTACTATCGAAAAGGAAAATAAAGAAGAAAACTCCAACGAATCAAACTCAAGTAAGCACATCGTAACCAACGAAGGAAACGCCAGCAGTTCAAGCGTTTCTGATCCTCCCGCAATCCCAAGCGGCAATCACAGCAAAAACAACATGGAAGGAGACAGCAGACCAGCATCGGACGTACACCCAGTTTCAGTACGCTTACCAAGCTGTTGGAAGTCTAATATTGCTCTCTGGTTGGCCCAGGCCGAGGCACAGTTCGTGAATTCTCGGATAAAAGATGACTTCACCAAGTACAACATCGTAATTGCCGCTCTTGATCCTGACACCCTGCAGATAATAAGCGACATAATAATTAATCCACCAGCCCAAGAAAAATATGTACGCGTCAAGACAGCCCTCATCGAGCGTCTTCAGGACTCGGAGGAGAAGCGACTAACTCGACTTCTCACCGGCATCCAGTTGGAGGACCGAAAACCAACTGGTCTACTAAGGCACATGCAGGAGTTAGCGGGACCCGCTTTGGCAAAGAGCGCCATCGTCAGAACACTATGGTTGCAGAGACTCCCACAGCATGTCCAGGCGATACTGTCCGCACTGTCAGACAACGATCTCGAACAACTTGCTTCAGCGGCGGATAAAATTATTGATGTGTACCAGGCAACCGAATGTACCGCGGTTGACCGTAACAAGCGACCAAGCCCATCGCGAGCCGAAGAACCTGAGAATTCCATACTTCTAGAACTTCAAAAACAAGTGCTCACACTTACAAGAGAAATCAAACAATTGAAGTTAGACCAAAACAACGCCAATCGACAATCCGATTTTAAAGGACGAAATAGACAAAACTTTCGCCGAAATTCGCACGACCAGTCCCCATCTAGACAAAACCCCGCTAGAAGACCAAGGTCAGGGTCTCGTGGGAGATCTCCGAACAGGAACCCTGAGGGATATTGTAAATGGCATAACATTTATGGTGAAAAGGCATACAAGTGCTACCAACCGTGTTCTTTTCCAAAAAAAACACCAGGGAAACGACAGAGGAAGACCACAGTAGAGACATGTGAGCTTCCTGCTAATACTTGTCGTCTCTTTCTATTTGATCGCGAAACACGTCAGAAGTTCCTCGTGGACACGGGAGCTGACGTCTCCATAATCCCTAGAGATTTTAACCACAATAAAAAATGCATTACCTCGGATAGCCGCACACCAGCTTTGTACAGCGCCAGTGGTAATTGCATTAAAACCTACGGCACAAGAATACTGGAACTCAACTTGGGTCTACGTAGGACAATGAAGTGGAAATTTATAGTGGCAGATGTATCAAGAGCTATTTTGGGAGCCGATTTTCTGCACAACTTCAACCTTACCGTAAATTTAAAAAAGGCAGCGATCACGGACTCGTCTACAGGATTGCTGATTCGAGGCACGAAATACAAAGGAATCTCTTCAGGCATTTCAACAATATCTAACACCCTGAAGTATCGAGATATCCTCTGTAAATACCCAAGCTTGACGCGGCCTAACATGGAGACAACAGGAATTAAACATACAGTGACCCATTGTATCGAAACTAAAGGCCCTCCTGTAACCGAACGTGCGCGCAGGTTAGCACCAGCACTTCTAGAAGCGGCCAAACGCGAATTTAAATTTATGATGGAACAGGGAATATGCCGACCTTCCAAGAGCAACTGGGCCAGTCCGTTGCATATGGTAAAAAAGCCTAACGGTGAGTGGCGTCCCTGTGGAGACTATAGGCGTTTAAACGCAAAGACCGTTCCGGACAAATATCCGATCCCTCAGCTCCACGACTTCACTCACAAACTGTCATCAGCAAAAGTATTCTCGACCATTGACTTAGCGCGGGCATATCACCAGATACCTGTAGAACCTGAAGACATACCGAAAACGGCTATCATCACACCGTTCGGATTGTATGAGTTTACCACCATGCAATTCGGGTTATCCAACGCGGCACAAAGTTTCCAACGCTTTATGCACGCCATCACCAGGGATCTGGACTTTTGTTTTGTATATCTTGATGACATACTAATTGCATCCTCAAGTGAAGAAGAACACCAAAGACACTTAGACATTTTATTCAAACGCCTAGCTGAAAATGGTCTTATCATAAACATCCAAAAATGTCAATTTGGTGCCTCTACCGTAAATTTTCTGGGGCATACAATTACACCAAAGGGGATGACCCCTATTAAAGAAAAAGTGAAAGCGATAACAGAATTTCCACTGCCTAAAACCGCAAAAGGTCTGCGCCGTTTTTTAGGTATGCTTAATTACTACCGAAAGTTCCTACCTAATGCTATCCACACCCAGGCGAAATTATTTGACTGTATAGCCGGATGGAAAAAGAATGACAAAAGAGAACTTACATGGAGCTCGGAATTAACCGCAGCGTTCGAGGATTGCAAAAATCATCTTGCAAATGCAGCGTTACTAGCTCATACGAATCCCAACTCCAAAATCGCTATCATGGTAGACGCTAGCGATACGGCGATCGGAGCCTCTTTACAGCAGTTAAACGGCGACACATGGGAGCCACTTGGATTTTTCTCTAAAAAATTCACTCCAGCTCAGCGGAAATATAGCACATTCGACCGCGAGCTAACAGGTGTCTACGAAGCCGTAAAATACTTCCGCAATAGCGTTGAAGGACGTAATTTTAGTATATATACCGACCATAAGCCAATCACCTATGCCTTTCACAAGAAACGAGCCTCCAGCTCTCCACGGCAGGAAAGACAGCTGGACTTCATCGCACAATTTTCGACTGATATTAGGCATATCTCCGGACTGGAGAATGTAGTAGCGGATACCCTGTCTCGAATCGAGGAGATAAACTGTCCCTCTACAATTGACTATGAGAGAATGGCAGAAGAGCAGTGTCAAACTGACGATCTAATTAAGGCAAAAGATGACACCAGCCTCTCCCTACGTCAAATGGTGATACCTGGCACAGATAAATCGTTATGGTGCGATATATCAACTGGTCATGTCCGACCTTTCGTTCCAGAGTCTATGCGAACCGAGGTCATAGAAAGCGTACACAATGTCTGTCATCCAGGCATACTCGGAACAACAAACTCAGTGAAATTGAGGTTTGTGTGGCCCAAGATGGCGAAAGACATAAAAATTTTCGTTAAAAACTGTATCCCTTGCCAAAAAGCGAAAGTCTCAAAACATACAGTAGCTCCACCATCAGCTTATATCTTACCAGAAGACCGCTTTCGCAACGTACATATCGATTTAGTTGGACCTCTTCCAGCTTGCAATGGATACCAATACCTGTTGACAATGATCGACAGATTCACACGTTGGCCTGAAGCAGTACCATTGAAAGACATGTCTGCAGAAACCGTCGCAAATGCACTGATGGACCACTGGATAGCTCGTCACGGGACCCCGGAGACGATAACCACAGACCAGGGCCGTCAATTCGATAGTTTTCTTTTTAAGAAACTGGCGGAAAAATTGGGAATTAAACATACAAGGACTACGGCATACCACCCACAAGCCAATGGCTTAATAGAGAGATGGCACCGTACTCTGAAAGCCGCTCTTAGTGCGAGCGGTGACCCGAACTGGTTGGAGACTCTTCCGCTCATACTACTCGGATTGAGATCCACTGTTCGTGAAGATCTAAAATGTTCCCCAGCTGAACTCACATATGGTAGAACATTAAGATTGCCATGTGATTTCTTCACCGAAACACCTAAAGAAGAACCCGACACTTACGTAGGTCGACTTCAAAGAAAATTTGAAAATATCAAGCCAACACCTACCACCGCCCATGGATCAAGGAAATGCTTTGTACATAAGGACTTATCTCTAACTACCCATGTCTTTCTTAGAACAGACAGTGGAAGAAGGCCCCTTCAAAATTCATACGAAGGACCTTATAAAGTGGAGGAACGCGACGATAAAACGTTTGTAATCAACGTAAAGGGCAAAAATAAACGTGTTTCCATAGATAGGTTAAAACCAGCCTTCCTACCTGCAGAGGAAAAGGTACCAGTAGAAGAAAATATTCCTGTTGCTACAACTGTCCAGGAACCACTCCCAGAAATAAAAAGAACAAGATCTGGTCGTAGAGTCCATTTTGGCGACCGTTACCGGTCGGAAAGCAAATAATTGGCAAAATTAGAGATAATTAATTAATTCTTTTCCTTCCTACAGATCCCATATCAAATTAAAAATGACTACCAAAAAAATAATATTAAAAAAAGCATATACAAAGCTTGTATTATCTTAAACCGTATATCTGTAAAATTACTGATAACTAAAGACTTCAATTTTGAAAGAAATTTTGAACTCTAGTACTATTATTTGTTGTATACAATACATATCGGTCATCAAAGTGATGAACCATTTAACCAATGAAATTTTTCATTTTTTAAAATCATGTAAACCATGTAACTAGTTTTAAGAAAAATTTAACACTTGAAAGTGTGTAAAAAACGATGTACTCAGACAATAGTCATTTTTTTTAAACTTAATATTAACAAAGCGTAATATGTCTTGTATTGACCACATACTCAATATAACACATATTAACGTAAATAATAACCTTGTTTTAAAAATAAAACATTCCGCAGCTTGCGATGAATATATAAATAGTAAATCTAGCCACTCCGCTTTGTGCGTTGAAGTTTTTATAAATTTTATACAACTTTTCTTTGAAAAACGTGTATAGAATGTTAGAATAAAATTTTTACATGTATCTATCTATTTTTAAGCAAACAAAAAACATTGTATATCAATCAATGAAACCTTCTTATCCAGCAATAATCGCTAATCAATAATGTATAATTATTGTGTAATACAATCTTAATATATTCTATATTGAACATGTTCCCAATATGGAATATATTAACATATACATATAAACCTAGTATCTAACATTGTTAAATAACTTTTAACTAACATAAATGTCACATATATATAACAATTCTTGATTCAACTTAAACATTAAGACTTTTATCAATTCATGTATAGTGAAAATGTTTTTACCTTTGGTAATTTTAACCATGGTCACTCAGATGTGTTTTAAAATGATACTCACCATCTGACTGAACACTTGTTGAATCTTTATATAAATAATATGTACTAATTCTTTTCAATTGTTTACGGTAGCGACTAAATGCTATTAGTCAATTAATAATTAATTGCCATAATTTTTAGAAAATAACAGATCTACTCTGGACGATCCATACCCAGTCTAGTTCCTTTTGATAATAATAAACTCCATTTGTATGTCGAGTTGATAAATGCGCTCCAGTAAACAATTGAAGATAATTTTTATTCGTTTTTTTTTTTTTTTTTAAAAAAAAGGAAAACAAAAACAATTCTTGTATGTGCATTTAAGTATAATAAAATTTAAAATCGTAAAAAATGATCAAGTAGTTGATCAACTTCTATGTACACATGACAGTTGTTTTGTTGTATCAAATTTTAAATTATGTAACAGTACATTAAAAATTAGTGTAATTTCTTATAAGTACTTACTTTATTATAAATAATAGATAAAAATTTTACTGAAAATTTTCCACATTCAGAGTGATGTGAGGTATTCTTTTGTATCACAAAAGTGATGTAACATATTTATTATAATATAGAAATACGAAGTACTACATTGGTACCTACAATGACTTCACTATATAATCATTTCAACATATTTCTAGGCTATATTAAATACATGGCTAATCGTATAATGTACACATATATGTTACTTTTGTTTTTTTTAATAACTTAATATATTAATTAACTTATAGGAAACATAGATATTTTGGTTTCATAACTACCATTTTTATAAATTCAAACAAAAAACTTTTGTAAACAAAAATGTATACTCACCTATTAACAACTAGTTGAAGCGTTATCCTTGTTAGTAATCCTTTATTGCTTTCGTTGAGTCATTTCAAATATTTAGGTTTTAATAAAACTTTTATGTATATTTAAGTTCATATTTCTTGTATAAATATTTAATAAACCTGCTATCGTTTTCAACTGGCACCGCATGAACATGTTGTTCAAATTTTAATACTTATGTTATCATAATTCTTTCCAACTGTTTACTGAAGCATGTAAAAGCTACTAATCACTTAATAACTATTTGCAATAGCTTTAAAATAAAAATAATAATAGGTCCACTCTGGATGATAACTATACCCTGTCTAGTTTTCTTTAATTACAATAAAACTCCATAAACATGTTGAGTTAATAAATAAGTGCTCCAGTAAACAATTGAAGATAATTAATTTTTTTTTTCGTTTTAAACAATTTAAAAACCATACTGGTTTATACATTTAAGCATTGCTCTTATATGTCTTATTTAGGTTTATTTCATTTTTTATCGCTAAAAAACTGGGCGGGAGGTATGTAGGGAATTATGCTCAACAGCCTAATAATTGATTTTTATGCACGGGCAACTCAATCACCGCGCCTGCGCGAATTCCGTTCCGGCCAAGCGAACGGAATTCATTCGTTTCTCGGCTACCTGACGCGCTAGCTTGTTTGCTTGAGTATCTTCCCTATAAACCTTCCAAGTTAATACTTGTAGTATCTCGTAATTTAAATAAATGTAACTTCAGTATTCAGAAACATTCCTTTCATTTTTGGTATATTTGGTAACCCTTGGAGTCAGATCAGAGAAGTGTGAGGTAAGTATAACCACGCGGATCGCTGAACGGAAATAACAGATGACATTATTGGATCTACCCACATTCATCTCAACAAACCACCAAATAATCTACCAAACTGGTGACCCCGACGTGATCCCGACAGTTTCAGTTTCGTCACCGTGCGGGACAGTTTATTTTAACATTGCTCCGTTGCGCGAATCATACCGACCCGCGCTCCGCCCTTGTTAAATCGTTTCTTTGAGCAGATTTCTGCCCAATTTTAAATAGTAATAGTGTGTATACAGTGTGAAATAACAGTGCCGAATTGAATAACGTGTTGAAACATAAAATATTCGACTCCATTAGAAGCCTACCGGCTGTGGGAGCCTTTTGGCGTCCCACAAAAAAGTGTCGAAGTCTGTAACTCTGGAGAACGGAAACGGACCGCAGAAAAAAATATATCAGTGAATGCGCGCTATCAAACTCTATCGAATAAGTGTACTTGGTGTTCAAATTTATTTTTCTGAAAAACATTATTCAAACTTAAATTTTTTTTTTCCTCAAAAAAGTGTAGATACCCATAACTTTCCCCAGTGAAAACGAATCGTGGAAACAGTTATACCATTAAAACCGCGCTGTGAAACTCTATCGAATAAGTGTACTTGGTGTTCAAATTTATTTTTCTGAAAAACATTATTCAAACTTTAAAAAAAAAAAATTCACAAAAAAGTGTAGATACCTATAACTTTTCCCAGTGAAAACAAATCGTGGAAACAGTTATACTATTAAAACCGCGCTGTGAAACTCTACGGAATAAGTGTCGTATCCCGTAATTTCATTTGTTTTAATCTTGCATTCGGAGTGTAATTATTATCTACATTTAAATTCACTTCTTAAAACTACGGTAAGTTATGTTGAGGTAAGATATGGACCGCGCAGATGAGATTTTAAAGCGGATCTCGGAAGACCTAGACCGCCAAATGGCCCACAGGGCACGTCTGGCGGAGATGGAATATGAGGATGCTGTGGAATTTGCTCGTTCGCTGGAGACCACAGACCCTACTGCGGGAACGTCTCGTCAATCCCCGGTAAGAGATAAAACTAACTTGGGCTTGTCCTTACAGATTGCTGATATGATTACGCAGTCTCCCGATAAGGATCAGGAGTCAGATCCTCGGCGACTTACGGCAGGCTTCTGCAGTAATGTTAATGAGGGAGTGGGAGGTAAGTCTCCACTTCAAATAAACAAAAAGCGCCCACGCTCTGAGGAAGTTCAACCTTTCGAAGATTTCCTGAATAAGTTTTGGGAAAACCTCGCAAAAATTACAGGTGCCGTCACGGAGGGTAGGAACAAAATGAATAAGGAGGAGAAACAAGTTGTCGCTCAAGCGATCGACATAATCAAGAGAGACCTAGTTATCCTGGTTGTGGAGAATGCGTCGCTGAAGGCAAGGGCTAACGCTCTCGAGGAAGTCATTACCTCTCAAGCTGGCTTAGTTGAAAAAATCGACCATTTAATCAAACATAAACCGACTGCTGCCTCCCCCTCAGGCGAAAAACAAACAAACGCGAGCAAAAGAACGTACGCGAGTGCGGCTGGCGCGACACCTAGCGCCTCGATCTTTGTCGATGAACAGGAGCGCGGCTTACCTCCTCAACAGCCGACAGTATTGTTCTACCCCACGGTACCGGAAGGTAAAACGTCGGAGGACACTAAAAAAGTGATCACCTCCATCCTAGATCCAAAGTCAGACGGATTCCAAGCGGTCCGCACTAGAAGTATTAAGGGAGGAGGCTTTCTCCTACAAACATCCAGTGCCGGGGGGTTGAAAAATATACAGAAGGCTGCCGAGAAACTCTCTGCTAGTGGTATAAAAATGATCAGTCCACAGGGCCGCCTACCCAAAATTGTACTTTATGACGTCCCGAGGGGTGACGTCTCAAAAGATGCCGCCCTATTTGAGGAGATCTTCGTAAATAATATCACAGGGAACTGCACCCTCACTAAGGACGACCACCTCAGAACCATGCGGAGGGTATCACTTTTTGGTAAGAGGGATGTCCCTACCATGAATATGATTATTACGTGTCATCCTGACTGCAGGAAGGTACTAATAGACAGCGGACATTGCTACCTTGGATGGAACGCCTGCCGTGTTCGGGATTACTTGGGTGCAACGAGATGCTATAAATGCCACTTGTATGGCCACGTGAGCAAATCTTGCACCCAGGAGACGACAACATGCCGCCACTGCGCCGCAACCGGCCATGACTATGAGGATTGCCCCAAAAAAGCACTGGCCGCTGTCTGCGCTACCTGCTCAAGGTTTAAAAAACCGGCGAACCACTCTACGGGAGATCGTGCTTGCCCTGCCCACAGAGCGGCTATAGAGGTCCAAGTACGTATGACGGACTATGGCGGGCGCTAATTCCCTCACCATTGGTCAGGCAAACCTGCAAAGATCTCGGGTGGCCACCCTGGAGACCCAGCGGGTGATGTCTGACCTTGGCATAGACATCATGCTTATTCAGGAGCAGTACGTGTGGCAAGGCAAAACTCCTGGAATTAATAGTCCGGGTGCGGTGCTCGAGGTGGGTTCCTCTCCGGGTGCGGGTGTCCTGGTCAATACTTCCTTGATCAGACCCCTCCTCTTGGGAGGGCTCTCAAACGAGTACCAAACCTGTGTATCCATTAAATTAGCTAACACGGAAATCATCGTGATCTCCGTTTACTTTAAATACGGTAATCCTGTTGAACCACATATTTTGAGCTTAACGCGAGCGCTTCACAAATTAAGAGGTCGAAACGTAATTATCGGTGGAGACTTCAACGCGCGATCGCCTCTCTGGTTCGACTATAACGGAATTCGGACGGAAAGATCCTTTGCTGTCGAAGACCTTATTGCGGCGCAAGGTCTGTTCATCCTCAATGAACCGGGCATGCTTTCTACTTTTTCAGGAGCCGGAGGCGAAAGCAACATTGATCTCACTCTATGTTCTAGATCTGTTGCGACTAAAATATCTCAGTGGAAAGTTCACGAGTGTGCGTTAGTTTCTGATCATAGACTTATAACCTTTTCTGTGGGTATTCCAAAGACAGAAGCTCCACGGTCTACGTGGAATTTCAGAACCACAAGGGCGGATTGGGATAAATTCGGGGAGGCGCTACGTCAATCATTAAGGGGCTTTCACGACGTAGCAGCTAGGGAACCGGACAATTTGGGGAATTTTTTCAACGCGGCGGTGGTATCGGCCGCAGAAGCCTCTTTGGGAAGAACTAACCCTAAAAAGGCTATTAGGACGCCGTGGTGGACACAAGAGCTGACTTTGCTGAAGGGTACATTTAAAAGCGCTTACAGGAATCTCAGTGTGGTCAGGCAGAGTTTATGCTCGCCCGAAGAGGCTATTGTCCTCCAAGCCCGCTTTAGGGCCGCACGAGGTGCCTATCGCTCGGGTGTCCTTTCGGCAAAACGAGCTGCCTGGCATAATTGGGTTAATGAAGTGGGTAACGCCAACCCGTGGGAAATCCACAGCGTCGTTGGAAAAACGGGAAAAGGATCTGAAAATTACTTGTCGAGCGTGGTGCTCGGGAACGTTGAGAGTGTCGATGTTACCTCCACTCTTGAGACACTTCTGGGCAAGTTAGTTCCGTTAGACTCAGTAATAGGGGAAAGTGTTCACCATAAACAGATTAGAAATCTGTCACGGCTACCACCTAGTGAGCCCGCCCAGGGGAACGGCGTGCCACCGTTAAGTCGAATCGAAGTGGAGATAATAATTAAGGGTTTGGGTCCAAAAAAGGCACCGGGATTTGATAGATTGAATGGAATAATTGCGAAGAATGTCTGGATCCACGCCAAAGAGGAGTTCTACCAGGTGTTGGAGACGTGCTTGCGTAGAGGAAAATTCCCTACGGAATGGAAGAAGGGCGTGCTCCGGATTATACCAAAGGGCAACGGTAAGCCGAAGACGGACATAGGAGCTTATAGACCTATAACATTATTGCCAATTCTAGGTAAAATATTGGAAAACATCATCAAGCACCGTCTACACCTCACCCTAACGCCGCCTAGCGATCTTCAATTCGGCTTTGTCCCCGGCAAATCCACGGAGCACGCCATTAAATATGCGCTTGAATGGGTGAGGGTATGCCAAAAGAGGTACGTCATAGGCATCTTCTTGGATATCTCGGGTGCCTTTGATCACGCGTGGTGGCCGATGATACTTACCAAGCTGAAAAGCAGGAATTGCCCGCGTAAACTGTTTGAGATTATTAGTGACTACCTAAGTGGTAGGACAGTTATCATAGGGCACGGGGACGTTTTAATCACTCGAACAGTCGACATGGGATGTCCGCAGGGGTCGGTCCTCGGACCTGACCTGTGGAAAATCTTGTTTGACGACTCCTCCAGGTTGCCCTTGCCTGAAGGTTGTATATCGGTCGACTACGTAGATGACAAATTGTTTTTGGTCTCTGGGAACAGTAGAAGGGAAGTGGAATCTAAGGCTGAAGAAGGTTTACAAGTGATCCTTGAATGGGGACAGAGAAATAGACTGAACTTCGTTCCCCACAAGACCGTGGGCCTCCTTATGAAGGGCATGCTCAGCCGAGGCAGGAACCCCTTCATCAGAATGGGAGGCACACCCATCCGATTTGCAGAAAACACCAGGTATTTAGGCGTAATTTTGGACAGATCTTCCTCGTTCCTAGCCCACGTCAAGAACGCCTCCGACAGGGCCCAGGCCCTGTTTCAGAAACTGAGAAGACTCTCAACTGCCGAGTGGGGATTGCGTTCTCCGGCGATTCGCCTGCTGTACAGAGGGGTATATGTGTCGCAAGTCTCATATGCTGCCTCTGTGTGGGAGCATCGCTTGGATAACGTCTTGATAAACTCGGCTCTTAAACGGGGTCAGCGGACTCCTCTGTTGGCGCTCTTGGGCGCTTATAGGACTGTGGCCTCAGATGCATTACCGGTTCTGGCCGGCGTCCTGCCGATTGACCTTGAAATTAGGGAAATATTGACCAAAAAGGAACTTATTAGAGGCAGGGCTGCTGTCCACCTGGGAGTCGAGCTGACACCGGGAGGAGTAGTGGCCCTCCCTGGCTTGCTCAAAGCGATGCGTGAGAGGACGCTGAGTGTATGGCAAGAGCGATGGGATAGGTCGACGAAGGGCAGATGGACTTTCTCCTTCTTTCCTTCAGTTAAATTCAGAATGGAAGGGGCATACATTAAACTAGATCACTACATGACGCAGATGCTTTCTGGGCATGGGGAGTTCAGGGGTCGGCTTCATAGCTTGACCCTCTCTCCTCACCCAAACTGCGCATGTGGTGATACTAACCAAGACGCCAAGCACATTCTGTGGCACTGCGAGTTGATGAAGGAAGCACGAGAGGAAATGTTGGATGGTTTGCGCGGAATAACAAGACCAGCGTGGAATGCTGACCTTGTGTCGAACAAAGAGAATTTCGAATGCTTGAAAAAGTTTGTCAAGTCCTGGGTAGAGAGATGGCCTGTACTTAGAGTCGCCGACCTAGACTAAATTCATCTTTGTTTCAGGTGCTACACGTATTGCTCCCGTCTTCTTCGGTCCTCCTCTATTACTCTTTATTTAGTGAATATGCTTTGAACTATCTATAATATAACTTATGTGACCTATAAATTGCTGATTATGTTTGACTATTTTTTTTTTTTCTTCTCTGGTCTCTGCTAACAATGATTTATGTTTTTACCTCGATAGGTCATCTTGGTGAGCGATGGTAGTGATGACAGTATCGCTTGATACATTATCACTCTGTACTGATTCTGAAATTATGTTTTACATGTATAAATGCTCTTATTATTTTCTATTTTTCTTGATTAGTTTTGGTTTCCATTCTTTGGTGGCGCAACTGAACTGTGCATGTTATGTATCGTCATTCCCCCATAGAAAGGGGGTGGGATAGACCCTGTCCATGCACATTGCCAGGCGAACATACAACAGAGCGGTCTTCCCGCGATCCGCCCGCGCCTCCCCCATCGACATGCGTTGGCCTGAGGCGTAACCGTGCGGTCTCGATGTCCTTCCGTCCCCCCTCCGGTAACCCGACGCTCATCTTTCCTCAAGGTCTTCAAAAACTTCCCCTTCTCTCCCAAGTACATTTCTTCGAGGCAAAATCGGGGAACCGGCTAAAGGACGCGGACTTCGAGCATCGTCTGCGGTTGGGCCGATAGCTATACGCATTCTCATTGGGACTGCCCGGTGGTCTATGGAATACTTTCTCTGGCTTTTTTTTTTTTTTTTTTTTTAATATATTTTATTTTATTTCCGCTACTATAGTAATTACTTACATTATAACATAATCATATAACTGTTTTTTCCTCATTACTTATTTTATTCACAGAAGGTTTCTTCGACTGGTCATAGCCGTTATTTTTATTTTTATTTTTCTTTTACTAACACTATTATCTCTTTTTGATGTTACCTATTTCAGAAGAATTATTCCACGGGCTGCTACTTCTATTTATCTTTTTGTATAATGTTAATGTAAGTACTTGCATACTGCTTACTAACCCCGTATGCATGGACATTGGAGGGTCTAGAGTCGTTCAAATAAATGTAGCTTCGTTCAAAAAAAAAGTAGAGTCTTGACGTGTGCGGTGAAGGAGGAAACCATATGTTTCCTTATAACGCCGTTGGGAAAGTGGTGGGTCCCCTCCAATGTCTTTCTTAATAATTTACTATTTTTTATACCTACCGTTTTAACCGACATCGCCCATGTACTTTTTACGTCAGCAATTGCAACTTGTTTGAAAGTAATGGAAGTCCGAGTGGGATGTAGTAATTTCGTCGGAATTGGATAGATATTATTTAAGATCAGGATATTTTTTTTAAATACAGATCGAATGCCGAAGAGTGTTTCTAGGATTACCTAAAATACAGATTATCTGTTGTTAAAAACAAATTAGATATATAAACTCTCATTTGGGGGATATGTATTACCCCCCTCCAGTGCGGTGGGGTTAAAAAACACTCGTTATAGTATTATTATCTAAGAGGGGATGGAAATGCATAGGCCTTCGTTCGGGGATTGGGTGGAAAATGGGTGGGACGAAGTAATCACACAGATCCCGGAAGCGGACGTTAAAGCCCGGCTGAGGTGCATCAGCGGGAAGCTGCAAATTCGAGATTAATCTGCTAATGGAAGATAATAGGTCATCTGGAAAATATGGTGACGGAAAAGAAAAAAAAAGTTACGTCTTTTATTCATAAATAAAATGAAATCATTAAATATTATTAAGTAATAATGGCTTTATGATAAATCTTTTAGAGATCTTTTAAAGAACTTTTAAAGATTACACTGCTCAAAAAAAATTGTACATTCCTACAAATGTTGTATAAAAATACTCGAAGCGATTATTTTTTTATACACTTTGAAGTTTGTAAAAATGGTACCTACCTAGATTTTTTTTATAGAAGAAAGCAAAAAAAATTGTCATTTGATGAATCATTTTGTCAAATGAAGAAGTTTTTTGTTTGAAACCACTTTATTTTATTTAGACACGTCTCGTCGCGTTGACCGGTTTCAGTTGATCTCAACCTTCATCAGTACAATCTTCTCTTTATCTAGATATTATAAATTAAAGTCCTCCGCGTCGTCTGTCTGTCTGTTCGCAATAAACTCGAAAACTACTGAACGAATTTTCTTGCGGTTTTCACTAATAGATAGAGTGTTTCGTGAGGAAGGTTTAGGTATGTAATTTGTTAAGGATTTGTGTAAATTGGTTGGAACATAACGATAATTGTTAGAAGTGTCCCAAAAGTCAAGCCGCCTGGTAGCTTTCATCGAAAAGGCTGCCTAATCCTTTTGGGATATAACAAAACAATGCATGGTGTGATATTCCTCATTTATAGATCTATAAAAAAGTCCGCGAAGGCATATATCTATCTTTTACGGATAGCTTACTATACCCATTCTATCTTGGTAAATGGTCACGTACATTGCGTTAGTTGAAAAGTTATTTAGACGGATACAGTATTAATCCCACATTAATCCTTATTAACTTAAAAACGTTAATTACCCCAAGCATTTCATGCACATTATTATAATCTTTCACACCATCTCTATGTATTATAAATTAAAGTCCTCCGCGGCATCTGTCTGTCTCTTCGCGATAAACTCAAAGACGGCGGTGGTTATAAAGGTTGGATAACCATCCAGTAGATGAAGTTGTGTTTTATGGGTGAGCTAGTAAATATATAAACTAAATTACCGTACCGAGGAACATTATAAGGTAAACAAAACGGTAAATTCTGAAAAACCTGTGCTTGTTAAATAACTGACGTATTATTTTACTCCAATACATACCTTTCGTGCTGTTAGAAACATCAAAATCAAATAAAAATAATTGGCCAATTTTTAACAAACAGTTATAATTAACCCACAGTTCGGTTTTAAAATTGTTCCCCTTCTCCCTATGTAACCCCCACCCTTCCCCTTCCCCTTCCCCTACCCCTCCACCAACTAGTCTCCGAACGTCTCTCCCCTCTCTTATATGCTTTCTGTATCTCTTTGGTTTATCCTATAATCTTCCTCTATACCGTAATTTAGTTTATCTATTTATTAACCTGATGAAGGTTGAGATCAACCGAAACCGGTTGAGGTGTATAAATAAAAAAAAATGGTTTTAGACAAAGAATTTTTTACATTTACATTTAAAAAAATCTGAAATGTAAGATACAATCTTAACAGTTTAATCTTGCTTGCATGAATGTGCCCTGCAAGAGCTTTTAAGATATTTTGTAAAGCTAATAAATTAGCAGGGGTGCCCGGGTTCATGGGGTGAGGTTTGTCTAGGTCTTGGAGACGGATTACAAGGACATACTGAAACCCTTAAACCCTTAAACCCTTTTCCTTCCCAGAACTCTCCTCTCCTTCCTTTCCTTAAAAGAACCCTCCACACAGCATCCCCAAAGATGACATAGGCTCTGAGGGAAATTATTTTCCTCAAGGCCTCCTGTGTGGAGCTCATGTAAAAAAAAAAAAAAACTTTAAATTATTCAATTATTTAATTAAATGAAGACAATATAAGCGAAACTCAATCGAAAATCTGGAAACAGAAAAAGATATTGACACTTCTGGGACATGAACCCAGGCCCTCTAGCTTTCCCCCAAACGCATTAACCACTGCGCCACGATGCCGATATCAAATTCGGTCATTTTTAACTGTATCATATTTCGACTAAGAACCACCCACATTATATTCATTTTCTTAACGAAACTTAATAAAACGCTGTAATTAATGAAAAATAATATAGCTCATAAAAATCTTTCTTTGATCAAATGAGTTCTTTAATTCTTTACCGTTTTTACATTTACTCCACACAGGAGGCCAAGAGGAAAATAATTCCCCTCAGGGCCTATGTCATCTTTGGGGATGCTATGTGAAGGGTATTTTTAGAAAAGGAAGGCGAGGAAGTTTTAGGAAAGAAAAAGGAATGAGGGGTGAGTAGGATTCTGGGGGTCAGTGTGTCCAGGAATAAAAGACGTATGTATCCAACCCTCCCATTGTGGTGAAAGGCGATGTTTTGAGAGAGTCCTGCTGGAGAGATCAAAAAGTCTCACTCAACCAATCCCTCCCGATCTGCCACGCAGTTGGTGGACAGACGCATCCGCCCCCCAAGACCCTAACAATCCTCAGTGGTACTCATACCCATCTCCCACTCCCAAAACCTATACATATTCATCCAGTTTTTAATCAACGATTTACGGAAATCTCTCTCACATTCTATCATCTCTTCTTGGAAATTATTGCATTTAATTAAAGTCAAAATCACAAGTTCCTGATCGGAAATCACGTTTGACTTTACATTATTTGATAACTACGGTAGGTCATCTGTCATCAAAAGTAAACCCACTGTTTATCGATAGTAGTACCGTAGTAACCTTCCCATGTAATTTGAAACATTGGGTTAAGTGTTTCACAGAGATTCTAATGTAGGCACATAACATTGTCATTAAATCGTTAGCGGATATTTGAAATGCTATAAAGGACAATATAAACAAATCTGAAAATGTAATTTTTCTCCGTTTTTTCTTCTCTTCCGTTGTGTCGTCGAAATATTTCTAGGCAAATAAGTGCGTCTTTTACGACGTGCATTTTAATAGGATTTTTTCCCGAAAAATTAAAAATAATTTAACTATTATTAAAGAAATTAACAAAAAATATGAAAATTGTATCAAATGTCTACATCAGTGGTGCTCAAACGGTCGATCGCGATCGACCGGTTGATCGCGAGAGCTTTTTGAATCGATCTCGTGAAAAATTTGCCCATGTAAATAGATTCACAGTTTTTGCTTTAGTTGATCCTCAATTTTAAGACGGCCCATTTTTCATGCCTTTTTGTTTATTATTTATTTGTAACTCATATTGTCAATGGTCGCGCCTTTTTGTTGTTGTTTACTCTATCCTCATCGATGGTGTGAGACGTCACAATTCCCCATAGAAAAAAATCGTCAAATTATTACATATTCATTTTGAAATATTGTTGAAAATTGCCCACTTCAAAAGACCGAATTTATCAATCTAGTTTCTAGTGTGTGGTTGGTTTATTTACGAGTCAGTCAGTCCGAGTTGTAACTTGAAGGCGATACAAAGTTTATTAATAAAAAATACAAAATGTGTGCGGTGAATAGATCAGAATGTAAAATTCCAGTTATGGATTCATTTGCTGACACATTCCGAAGGAAAACGTTCTCTTATTCGACGTGCTGTTATAAAATTCTAGTTGCAGACTATGTATGTGCTGCCAGAATAAATAAAAATCGTTTTCATCTGAGTATAGTTTTAATTCGCTGCACACAGATTTAATTTAATCCAGTTCACAATGTAAAATTTCTGTTGTAATATTTCGAAGGCAAACATTCTCTTATTCGAAGTGCAGTCTAAAAATTCAAGTTGCAGACAATATATGTGCCGCCAGAATCCAAGAGAAACCATTTTTATGTTCTGAGTGTAGTTTTAATACGCTGGACACAGATTTAATTTAAATCAGTTTTGTGTTCAAAATATTAAATAACCGTTGTGGATTCATCTGCTGACACATTTCGAAGGAAAACATTATCTTATTCGAAGTGCAGTTATAAAATTTTTGTTGCAGACTATGCATGTGCTACCAGAATTTAAAAAAAAACGTTTTCATGTTCTGAGAGTAGTTTTAATTCTTATTTTTTTTTTTTTAATTTATAAACTAACGTTTAGACAAGATTTTTATGCATAGCACAAAGGGTAACAATTATTATAAGCAATAATTGTCAGCCTGAAACACTCATTTACATTGAAAAATCTTCCGAGAAAAGATACTTGCCGCCAACGGGACTTGAACCCGTGTCCTTCAGAAGGACACGGGTTCAAGTCCCGTTGGCGGCAAGTATCTTTTCTCGGAAGATTTTTCAATGTAAATGAGTGTTTCAGGCTGACAATTATTGCTTATAATAATTGTTAGTTTTAATTCACTGTACACAGATTTAATTTAAACCAGTTTTGTGTTCAGAATGTAAAATTCCAGTTGTGGATTCATTTGCTGACACATTTTGAAGGAAAACATTATCTTATTCGAAGTGCAGTTATAAAATGTTTGTTGCCATAGTCTGCATGTGCTACCAGTAATAAAAAAAAAACATTTTCACGTTCTGAGTGTAGTTTTAATTTAACGCATACAGATTTAGTTTGAACCAGTTTTGTGTTTATAACGATAAATTAAATAACAAGTTGCAAATTCACTGTATACCGAGTGAAGCTTTGCATTTGAGTTGCATGCCATATGCCGCAAAATTCTGAGAAATTGTCTGTTCCGTGCGTAACTATTATTTCGAAAATCTTCCGCAGAAGCCATTTTAAATTAAAACCTGCTTTGTGTGATGAGGATGCGAAATCCTATTATATGGATACCATTCCCGATTTCCAAGAGCAGTAAGAAGCTTTTAGTAGAAAATGAGTTCGCAATTTAAAAAAATGATTTCTACCCCCCCCCCCCCTTCCCCCCGGCCCAAGAGATGGCCCGAAAATTGAAGTTGTATTGTGGTAACAAAACAACTAATTTTTAACACACTTATTTTTTTACTTTAATGAATTAATGCAAATTTTGGAAATGCAAATTAATCCACTTCCCGGCGTCCGATCGAGCTGAAACTCGGCAGATAGTCTCGTTGTCTTCATTATATCAACTTTTAGCACTTCTTTTAACCACGCACAAACTTACGCACAAATACATATTTCTCTGAATTGGCTACTACCGTACCAAGAGATGGCGCAACTAGATCGAAAATTGAAAATATATTTATTATAAACTAGCTGGTCCCGGCAAGCGTTGCTATGCCATTTAATAAATACATTGTTTCTCCCTGAGTGTCCTTTCCCATTCGTCCCGTTCCCCTTCCGCATCCCCTTCTTCTCCTGCGTCCTCTTCCCCTCTCACGTTCCCACTCCATCACCTTCACCTTCCCTCTCACAACTCAACTTCCCCCCCCCCCTTCCCCCGTCCCGGGAACCCCCCTCCCGAGTTCTCCTCCCCCCTCCCAGGTCCCCCTCCCCACCCCCCCCCCCTCCCGCGTTCCCCTTCCACCTTCCCCGCCTTCCCTCTTCCCTTTCCCGCTCCCTCGTCCCGCCAACCCTCCTCCCGCGTTCCATATTCAATCCCAGTACATTCAATTTTTAAACAGCCCGCGTGCCACCTTTTACAATTTTTATTCTAGTTTCCATTTTTCATGCATATTAAATTTGGTACCTAACATAGGTACCTATTTAAAATATCTAAAATTCTTGATTCGATTCAAACTATTAGGGGAGTACCTACTTTTAATAAATTTATCAACTTAAAGATTTTCAAAAATAGAATCCTGATTTAACATTTTGCAAAATGTCATTCTCAAACACGCGAATTGTCAAACGTGCGATAGTGGTTAGGTTTTCTGAAATTATCCAATTTCTGCGCAATTTTCTTAATTTTTCTCTCCGTAAGAACCATTCTCGTACTTCAAGGAATATTCTAAAATAAGAATTAGCGAAATCGGTTCAGCTGCTCTCGAGATTTGCGCTTAGCAACACATTTAGCGATTCATTTTTATGTATAAGATATATTTTCAATTTTCGATTAAATAAAAATATTATTTTTACGGGTTGATTTTACATTTAAAAATTGGAAGATTCATAAAATGCCTAATCAGTGCCATTTTTTTTTACATTTGAAAATTCGCCGTCACGTCGATTCAAGGTCCGTTTCAACTTTCTGTCAACAATTTATTCAAAAGCTGAAATGGACATAAAATCACCGTTTAACGGGGATCTTTCAAATATCAAAAAACTAAAACCTGTATCACACTACCGAGTTGACAGACGTGGCAGTGCTCTCGGCCGAGTGCTCGGTACATGTAAGTACATCACCGAGTGCTCGGCCGAGTTAAAGGGCGAGACAGTCACTCGGACCCTGTTCTACTTACTAGGCCGAGTACCAACTCCCGCGCTTCCCCGCACTGACTCGCTTGACCACTCGGCACGTATAAACATGACGGCCGGCGTAGTCCAGCGGTAAGGCTCTTGACTAGCACTCTGAAGGTCGCGGGATCGAATCCTGGCGTGGCAAATAAATTTTATTTGATTAATTTGTGTTATTTCACAATGTATTTATTTAAAATAATATATATCTAGAATATTTGCGGCACGTTCGAGAGTGGAAGATACTCTCAGTATCGCCCTGGTGTAAGACCACCATTCAGAATTGAAACCTTGCTTGAAATGGCTTTAGCCGTCTACGGTGACCAGATCTGAATAGCCAGGTACTTCCCCACCTTCCTCATCCCTATCTCCTTCCCCTCCCCACTAGATTCAGCCTCACACATACCCCGATTGGGGACGCCATAGTCCCACTGGCTCCAGACGGGAGCAGTTGGGGCTCTTGTGCGGTATTCATGTAAAAAAAATTAAAAAAACATGCACTCGATGCGTACTCGCCACTCGGCACAGGACTTAATTAAATTATCTGTTTGCGGTACATTGTCTCGCTAATCTGTAGCGTTGAAACTGAACTGACTGACGACTGACTGACTCGGTGCAAACACCTACTCGTCCACCAACTTACTCGGCCTTACCATTTTGCTGTCTCGCACATCTACTTGATACTTGTGATCCAGGCATAAATGGCGGTGATAGGTCAATTTTTGACAATGTTTCATTTTATTTATAAATCGGCGCGGCGGTGGCGTAAACATGAACTAACGCTATGTCTTTATATTTTAATCGGGCAAATATCGTTATACATAACGACAGCGCCTTCCTTTTTCGACAACTCATACGTGAAGCAGTGTTAAGTTGTTGATGTCTTGCTTTCCAAACTTTTAAATAACTGTCAAGAAGTATTCACACGAAGCGATATCTTTGTTTATCTTACATAGGTTTATCTTTTGCCACCACACAAACACCCAGTAATAATATTCATAAACAATCTAAATTTCAAGAAATATTTCAATTTTAGTCTTCCTGACATCCGCCTGTTTTCACAGTAAACTTTGCTTTCAAATATGATAATATTGCAAAACAATAATAATGTTTTTTTGGATTTCTGTACTAGTGACGTTATGGAGGTATATCAAATGAACAATCATTAAAAATGTTATTGTTTTTGCATGGTCTTCATTTTATGCTTGCCTCGTATATAATATTCACAATACTTGGCCAACTTTGGTTAAGAGTATATTTTAAGGGTGTATTATAGTCTAGAAGCCTAAATTTCGGGCGTTTTGAGACAGTCAATAAAAAAAAATATTTTAGCACTACATTTTGTATAGTATATTTATTTATATTTTAAGAATACACAAAAAGAAATTTAAAAAATATATATGTATAAGAAAAAAAGAGCGTGTCCATCTTGTCACGAATCCAACCCTTCTGGCCATTTTAAAAATAAAAAAGGTAGACTCTTTATCAGTACAAATTTCATTTATGTTAGGAAGCAAGAAAAATGAGAAAAAAAAATTCTCGCAAAATGGCGGCTACTCAAAAAAAAAAGTTTTTTTCCGTTGTTTTTTAACTTTTCTGAATATTTAAAAATAGTTAAAATTAAAAAAAAAATGTTAGTTCCATAGAGGGATGTATAAAAAAAATCATGCCACATTTCAAGAAAATCGGGCAATTAAAACTTGAGATTTCATGACACACGTTTCGAAAAAAACAGTTTTGAGTAAAACGCGATTAAAGTTTTGCTCTATTTAGATTCTAGTTAGATTTCGTATAAACCGGTCGAACTTAATTGGATTAAAACTTTTAAAATAATTCGAATTTTGGAAAATCCTTTTAAGATATTTTTTAATATCTGAACTATCGAAATATGAAGAAAAAAATCTAGACTAGAATATCCCTTTAATGTTAAATGAGTTTACATCATTATGTAATCAATAATAAATAAAAACTGACCATGCCACTGCATGGGACCGTGGCAGCCCCAATGGTGGTATGAGCGTTGTGCGACCCGATAGCTGATCCCCCGAAGTTATAATTATTTTTATGTTAGTTTTTTGCATTGATATCAAACGAATTTTTTACAGAGTCGAATTTTTATAATTTTACGCTATTATACTATACAGTACCTATATATGTAGACAAGTAGTTTTTTCCACGATTCATTTGAATGAAAATGGCTTTTATACGTTTGTTACTCTGCGGTACATCCTCTCGGCACACCCCTTCGAGAACACTTAGTAAGAGTAAGTAGGTCTACCGTATTTTCCCTAAACCGATTGCATATTGTGTATAATTAGACCGACGGCCAGCCGGTGGGGGATCAGCTGTTATGAAAGCTTGGGGTATGTTTTGAGGCTGAAGGTAGTTGTTGAAGGAGATGAGGAAGAGGGAAGTGGGAAACCAAATGGCAGATCAAATCTGGTCGCGAAACAAGGCCAAAGCCATTACAAGCAACGTTTTCATTCCAAATGGTGGTCTTTGACAAGGGCAGATTTTGTATCTTGTATTTGTATGGCTGAGTTTGTATCGCGTCTGGTTCCAACCGAGGCTTCATGAGTTCAGTGGCGGATACAGGGGGGGGCGCCCCCCGCGCCCCCCCCCCCCCCCCCCCCCCCTTGGCCACCCTAAATACAAGAAAATCTTTCATCAATCATTCGCTCTACATATCTAAACCATCTAAGCGTCCCTTTCTTAATCTTACTTATTACGCTTGTATCAGCCTTGCATTATTTTCATATTTTTTCACACTATCATACATGGCTTTTTATAGCATTTAGTCCTTCCTCTGCCAGCTTCATACTTCACTGCCATACATCAGGGTTGGTACCCCGGTGCGTAGTCGGGAAACACGCCAAACGCGTGCCCAACATTTGTACACGGTTGACATTTGTCACATGAGAACGGGTCGTTTCTTCGACTCGTTCTTGTGTTCAACAGCTCGGCTGTGGAATGATTTGCCAGCCTCTGTGTTTCCTCCTTCCTACAACATGGGTCTCTTCAAGACCAATGTTCATTCCTTCCTCTCCTCAAAAAGACCCTCCACACAGCATCCCAGATGATATAGGCCCTGAGGGAAATCATTTTCCTCAGGGCCTCCTGTGTGGAGTTAATGTAAAAAATAGCACTCCATTGTGGACTGCTAGCTTCGCTTCTTTCGACAGTTTTTTATTAGCGCCAACGGCGTTCAGTCCTCCATAAATGCGGAGTTACCTGCATTTACCCTTCTTTCAATATCTCTGTCAGACTCCCCATCTCTCGTAAATATACTTCCCGAATACATAAACTTATCCACTGTCATTTTTGGGTAACTATTACAAAATATACCTTATTTTATTAAAAAAAAAATGCCTTTGGAGATGCTATGTGAAGGGTCATTTTAGAGAAAGGAAATAATGGAAGGAAAGGGGTATGATAGGTGGTTAGGACTCTCTGGGTTAGTGTGTCCAGGAGAGATGGACGGATGAAACTTTCCCTCCCACTGCGATGCGAGGAAATGGGTCGAGGGATTCCTGCTGGAGAGGTTAAATGGTCTCCTTCAACCAGTCCTTTCCAGCTCGCCACGCAGTACGTGGGCAAATGCTTCCGCCGCTACTTTGAAAAATCACATCCCACGAACTCAGGCATCCCTGCTAAGTCACCAAACTTAGCGATCCACTTGGGGTGACTTATAGCAGAGGTGTTAATTATCCAAAAAATAATTCCCGTGGTGGCGGTACCCACTCTCGGC
This sequence comes from Limnephilus rhombicus, assembly GCA_929108145.2. NCBI lineage: Eukaryota > Metazoa > Arthropoda > Insecta > Trichoptera > Limnephilidae > Limnephilus > Limnephilus rhombicus. Next base: position 30,787,527 of record OV815283.1, read on the forward strand.
TCCTAAATTGAAACTTTTACTTCATTCACATTCATACATCGTTTCATGTAAAGGTACCCTTAACACGTCCCGACTGAAGTATTTGATTCCCTTGATCATGTATTCCCTTGAATGCAGCCCTACTGCTCCCTGTGGCCAGCCAAGTTTTAAATGTGCGGTCCGTCAATCTTTTATTTATTTATTGAAGTGGAAACTTCTTTATCTGAAGTGGAAATACTGGCTCCTTACGTGCTCACAGAATCCTGAAAGCTTAATATTATTATTTCTTTTGTTTTCCTTTTACTACTATTAGCTTATTATCTTTTTTTGTTTCGTGTACATTCATATCCACCTTCTTTTTCTTTTTTTCCTTTCAAATACTTTGTACATGTATGTGTATATTATACCCTTATGGATTGTGTGGGATTGCACTCTCCCAACACACTGGAATAAACACTTATTTATTTATTTAGCACCGTTGTGATTTGACAAATACATCCATCTGTATGTTTTAGCCTGCGAGAGAATGAGATAGTATTTTTTTTACATTTACTCCACACAGGAGGCCCTGAGGAAAATAATTTCCCCCGGGGCCTATGTCATCTAGGATGCTGTGCGGAGAGTCTTTTTGAGGAGAGGAAGGAATGAACATTGGTCTTAAAGAGACCCATGTTGTAGGAAGGGTGAAACACAGAGGCCGGCAAATCATTCCACAGCCGAGCTGTTGAACACAAGAACGAATCGAAGAAACGACCCGTTCTCATGTGACAAATGTCAACCGTGTACAAATGTTGGGCACGCGTTTGGCGTGTTTCCCGACTATGCACCGGTGCCGAAGGGATCAATGACGCTAGTTCCTCGGAGCATCTGCCATTGTAATACCGGTAGAACAAGGATAGCATTCCTACCCAACGCCTGTGTTCTAAAGATTGCAATCCAATCAGTCTGTTAAGATGGGAGAATCTATTAGCGGACCGCCCGATTCTGCACAGAGTCGAGGGTATTTTTTAGGTATTTTGGAGCTCCAGACCAGAGGTGGCTCTCAAAATCATATAGTCGGTCTCCTCTTTGTGCGGTTCGTCGTATTTTCCCCGTTGTCTATTTTTTAGTTTTCTTAAATCTTTAGCGCCCCCCCCTTGAGTTTTTTCTGTATCCGCCACTGCGTGAGTTCAATTACTCGGCTGGCTGCGTCCTCCATCCCGACACGAACAACATTTTTCACTGACTGATATTAGAAGGAGATTTAATGTATTATTATTATTGTTTTAGCTAAATTTTTTAAATTAAATAAATTGTTTTTGCGCATGCAGGCATTTGAACCCACGACTTCTGGAATCGTTGTTGAGGGTCAAATCAAGCCCTACCATGAAGGTAGGTAGTCATTTTTTAACTCAATAAAATTACTAACTAAAACAATGCTCGAACTTTAAGTTGTTCGCTTTACCCCGACTATTGAATGCAAAACCAATCAAATCATTCTCCAGTAGGTACCGTTAGGTTTCTCAAGTACCGTTTCATTAAATTATCGCCACTTCATCGGAGTACATACGCAGCATGCGCAAGCGGGGGAAACTTGTAGTCTCAGGTAACTATCGAGTAACTAACTAATTACGGTTCTAGAATAGGTAGGTAGCTAGGTACAGACCCAACATGGGTACAAAAACAGGTAGGTACTTTCTCCCCCGACACCGCACCGGTGCGAGAATTTGCGCGCGAACTGTGTCTATGGAGTTAGCAGTTAGTCTATGGTCTATGGCCACATAATTGTAGTATAATTTAATATTCCCGCCACGTCTCGCATAAACTTGGCAGGAAAATGGCGTATTGAATTAATATATTGCCGGCCCTAATGTCTCGGGAAATATGTAGGACTTGACGGTTATACTATTCGGCTTCGGAAACAGGTTGTTTACAAAACAACCCTCAAATCATATTCAATTCAAAACTGATTAAATTCAATTATGGGTACTTGCTTTTAGAAACCCTTTAATCATATTTACTGCCTTATTGATAATACAAAACAAACCCCGTTTTCTTTCTCTCGGTAAACTCTTACAGCCTTACTAATAAAAGTGTTGTAAAATTTTCTCAACCGATGAACAACCATTTATGTATATATACCTATTTATGCGCCCAACATTCTGACATTTGTCACATGAGAACGGGTCGTTTGTACTACTTGTTCTAGAGTTCAACGGCTTGGCTGTGGAACGATTTGCCGGCCTTTGTGTTTCTAACCTCCTAAAAAATGGGTCTCTTCAAGAACCATCTTCACTCCTTCCTCTCCTCAAAAAGACCCACCACACAGCATCTTCAAAGATGACATAGGCCCTGAGGGAAATTATTTTCCTCAGGGCCCAAGTCAGGGCTTAATGTAAAAAATAATGTATGTTAAACGGTTGTTCAACAATTGTGTAAAATTAAAATATCTTTATTAGTTTTGTCAATTTGGGAGGCGGGAATGGGTACCGCCGCCCGGGAAACCTTTATAGGATAACCAACACCTCTGCCATAGATCGCCCCAAGTGGTCCGCTACGTTTGGTGATTTAGCAGGGGTGCCCGGGTTCATGGGATGAGGTTTGTCTAGGTCTTGGAGGCGGATGACCAGGATACACTGAACCCCAGATTCCTACCCACCCCTTAAACCCTTTTCCTTCCCAGAACTCTCCTCTCCTTACTTTCCTAAAAAAAAACCTCCACACAGCATCCCCAAAAATGGCATAGGCCCTGAGGGAAATTATTTTCCTCAGGGCCTCCTGTGTGGAGCTCATGTAAAAAAAAAGTAAGAATGTTAATTATTAAGCTCTGGAATCTGTGGATTAATCAAATAATCATATTTTTTCGCTCTAAACTTTACAGGCAAACACAACTCTTTTCAACTTCAATTGAACTTCCATCGTTGGCCATGAAGCTATCAATTATCAACTATCAAAAATAATTAAAGACGCCACACTGTCAGTCCGTAAACCAATTTTTTAAAATAAAAACGTTTCAATCGGAGCTGGGGCCGAGTAAATATCCAAATAAAATTATTTAATATAATTTTTTTATTTTATAAATTTGTTTAGGTCAGAGAAATACTCGTGTTTCAAAATATACAGGACCGGTTCTGTGCAGGCGCAATTGGAGCACACCGTTCCGGGCGCTGACTTGTCAAAAGGGTCAAGGAGCCAAGAAGCCAAGGCGCTGGTAATACCTAAAACCTAATACAGCGCCATGCGCCGTTTGTCTCAGGGCCGGCCCTGACTGTTTCAATAAAAAATATAAACCTACTCGTATCTGTGCAGGTGGCCAAGAGAAGAACTAACGACAATATTTTACAATATAAACTTAAACAAATATGGTTATATTATAATTATGGCAAACCGCTAAGTAAATTTATTTTTACGATAGATAAACTTTTAATTTAATGACGACAATATTAGCGAAAAAAAAGATACGGTAACGTCTAGGACTCGAACCCAGGACCACCGTCTTGCCGGGGCGGGGCTCTACTAACTAAGCTAAAGTGTCCCTATCCAATTCGGTCATATTCAACTTCGTATCATACTTTGACTAAGAGCTACCAATATTATCTTCATTTCCTTAACGCATAATTTTATTGGCTGCTATCTTTATTTTTAGTTGATAGAGCTCCGCCCCTCCGTCCTGGGTTCGAGTCCTAGATGTGACCATACCTTTTTCTGATTTTTCTGATTTCAAATTTTCTACTGAGTTTCGCTAATATTGTCTTCATGTAATTAAAACATTACAATTTGAAGTTTAACTCATTAAGTTAAAAATTTAAAAAATAGATAAACTTTTAGGTTTACATTAAAACCAATTTTGTAGATTTTATAGTGGGTAACGCGTACATTGTTTACGAAATTTAACTGATGTTAAATCACTTATTTTATTTATTTCTAAGATCCTGATCCCTGTGATAGTTGGATACGAATAAGTACGTTGCATTATAATATGCCAGCCTGAGGTGTATAAATAACTCCAGACCCTGTGGACTTAATACCAAAGAAATTATGATTATGAAAACTCTACTTGCGCGAACAAATACATCACACTTTAACACTAACAATGTCTTTCTCGCAAAAATAAAGTTGGTTGTTTTCAGGTGGGAAAAAATATAACAAGCAGTAATTGTTGAATTAAACACTAGTATATATTGAATTATTTGGCGGGTATTTGATAAGCCCCCATAGCTCAGTGGTCAGAGCATTCGACCGACAATCGGAAGGACACGGGTTCAAGTCCCGTTGGCGGCAAGTATCTTTTCTCGGAAGATTTTTCAATGTAAATGAGTGTTTCAGGCTGACAATTATTGCTTGTAATAATTGTTACCCTTTGTGCTATGCATAAAAATCTTGTCTAAACGTTAGTTTATAAATTAAAAAATAATATTTAACAAGTTTAAGTATTTCCCCAATAAATGCAGACATAATTTGTCTCGACGCCATCTAGCGAGGGATTTAACACTAACAATGTCTTTCTCGCAAAAATAAAGTTGGTTGTTTTCAGGTGGGAAAAAATATAACAAGCAGTAATTGTTGAATGAAACACTAGTATATATTGAATTATTTGGCGGGTATTTGATAAGCCCCCATAGCTCAGTGGTTAAGGCTACACGGGTTCAAGTCCCGTTGGCGGCAAGTATCTTTTCTAGGAAGATTTTTCAATGTAAATGAGTGTTTCAGGCTGACAATTATTGCTTGTAATAATTGTTACATCACAAAGGATGGCACAAAGCAAAAAAACTCCAGGGAAAATAACAGATCCACCAACCTTGTTTTGTAGTTCTTGATGCTCGGAGGTCTCCGTAATTTCATCCAATCAATAGTTAAATTCAATCAGTGCAATCCTTTTGTGACTTGAAAATTTGCACAAGAGATGAGATTTGTCAATTAATACACAACTCATAAGTTTTTCACAATGACCAGAAAATTTTCCATAAAACAGACGATGTCAGTTATTTTCTTGTTTTGATTCTATTTTTAAAAACAATCCATTTAGGTGTCTCTGTTAAATCCAAAGAGTGAGTAAGTACCATCCTTGTGATATAAATATATTTATTTAAATTTTCGAACAAACAAAACATATTGCAATGCCTAACCATACGTTTTCTTTATCTGTTTGTAAATTATAAAATTAGATCTAACGTAGGAACTCGTAATAAATTGTACTGCATCCTTGAGGTTATTTTTCACAAAAACGGCGCTATACAAATTATACTAATTTTATTTTTATTATTATCTAATTATTGACCGACCATTTAACGTTATGATACCATAAACATATATTTTCTACAGTTCAATAGTAAAGGTTAAAATGTTTGTACAAAATTGGTATATTACCCTACCTACACAATGCTTAGGGAGGAGGGTAAATAAGGGACATGGTAAACAAGGTGATGACTGAAACCGGTAATAGTCGTAAATAAAATAAGATAAAGGCAAAAAGTTAAAAATTGTTTCAACATATTATTATGCTAAAATTTCACCACGAATTGTCAGTAGAAAAAAGTAAAATAATTCTAAAAAATATTTATAAAAAATATCATGTGGGTTAAAAGATAAGGTAGGTAACTACATGAAGGCAAGAACCTAAATGCGAACCTCAGCACAGGTTGATTACCCACCCAGTGGGGGCTTCAATTTTAGAAGAAAAAAAAAATGAAATGATGGATTAAAATAATTATCGAGCTGGAATATATATTTATATAATCGCAATCAGATTTCACATGGGTTAAATTGTATTTTCCTTTACTCGAGGGCACAGTGGTTTTATTGCAAAAATTCCTGACAAAAAATATTTTTAGTCGGGCCTTTTACAGAAAAAAAAAATTTTGTTCACTTAACAAAAAATTTTAATTTTGTAAACATTTTTTAAAGTTGTATTGTAGAATTTCATCTAATTTTTATTTTAACTTTCACATTTTGTTAAGTTGCTTAATGTGCTTTTAACAAGTTGGTAAATATAACAACTAAAAGCATATCGGTTCTCCACACTCCACCGTATGGGTATTGCTGCCTCGGAAACCATTTATTGGATAACCAACACCCCTGCCATGGGTCGCTCCTACGTTTCTCCTACGCTCCTACGTCGGTTCCATACGTTTGATGACTTAGCTGGGGTGCCCGGGTTCATGGGGTGAGGTTTGTCTAGGTCTTAGCGGCGGATCGGAAGAGACTGGTTGAGGAAGACCTTTTGAACTTTTCAGTCGGACTCTCTCGGACTCCCTTGCATAGCAGTTGGAGGGATAGATTTAAACGTCATTCATACTCCGGACACATACGAGGGTGGTCTGAAAAGTTTCCGACTTAAACATGAAGATGGCAGCACTCGTCAATAAAAGCTAGTGAATGTAGTTGTGCATCTTTTGACAGTTACGACAGTTTTTGACGCGTAGTTTTTATTTGACAGTCGCTTGAGTGAGGCCGATGTGTGTGTTTTTGTGAAAATGGAAAAAATGGAGTATCGAGCTGTTATTAATTTTTGTTTTTGAAAGGCAATACGCCTACGCAAATCAAAGATGAGTTGGACTCTGTGTATGGGGACTCTGCATCATCATTTAGCACAGTGAAATTTTGGGCAGCTGAATTTAAACGTGGCCGTAAGAGCTTGGGAGGCGTTCAGGACGTCCAAAAACTGCAACTACTGACGATAACATTGCTAAACTTCACCAAATAGTGTTAGACGCCACCGGATTAAAGTGAGAGAGATATCATAGGTTATGAAACTGTCCAAACAACGTGTCTGTCACATATTAAATCAAGATTTAGACATGAGAAAGCTGTCCGCGCGTTGGGTGCCGCGTTTGCTCACGTTAGACCAAAAATCCTGCTTCACCAAGACAACGCGCCATCTCACACCTCAGCGGTTCCACAAATCAAACAAAAATCCACGAACTACGGTTTGAACTGCTTGATCATCCGCCTTACTCACCAGATCTAGCCCCAAGCGGCTTCTTTTTGTTCCATTATCTAAAAACTGCGCAAAAAACAAAAAACAAAAATTTAATAACAGCTCGATACTCAATTTTTTCCATTGTCACAAAAACAGACACATCGACTCACTCAAACGACTGTTAACTAAAAACTGCGCGTCCAAAACTAACGTAACGTCCGTAACTGTCAAAAGATGATCAACTACATTCACTAGCTTTTATTGACGAGTGCTGCCATCTTCATGTTGAGGTCGAAAACTTTTCAGACGTACCTTTTTCCTTCCCAGAACTTCCTCTCCATCCTTTCCATTAAAAAAATATAATTTATCTAAAATAAAATAGGCTCTAAGATAAAACTAATTTCCTCAGAGCGTATTGTGTGAAGCTAAGGAAAACCAAAAAAAAATGGTTTCTAATTAAATTTCGTATTGGAAAAAAATGAGGGAAATAAAACGGTTCGAAATAAGGGATTTTTAATCCTATTTTTATTAAAAAATTGGGGCGATAAATATTTTACCGACTTCCATTAATATCCTTTTCCTTTAATATTTCATGTGATGTGAAATTAAAAGTTTCTTGGAATTTGAAATCCGATTAGGATCGGTGGTATTTCCCATATGTACACAGCCGCACAGCAGTCTCAACAAGTTTACAGGATTATCTTGTATATGTAATGACGAAGTGTGAGAACAGGAAATGTTAATAATAAAAATGAAATTTAATTAAATGAAGACAATATTATAGAAATTCAATCGAAAATCTGGAAACAGAAAAATCAGAAAATGATACTTTGCACCTCCAGGACCTTTCGCTTTCCGGGAAAATGCGCTACCACTGCGCCAAAGCGTTATTATTCGATTCGGTCATTTTTAACTGTACCATACTTCGACCAAAAACCACCAACATTATCTTCATTTTCTTAACGCATACTTTATTGGCTGCTATCTTTACATATGATTGCAAGATTCAAACCCATACGAAATGCTATCCCGATAGTGTCTGGATAAATTTTATCCATTTTATTTTTAATATGCGACATCTTTTGACTTTTCTGCAAGTCTAGGATGAATATTTATTTTTAACTTTATGAGTAAAACCTCAATTTGTAATATTTAATCAAATGAAGACTATATTAGCGACACTCGATCGAAATTCTGGAAATAGAAAAATCAGAAAAAGATATTTGTACCTCTGCGACTCGAACCCAGGACCTTTCGCTTTCCGGGCAAATGCGCTACCACTGCGCCAAGGTGTCGATACCCGATGTGGTATATATAGTAATGTAAACAAATTGCAATATTTGCACGACCGTAAAATTATAAAAGCTCTTCACATTGACCGATCAGTGGCCGAGTTGGCATCGCGTTTGGGTCCCACCTGGCGTCTCGTGTTCGATTCCTCGGCTGGCTAAGTCCATCACGACACAAGCAACATTTTCCGCTAACTTTGGTGGCAGTAGGAGATTTTCAAATATTGTCGGGTTATTCGTAACCCGACAATGTTTAATTCCATCCGAATGTGGTTCTGGTAGCCTTTGTGGTAAGTGAAATAATTGGTATAGCTGATTGAATTGGTAATGATAAAGTCCGCGAGATTTTAATAACTGTCTTGGCGTATTTGAATAGGGCTGAAATTCACTGAAAACTTTTATACAGTGCAGAGAGTACTTTATCACATTTGAGTGTTTTTTGAGGATATAGAAGTAAAAGTGGCCCGACAAGAGTAAAGGCGGAAACATACTTGCCTGTCGTGGCGTGTCGTGACGCGCCAGAAGCACATCGGTTTCATACATTTATTATGGTTAAAGACATATTTGTAGGACGACACGCCACGACCTACAAATATGTCTCTAACCACAATAAATGTATGAAACCGATGTGCTTCTGGCGCGTCACGACACGCCACGACAGGCAAGTATGTATCCGCCTTTACGGATGAGTGTGACGCACGAAGAGGCATCAGGATATCAGAAATCAAGATTCAGCAAGCTCGAGAGATGGCTCTAACCAAAGATATTGATATATAAGCGATGTGCTATCCGCATTTTTACTGAATAAACTAAATGAACGAATAATTAACGAATAAACTAAACGAACGTTAAGACGACAATATATCCTAAAATATATTCAGAAATTTAACGACTTAAGTAAAGAAGTCGTTTATACAAATTGCGACTTGCGACCGTATATTGGAGCTACCGTCGAATTTGCCTTATCAAAGAAAAGAAGAAGAAGAAAAATAATGTGGGAATCTTAACGACGTAAGTGAAGAAAGCGTGTAAATAAATATACGCCGAGGCACGGCGTATTGCACCCTAGCAGGCTTGGAGATTCGACCTTTCTGTCGCGTTCATTTTAAAATGTGTCTCCATGTTGTCCTCGCGAAGCTATTAATTCATCGTCTAGAAAAATTAAATCTGGTGCTTACCGCTAACTTTAGAGTTGACAAACAGGCTTAAAGGTTTAAAATCGTTGTATGTAAAATGTATTAATGGTAAGGTACTGCTTTTATTAATCTAAAATATAAATAACTCGCATTCCTTGTGTGGCACGGAAATAAAAAAAAAAAGTTATTATAGTTACGAATTCGCCGGAAATTATTAAAATGTGAGTTTTGAGCAAACAAAAATTATTAGGGTTGTGTACCGCCTTAAACCAAATGAACGAATTCTTTCCGTGTCCTTGAACCTCAGTCATATTGTATCAATTTTGAGATAGATACTTGAACATCGAGCCCAGATCTTGCTCCTATCGACGCTTTGCGAGATCTTCGATTTCCCACTGTGTTAGCAAACACTGCCGGAAGTATTGCAAAAGTGGCTTTGTGATAAACTGAAAGCCTTCTTGGTGGAATGAGTAAGCTAGCTCTCGGACCTAGATTAAATTAATTTTTATGTACGAGTACAAGGTAGAAAGGCTCATAACGTAATTCTACAAGAGGAACTTAAATTAATGATCGGTCAACTAGTCCTGGCCCTGGTTAAGTTGATGATAATTGCATACACATACATACATGGTAGTCTTCGATTATCGCAATTTATCTGGAATGCGAAATAATGAACTACGCCTTTAGGGGTTATGGCCAGGAATTTAGAGAATAAAAGCATAGTGCAGCTGTGGGTGGTAGTTACCCTGCCCCAGTGCCACTACCCTCTACCCTCTACCCTCTACCCTATACCCACATGCCGTGAAGGGTGAAACGCTCGTATAGGTAGTTAGGTAGGCAATAATCCGGAATATGTGCTGGGCCTTAATGAACGTGCGGTTCGTGGCGGCTGGCAGATATTGCGGGGCCTTTGTGTGTGCACAGACCGAATTATCGACCCCCCAAATCATAACTTTACATTATGATAAAGTTTAATGTATGCGATTATGCCGTTTACTAGGCAAAAGCCGTGATACTCGTACTTGACTCGTGTGCTTCGCAGGGGTTACTAGGAACCAGGAACCTGCTAAATTGATCCTGACGTGATTTATACTAACCTAAGACAAATGTCTCTTGTAACTGCTTATAATAAAGATGAAATTACCTTTAGTTGTAATATTGTCAAACAAAAAGAAATTTTCTCGTCAAAAAACATAAAGTACACGTGAAAATTAAGAACACTTTGTTTTTCTCTAAAAATCTTTACAGACAGGTGCATAACATCAACATTAAGTTCCATGCAAAATTAACTGCATGGAACTTAATGTTGATAAATGCAAAATTTTGTCCTTTTATAGAACCAAAAAACCTATTCAGTTTGATTATAAACTAAATAGTGTTTGTCTATCTACTGTCACATCTATCAAGGACCTTGGGGTCACTCTAGACTGCAAACTTTCTTTCCGTGATCACATAAATAATATCGTAAATAAATCACTTAAACTACTCGGCTTCATTCATAGAATTACCTCTGACTTCAAACATATAAGTACACTTAAAACTCTTTACTGTTCGCTGGTTCGCCCTCACCTTGAATATGCTAGTGTCATTTGGTCTCCTTTCTACGCTGTCCACATTTGTCACATCGAATCCGTACAACATCGTTTCCTAAGAGGAATTGCTTGGAGGTTGGGTCTTGAAAGAGGCAAGTACTCATATGATGAAATTGAACACATTTTAAACATGCCTTCTTTAGAAAAACGTAGAAAGGACTCTGATCTAATTTGCATATTTAAAATTATCAACAGTATTACAGATACACCTGCATTGTTACAACTCATCCAGTTTAACATCCCTTCCCGTAGGCTTCGAAATAATGAATTGCTGTTCCTCAATCAACATTCTACTAATTACGGATACCATTCTCCCTTATCCAGAATGTCGAGACTTGTCAACGCAAGTCAAAGCATTGATTTTTTTGGTGTAAAACTAAATGACTTTCGGCAGTCGTTACGCAATATTTAAATGCTTCTTCATGCTTTGACTTGTAGTGTCTCTATATGTACTTTTTATATTTTATATTGTCATTGCTATTAATTTTTATGTGCTCTCCCTTCACTGTCATCTCTGTTTTTTTTTTTTTTATTCGTGTTATTAATATGTTTTTAATGGACTGTTGTCCGTAAATTAATGAATAAATAAATAAATAAATAAATAAATAAATAAATAAATAAATAAATAAATAAATAATACTAGCGCGGATTGGTGACAAATCACGGGTCACTATAATTATAATTATTATAGGAATAATATTTGCATATTAACTAAAAATCGCAGACTCTGAAAACTCACAAAATCTAGCTTTACTTATCAAGATTAACGTTAAGAAATACACATTTTAAATATACTCTATCAAATACTGCACCACGGAGGTTGTCAAATTTTAAAAAAAATACCTTTATACCCAATTTTATTACGATAAATATACCCAATATTAATGAATATTATAAAATCGAGTAGGTAGGTACAATAAATATTCTGATTTTCTCAACACTCTTGCAGAAATAATATTTAGGTACCTATTAACATCAAATAAGGTATTCCGTTGGCAATGTCAAAATCGTTCAAAAATATTATTTGCCTGTTATTATTTACCTATTTACGTACTCATTAATAAATATATTTTTTGACTAATAATTATTCACTCCATCCCTCTTGACATTTTTAGTACGGCCACCCAGTGATTGTGGTTGATAATCCAACACAGATACTTTACAATACTTGTTTAGTTTGGAGCAGAATGTTAACTAAAATAAATTATCATTACATAGTATAAAATGAAGTCGCTCAAAATGTATGTGCGCTTTAATCTTTTAAATTACGCAACGGATTTTCATACGGTTTTCACCAATAGATAGAGTGATTAAAGAGGAATGTTTATATGTATAATACATGTAAATTATATTAGAGAAAAGCCGAGAAATTTAAAGAAAACATATTTTTGTGTGATTTAAAACCGCTGGCGGGCCACACTATAGTCACTTTTAAAATTCGTTCTACGGAAGAAATTGGAAAAAAGATGTCCTAGAGTAAGTAGGTATTTGATTTGAATTATTTTATTTGATGAAGTTGCTCAAAATGTATGTGCGCATGGATCTTTTAAACTACGCAGCGGATATTCATGCGGTTTTCACCATTAGATAGAAGGATTCAAGAGGAAGGTTTTTATGTATAAAAACATGCTTATTATAGTAGAGAAAAGTTGAGAAATTCAAATATTCAATTCAGGCAGCGGGCAGCGGGCAGCTGGCAAGCGGGTGGTGTGGATTTTATAAAGGTTGGGTAATGGCGTTGTGTTTCGTTAGCCACAGCAACGTGTGGCCGGGTCTGCTAGTAACCCAGCTGTAATTTTAGATCGAATAACAGAAGTGTTTATTTTTGTAATCATTTTTTAGGTTTATATTTTAATAATATATGAAGTTAATATTTTTTTATTATTATTGTAGTAAAGCTGCACATGTCGACTCAGGTTTGTGATTTTATTGGGTAAACTTTTTTTTTAATAAATAAATATTATTGAAGAAGATAATACTAATAAATATAAATGAAAATATAAAAAAGAACAACTCACAGAAATGTAAAAACTTATCTATAATATAAAATTGCTGAATGTGTTGCTAAACGCATAACTTTCTAACTACTGCACCAAATTGGATAATTCATTTTTTGTGTGTTCGTTATTGTCAGGACAAGGTTATTATAAAACTTCCTGTGAGCTCTGGCATTATGAAATTTGTATAAAAAAATTGCTATTGGTGGCACGCTAGGAAGCGGCTATTGCTATGGAAAGCGGGAGGCAGGGAGAGATGGGGGAGGGGAACCAGGGAGGGGGAGGGGAACCTGGGAGGGGGGAGGGGGACTGGGAGAGGGGAGGGGAACTCTGGAGGGGGGGGGGGAAGGGGGGGGGGGTTGTGGAGTGGGGAGAGGGAAATTGGAGGTAACGGAGTGGGAACGGGAGAAAAAAAGGGGAGGCGGAAGGGGAACGGGACGAATGGGAAAGGACACGCAGGGAGAAACAATCTCTTTATGAAATGGCATAGCAACGCATGCCGGGAACCAGCTAGTTATAAATTTACTTAGTACACTACTTAGTTACAAACCAGTTCTTCGAACATCTCTTATCATTTTACAAAGAGATAGCTGCCATAAATATGGGAAAAATTATTCTAAAATAATATTGTTAATTCTGAATTTGAAATGTGAGATTGACAAAAATGAAAATTAAATTAAGAGGTCTCAGTGGCTTAATTAGTTAAGGCGCTTGTTCCGGCGAGACAAGAGATCCTGGTTTCGAATCCCACTTACGACCGTTATTTTTCTCATTTTTCCATTAGATTTATTAGTATTATCTTCTTATTCAATGATGTATTGCATTTATGGGAACAACCTTCAAGGCTATTAAAATTATAGTAAAATTAAATAAATATTACTTCTTTATTATAATAAAAAATAAAATACATTGAATCGTTTAATTCTCTGACAAGTACATCTTTCACAGTTGAAGGCGACATTTTCATTCCGCAAGTTTCCCATTTCCTGGTCCTTTATCTACTACGAAAAGTTTCTCGTCTTAGCTTATCCTTCTTTTGTGTCTTCGGACCGTCCCACATTATTTGTTTTCTTGTTCTATCTCCCCCTCTGCTGGGCCAACTGCTCCGTCCAACCGAACATGGAACAACGGATGTGGAATTGTGGAATGTGGATCCCGCATCGGTCACTGTGTCACCCTTTGTTTATGGAGACTGAAGAATGTAGATTGGACTTGCAGTTACCAACTGAACTGTTGCAATAAGAACAATTGAAGGGTAAACGGGAAGAATTATCAAAGTCCAAGTAAGGAAGAAAATGAGGTAACAATGTAATATTATAACAAACAACCTAAGTATGAATCGTGGCTCCCTTATCAGGCACAAGAGCTCCTCTTTTCTGATATAAAGGTGTACAGTACGTGACCAATGATGACCTTTATTTATTTATTTGTATAATAAATGTTATGGAATAAATACTGGTCCTTAAGAGAAATATTTAAAAACAACATGCCAATAAATATTAAAACAAAAGTTATGACATCAAGCCTCCTACCATGCCTAACCTACGCATGTCAAACTTGGAAATACACATCCAAAATCAAAAACAAAATTATAACCTGCCAACGCGGAATGGAAAGAAGCATGCTTGATTTTAAAAAAATACAAAAAATTCGTCACACAAAAATCAGAAAAATCGCCAAAGATGCTCTGAGCTACGCTAAAAAACTAAAATGGAAGTGGGCAGGACACGTAGAGAGGCTAGAGGACGACAGGTGGACCAGCAGGGCAACAAAGTGGAATGGCCCATACTGTAAGCGTCTCAAAGGCAGACCTCACACGAGATGGGCAGATGAAATAATAAAAATTGCTGGCCCCTGCTGGCCACAAATAGCTCAAGAGAGAGATAAATGGAATTCAATACCCCAAAAACTAATAACAAAAATAATTTAAGATACGTTTATAATATTTTTCAACAGATTGTAAACTAACTAACTAACTAACCATCACGCCGTTTCCCCGCAGGGGTAGGCAGAGAGGACGGACCGCCAAACAACTCGGTCTTGGCACACACTCTTTGCCTCACTCACATTCACACATCGTCTCATCAACAGATTGTAAATAACATTAATTATACTTTTTATTACTTTTTATAACTCGGCAACATACCTATTTGCAAGAAATAAAAGGCTTTTTAATTTTTATTTTATTTATTTATAATACATGTTACATATTTGTGGCATTTAAATAAAGTAGATATATTGAATCACCATACTAGGCGGCTGCCTGTTTCATAATGACCAATGGAGTAGTTACTATGTATGAAATTTAAAGTTTAAAGTCAAGTGTAAACATATGGATTAATATAAATGATGCTAAAAATTGGAAAAATTAAAATAAAAAGTAAGAAGTAGAAAAAGTATAAAGTAGAAATTCGGCAGATCCGGTAGATGTCTCCGGATCTGCCCTGATGATGGACACTGCAACGATGTCCGAAACGTTGGCTAAAGAAGGAGGTAGCGCAACACGGCATAACACCCCAAAAACAAATAACGAAAATGCTTTTGGCCGTGAAAATCTTAAAACTTATCTTTAAATTAGTAAATTAAAACATAATTATGTTTTAACATATTTATAGAACAAATAATTCCGTATTTACAAAACTAAAGTTAAGAAAAGAAGAAAAATGTATATATATATATGAAAAACAAAAAAGGTTAAATAAAAATTAGGATTTGTAAAGTTATAACAGGTAAGATGTTATAGCAGGTATGTATTTGTGTCATTTGTAGTTACCCAAGTCTTTATTAATTTTTTGTATATGCTGTAAGAGGATATATTTTTAGATTTAATTTCTATAGTCTGATACAGTGCATTATAGATTTTTGGTGCAATGAAAAAAACATGTCTCTGCGCAAGCCTAGTTTTGCATAGGGGAACCTCAAATGCATTATTTACTCTACTGTTGGAGCGATTTTCGTTTTTTGTAAAATATACATTTCGTGAAAATATATATTTCAGACATTGCATACAGTAGATTTTTCTTGTATCTAAGAGTTGAGCTTCTTGGAATAATTGTAAGGAGGGGTAGGTAACATCTTTATGCAAAATTATTTTTATTATTAATTTTTGAAAGGGAAGAAGGAACAATTTTTTTTAACATAAGTATTTTGTATACCTAACCTACATTTTATACCTAACCTAAAAAAACAATGGTACTGTTACTTAAGTCAAACAATAATAATGTGCGAACACAAGATAGACCGTCAACTCCAAATTCGCCTGACTAAATAATAGCCTTGCTTCGTAGGTATCTACTACCGCCTTCTGTTACAAATAATCGAAACAAAACTTGTTCAGTAGGGCGCTAGAGCCAATCTTAAAAGATCGGTTCTACTTCGGAATTGCTCGTTTTTTGAGGCGCCTGCAAACGCGACCGCTCAACAGCTATAGTTCATTTCGATTCTGACTTCCCCACTCTCCTCCGCCCACATGAAATCAACGGCTCTTGGAGGCGGGCCCTATCACTGCCTCCCTAGCGTATTATTGTACTGCGTCGTGTAGTATCTCGGCGTGACGAGAAGAAATCCACGTGTGGCCGGAAACGATGCACTTGTGTACTGAGTTACATAATACAAAGACAACCAATGCTAAAATCCATGCGAAATTATTCATGGGTAACATTTAAACAGGAGTTTTACTATATTTTGGCAACAGGTTTAGATGGTTTTTAAATCCATGGTATCAAAATATATGGTTAAAAATGATAAAATGGTTTTTACACGAGGTTAACGTGCCGTATCCCCGCTCAAAAAGAAGA
Organism: Limnephilus rhombicus; assembly: GCA_929108145.2. Taxonomy (NCBI): domain Eukaryota; kingdom Metazoa; phylum Arthropoda; class Insecta; order Trichoptera; family Limnephilidae; genus Limnephilus; species Limnephilus rhombicus. The sequence goes on from OV815283.1 coordinate 30,804,215, forward strand.
TGATGGAGATATATGTAATTACGAATGTTGGAGAGAGTGCGCTAATATTTAAAATGCTAAAATTGAAGGGAAAATTGTGAAAATGTTTAATAAAACACGACTCGTTTAAAATAGAGAAAAAATCTCTAGGGAGCTGTCTAAAACAGCATTTAAAGAAAAATTGTGAATTTTGTCACACATATAACTTGTAAAATAACTGAACCAGACGTAAATATAATAATTTTTGGAGCAGAATGGAGTGTAGAGAATGTATAGATAGTATCTTAAAAAATAACATATATTTTTTAAGAGCTTAAAATCTTCAAATGTTTAAGGGCCCGCATCTCGAATTTCTACCGATGTCTTACATATTTCCCTTAAACACGGTAAGTTTTAAAGCTCTAAAAAAATATATATGTTATTCTTGAAGATAATATCTAGACATTGCCCGCGCCGAAACGCAAATTATAAAAAATTTCCTCGATAGAAAAAATCGCAAAGTACGCTCCAAAAATTATTATAAAAACGTTTGTTGCAGTTATTTTACAAGTTAGGGAACGTACCCATACTACGTGACACGTTTAGGGGGGGGTCTTCAAAATGTCACGCTTGGTACAAATGAGCGGCGGCGGGCTTAGGTTTTTGGTCACCGGGGGAGGGGGGGGGGGGTTAAAAAAGTTGGTCACGTAGTATGGGTACGTTCCCTTATATGTATGAAAACATGCAGTGTTTCTTTAAATGCTGTTTAAGACAATCCCAGCGAGATTTTTGCTCTATTTTAAACGAGTCGTGTTGTATTAAACATTTTCGCAATTTTCGTATCGATTTTCTCGCTGTAAATGTTATCGCTCTTCTCTAACATTCGTAATTTCGTATCTCTCCATATTCTTCTTTTCGGGCCCGGTTGCAGAGCCTAAAGGGGGATATGTAAGAAATTCGGGTAGCGGCGGCTTAAAGGGGAATATTTAATCTGGCAACTTTTTGCCTAAAGCATACTAGCATACCTCTTCAAACATAGAACTGTGTTTGACGACGTCCAAACTGCTCTAGCTATTACTAGAACTAAAGGCATAATCACTCACTTAGTTATACCTTCCTCTAAAACAACTATTGTCCGAAGAAATTTTAGTTAATTTGCAACAAAACTACACAATGGACTTCCAATGGCCATTAGACAGAAAAAAATTATTTTAAATATAAGTCAGACACGAAGTCTTCGATGACTTGGATCATCAGCCAAGACAGATAAATTATCAAAGATTTGATTAAAACCGATTAATTACGACTTTATTTATTTTTTTTATTTTATGTGTTTGTTTTTTTGTCATTTTATATGCAATATTTTGTTTTAATTTTTTATTGTAAACTGCGTATATTATAAGCAGCGCCTGCTTTCAGCACGGGATATCCTAGTGAGACAGGCATAGCACATATGTAAATAATGAAGATGAGTAAATTAAAAAAGAATTACAAATAAATGAAGCCTGAAGTTCCCTTATAAAAAATCTATTTGTACAAAGTTAAATGGCAATTCAACCATGTAAGCCTTTGTGAAGTACCTACTCTAATCAGTAAAATGTTCTCTTTCTCTAAAATATCAACCTCTTCACATTATTCTGTATAACTTCTTAGTTTGTAAGTGATTACGAATTATTTCTATACGAAACTCTTATTTTTATTTATTTCTTGACCTAAGAGGGTTGAATCCAGATTCTGAGTAAAAATAAAGAGACATAAATAAAACAATACGCAGAATGAACACAGACGGCAGCTTCTTCGCCTAAAGACTAGAGAGGTAATACGATCATCGAGTCGAAGCACTTAGTTTTATATTCCAAGAGCTTTTAAAGAATAATATTCTTGCGCTTCCACGAAAGAATATCAAGTAATAATTCTATTAACGACGAAATGAAAAGAACAAAACAATATTTTCTCTTTCAATAATCATTATAAGGCAGGGGAATTCGAAGTAAACTGGACATAATGACGTATTATAAAAATAGTTAAACAAATGTAAAAACAATAATTGCACGTATAATATATATAAATCCTAATAAATACCACAACAGAAACAAAAATATTTGCTTGGTAATTATTGCAACGTTATCGGGAATTTTTACATCGTAGTCGCTTTACAAACTTAAGCCAATGGTTAAATTCTTCTGAAAATCCATAGCTCAATCATCACACCGAAAAAAACGGTGATATATACATAGTTCAGATTTGTGGATATGCTGTCAAAAAAAAATCCTGAGGCGGTATTACAAATTTTCACAATAGAGAACTCCATTCCATTTTTTTTATTTTTTTTAATGAATAAAGACCTTCAAACTTAAATAACTGCATTTTTATTTTTATTTTTATAGTTAGTTTTAATAGTTAAAATAATTGTCAAAGTTTTAATTTTTAAAGACTCCCAGAAACGCACCGTATCTATGGTGGTCTTCACCCACCGATAGTTTTTTTACTTTTTAAGTTGTCATTTTGAATCAGTAATGTTTTTTTTTTTTTTATTGGCAATGTTTATTAAAAATACATATGAAGTTATAACAGTTACATAGTTACATAAGGTTAACAAAAAAATTTAAAAAATTGCCTTTCCTCACCATAAAGAGACAATGCTCTTGTGTTTGGTGAGGGAGTTCTGGCTCAATTAGTAAATTAATGATCGTGTAAGTTAGTAATAACGTCTATTGTAAATAATAAGTAGGTTAAAAAATCTTGTATAAATTTAAAAATAAATATCCTGAAGAGTTTACAAAAATCATAATATAAATTAAAAAATCATTATAAATGGAAGAATCATGTAAGTTAGTAACAAAAATTATTGTAATAAGTAAGTAAAGGATATGTCGAGGGAAATTTCCCTAGATCTAGGGGAGAAAAATATTTTTTAGGGATAAGGGAAATCAGGACAAAATCTAGGGAAATTTCGAACTCAGGCAAAAATTTTATTACATATGACAATATTACTGGTATTATTTATATATATACGTATATATATTTTTTGTAATTCCTATGAATCTTAATTATTGTTCATGTACTAACATGCAATGTTATTTTTAACACTGACAACTCAAAATGATATTAGGGAACGTACCCATACTACGTGACACGTTCGGGGGGGGGGTCTTCAAAATACCACGTTTGGTACAAATGAGCGGCGGGTTGCTTATGATTTTTATTTTGCAAAGTGTTTTTTTTTATTTGGAATTCAGTTTCTAATTCAGTGGTGAGTGTATTCGTACTTTTAAATTATTACTTCACGTAGCAAAAGGTGTTTTATTTGGAAAATCACGGTATTATTATTATATTTACTAAGTTCCGATATCTTTCCAATTAATTATCATATTAATTAACATATAACAGGATTAGTGTTACACAATCAGGTGGCTACGTAGGTAATTGCGTAAATGTGAAATTCTAGGGAAATTTCACTTCGAAATCTAGGGAAATAATTTTTTTGGGTAGAACATCCCTGTTTGAATGAAGAATCATGGTGGTCGGCGGAAGGCGGAATGCTTTGTAATGACTTTTAGGTGTGAGGTGTGTTTTTTATTCAAGATTAACTGCTTTTAATATAGAAAAACATTGGTAAAATGTCCACATTTCACCGCTACTGTTATTGTATTTAATCAAAGTGCAATATAAAAACAATAAATCATCTCTTTCATTGCAAATACATGTGACATCGTGTTTTGTGTCAGGCGTTACTTTGTAGGTACATTGTTTTATGTATAACACATACAGAAACACTGGTATTTATAATACACTGATCATGACGAGTGTGTAACAACTTGTATAAAAAGCCCTATACTAAAAACAATTTGAAAATACATAAACTAAATGTCAAAATATGACACGACTTTAACCTCAAATAGACCGAATTTATTGCAGATTGTCCGCAAATATAGCCCTTTTCGTAAATTGTTGTGGGCCTAAATTATGTTTCAATAAACACAATAACTATTATTTATCTAAATCTCTATAAACAGTATGAAAATAAACCAAAAACACGAAATGTTGAATTGCATAGGTACGTGTGCACTTCAAGTCATTTCAAATGTCAATACAATGCAATACACACTATCACCAGGTGACAGGTTAACAGTGACATCACCGTTAACCATTTCAGTAATGCCAACTTAACGCTGTGTTTGGAGAAGAGGTTTAAAAATGCACTTTTTAATAATTTTTTAAAAACTCTGCGTTTAATATTATGAAATAAAACTTATATATTCAGAATCAGCGTTTCTTCGTCTATATGAACATATTTTTTTAAAGCCATAATATTTTTCACTGGAGTTCCTTATTACGATTATTAAATAATTACGATTGTGTAAATAAACCCGCATCTGTTTTATCTATCTATATATATATAAAAAAAAATCTATTGCTGTTCGTTTGTCTCGCTAATACTCGAGAACGGCTGGGCCGATTTAGCTGATTTTGGTTTTGAAATGATTTTTGTATTCCAGGGAAGGTTTAAACGGTGAGAAAATATGGAAAAATTGCGGGGAAGATAGTAAAAAATGATGGTTGTCATTATTGGTTTGTTCAGAATAAAAAAATTGTAAACGTCAGAAGAAAAGCAAACAAATTGTTACCTTGGAAACGATGATTTTTTTTTTGAATTAGGCAATATAATCAATTGTAATCAACCATTTTTTTTGGGGATATAGGGAGAGGGGGTGGGGGGGAGTGGAGTTGGGAGAGGGGAGGTGGAGGAGGCGGAGTGGGAATCACCCTAATACCATAGGAGCGAAGCCGCAGGAAAAAGCTAGCGTTTTATGGGCAATCAAGATACGGAAGTTGAAAGGCGTTGTGCTCATAACCCAACAGTGAAACGAACCATTGTCCAAGAACTGCAAACGTTTCTTCATCAAAACAATGATTAGTAAAAATGTTCAAAATGGCATTAGATCTATGTGTGTTTGTTACTCTTTCACGCAAAAACTACTAAATGGATTTTAATGAGACTTTACAATAATATAGCTCACACATCAGAATAACATATACGAGCTCTGGTATCATGAAATTTGAAAAAAAAATCAATAGTTGGCACGCGAGCTGTTTGAAAACTGATTGTATCGGGAATGAATGTATGGAATTCGGAAGGGGGAGGGGAACCCGGAGGGTGGGGAACTCGGGAGGGGGGAGGGGAACTCGGGAGGGGATCCGCGGGAGGGGGGAGACGAATACGGGAGTGGGGTTTGCGAGGGAAGGGGGGAGTAGAGTGAGAAAAGGGAAGGTGGAGGAGGAGAAGTGTGAACGCGAGAGGGGAAAGGGACGCGGGGGAGGAGGAATGGGAAAGGACGCGCAGGGAGTAACAATTTCTTTATTAAATGGCATAGCAACGCATGCCGGTTACCAGCTAGTTATTTAATAAAGTTAAGGGAAATTAATTAATTAATTAATCAATTTGTAGCCTATCAAGAACTTTTTTCTGAAATAAGGATTCTAACCTTAATATCAATTTCTGATGATTCCCAGAAATCAGAACGTAACTAAACTAAACTAAGTCTATTTTCAAAGCTACCCACAGTGCTTAAAGTAAAAGTAAAAATAAATCTCTACAAGATTAACTATATTATTAAGTTATTAGCTTTGTAAAGTGCCTTTCAGTTATTACTCAAAAAATACTATAAAAATTAGAAAGAATTCAAATTCACGTCTGTTATTCCGATCGAATAAGACAGAAGTATGTCCAAATTAGAGATATTCACATATTATAGTTCACTATGTAATGGGAACACATAACAAGCCAATACGTTTTTTTATGTACAAACATATAAACTATATACGGTTAGCATAAGCATTAAAGAAGAGAACAATAGACTTATTCCATTCTTACAATCATCTCCAGTCAACTTTTTTTTATAATTTAAACTATCACCTGTAGTCAATTTTTTTTATAATTTCGAAAAGAAATTTATCCGATAACTCGGCGACATCACTGTATCGAAGCAGTAAATAAGAATTATTTTTTAATGTATACCTTTGTGGATCTCAGTTAAACACATCCATAATAACTCAGAAAGAAAATTTTCGGACTTGTTACTGTATTGAACTGTAGGTATTATTTGAAAAAGATATGTACTTTTCCCCCCGCCTAGTGTTAAAACAAGATAAGTAATGTAATATGCTCCTAAAGCTTGTCGTACAATTAACAGAGAACCTCCAATGGTGGTAATCCCTTAGAAAATTGTTTTTTAAACTTGTTACGCTCTTGAACTTATATGTGTATTTTTTAAAAGAAGTGTATATTTTCCCTGATCCAGTGCGAAAACAAGAGAAGTATCATAAAGATATTATGCTCCCAGAACCTGTTGATTGTAATGTCTCAGAAAGTAGATTTTTGGACTTTTTACTACCTTTATAACCGGTATATTGATTTTTACATAAGAAGTATAATTTTTCCCTCACTCCTACCACCGCAACCGGAATTTCTACCGATTTCTTACATATCTTCCTTAAACAATTGAAGTTATTAAGCTTGTTTCATAACGCTGATGAATTTCATACGTATTTGTGTTCCAATTTACCATGCAGATCAGAGGAACCCAGATTTTGGACTTCCGCACGTTAAGTGTACTTACCTATACGGTGGACTAAGTCAAGTACCACAATATCGCCAGTCTATCAACAACCATCGTAACAAATAGTAACGTGACATTTCGCTCGACGTTTAAATGTTATTTTCTATCAATCGGAAGCCTGTAATGTGAAGTATTATCTCGCCGTCTTTATCGAATGCTTTGTGTGAACCGCTTAATCGTATCGTGACTCAAACTCCATCGTGGTTCTAATAACCGAACAATCTTATCGTACGCCTTGGATATACCTATGACCGTCGCCGAATGAAGATCAAGCTACGAGACACAACAGTGAGTATTGCTGAATTGTGTATACCGGATCTTGTTTGGTGATTGGGCATAATTCTTATCGAAATCCATAAGCGTTTTATTTAGCAAGGAATAACCACAGGTTATTCTAAACCCCCGTGCCCTGTGCACGATTAAAAGCTCTTGAAAAGATATATGTTATTTTTGAAGATAATATCTATACATTCCCCACGTTAAAATGCAAATTATATGAAATTCCCTCGATAAAAAAATCGCAAAGTAAGTAATCCGAAAATTATTATTTTCAAGTGTGTTTCAGTTATTTTACAAGTTATATGTATGAAAAAATTCACAGTATTTTTTTAAATGCTGTTTTAGACAGTCCCCTAGAGATTTTTGCTCTATTTTAAACGAGTCGTGTTTTATTAAACATTTTCACAATAACATTCGTAATTACATATCTCTCCATCTTCTTCTTTTTGAGCGCGGTATATTAAGTAAAGAGCAAATAACAAAAGGATGTCAGCGTGACAAGTGCAATAAGGGAGATAACTCAGAAAGTCATTTTCGGACTTGTTTTTGTCTTGCACCGATTAAAAAAAGAAGTGTGTGTTTTCCCCTCACCCAGTACTAAAAACAATAGAAGTAATATAATATGCTCCTAGGACTTGTTGTACAACTAGTAGAGACCAAACAACAATAGGCCAGACAGTCTGCAGACTGCCAGGGTGGGTGGTAGGAGGTGGGAATGGGTATTAGTGGGTGGTACACAAAAACATGAATGGCTGAATAATGTACAACTATTATTGCTGCCCAAGTACAATGCGATATTGCTGCTGAAAATTGTAACGGTATGAACATACTTGTTGGTTTTTGTTTTCTGCTGCGTTTAGTACGATTTTTTTACGAATGCCACATTATTATAACCGCAGGCTGAAATGAAAAAAATGTTATTACCACAACACAAAAGCTATTACTGATGATAATGTGGTTTTACAACTTGATCGGGGATTCGTTCTATAAAAAGATGCTAATTTTTTAATTGAAATAAATGTTTTTCCGCAGGGCGGGCAGAGAGGATAGACAACAAAACAACTCGGTCTTGGTTCACAATCTTTGCTTTTTCACGTTCATACAATATAGCATACAATTGTGGTATTCTTACTAATAACATGAATGTCGTGATGAGTATCTGTTTCACTTGATCTTTTCATGTCTTCCTCGGGCTCCCCGGCGATTTTCATTGATAACAATTTTGGTCGAAAATAGTGTTTTATTTAATCCATTTTCGAAGCATATTTATGATGACCTTCGTGGGCGAGGCCGAGAGCTAAGCCTCTTGGCTCTGGACCCAAAAACTGCCGGTTCCGAAATTGGCATGGCAAGTATGAACCCCTTATTACTAGACTCAAAAACTGCGGGTTCCGAAATTGGCATGGCAAGTTAACTCTGAAACCGCGGGGTTAGAAGTTGGCACTTTGACACTGGCTGTAGTGAAGATATTTTCCCAACACGTACTAACAATTCTTTGGAACCTAACCTTACAGTCCAATGAATGATTGGATTAGTATTGAGCTTCATCAAATGCATATTTTCCTAATAATGATGATCGCACTTAGTTAAATCTGTCTATATTGCAAATTCGCACTCCCCATTATTGTGCAATTACATAAGAAGCAATGTCTCTTTTTTTTTAAGCAAAAACATTTTAGCACCGTTGTGATTTGAAACTCGACGAAACAGAAGCGAGCGACACTAGAAAGAGATGAAGATACGAGTACATCTATAGGATTTAGCCCGCAAGAGAATGAGATATGAGGGAGCGGGCCGTATCGGTAGAGACGGGTTGCGAAATAAAACGCGTCAGTCGATGCAATGAGTCAGTCGTTTATTAGGCTACGTAGCGAGGGTCAGTGAAGCGGTAACATGATGTATGCAGAGTGCCGTAGATGAGATGCTGCAGGCGCTCGGAGGAGATGGAGATGGTGTGGTGAAGGTCAGCGAGTTGCTCAACACCTTGGCGGTGGAGATGACCTATCTTCAAGGCCGTTGCTCGACGCTTTGAGTCGCGGAGATGAACGGTGAGTGGCTCGGTGAGCTGAGCCACCAGCAGGTAGTCCTGGCGAGGCGGAGCGTGTTTCCATGGCAGCGAAGCACGGTGCGCTTCGGGGTGGCATGAAATGGTGAGCTGATCCCTGGACTGAAGGTGACGCAAGCCTTGTAAGTCGCGGGATGTAGCTGTTCTGCGGAGCTGAAGACACGATGGGCCTTGTAGCCGAGACGTGTTGATGGACCTCGGGAAGCTGCCCTGGATGTGTGTAGATGCCATGCAGGAGCATTTGTGCGGAGATCGCAACATGCTGAGATGTTGGCCGACTGTTAGTGTGAGACTGACTGAGCGAGCGCCGAGTTTAGTCGCTTTATATATACCAGCGCAACCGGTGGAGTAATGTTCCATTCGCCGGCAATGTGTATACTAGAAGGTACTCGAACATACCCGGTGCTGAATATTCAGGCGGCTTATAAACTCTAGACCTTTCTAGGCGGTGGCGAAATTATTATTATTATTATTAAAGTACATCGCGGCCGGCATAAGTAGGTACCTAGGCAAGTGCCGGCGCCGCGCGAATATTAGATGTTTCTCGTGTCTTCTTTTGAAGTTGATAATGATGTGTCGCCACAGATAGCTATAAAATATTTTATTTCACAGGTACTCGGTTCCAATAAAATATGATAAATCTGCGGTCCCACGCAAGCCTCGTTTGGTCTAGTGGTATCAGGCGCCTGACAAACCTTAGCGGCCAGACATTCAGCGGACATGGGTCAAATCCTACGAAAACCAAAAAAATATATATATATATTTTCGTAAAATCAATATGCAATCTGCAAACCACTCCAAAATGAACAGGCAAAGAAAACACAAAAGAAAGCGACATCTAGCGACTCCAAAGAAGAAAACACAAATACTAAAAAGATGACCAAATGTATAGGAAAATGAGCACTGTAATTCGACGACAAAAATATGGAAAAAATCACCTTTCATTTTGATAAAAAGTGCTTCGTAGTCTCCCTACTATTGTCTACTTTAGTTTTCTGAAGGTTTCACATCTACCGCGTGTGAATTGCGCACTATAATTTTTTTTAATCTATTTCATCCCGTGGTAGCTTTGATAAAAACAATAAAATAAGATAGCAATAATCATAATACATTTTTGGCACAATATCCCGGAACATTTGCTCGTTAATTATCATATACCAGGAACCACCATATCAGCATACCGGGTATTTCAGAAAAAATATATTCCTGTTAATTTTACAAAATAATGTTTAATTATTCCGAATGATCAAACGGTTGAATAATCTTACGCCTAATACCATATAAATGTCCCTTTGAACGCTACTTTAAAACTTTAGCAATGTGTATTGAAAAGATTAAAAATAATCATGTTGCCAGCATTCTGAGCTCAGACACTCTTTGTTGGAAATTTGGATTTCTTATTGAACAATTATTGGAAAATATAAAATGAACAAAATGGCTTCATTCTAAATGGATATTTCAAAACACATAATGGATATGTCGCCTGAAATTTAAATTTCAGTGACAAAAGCTGTGCTTATTTCACAACGTGAGTGCTGGTGCCTACCTGACTAGTGCAGCGAGGCATGGAACTAGCAGAGTAAAGATGAAAGTGGACTGGGCTGAAAACTGTAGAAATAAGATTTCTGAGGCGTATGTGTTGTCGTGTGAAAAATATAAAGGTTCGCATATAATGCAAGGCCGATATAAGCATAATAAATTGATTAAGATTAAGAAATGAATTAAATGATTTGGCCATATAGAGTGATAGAACTAAGAAAGAGTGTAAGGAAAATATATGACGCGAATGGTAGAAGAAGTCGGAAACGTTTAAGAAAGACATGACACGATCAACAAAGTATTTGAGTCGGGCCATGTCAAGACTCAAAATGACAATAGGGTATGCATTAGGAGATGTAGGATTGTGAATGAAGTGAGGAGTGTGTGCCAAGACAGAATTCTTTGGCGGTCCGTCCTCTCTGCTTTCCCCAGCCGCAAAAGGGGGATAATTTTGTTAGTCAGGATGGGTTTTTTTGCAGAATTTGAACAATTCATCAAAGTTAAAATTAAAGTTCTGTTCTGTGTACAGATTTAAATATTTTGCCACTCTTTAAATTTTTCTTTAAAAATCATTGATATTATAATTGCAGTACACATAACCTTGGTTTAAACATGACTCTAATGAGTTATTTGTATATTATTAAGAGGAAGGCCGCCAGACTTTTCATAAAAATAACTTTATTTTGGATTTGAAGCCAAAATACCCTACCAAACTGAATATATCTTTTATCAACAGTTGTAACAAATACCTATAAAAGATTATGTGAAATATTTTATTAATTTGTATTTTTAATTTTGAGCTTATAACCGTGAAAGTCATAATAACAATAACTGAATGCAGGAGTATTTTAGAGTTATTCTAAAATGAAATAGATAAGATCGGATGATTCCCCTCAGGGCCTCCTGTGCGGGGTCAATATTTAAAAAAAGGATAGTAGGTAATATGTTTACCTAATAGGTACCTATACTCATATACAAACTAAAATAAAAATACTCAACTTCAGTAAAATGATATAAATATTTTTTTTTCGGACATGTTCAAATTTGGTGACCCGACAATCGGTCCGGCGACAGTTGGTCCGGCGACAGTTGGCCCGGCCGACAGTTCGTCCGGCCGACATTTGGTCCATTGGAGGGGACCCACCACTTTCCCAACGGCGTAATAAGGAAACATATGGTTTCCTCCTTCACCGCACACGTCAAGACTCTACTTTTTTTTAACGAAGCTACATTTATTTGAACTACTCTAGACCCTCCAATGTCCATGCATGCGGGGTTAGTAAGCAGTATGCAAGTACTTACATTAACATTATACAAAAGATAAATAGAAGTAGCAGCCCGTGGAATAATTCTTCTGAAATAGGTAACATCAAAAAGAGATAATAGTGTTAGTAAAAGAAAAAGAATAATAAAAATAACGGCTATGACCAGTCGAAGAAACCTTCTGTAAATAAAATAAGTAATGAGGAAAAAAAAGTTATATGATTATGTTATAATGTAAGTAATTACTATATTAGCGGAAATAAAATAAAATATATTAAAAAAAGCCAGAGAAAGTATTCCATAGACCACCGGGCAGTCCCAATGAGAATGCGTATAGCTATCGGTCCAACCGCAGACGATGCTCGCAGTCCGTGTCCTTAAGCCGGTTCCCCGATTTTGCCTCGAAGAAATGTACTTGGGAGAGAAGGGGAAGTTTTTGAAGACCTTGAGGAAAGATGAGCGTCGGGTTACCGGAGGGGGGACGGAAGGACATCGAGACCACACGGTTACGCCTTAGGCCAACGCATGTCGATGGGGGAGGCGCGGGCGGATCGCGGGAAGACCGCTCCGGTGTGTGTTCGCCTGGCAATGTGCATGGACAGGGTCTATCCCACCCCCTTTCTATGGGGAAACGACGATACATAACATGCACAGTTCAGTTGCGCCACCAAAGAATGGAAACCAAAACTAATCAAGAAAAATAGAAAATAATAAGAGCCTTTATACATGTAAAACATAATTACAGAATCAGTACAGAGTGATAATGTATCAAGCGATAGTATCATCACTACCGTCGCTCACCAAGATGACCTGTCGAGGTAAAAACATAAATCATTGTTAGCAGAGACCAGAGAAGAAGAAAAAAATAGTCAAACGTAATCAGTAATTTATAGGTCACATAAGTTATATTATAGATAGTTCAAAGCATATTCACTAAATAAAGAGTAATAGAGGAGGACTGAAGAAGACGGGAGCAATACGTGTAGCCCCTAAAACAAAGATGAATTTAGTCTAGGTCGGCGACTCTAAATACAGGCCATCTCTCTACCCAGGACTTGACAAACTTTTTCAAGCATTCGAAATTCTCTTTGTTCGACACAAGGTCAGCATTCCACGCTGGTCTTGTTATTCCGCGCAAGCCATCCAACATTTCCTCTCGTGCTTCCTTCATCAACTCGCAGTGCCACAGAATATGCTTGGCGTCTTGGTTAGTATCACCACATGCGCAGTTTGGGTGAGGAGAGAGGGTCAAGCTATGAAGCCGACCCCTGAATTCCCATGTAGTGATCTAGTTTAATGTATGCCCCTTCCATTCTGAATTTAACTGAAGGAAAGAAGGAGAAAGTCCATCTGCCCTTCGTCGACCTATCCCATCGCTCTTGTCATACACTCAGCGTCCTCTCACGCATCGCTTTGAGCAAGCCAGGGAGGGCCACTACTCCTCCCGGTGTCAGCTCGACTCCCACGTGGACAGCAGCCCTGCCTCTAATAAGTTCCTTTTTGGTCAACATTTCCCTAATTTCAAGGTCAATCGGCAGAACGCCGGCCAGAACCGGTAACATATACCCCTCTGTACAGCAGGCGAATCGCTGGAGAACGCAATCCCCACTCGGCAATTGAGAGTCTTCTCAGTTTCTGAAACAGGGTCTGGGCCCTGTCGGAGGCGTTCTTGACGTGGGCTAGGAACGAGGAAGATCTGTCCAAAATTACGCCTAAATACCTGGTGTTTTCTGCAAATCGGATGGGTGAGCCTCCCATTCTGATGAAAGGGTTCCTGCCTCGGCTGAGCATGCCCTTCATAAGGAGGCCCAAGGTCTTGTGGGGAACGAAGTTCAGTCTATTTCTCTGTCCCCATTTGGTCCGGCGACAATTGGTTCGGCGACAATTGATCCGGCCGAAAGTTTAGAAGTTGTTTTCTTCAAGTAAGTATGCAAAGAGGATATACGGCCGTACAACCAAAGTCGATATACTTATATCTGAAGGCATCTTGAGTGAAAATCCGCTGTAAAAATATTTTTACTAATAATTTCGACTCTCTGAAGTAGCATGCGGCAATCACAAAATACGACATAAATCAAAATCAAAATCAAAATCATTTATTTTACAAAATTTACATTTAGTACAAAAGGTATAACTTATAGGTACCTATATCCTATTTCTTCCAGTTAACCTAACATGTTATGCAGATATGAACACAAATGAAATATAAATATAAAAGTGGTGTAATACAAAGTGAATTTGTTTTAATTTATTATATAAATATAAATATAAAAACAGTTGTACCTATGTGAGGTATTCACTTAATGTGTAATGAGACCTGTTCAGAAGGAATGTTTTTAACTTAAATCTGAGTGTATCTGTGTGTGGTGCTGAAGGCAGTGGGGAGGGGAAGGAGATGTAAAAAATGTACCTAAATGGACCAATTGTCGCCGGACCAAATGTCAGCCGGACGAACTGTCGGCCGGACCAAATGTCGCCGGACCAACTGTCGCCGGACCAAATGTCGCCGGACCAACTGTCACGGAACCTTCAAATTTACACAAAAAAAATAATTTTTTAATTTCGTGCTGTTATACAATATTGAGTAATCAATTTTTTTATTATAATATTATTTTATATTTATACAATAAGTGCTATAATGGTAATTTGTGATAAGTATGTAATTGCATTCAGTTTTCTCATACTTCAGCAGTGGCAGTAATTAAGTAAGTAGAGGCTGTAAGCTAGTAGGGGAAATACGCAGAGGTAGTAAGTAAGTAACGACAGTAAGTAGAGGAAGTAAGCAACTAGGGGAAGTAAACAGAGGAAATAAGTAAGTAGAGGCAGTAAATACGTACGGGTGTAAGCACAGCCATTAAATAAGTAGAGGCAGTGAGTAAATAGGGTTGTAAGCAGAGACAGTAAGTAAGTAGAGGCAGTAAGTAAGTAGAATCAGTAAGTAAGTAGGGGGTGTAAGCAAAGTCAGTGAGTAACGGAGGAATATGAAGGATAAGGTAAAGGACGCGCCATCATAAATAACTGAGTCTGGACTGAATTTTCCTTTTTGAGCGCGAACAATACTGACTCAAGTGTCGCCCAAGGATATTTCCGGTAAACGAACGGAGAAATAGGTACCCAGTACCCACAGGTAATAATAATTCTGCTTACAGTTAAAAGTTGTTAATCTCTCAACGAGCATGTTGATAAGGTTTTTTTTATTAAGTAGATTTGATAAAAAAAATTCTTGGCTGATTGGCACTATCATTGTTTCATCAATTTAAACTTTGTACGATTTTGAAAGAGCAGCCGTTGTTCTTAATTGTTCCATAGATTTTATATTTTTACTATTTGTCCTTGTATGTATTTCCTTGTATTGTATTTCCAGGAATACTCTTAAGGGAACGTACCCAAACTACGTGACCAACTTATTGCAATTTTTAACCCCCCCCCCCCCCTCCCCCCGGTGACTAAAAACCTAAGCCCCTGGCGCTCATTTGCACCAAGCGTGGTATTTTGAAGACCCCCCCCCCCAAACAGGTCACGTAGTATGGGTACGTTCCCTAATGTATACATAGACTCGGTTCAGGGTCAGGCAAGTAAAATTAAATAACTATTTGATTTATAGGTTAAATATACAATAAACTAATATTTAACCAATAAGTAAGTTAAAAAACCGTCTACGAACTGGGATTCGCCATTGACCTTGCGCCCTGGCATGTACGGCCGAGCGCTCCGCACTCTTTGCGGTCTATCTTAAAAATGGTTAAGCGTATAAAAAAATATTTTAAACATAGAGAATTTTATACTCTACAACTTTTATAATAATAATAATAATAATAATATGTTTTTATTAATTTCTTACACATTACAAATTTAGTTTTAATACATATAAGAAATTACGTTGTACATATAAATAGTATACAAAGAAAAATAAATTTTTATAAATATTTATACATAAAAAAGAAACATCAAGAAATAAATCAATTTCAAAAAAAATTTCAGGCAGTGGTGAAAGATCTCGTCAATGAGGAGAGACTCTTTAGAATTTCACTTTTGAACCTCTCCTCACTGACGCCAAACATATCAATCTCGGAGGAGATTTGGTTCAGGAGCAATATACTCCTTCCTACCGGGAGAACCATTGGCAGGTTAGTTCTACAGGCAGGAAGATAAAATAATCTATGCTATATAGTAAATATAGTAAACGCAAGTCTATATAGTAAACGCAAATACGATACGAGGCAAAAGAAGCGAGATATTTTAAAAAAAAAATGATTTTCGTGACCTTTGACCTTGAATATCTAAAGACGCTCACACGTGACCTTATGAGACTTTTAAGACAACATGTAGAATACCAAAATAAACTTTTTTAGCTGAAGTGACTGGACTAATGAACACAAGCATTTTATGGAATGGAAAATCACCTGCGTGGCCGGTTCGCTCTCTGAGCGAACGCTGTAATGGTGCTCATTCCCTTTGCGACTTCGTATTTGTGCAAAGCTGAATTTTCAGCGGTTACTGTTATGGGCATCACTATTATTTATTTATGCGTGTGGCATCCCCACCACGCAAAGAAAACATCTCTGGATCGCTCCGGCGACGACCGAGCAAATTATTCCGTCTCCAGCGCTTGACCCCGCCGGCCACTCGCGTTTTGTACCTCTCTACCCGTTTCATACGTGAACACTAAATCGTGTAAAATATTTAATATAAAATAAATGTCAATCACTCAAACATGAGCAAAGTGTTATCAATCATCATCCAATATAATGACTGAACACTGGATCGCGGCCTAGAAGTACCGTGATCCCCAGGAGCCTGACTATTCCTTATGGTAAAGTATTGGGACTACCTCGTCTGATAAGAAGACGGAGCACAGGTCAAACATTCTCCACCAGCTCCTCAACCCTGGCAAACAACACTTCTAACACTCTTATAAAGAGCAAATATCGCTCGAAAATAAAGATATAATATGACTAGGGTGCCGTGAGAAAATTCAAATTTTCCAAATGTGCCACGGCTTGGAAAACTTTGGGAACCCCTGAGATACGACACTACATGTATCTGCATCAAAAGAAGGCGATTTTCTAGACAATATACATTAACCAGAGAGTCCAGGACATTCTGGAGCTCTAGACTCTAGGCAATCCACCTCAGACTAAATGATTTTAACAATCTTTTTGTTATCCGCCTATATGTATGTAGGTACAGTTGAGAGTTACGGATAGTTTTGTTAACGTCATTCAAAAAAATATTAAATAAGAGGGGGCCAAGGTGAGAACCTTGGGGAACTCTTGTACAGTTACCCTTAGTAACCCTTGTACATCTTGCGTACGATTGTCGAGATAAGAGGCTAACCAACGAAGGAGGTCACCATGTTTATTTATTTATTTATTTATTGTTTCTTTACACTGCAGGTAAAAATGTTTACAATACAATTTGTTACCTCACTAGAACAAGCCTGTGTTGAGGTTAACAATAATTATACAAGTTAACAAAATAACACAAAATTATACAGATTTTTAAAGAAAAATATTGTTGTATTTCTTACAGATTGAGATTAGATTATGGGTACCTACTGGTACCTACTAAACTGATGGCGCTAGGTAGTACATTAATGTAGACTTTTAGGGTGACCATAGTTTTGAGATCTGATTTAAAATAAAATAAAATAAAGTTTTTTTGTTTTTGTTTTTAAGGATTAAGTTGTGAATAATAAATATATGTATACAATTTAACATGCTATAGATTTGGCAAGAGGAAGATGAACAAAAACGGTTTAAACAAAAATAATATTTAATAAAATAAAATACTTTTTTGTTTAAAACCACGATATTTATTAATTTTTTAACCGACCGGTTTCGCTTAACTTAAGCATCTTCAGGGTACAAATTAATACTATTAATGTATTACTGTATTAATTTGTACCCTGAAGATGCTTAAGTTAAGCGAAACCGGTCGGCTAAAAAATTAATAAATATCGTGGTTTTGGATTTTAACCATTGATTCCTGACATTATTTGGAGTAAAAAATGTTAATGAAGTTTTGGTCTCCGGTGATATTTTTGATGTGCGTCCGTAAAACGTGATTGATTCGTGTCCAGATATAAACCTTCCTCTTGAATCACTCTGTCTATTGGTGAAAATCGCATGAATATCCGATGCGTAGTTTATAAGATCTACGCGCACAACAAAAAAGTATTTTATTTTATTAAATATGTCAAACCACAAAGTGATTGCTTTCTACAATAATAAAAATAATATTATTTTAGCTTATTATTATAAACATACTCATTTAGGTAATAATTTAGAAAGGACAAAGTAGAGAAAATCAATTGGCAATCCTCGACTAACACAAATAATTTAAGATCCTTTTTAAAAGTGTACAAGGAATTAGATGACTTTATATGTTCTGGAAGGCTATTAAATATGAGTAATATTTAATAATTTCATTGCTTCGACTTTCTCAATTTTTTTTTTTTTTTATTTTTTTTTTATTTAGTAACTATATAATATTTTTTACATTTTTATATGAAACATGTTAGTTAGATGTATATATAAAATATATTCGTAGTCCTCCTCACTAGGAGATCCTGTGCTGAGGGGGACTATGCTTTGGATAAGTTTTTCAGCGACTTCTATGGTTTAACTTCATTGATTGGATAAGGTTTTCCAGAAACTTCTATGATGTTTTAAGTATACTAGTAAGTTCATTTTCCGATAGATTCTTCAGCCAACATTTAATGTCCTTAATGTAGCTATTTTTTATTTTTATTTGTTTGATACTAAGTGGGAGCTTGTTATATAACTTTACTGCTAAAAATGCAGAACTTCTTTGACCAAATGAAGAGTTACACTTTGGTATATTAAGTATGTCTGTTTGTTTGGCTCTGGTTTTATGAGCGTGGGAGGTGTCTGCCTCTGAATCATTTTTGTGGTGATGTACTAGAATGTTTTTGGCATAGATTTTCTGTATGCTTGGAACATCAAACTGTTTAAAAATTTCTGCCGTTGACGTCCTTATGGGGAGCTTTAGAATGGTCTTTATAATGCAATTCTGAGTTATCTTAAGTTGTTTTAAGTGATTAGATGCTGCTGAGCCCCATCCTATTACTCCATATTCCAATCGAGAGTGGCATAAAGCATAATATACTCTCTTTAGATCCCTCATTGACAAGATGTTTCTTAATTTTTTGAAGAAGTAGATGAGTTTTGTTAGCTTTTTTGAGGTAAGATCAATGTGTGAATTCCACTGTAGATTTTCATCAATTTCAATCCCAAGATATTTAATACTTTTGGTTTGGGTTATAGACGGGCAGGAACATTGTGGAAAAGTATTTTGACATTCATGTAATTTGAGGGTATGCACATTCATTGGTTGTCCTCTTTTGTTTTTGGAGAAAGTTAGATATTTAGTTTTACTAACATTTAATGTAAGGGAGTTTACTTTTAGCCAGTTTTGAAGTACAGCCAGGCCATGTTCCGCCTCCTTGTAGGTTCTTGTCCAATCTTGTTCGTGGAATATAATAACAGTGTCATCTGCAAAGCTCATTATGTTTCCATTAATGGGAAGATTCATAAGGTCATTTATATATATCAGAAATAGTATAGGTCCTAATACGCTTCCCTGGGGGACCCCGAATTTAATTGGGAGAGATTTGCTCTTTCTTTTACCAATTTGTACAATTTGTTCTCTTCCAGTTAAATAACTTCTAAGTAGGTTTAGAGTTGTTTCGGTTATTCCATTTTTTTTTAGTTTTAAGTACAGTATTTCATGATCAATTGTATCGAAAGCTTTTTGAAGATCAATGAAAACAGCTAAGCATTTTTTGCCTTCATCCAGTTTTCTAATAATTGTATTAGTTACATTAGCTATAGCGTCACCAGTACCCAGGTTTTTTCTAAAACCATACTGCGTAGGTGATAATATTTTATTGGTATCCAAAAATGTAAGAACTTGTTTTTTTATTACTTTTTCCAATATTTTCGACAGAGGAGTTAAAATACTAATTGGTCGATAATTTGAAATATCATTTTTGGGACCATTTTTATATAATGGTATGATCGTAGCAATTTTAAGACAAGCGGGAAAAACACCTTTAGATAATGATAGATTTACAAGGTATGTCAGAGGTTGAATTAACTCATTTTGTAGGTATTTAATTGATTTGCTTGATATCAGTTCATTTCCCGATGAGGTATTTGTGTTTAAGGAGGTTATAATATTTCTTATTTCATCACTTGTTATCTTGACTATATTGAGGCTGTTTTCATGATTTACAGCTTCATTCCTCATTGTTTTTTCGACAGTAGTAGAATTTTTTTTAATTTTATTTGCAAGGTTAGAGCCTATATTGCAAAAGTAGTTGTTTATAAAGTCAAGAAGTTTGTCCGGGTGTTTCGTAAAAGATGTGGGAATCTCATCAATGTTTAATTCTTTAATGTTTTTGTCTTTATGCGAGGCTTTAGTATTTGTAATTTCATTTATGATCTGCCAGAGTTTACGGGAATCATTATTGCATTCATCAATTTTGTTTTTATAGTATGTTTCTTTAGCATAACGAATTACATTTTTACATGTATTACGATATCTTTTGTAGAATCGAAGTGTATGGACATCATAAGGGTTGATTTTTACTTTTCTGTGCAGTTCATCTCTTTTTCTGATCGAGTTTATAATATTCTGACTGATCCATGGTTTAATGTGAATATTTTTATGAGATACCTTTTTATCTGTGGTTTTGGTGTTAGATAGAATACTGTGCTGTATAATTTCTACAAAATAACTCCAAGCAGTATCAGTATCATCTTTTTCCAGGAGGGCGGTCCAGTCATTCATTGTTAACTCCCTTTTGACATTTTCCCAATTTGTTTCAGACTTCGTTAGGAGTGATTTCGTATTTTGGTTTACATAAGAGTTATTTTTTGTCATAGATAGAATTATTGTGTAATGGTCTGTCAGTGTGGTAGTATAAATAATGGCTTGAGTTTTTTTATTAGTTTTACTAAAGATATGATCAATGCAAGTTTTGCTATCATTAAATACACGTGTAGGTTCCTCAATTAGGCTTTCATATCCATGGTATGCAAGTGTCTGCATGTAATCATATTTTTTTGGGTGGCCATTTTCAAGGATATCAATATTTATATCACCGATAATAAATACATCTTTAGTGTTTTTTAGTAAACTCAGTTCAAATGATAAGGAGTTTAGAAATGGCTCCAGATTTTTTGTAGATGGAGATCTGTAAATTGCGAGTATTGTTGTATCATTGCCGATTGATATCCTTAGACAGTTCGCATTATTAATACCGATCTCTATGACATCAACTTCAATATCTTCTTTAATATATACGATGACACCATCATTTTTGGTATTATTCATAATTGTAGAGTAAGGGACATATTTATCGATTTGTAGAGGATAGAACTTATCAGTTAACCAACATTCAGTAAGAATAATTATATCCCAGTTTAGATTTAAACTTTTTATCAATATTTGTAGTTCGTCAAAGTTTTTATTAATACTTCTAATGTTTTGATGCATTATGTTAAAATTATTTCTTATGGATGATAAGTTAGGTAAGTTTGTTGTTTTTGTGTTATCCATTTTTGCCAACTAAATTAATTATGTTTTTATATTACTTACTAAATTATTTTCACCATATCATCAAGGTGCTTAATGTAGATTATTTTATCTTCATGTTTTTTACGAATCATAACTTTACCATTTTTGTACCACACATATTGGTATTTTTTTTCTATGGCTAATTGTTTTGTTTTCCATAGTATTTCTTTATGATAAGGGCTTAGTTCTTCCCCGATGAAGATTTGAGAGGTCGACAGATCCTTAATTTCTTCATAGTTTATTTCTTTCTTTTTATCAAGGAGTGAATCTCTTTGTCTTTTCTCGGAAAAGGTGACAAGAAGTTTGGGTGGAGCTCCATTTCGTCTGTCTGGGACTCGGATGACTTCAGTAATGTCTGTATGGTTTATAGTTATCCCAGCTGCTGCAGCAACCTTCCTTATGATTTCAATTGGTTGTTCTCTTATTTTTTGGGGAATCCCAGCTATTTCTAAAGAATTACATTTTGACAAGGTTTCAATATCTGCCAGTCTAATTTCAAGTTTTTTTATTGTATTATTTTTTTCATTCATATCTTTTTTAATATTTTCGAAATCAGTTTGTATAACTTGGTTTAAATTATTTGTAACATCAATTTTTTTTAGTATTTCATCATATTGAGCACTTATAAATTCAATGCTTTTTGTTGTTTCTGTGGTCTGAGATTCAATTTTGATAAAAATGTCCCTCTTCAAGGTTTCAAATTTTTTATCTATATATTCGATAATTTTATCCATGCTTATTTTTTCATCAGAAATTTGGTTTTTGCTTCGAGTGCTAGACATCACTATGTCTATAATTAAGATGATGTGTGCGATTTTATCAAAGGCTTTGGAGAAGTCTGTGTATCGACTTGATATCCGTTATCCATAGCAACAAGGACTGTGAATAAACTCACATGGATTATTTGCTATTGATTTTTTGGTAACAAAACCGTGTTGATTCGAAATTATGTGTGGTCGTATGCGAGGAAAAATGATATCAAAAACTATTTTTTCAAAAAGTTTACCCATTACATTTAACTTAGAGATTGGTCTGTAATTTTCAATATTATGCTTATCTTCTTTTTTTAATATAGGCACTATGTATGAACTTTTCCATTCCTGCGGAAAAATTCCAGAAGATAATGAAGCTTTGAATGTTAGACTTAGCGGATAACATAGAACACTAGCGCAATTCTTTAAAAATACAGGGTGTATAGTATAAACCCATTTAAATACACTCTATGCCATCAGGCCCACACAACCAACACCAACACCCGAAGCGGTTAGCTACGTTAATGATTTAGCACGGGTGCCCGAGTTCATGGGGTGAGGTTTGCATAGGTCTTGGCGGCGGATCGGGAGAAACTGGTTGAGGGAAACCTTTTTAAATCTCAAGCCGGACTCTCTCACCTCATTGCCTTGTATCTACTGCAGTGGGGCAGGGGTTCATAATTCCATCACTCCTGGACACATTGACCCCCAGATTCCTACTTTTTTCATTACCACAACTTCATCTCCTTAATTTCCCAAAAAAGAACATCGCCACAGCATCCCCAAAGACTCTAAAAAATAATTAAAAGTAAAATTTAAATAAAAATTATAAATAAAATAAATTTAAATAAGAAAAAATATAAATATTATTTGAAAAAATATAAATAGTTCCACTTTTACTCCACATTTATAGATAAGGTAGACTAAGTAAAGTACGAGTATTATTTACCGACGAAAATTGTTTATCTTTGTCCATCGTTCCAATACGAACAAATATTGTGAATTTATAAATATTCCACGAACCCGAACAGTACCTACCCGGTAATAGTTGAGCACAGTCGGGTACAGCAGTATGCGGTCTGGTGTTGGTTACCTTTGTAGTGGATAGGCACTAGAGTGGATGCGGTGCTCTATTCCTCAACTCATTATCGCCTATTATTTGTCTCATGGCTGAGGCACGAACCAGCCAACCCCCCGCCGCGCCGTGTTGTCCCCATCTCCTCATCTCCTCGTCCTCCCGCTGCTATCCGGGTAGGTACTTCTGCCATCGCCCCCCTCTCCCGGCGTATCATCAGCCCCTCAACACTGTCTTACCCACACATCCCGTTTTAGAGTGAGAACTACAGGTTGGTGGGAAATACATGCAACCACTAAGTAAAAAAATATTACTAAGTACAAGAAAATCATTTTAACCCTTCAAAATTCGGGCCTATTTTGTCAGTAAACATTTCCGATTTGTAATAAAATCGAAATAAATGTAATATTTGTAAACGTATCCGAAAAAACTGTTTTCAAAGGGTGATGAAGTAGACTTTCATATTTTATTATTAGAAATAACAAAATAACCATGTAATTATTTAAATATTTAAAAAATTAATACAAACTTTAAAAGGTTTTTAAAATGGCTTACCTGACGTTACACATATTATGTTATTAGACAAATGAATTATAAACGTTATTGTCACATCATTTTTTTGTCGTTTCATGTAAAAATAATTCTTATAAATTCACAAAGTTTCTTTTTTTTCAAATAAGCCACTTGCATCAATTTTTTTTTCCGGTTTAGGCGAATATTCTAAGACATTCTGTATTTTTTTTAATCGTATTGAGGGAGTGGGCCATTCGGCAGAGACGGGAGGCAGAAATGAAAGGCGTCAGTCGGTGTAGTGAGTCAGTCGTTTATTAGGCTACGTAGCGAGGGTCGGGGAAGCGGTAACATGATGTAAGCAAGGTGCCGTAGATGAGATGCTGCAGGCGCTCGGAGGAGATGGAGATGGTGTGGTGAAAGTCAGCGAGTTGCTCAACACCTTGGCGGTGGAGATGACCTATCTTCCAGGCCGTTGCTCGACGCTTTGAGTCGCGGAGATGAACGGTGAGTGGCTCGGTGAGCTGAGCCACCAGCAGGTAGTTCTGGCAAGGCGGAGCTTGTTTCCATGGCAGCGAAGCACAGTGCGCTTCGGGGTGCCATGAAATGGTGAGCTGATCCCTGGACTGGTGGCGTCAAACCTTGTAAGTCGCGGGATGTCGCTGTTCTGCGTAGCTGAAGACACGGTGGGCCTTAGAGCAGAGACGTGGTGATGGGCCTCGCGGAAGCTGCCCTGGATGCGTAGAGATGCCATGCAGGAACACTTGTGCGGAGATCTGTTACATGTTGATTTGTTGACCGACTAATGGTCTGGGACTGACTGAAGGAGCGCCGAGTTTAGTCGCTTTATATATACCAGCGCGACCGGTGGAGTAATGTTTCATTCGCCGGCAATGTGTACACTAGAAGGTACTCGAACATACCCGGTGCTGAATATTCAGGCGGCTTATAAACTCCAGACCTTTCTAGGCGGTGACGATATTATCATTCATCGAGACGGCCGCGGCAGGCGAGCAAAGTACATCGCAGCCGGCATAAGTAGGTACCTAGGCAAGTGCCGGCGCCGCGCGAATATTAGATGTTTCTCGTGTCTTCTTTTGACGGCGAAGTTGATAATGATGTTTCGCCACAGTATTTTGGGATTTTTTGAAAATTTCAATCCGAAAAATCGGACCATTTTTTATAAACCGGAAAGACGGGACATAATTTTATAGGTGCGAAAAAACGATAATTACATAGCCGAAAACCATTTTGAAAAAAATAACGTTTTCCACAAGTAAGGGCACAGAAAATAACGAAGCATACCAAAAATATTACATCTCATAAATATTTTTTCCTCGATTCATCTTATTGATCATAAATCATTATAATGTTCAGCGTCTATATTACTAAATCCAATGTAATATACTTGTACTTGTAAATTATAATAATAATAAGAATATTATAAAATTTGATTTTGTTAAAATCAGCACCACTACCATTATACTTCTAAAACACGAACCGACCGCGTAAATTGTACGGTGTTCTCTTCACAACATCTGTCAAAAAGTAAAACCAAATGATAAGTTCGCAGAGAACAAACAATAAATCTAGTGAACGAATTAAAAAATTCGCCTAAAATCAAAGTGTTGCCATATTAAAAAAATAAATTAGTGTGGAATTTTACAAAATTAATAGGAACATTTTCGGAGACGGGACATTTTCATATAGTGACGTCAAGGGGCCCAAATAATTGTATTATTTAAAGATTTATTTATTTAAAAATAAAAAATAAAACTGTACATTTCTAAAAAAATTTACTAACATTTTCGTAATCTTAGTAAAAAAATCTATTCACATGATTTTTTCCAAGTCGTTATGAAATCCACGCAAGTCGCCTATTGCGATCGGAAATTTTGGTTTCATAAAGGTGCACATTTTAATTATTTTGTGGTTAACTTTTACATTTTAAAATAAAGCGTATTATTTTCTCTTTCCAACACCGCGACCGTTTAAAGCCGTGGTCGCCAAACGGCGGCCCGCAGCGAATATTTGTGCGGCCCGCACAAATACCTGCCGCTTTATTTTTAAATATTTTTTTTTTTCATGTACAATAATTATATTATCCAGCTTTTTTTCCAAATATTTTGTGTACCTTATGATTTTAAAACGTTAATTTTAATTGATTGACATTAGATTTTAAAACGCTCAGCTGGTTTATGACTACATCCTAAGTCGGTTATAAACGCGCGTAATGTGCTTCATAGGTTCTCAACGTGGGCGTTTGAGACTTTCAGGGGGACAGTAGAAGACCCAGAGAAAATCAGATATCATTGAGATGGCACAGTGAAGGCGTGGGCAGGTAATAAAAGATGGTCTAAAAAGGACAAAAACATGCTAATCAAGTACCTATAAAGCAATGTATACTTTAATATTGGTTAATTTTTGTTATTGTATGTATTGTAATCCGCCTACCTCGACACAGTGAAACAGGCATCGAAAAACCTAATATAGGGTAATCATACTTTTTATTTAGATAAATAAATAAATAAAAAATAATTTTTATCACGGGTGCCAAAATTCATATAGTTCGGTAGTTCGGGAAGTGGATGATAATTGTACTGAAAGATTCCATTACAGATTTACATCATTTTTTTTATCTTGTAATATTATCATCGTTTATGTATTATTATTTTTATTAAGAATTGGTACTACATCAATCAATATTTTCATTGTCCTAAGTGGCCCTTGTTCATAAAAGTGTGACGACCGCTGGTTTAGAGTTTAGATCATATTTCCCACTGTGATTAAGATGAAGCCATAGTAAATAATGCAAAATCATACAAAATCATATGTTTTTGTTTTGAAAATTTGATCGCTTAGAAGTATTATAGATGCTTCAATTAAATACTGCGTATAGAACATACCTTGGCCCTTAAAAGTATCGGTCATTTTTTTTATAAGTCTTTTAATAAGCCTATAAAAAAATAAAGTATAAAGTCTAAAAGACACACTTCCAAGTTCAAACTCTCCTATTTATTAACCCCTTTTCGGGTATGGTTTTATTGTATAATGTGGCAAATTCAGTTTATTTTATAATAATCGCAAAAATAGTTGATATTTACTCCCGATCTTCCCAAAATAAAATAAAATATGCATTTTCGCGTTGTTATTTTACAATACGGCCGCTAGTTGACGAATTCGGTTTTTCAAAGTGAACCCTATGGCTTCCACCGAAGAACTATTGTCCACGCCACAGTCGCCAAACCTACTTCGTATCAGTCACGTCCCGAACGGAGCGGGAGATGGACGCGTCACTCCGCGTCGCTTGATTTCGTGAAATCAATTTTAAATTTCCGTTTTATTACAATAAACAATGCGTAAAAAGGGAGTGAATGTTTTTTACAGGTTTTAACGAAATCAACCTGTATTTTTTTTCTCAAAACCTTTTCCAACCTTTCCAAAAGCTTTTTCTTAAGTATTTTCAAACTCCTCCCATAAAGGGGCGTAAATTCCGATTTCGATTTTTTCCTGGACTATGGGATTGCCTTAAGGGAGACTCAGCAATGTCTATGAGACCTATGTGAGCTGGGGCAAATATGATTTTCTGTGATTAAACGGATTAAAGAGCGCACGTTTGAATGTGTTTGTGCACACAGTGGTTCAAATTGGTTTTAAAAATTGTTTGTAAAACTGGACTGCAGCTTCCCTTACCCCGTAGTAAAGAGATCTCTTACGAAGATTACAATACAACACTACACAAGCAAGAATCTCTTTCAAATGATTCTACTACACGAGTACCTACTGCTCTAACCGATTCCGGAAAATCTCTTCAGATATAGGTATGTGGTATACAGGATTATATTACATGAAATTTTAAAATCCTTCAACAAATGTAGTTATTGTAGATAGTTATATGTAGTTTTGAGGTGTCTCAACAGATGTCAGTTAAGTGGCGAATTAACTTATATCGTGATATACATTTAAATATTTACTGTGCTGTTGCAAACATCAGGCAAATTTTAATTATTGAAATCTAACACAAATCTAGTTTTAACGAGTTAGTTACAGAAATTTCAAAATAGTCAATATTTGCTATATTTTTTTAAAGTGATCTGATATCTTTTGAAAACAATCTAGTAAAAAAAATGTTAAATATTTGAGTTTTTCGATGCTAAAGTCATTGTCTAAACTACAAAGTGAGTTTTCACAGTGCGCATGAGTTGTTAAAGGCCACTCACTAGCCAGCGGCCGAGAATTCATATTTCGTCGAAAGATGTTCTCACGATCGTACAGGGCGGTTCCAATGAGAAAGATTAATTATTCTCCGTACCAGCTTCATGGTGAAACTTGTTTAGGCGGCCTGTATTGGCCCGGGACTCGGTCGCTCCGAAGTGTGCGTGTGGGAGATGCTTTCTTTGGTTTCCGCAATATTGGTTATCCAATTTGGTATCCGTGAAGCTAAAAAAATAATAATTTCAAACAATTTTTATACCACTCTCCCGTAATAATATTGAAAAATATAATCTAATATTAATAATATAATAATAAATTCCACCTAAATAATGTTTTTACTTATCGAATAAGTATCATGGCTTCTGCCGTATAACTCGCAAGGTTCTCATTTAGGGCCCCTGCTCTTTACTTTGTATCTCAATGACATCAAACATGTCATCACTCATTCTGACTTCATTCTCTACACTGATGATATGAAAATATATAAATGCATAAGCTCAGCAGATGATTGCAATAAATTACAAGAAGACATCAACAGAATTAATGAATATTGCAAAGAAAACAAATTATTTCTAAACATAACTAAATGTAATGCGATAACATTTTCACGTAAACGTCACCCAATCAGCTACACTTACCATCTGAACCATGATCCCCTTCAACGAGTAGAAAAAATCAGAGACCTTGGAGTATTACTTGACTCTAAATTACTATTTAAAGATCATATTGAACACATCGAAAAAGCCTACAAACAACTGGGCTTCATTCTTCGGGTCACAAAACCATTCAATAAACATTTTACACTTGAACTACTATATATGGCATATGTAAGATCTCATCTCGAATTTGCGTCTGTCATTTGGAATCCTCAATACCAAACTTATATTAACCGAATTGAAAACATTAAAAAAAGATTTTTGAAACACCTGTCTTATCGTTTTCAAAATCATCAGTGTAACCCTATTGCTCTTTACAAAAGGAGGAAAATTTTTGATGTACTGTTTCTGTTCAAAACTGTGAACTGCCTCATTAACTCGCCAGCCTTGTTAGAAAGAATTGCATTTCGTTGCCCTGAACGCAATACCAGATCGACCACCTTATTTCATATACAACATTTTAAATCGAAATACGCACAAAACTCCTTGCTCGGGCGAATCTGCCAAACTTACAATGCCCCTAGAGACATTTTCTTATAATGACATTTTCCATTGTACCCTTAAATCATTTAAAATCAAACTAACCGTACAATGTACTTAAATGAAAACTATTATTTCTTGGGTAAGTTTTAAGATTTTCACGGCCAAAAGCATTTTCGTTATTTGTTTTTGGGGTGTTATGCCGTGTTGCGCTACCTCCTTCTTTAGCCAACGTTTCGGACATCGTCACATCTACCGGATCTGCCGGATCTGCCCTGATGATGGACACTGCAACGATGTCCGAAACGTTGGCTAAAGAAGGAGGTAGCGCAACACGGCATAACACCCCAAAAACTATTATTTCTTGTTTATTATTTTCTTTTTAATAACTTTTTACTTAACACTATGTACTATTATTTTAAACAACTACTGGAAACTATTATTTCTGTATGGATTATTATCACTTTTTTGATATTTTTTTACATTTAAGTAGGTATTTGGTGCTCACACCATATACCTACTATAATTGTTTAATTACCACTTGATTCATAATCACATAATCATTAACCATTAACAACTAAATATTATTATATAAACGGAACTAAACTGGTTTAAATTATGTTCACTATTTTATGTACAACTACTTTATACACAACTGTTTGCTTCCTAAATAAACATAAATAAAAAAATAAAAATAAATAAACTGTCGTACAAAATGATAACACCTGTTGAAAATAAAAATAACTTTTGGTGAGTGATGACGTCACACGATTCACTATGCATGCGGTGGTTTTCGGGGGATCTTGAAAAATTAAAACTTTGACAATTATTTTAACTATTAAAACTAAGTCTAAAAAAAATATGCAGTTATTTAAGCTAGAAGGTCATTCATTATTCATAAAAAAATAAAAAATTGAACTGGAGTTCCTTATTATCATATCAAGGACATGGCAGGGTAAGTATTGGGAATATTTTTTTAATTTAATTTTAATACTTTTTAGAATCATTGAGAGTGGTTAGATTCTCTCAGTATCGCCTTAATGAATGACCACCATTCGGAATCTAAACATTGCTTGAAACGGCTTTAGACGGATTTGGTGACCATATGTGAATACCCAGGTACTTCTTCACCATCCTATTCCCCATTTCCTTCCCCTCCCCGTAACGAAATAGCCCAAAATCTTTCCATCGAAGCTTCGATGGCCTCGAGGAAATTGATGATGTATGGAGGTAACTTTTGGGAAGAGGTGTTGGTAATCCAATAAATGGTTCCCGGAGCAGCGGTACCCACACCAGCCTCCCAAAATGAATTTGTTTCTCTTGACCGTGTCTTCCTCGGGCGTCCCCGACTTTTTCTACCATTCACTACCGTGTATCACATTTTTACCGTTAAAAAACAAAATTTTATCGACTTTTATACATATACAAACATAAGTGCGAGGAAATTATCTTAGATTCACCAAAAATAAAATTACATACCTGTTGAAAAGTGTAAAAGATTAACTTTAACTTTACTTCAATCTACGTCACGCGTTCAAAAGCGGCCCGACGAGTTGTTTTTTTCGAAAAAGACCCCTGTTAGCTAACCTTTTTAAACGCATTTTCTATGAACCTTGGTTCAACGGTACAGAGTTAATAATAAAACCGGTGATACCAAATTTAAGATAAAAAAATGAACATTAAAAAACAAATACAAAAATTATTTTTCTGGCAACATAAAATGTAAACAATTGGGCGGAGTTTGCGGGTGTAGTTACCCTTCCTAATGAAGAACCGCCGGACACCATAAACAGATTATTCAAGGAAATACAAGTTAATGTCGAATCACAGAAGATAAAAAGAATAATCCGTTATCAAGATCGTACACAGAAAATGGAGGGCGGAACTTACAGATACAAAGTACAACTTCAAGATGAGGAAGCCCAGCAGAGAGTCTTGAACTCCCGCAAGAACGCTAGAGAGAAGAATATATTTGTAGGCGAACTATTAACCCCCTACTTTAAAGAGCTGCTGTGGAAGACAAAACAAAAAGCTAAAGATAATAATTATATGTATACTTGGTTCAAAAATAATAAAATCCTCATTAAAAAGAACTCTGATCATACTTCAAAAATAATAAACGTAAAACATGTCAACGACTTACAGCTCATAATCTAATTGGTTACATTATTTTTAACTGTCTACTGTATAGGTAACTCCATCTATTACAAATGGACTCACTACTAAACATAGATTTTGAACCACCCTATCATGAAGAACATATATTCAAAAATTCTCAAGATTTCAAAGTATTCCACACAAATAACTCTTTAAATATAATATCCCAAAATATTAGAAGCATTCGCAAGAACTTTGACAGTTTTACAATTCTTTTACAAGACCTCGACTCCCGCTTTGATATAATAATTTTAAGTGAATGCTGGACAGATGACTCTTACACCGATATCTACTTACCTGGATATTCGACATTCCATACTACTACTAAACTCAACCAAAATGATGGGATAGTTATCTTCGTAACAGATTCGCTGAATCCCTTTATCTCTGAAATAAATTTAACGGAAGCAAATTGCTTAAAAATATCACTTGGATCTGATTTATCTGTATTTGCGATTTATAGACCTCCTTGCTTTAAAAATCTTACACCTTTCCTAAATTCTCTACAAAAACTTCTGAATGATAACACAAATACCCAACAACTCATCTTAGCGGGTGATCTGAACATAAACATTTTGAATTGCAATCCTCAAACTAACGAATATCTAAGTCTTTTAAGTCATTATGGCCTTAAATCAACTATTAATTCTACCACAAGAATAAGCCTTGAGTCCAAGTCTTGCATTGATCACATTTTTGCTAAAACCAAGAAAATAACCATCTCATCCATTATTCACACAACGGTCACCGATCACTACACTACTTCACTCGGCATTAGATCGAACTTCAAAAATAAAACGATAATGCCTACAAACACCACACAACACGTCATAGACTTCAAATCACTTAGGGCAGAAATTAGTCATGAATCCTGGACTTCAACACTAAAAGAAAAAGACCCGAACAAAGCTCTAAATGCTTTCCTAATAACTATGGAAAAGTACACTAACAAGCACACTACAATAAAAACACAAAAAAACAAAGCTCACAAAACATTGCAAATTAAACCATGGATCACTGCAGGGCTATTAAAGAGTATTCACAAACGAAACGCAATGCACATGAGAGTACATAAAAACCCACATGACGGTAAACTTAATCATGACTACTTATTATATAGAAATCTATGTAACAAATTAATTAAGCAGGCCAAATACAAATTTTATAGGAACGCAATTGAAAATGCCAGAACGGATCCAAAAAAAACTTGGAAAGTCATTAATGAAGCAGCATATTTAAAATCCAAGAAGAATAATAATATCATGAAACTGTCAATTAATGGAGATATCCTTGAAACTAAGAACGAACCATTTAAACTAGCTAATTATATTAATTCTCATTTTTCCAACGTAGGCCTAAATCTAGCAAGCAAAATCCTCAACAATCACCACACTGCAAAAAAACTTTCATCTAAACACAGCCCTACCAAGCAACCATTACACTCTTTTAATATATATAAACTCAATAAAACAGAAATTTCCGACTTTATTTTATCTCTCAAACCACATTGCGCCCCGGGCCCGGACAAAATCTCAAACCAAATTCTGATTAATCTGCGAGAATTTATTGTTATACCTCTTCTACACATATTCAATCAAAGCTTTAGCCATGGGATTTTCCCGGATAAACTAAAAATTGCCATTATAACTCCAATTCACAAGTCAGGGGACAAATCTCTCATATCTAACTACAGACCTATCTCACTATTAAATTCTTTATCGAAAGTTTTGGAAAAAGCAATGAAAAAAAGGCTAATATCCTACCTCGATAAACACAACTTACTCTCAGATTGTCAATTCGGTTTTCGAGCTAAAATGAGCACAGAACAGGCTATATCCGAATTAACTGATTACATTGTCAAAAATACAGATGTAGGATCCAAAGTCATCGGAGTTTTTCTAGATCTGGCTAAGGCTTTTGATACTATCTCTCATGACATTCTGTACGAAAAACTTAAAAATAATGGTATCAACGGTCCGCCGCTCGAATGGTTTATTAGCTATACTAAAAATAGGAAACAAATAGTTGAACTTAATAAATGCTACAGTGATCCGGAAGAAATCAAGTATGGCGTCCCTCAAGGTAGTGTACTTGGTCCCCTTCTATTTCTCATTTACATAAATGAACTTACTGATATTAAAATGGCTTCTATCGACTACAAGGTAATCAGTTACGCAGATGACACGGTAATTCTATTCAAAGCACCGAGTTGGGAAAAGGCCTTCAAAAGTGCGGAAACTGGTATGTTAGAAATAAAAAATTGGCTGGACGAAAATCTTCTTACCTTAAACATCTCCAAAACAAAATACTTAACATTCAGCAAAACCACTACCGGGCAACCAAAAATCACTCCGCCTTTATACCTACACCCTGATATTACCTCAAATCCCTCAAACCACAACTGCGAAAAAATAGAACATACTGATAATATCAAGTATCTAGGCTTAACAGTGGATTGTAAATTAAACTGGGAACTTCATATTAACTTACTAACTAAAAAAATCCGTAAACTAACATTTATTTTCAAAACTATTAGAAACATTATGCCACTAAAACAATTAAAAAATGTTTACTACGCTCTTTGTCAAAGCCTCCTAACTTATGGAATCTCTGCTTGGGGGGGAGCTGCCGACAAGTACATTAAACCGCTTAACACAATTCATAAAACATTAATTAGGATCATGTTCAAAAAACCTTATCTTCACCCGACGGAAAACATACTTATTACTAATAACATACTAGATATCAGGAAGCTGTTCATTAAAAAGATCATACAAATAAACTGCGTAAATTCCTCTCCATGCCACATAACTCACCCGAAAAACACAAGAGCTAAATCGTGTAACCTACTTCTAGTGCCTATAACTAAATCAACTTTTGCCCAAAAACACGAATCTTACCTCGCACCTCACATTTTCAACACCTTCCTAAAAGAAACCACCTACTGTACCACAAAAAACAACCTAAACTGGTTATACAAACATTTCAATAAATGGTTACTACACAAAAAAAGGGCAAGCATCACCAAGTTATTAGTAATCTCATCTTAGTCTATAATCCTCACTCTTTATTTACTTATATGTGTTGGTTACTTATAGAAATTTTATCTTAATTATTAATACTGCTTTTGTATTACGAATGCTTTTATTATTAATACTGCTTTTGTTTTGCGAAAGTTTATATTATTATTACCTCATATGTATATTATTTTGTTGAAATCTTATAGTTCTAGATTTAGACGCTAGCATTACTATGTGTACTTGATGAATTTTTGGTTTTATGGAAATTTGTCAATTCCTTGATAACTGTATTTCAACTCCCAATAATTCTTATTTGATTATATGTATTTAGGTTTTAATATGTATCTATGAGTTTGATTATGTACACGTATGCGAATACCTGTGTGTAAGTATGTCCGCATATGCGTGTATGTGTGTATGAACAAAATTGTGTATATGCATGTATATATATGTAAATGTATATGTGTCTAAGTTTTATGTATAAATATTTATATGTACCCGCCTCGGAACAGACTTAGTCTAGTGAGGCAGGCTACTAACTTGTGTGTATATGATTATTATTACAATAAACGACCGGGTTGCCGGCAAAAAAAAAAAAAAAAAAAAAAAAAAAAAATATCTATGTAAAAAAAAAACAATAACTGTCCAAACTACACTTATTAAAAGTTACACATCTCGTCGAAAATGAAATGGCTTTAAAACGCTGCGTTCTTCTTTCGGAACACCCCCACGTGCTCATGAGTTGCCATTGTGTCGTGTGCGCTTTGTGATCTAAAAAATAAAAGCGTGTAAGTACTTGCCCAGCTGGGACGTACCGACCCCGGCTGGGAAAGTACTAAGTACCTACCTACGAGAATCCCACTCCCCAATCAAGAAGAAGGGGTACTTTCATGGGCGGTATGTACCTGTGTGGAACACATGGACTATGATATGGTTGCCAATAGCCATTTAATTGTGGAAAACATTTTTTTTTTAAATTGGAACCTTTTTTTAAATCACCGTAGTTACCTATTATATTATAGTACTAGCTGGTTCCCGACATGCGTTGCAATGCCATATTCAAAGAAATAAATTATTTCTCCCTGCATGTCCTTTCCCGTGCGTCCCCGTTCCTCTCTCGCATCCCCTACCCACCCATGTTCCCCTTCCACCTTCCCCGCCCACCCTCTCCATATATTCAGTCCCAGTACATTCAGTTTTCAAACAGCTCGCGTGCCACCTGTTTTTTATTCAAATATTCATTTTTCGTATATTGCAGATATTCATTTTTGTATATTATAAGAATAATCAATAAAATTTGGTACCTAACATAGGTACCTATTTAAAATATCTATAATTTCAAAAATCCGTAGACAATTCTTTTAATACAAAAAAAAACAGCTGCCTGCTAAATTTAATGTCATCAAACACGCGAACTGTCAAACGTGCGAAGTTAAAATATTCGTTAAGTTTTCTGAAATTATTCAATTTTCTGCGCAATTTTCTTAATTTTTCTTTCTGTAAGAACCTTCTACAAAGTATTAGAAAACTTTAAAAATATATATTAATGAAATAGGTAAAGTCGTTCTGAAGTTATGGCGTGACCAACGGAAACAGGGATTCATTTTTATATATACAGATAAAAATTAACCGGCAATGTAGCCAATGGCAAAAGCAGAAAAAATTACATTTATTGGCCCAATGCAATGGAGCGAACTCAAAGACTACATTAATTGTTAGTATATAAGATATTATAAGATGGCCGCTGATAATGTAATGAGGAAAGCAATATTGCTCACAGTAAATCATATATTTTTCACACGCGTCTGTGTTTTACGTGTTAAATGTGCTACGAAATAACACCGGGAAACATAACGATTCGGTACATTAGTACGACATTTTGAAATATCCTACTAGTAACCCATAAAATATCAACATTTGTTTAATTCACTAAAAGTTTTTCTGCGTTAAACCTAGTTGATTTGGTAGTGTTTATGAGTAATCTGAGCTTCGTTTCACCTTCATATTTTACTACGTCCTCAACTCAAATTTCGATATTTCGGAGATGCCTGATTAATCTTCTATTTAAAATTAAATATATAGGCAATAGGTAAATATAAATAGTAAAATGAAATATCCGTAATTATCCGTCAATATTCTATTATTATCTGCAAATGTCCATAAATATCCATAAAACCATTTAATATTCATAAATATCCACAAATGTCCATAATTATCGATTTAATATCTAATAATATCCTTAAATATCAATAAGTATCCATAAATATCCTTAAATATCGTTAGATATTCTTGCTTTATGCCTTTATTATGGATGATACGTACCTATAACCGTTTTATAAATACAAGTTCAGTTTCGTTTTACTAATATTTTATTATTTCAATCAGGTTCAAACTTAAAAAATGTGAGGTTTCAATTTCGGTCGAATTTTGAAGTGACAATCTTCCTATTTTAAAGCAAGACCATAATATTATAACATTCTTTAAAGTAGGTGGGATAATTTTGGCCTGCGATTCTAGATTTTCGGAGCAGACTAGATGACCCGCTATCGGAATCTATTCTTCTGAAGCCTCGATGTTTTCCGAGTTCTTGGAACGGATTTAGTCTTTGTGACCTTTGATTTCCAGATATAAATGGTTTACCAAGTTTTCCAACCAATCCTGTGTTGCCGTACTAGCCTAAATAATTCTATAAAACCTATTCAACGAGGCATGAAAGAACAGATGTAATATGAATGGATTACCTAAACCTTTGGACTTTATAACGAACTTATTCGGGCGTCTTTTTATTTCAGTTTTTCGGTGGCTGGTCATTAGCAAATGTGTAAATATACATATTGGGGCAATCCGACGTGTAAATTTATTTATCTATTTCTATACTCGTACATACAGATGATAAGTGCAAGTGGTTAGGCATGGCAATATGTTTTTGTTTGTTCGAAAATTTAAATAAATATATTTATATCACAAGGATGGTACTTACTCACTCTTTGGATTTAACAGAGACACCTAAATGGATTGTTTTTAAAAATAGAATCTAAACAAAAAATAACTGACATCGTCTTTTTTTATGGAAAATTTTCTTGTCATTGTGAAAAACTTACGAGTTGTGTATTGATTGACAAATCTCATCTCTTGTGCAAGTTTCAAGTCACAAAATGAATTACAGATCTGAATTTTAAGCGGATAGATTACGGAGGCCTCCAAACCGCATATAACTACAAAACAAGGTTGGTGGATCTGTTATTTTCCCTGGAGTTTTTTTTTCTTTGTGCTATTCCTTGTGATATATTTTTTCGCGCAAGTAGTGTTTCATAATCAAATCTGTGAGTATTAGGATCAGAGGGTCTGGAGTTATTTATACACCTCAGGCTCGCATATTATAATGCATAATTATGGTCCTTCGATCACGGATATGTTCTAGCAAGGTAATATAATAATTTGGAAATTCGGTTTACGTAAATTTGGTGAATTTCGGAATACCTATATTATATTGATGGTTCTAATAATATTTGTTGGAATTTGTGTATTAATTGACAATTTTTTCTACAAAACTTATAAAATAAATATCCTAAAAATACATGCACCTAAAACGCGAACGCACTTTTGCGTTAACGTATTACAATTTATTGATAAATCGACGCGTTTCAGGGACTAGGTTCTCTTCAGGAGGCTACGATGTGTACGTGCTAACATAAAATTATCCTTGTCTGAAACGATTAATCATTTAGGTACAATTGTATATTCTCACGAAGAAGCCTCCATAGTTGAATAGCTCTGCCATTGTATGCACCGGATTGAATACCGGAATAGGTAAATCACGTAAATGTTTAAGTCGAGATATTTCAGGATCAG
The DNA here is from genome assembly GCA_929108145.2 of Limnephilus rhombicus. Lineage (NCBI taxonomy): Eukaryota > Metazoa > Arthropoda > Insecta > Trichoptera > Limnephilidae > Limnephilus > Limnephilus rhombicus. The sequence continues at coordinate 30,842,262 of OV815283.1, forward strand.
CAGCAGTCTAGAGATGAGTAGGTTCTGAGTTTGCAGGAGGCCTCCGAAGAGTGCTTCCTTTTAAAAGAACTCGAGTTCTAGGAGTGGTTCCAGGTTCCGAACTCATGGGTTCGTACTGGATACAGGATGCGCGGTTCCGGCCCCAAACTCAGATCTGGATCCAGACGATGATCGCCAACCGGAGCCGAACATGGACTCGGACCTATGCACCTATTATATATAGCTACGTGCATTATATTCCGAAGAGTATAGTAACTCATTTAAATTAATCAAATATTAGCTGACACCGATTTTTTTTTCCATCACTCAAATAATTTGTTGCTGGTGTTGAATTCTAAGCTCGTGTCAGCCGATATTATTATTTAACTAATGAACTCATCGGTACCGATGAAGAAACCCACAATACCATATAACTCCAATGTTATACTAAAATAAACAAAACTTTCACTTACCGTTAAAGTCCGTCAACAGATAAGCGCTATGTAAGCAAAGCGACGTGTCACCGAGGATTCGAGTGACGCGATGCGAGGGGACGCTGGTGCCGGGAAGCGACACTGCTGGGCGCTGGGTAGAAGTCTTCGGTCCGAGTCCGGGTCCGAGTTCTCTGGCATTGAAGTACCCACCACTGTCCCACCCCGGTATAGGCAACTTATGGTCGCCCCTTCGGAGTTCTCGCAAGAATCTAATTTTTTTGAATAAACGGCTCTACATTTAATGTAATGAATCTAGACCTTCAATGTCCCCTCATACTGTGTTAGGTGGCGGTATGCGGGCGCGCCTACAGAACTGTACTGTAATGGTCAATCTCGACAATTCTAAAGCCCATGGAGGTGTCAATGCAAAAGCAGTGAGCCTCATGGACAGTCAAACAAGTTGTTAGTAACATCAACAAAAAATAAAAATAAATAAAGTAATCCAAAATGACAGCAGCCGTCATGAGTAATCAGCTCATGACAGCAGGAGACATGACCATACATAATCCGGCGGGCGGCACCGAGCACTGTAAGTAAAAGAAAAAGGAAATAAAAGTAAAATAACATATGTACAGATAAAAACCGGTGTCACCGCAACCTGGCTGCCGGCAGTCCCCGAAGCAGTGAAGGAGGCTGATTGTCCGGCCTCCCCACAACCGGCAGCGTCGTCCTTAAGTCAGCTCGCCGGTGGTGCCTAGACGACAGTAAGTGGAAAACATGAAGAAGACCCTAGGGAGAGAAGCGTCGGTTCGCCGGAGGTGGGACGGACAGCTTTCGGATGTCGTTCAGCCTTCTCCCCAGCCTCTTCATGTCACGGGGTGTGGCGCGGCAAACAGGTGCAGCTCCACCAGTTCTAGAAGACCGGCCATGGTACGTAGGCGGGCACACGGTCCAGGGTCCAACCCCTTATATGGGGAGAAGGACGGTACAAAAACGAACAACTGAGTTCAGTTCTCGTAGTACAGCATAACTGAAAAGAAATGTATATAAGCGTTGAAAACCGCAAAACATAAAAAAAAATAAACTAGAGCGTGTGGGAGTCATCGCAAGGCGTTTAATTGCACCAAATAACGAAAAATAAATCATAAGCATGTAAAGTAAAGAAAAGATAAAATAAACATGAGCGTTGAATAACGCAGGGCCTGTGTAAACAAGAAAAAATAAACATAAAAGTGTGAAAGTATAAAAAAACATAAAATGTAAAATGCAAACAATAAACATAAAAATGAAAAGAAATATATAAAACTGTACATCCTGAGCAGAGTTTGTAAAAGAATGGAAGGAAGAAAAGTCCGTGGTAAGTCAGGAACAAGTACACCTGGTGACAAAATCTACTAATCAGCGACTCTAAGCTCAGGCCATCTCTCAACCCAGATCCTTGTTAAGTTCCTCAGGCACTCGAAGTTCGTCATGTTCGAAACCAGATCAGTGTTCCACACTGGTCTGATTGGTACGTCCAAACCAACGAGCATTTCCTCTCTTGCGTCCGTCATTATCTCACACTGCCACAGAATGTGCTACGCCGACTGGTTCGTGCACCCGCAGGCGCAGTTGGGGTGAGGGGACAGGGAGAGGGCGTGAAGTCTCCCCCTGAATTCCCCGTGGCCGGATAGAAGCTGGGTGATGTGGTGGTCCAACTTGAGAAAGACCCCTTCCATTCTGACTTTAACTGATGGGAAGAAGGAGAAAGTCCATCTTCCCATATTCGTTCTATCCCAACGGACCTGCCACTCTTGGAGCGACAGATCCCTCATTTGACGAAGCAGCCCAGGGAGAGTCCCCGGCCCGCCCGGTGTTAGAACAACGCCTAGGTGAGTGGCCGGGGTTGCTCTGGTTAATTTCTGCTTAGTGAGCACTTCCCTGATTTCCAGATCGATTGGCAAAATGCCAGCCAAAACGGGTAAAGCGTCCGAAGCAACGGTTCTATACGCACCAGAGAGTGCAAGCAAGGGGGTTCGTTGGCCTCGCCTGAGAGCTAAGAGAATCAGCGAATTGTCCAGGCGGTGCTCCCACACAGAGGCGGCATACGAGACTTGCGCCACGTACACGCACCTATATAGCGTTCGCAGAGCCGGATTACGCAATCCCCACTCAGCTGTGGAGAGTCTCCTCAGCTTCAAGAAAAGAGCCTGGGCCTTGCTGGATACTTCTTTGACGTGAGCCAGAAAAGAGGACGATCGATCCAGAGTAACTCCTAAATATTTCACTGTTTCAAAAAAGCGGATGTTAGAATCTCCCATTTTGATGGTAGGATTTCTTGCTCTACTGAGAGAGCCCTTCATCAGGAGGCCCTTGGTCTTGTGGGGAGCGAAGGTCATCTTGTTTCTTTCACCCCAGTCCAGGAACATCCGCAAACCTTCACTGCCTTTACTCTCTACTTCCTTTCTGCTGTCCCCAGCGACCAGATACAACTTATCATCAACGTAGTCGACAGCGATACATCCTCCAGGCAAGGGTAACCTGGAGGAGTCGTCAAAGGAGATGTTCCACAGGTCGGGTCCAAGGATGGAGCCCTGCGGGCATCCCATGTCGGCTTCCCTCTGGATACAAAATTCACCGAAACTGATCGTAATCGTACGATCAGAAAGGTCATCGATGGCTTGGAACAATAAGTTGGAACGCCGCCTGTTTTTCACCTTTGTACGTATCATTGCCCACCACGCGTGATCGAAGGCACCAGTGATATCGAGGAATATTGCAACTACATACCTCTTTGGGGAAGCCTTCACCCATTCAAGCGCATACGACAGGGCGTGCACCGTGGATTTACCGGGGACGAAACCGAACTGGAGGTCACTGGCCGGGGACAAGGTTTGACGGAGCCGCTCCCTCAGTAATTTCTCCAGGATCTTGCCTAAAACGGGAAGCAGCATTATCGGCCGGTAGGCCTTGATGTCGGTGAGTGGTTTATCGTTCCCCTTAGGTATAATCCGGAGCACGCCGCGCTTCCACTCAGAGGGGAAAACTCCCCTCCTCAAGCACGTGTCCATCACCTGGAAGAGCTCCTCCTTGGCATGGACCCAGACTTGCTTCGCAATCACGCCATTGAGCCTGTCATGCCCTGGTGCCTTCTTAGGACCCAAACCCTTAATTATGACATCAATTTCTGCCTTAGTGACTCTAATGAAGTTATCCTCTTGGGCGAGGACTCTAGGTGGCAGCTGTGACAGATTTCTTATCTGTTTATGGTGGTCACTTTCCCCAATTACTGATTCTACAGGAACTAACTCACCCAATAGTGTTTCGAGTGTGGAGGCCACATCCACTGTCTCAGCGTTCCTCCCATCTGTAATCCCAATTACTGTTGACAAATACCGGTCAGAACCTTTCCCGGATTTTTCAATCGCGCTGTGGATTTCCCACGGGTTGGCGTTACCCACATTTTTAACCCAATTATGCCAGGCAGCTCGTTTCGCTAAGAGAACAGCCTGTTTGAAGGCCGACCTGGCAGATATGAGGCCCGCCCGAAGTGCAACCGTCTCCTCCTCCGTACAGCCGCCACTCCGGGACAGCCCCAGCGCCCTGTAGGCCCTCTTGTAGGCCCCCTTCAGCGAAGTCAGCTCAGGTGACCACCAGGGCGTCCAAACGAGCAGATACAACCGCCCTGTTGAAAAAATTCCCCAAATTATCCGAATCAGTAGCTGCTACGTGCTGAAAATCCCTTAATGTATCTCGTAGCGCTTCCCCAAAGTTATCCCAATTCGCCCTAGCGGTGTTGAAGTTCCAGGAGGATCTTGGAGCTTCTGTTTTCTTGACACCGACCGTAAAAGTGATTAACCTATGATCCGAATTTATTTCGCACTCATGGACTGTCCACTTTGAAATCCTGGTCGCAATAGATCCAGAGCAAAGAGTTAGATCTATGTTGCTCTCACCATGTATGTTCGAAAAGGTACAAAAGAACTCTGTTCATTAATGATGCTAAGACCTTGCGCAGCAATCAGATCCTGAACGGCGTCTGAGCGTTCCGTCCTACAGTCTACAAGGCGAGCGCGCATTAAAGTCACCTCCGATAACTATGTTACGGCCTTTAAGCGTGTTGAGCGCACGCGTCAGACTCAGGATGTGGGGTCCTACCGGGTTCCCAAATTTAAAGTAGACCGAGATCAAAAAGATCTCGGTATCGCCAAATCTAATACATACACAGGTTTGGTACTCATCAGAAAGACCGGCCAGAAGGAGGGGGCTGATCAACGAAGTGTTGACCAGGACACCCGCCCCCGGCGAACGGCCGACTTCGAGCACCGCCCCCGGAAAATTAATGGGTGTCTTACCTTCCCAGGTGTACTGTTCCTGAATGAGCAGAATGTCGATGTTGAGGTCAGACATGACCCTCAGCGCCTCCAGCGTGGCCATCCTGGATCTCTGGAGGTTAATCTGACCTAAGGAAATGGGTTTACGAAGAGTTCTCTGGCAGTAAAAAGGGAGTAGGAGTGAGATCCGGTTCCCCCAAAGGACTCGGGTTCAAGAACTCATCCCGACTGAACCTACACACCACTAAGCGGCACCTCCCGTACATAGTTCATCTAAAATCGACAAACTTTCCGCTATCGATAGAATTGTGGTTTGGACGTATCCGTGCAGGGCCGGATCTACGAAATCTGGCGCCCTGTGCAGTAGGTACCGACGGCGCACCCCCCCCCCCCCCCCCCTACATTTTTATTTTGATTAAAAATTCGTTCACCCCATTTTTTATTTAATTTTATTTTTTTACACTAATTTATCAAATAAAATCAAGACATATAAAGGGTGTAACTTTTCTAAGTGACCTGGCGGTAGCTCTCACACTCGTTTTTTTTTTTAAGAGAGAATCGCCAGGAGCCCTGTACTCTCTGAATCTATTGGGTAAACATAAAATTAGGTAAACATAAAATTATGGTGCTATTTTAATTATTTTAGGAAAAACTCTTTTTGAAAGTTATGCTTTAAAATAATACAACGAATTGTTTGTTTGTGCCCGTACCATGATTTAAAATATAGGTTACGAGACGATGCGGGTGGTTTAGCTGAACTAGATCCATTAGACATTCTTGAGATTTACTGCGTTTATGTATATACCCAACGCGAATATTAATAGAAAAAGCAAATACAAATACGTTCTCATGGCAACGTACAACACAAGAATAGCATCTACAGCTTCTGACTAATAAAAATATAACCTCAAATTTGTACCTTGCATTTCCCGTGTTGAGCGAACAAACACCAAATTGAGCGAACAAACACTAAACACTGACGTATGGTATCAACGGCTTACGAAAGTCGCTTACACTAACACCGCAAAATAACAGATCCAACAAATCCAATAGATATTAATTATACATTTAACGAACTTTAAATAATATGTCAAATCAATGATCAAACTGTCAACACGTAACACGTTGCATCCTGCAAACTGTGCAATGTTTTTGTTAATGGAATTTACTGAAGATTTCATAAGAAAATGGTCTTTAACTACCTTCTCCTAGAGACTTAAATCGTACAAAATAAAACAACAGCGAGCGTACGCTAACTTGAAAGGCGGTCGGTTTGTTTGTTCTCTTGGACAAAAACATCGCGCTGTGATTGGTTATTGAATTTGGATTGCACCCATTCGTCGTAAAAGACGGTAAAAGATATATGGAAAAATGGATCTTACGTTTAAACTAAATATATGGAATTTGTAAAAAAAATCTGTAACTGACAATAAATTCGTAAGCCGTAAACCAACGATGCGTGCGCATGACTGGTTTATTTATGCGTGCGCATTCTGTTTCTTTGGAAAGTGTTGCTAGAGCGTAATAATTATTTCGTACTATGGGTAATTTTGAAACGATTCAGGGAATATTATAACTAAATTTTAATACAATAATTATTTTCTCACGGCGCCCCTTCGGAGTTGGCGCCAGGTTTTTTGCACGTTTTTGAACGTGTGGCAGATCCGGCACTGTATCCGTGTACCTTTACTTACTTACATAATATGCAAATTATAAATAACCATGTAGAATCTTCCCTTTTGGCCACAATCACCGTCTACTAAGAAATCCCGAAACTTTCCTGATTCCCTTCCAAAAGAATCATTTTAACCTTCTCCCAACCTCTGTGAATGTGTCGACTATAATATTATAACAGACAAGATTTCGGATATTTAGTGATAGTCCCATGTATACCCATATACCAATGCATAGCCCCAATAATTTTACAAAATTTATTGAATCTCTTCTTTTAATTATACTTCACTTGACTCAAACTTTTTGTTTTGATGTTGTTTTACACGTTTACACTCGTTTTTTTTGTTTTTTTTTTTACGTTTACACTCGTCGTTAGTATATTGTTGTTGTATTATACGTATTGTTGTAATCCGTTATTGAACGGTTGGTATTCATTATTTGTTATTACTCTGTATTTTTTGTTAACCCCTGTGTGTTGTGTAAATTGATAAAGTAAAGTAAATAGTAAAGTAGAATATTGATTGCTTATTTCTCGGGGAGAAATTCAATTTAATTGGCTAGTCTGGGGCGTAAGAGTGGAAAGGTCTGGTGTAAATTGGCGCCATCAGTTTTCTTTCAAATCGGTATCGATCATACTTATAGGAATAAGGAACTCCAGTGAAAATATTATGGCTTTCAAAAAATATGTTCATGTGGACCAATAAACGCTGATTCTGAATATATAAGTTTTATTTCATAATATTAAACGCAGAGTTTTTAAAAAATTATTAAAAAGTGCATTTTTAAACCTCTCCTCAAAATACAGCATCAAGTTGGCATTGCTGAAATGGTTAACGGAGACGTCACTGTTAACCTGCTAACCAATTCACCGAAGTGTATCAAGATGTTTTGACATTTGAAATCTTACGCCTTAGGCCACGAAAGACACGCACGCCATTCAACATTTCGTGTTTTTTTGGTTATTTTCATACTGTTAAAGAGATTTAGATTAATAATAGTTATTGTGTTTATTGGAAACAATATTTAGGCTCTCAACAATTAAAATTATGACGTAAAAGGGCTATATTTGAGGTTAAGCATAGTCATAAATAGGTCATATGTCATATTTGACATTTGGTTTACGATACATCGGTCGTATTTTCGAATTGTTTTTTACTAAAGGGGCTTTTTATACAAGTTATTACACAATCGTCATGATCAGTATATTATAAATACCAGTGTTTCTGTATGTGTTATACATAAAACAATGTACAGTCACGCCTGAACACAAAATTCGAGGCTTACGATGTCACTAACTTGTATTTGCAATTAAAAAGATGATTTAAGTATTGTTTTTATATTGCACTTTGTTAAATTACAATAACAGTACCGGTGAAATGTGGACATTTTACCAATGTTTTTCTATATTAAAAGCAGTTAATCTTGAATAAAAAACACACCTCACACCTAAAAGTCATCCCAAAGCATTCCGCCATTGATTTTTCTGGATTCTTCATTCAAACAGGGATGTTCTGCCCAAAAAAATTATTTCCCTAGATTTCGAAGTGAAATTTTCGTAGAATTTCACATTTACCCAATTACCTACGTAGCCACCTGATTGTGTAACACTAATCCTGCTAGGGAAAGTACCCATACTACGTGACTAACTTTTTGCAATTTTTAACCTCCCCCCCCGGTGACCAAAAACCTGGGCAACCCGCCGCTCATTTGTACCGAGCGTGATATTGAAGACCCCCCCCCCCCCTAAATGTGTCACGTAGTATGGGTACGTTCCCGTATATGTTAATTAATATGATTAATTAATTGGGAAGATATCAGAATTTGGTAAATGTACTTATAATACTGTGCTTTTCCAAATAAAACACTTTTTGCTATGTGAAATAATAATTTAAAAGTACGAATACACTCACCACTGAATTCCAAATAATAAAAAACACTTTGCAAAATAAAAATCAACCGCAATCACCGATAAAACGGAACTTAAAATTTTTATTTTTTTTCAGAGGTTCCATTTATCTTTTTAGATACATAATATCATTTTGAGTTGTCAGTGTTAAAAATAACATTGCATGTAAGTACATGAACAATAATTAAGATTCATAGGAATTCCAAAATATATATATATATATATACGTATATAAAAAAATATATATAAAATATGTATAAAAAATATAAATAATACCAGTAATATTGTCATTTGTAATAAAAAATTTGCCAGAGTTCGAAATTTCTCTAGATTTTGTCCTGATTTCCCTTTTCCCTAAAAAATATTTTTCTCCCCTAGATCTAGGGAAATTTCCCTAGACATAACATCACTGATTCAAAATGACAACTTGAAAATAAATAAACTATCGGTGGGTGAAGACGTCAAACAATCCACCACAGATACGGTGCTTTTCGTGGGGTCTTGGAAAATAAAAACTTATTATTTTAACTATTAAAACTAACTATAAAAATAAAAGTGAAGTTATTTAAGTTTGGAGGTAACTTTATTCATAAAAAAATATTTAAAAAATTGGACTGGAATTCTCTATTATCTGTTCGGTGTAAGGAATTGACAGTGACGGTCTATGACTTTTCGGTGAGCCGGATTGGTAAGATTGAAAAACACGATATTATTCACATTATTGATGCTGTAGCTGAAAATATATTTTTTCAATTTCAATTTTTTGTGTGAAGATTTTTGAAAAATGACTAGAATTGAATGAATTAGGATTTATAATATTTATCAGCGGCCTTGGGGCGATTTCTTACACAAACGGCGCTATATAAATTAGCCAAGTATTATTATTATTATAAACGAATAAAGATTATACAATTAGAAAAAATCGAGTGCAGTTTAGACGCGATAGAAGCGAAACTTTACCAAAACAATCTCAACCAATACTTGAAAAATGAGGTCATAATCTAAGCGGTCAATGAGCGCAGTTGATGCGTCACAGATTCAGTAATCGTCATTTCCGTTTCTACCGAAATCTAAATCATAGCGGGGCTACAGAAGTTTCACTACAAAACTTTCACTGTTGTCGCTAATATTATGTATATTTATTACGTAAAAATGCGTTTACTTGCCATGAAAACAGACGTTTTGGACAAAAATATAAAGTGCCCACCCTACGCTAACAGTATCTAGCCAAAATAACCATATTTATCATCAGCCCTCGAATCTAAACGCCAATTTCGATTGCGCGGAGAGCGACTTTCAAACGCTGCTGCGTGCTGCCGCCATCTTGTCCACTTTTTGGAAACGGCAGCAGTGTTTTTTCTTATACAAAATTTGATGATCTTTCATATAAGCTTTGGTTTTTTGAGGAGGTCGATGATTATAGATACCTGGGTACGAAGTGTCTCTTATTAACGAAAGACATAAGAAGGTATAAAAACACACAATGAAAATGGCTGAAAAATCCAAAAATATCGCATGAAATATGCGATTTCATTTAGGAGCCGTTCAAGTATTACATAACGCATTTTGGGGAGGGGGGGGTCTTGTGAAACGTTACTGTGCGTTGCGAGGGGGGAGGGGGGTTCGAACAACGCGTTACGTAACATGTTTTCTTTATTTAGATTAAAAAAAAAACTAGGGAATTAAAATATTCTAAGTTGGCAACCCTTTTCGTTCTCGAAATCTCTTGTTTTATTTATTACCGCGCACGCGATTAAAACAAGAAAAAGGTATTTAAGCGACTTTCCAGTACTTTGCGCAACTTAATTGTGACTTTCGGGTAAAAATTGTCACTTGGGCGTTACGTAACGTTTAAGGGGGGGGGGGGGCACGGAAAAACTTTACGGCGCGTTACATGGGGGGGAGGGGGGTCAAAAATCTTCAAAAATTGCGTTACGTAATACTTGAACGCCCCCTTATTTAAACAATCAACGACACGTAAAATTCATTGTTCGTGATAGTGGAAGGCGTATTTCAATAATAAATATCTAAAAAAACCGGGCGATCGCTGATAAAACCGAATTGAAACGCCAATTTTGGATGCGCGGGGGGCGACTTTCAAACGCTGCTGCCGCCATCTTGTCCACTTTTTGGAAACGGCAGCAGTGGTTTTTCTTACACAAAATTTGATGATCTTTCAGATAAGTTTGTTTTTTTGAGGAAGTCGATGAATATAGATACCTAGGTACGAGGTGTCTTTTATGTAACGAAAGTCATAAGAAAAGAGGGCGACTTTCAAACGCTGCTGCCGCCATCTTGTCCACTTTTTGGAAACGGCAGCAGTGGTTTTTCTTTCATAAAATTTGATGATCTTTCAGATAAGCTTTGGTTTTTTGAGGAGACCGATGAGTACAGATGCCTCGTACGAGGTGTCTCTTATTTCTCTGCAGCAAGTGAGACGGCCCATCAGGGGGACGGGCCAGGGGGACGGGCAGCACTGCTTTTTCGAATAGTCCTACCCCTCCCCTGTCTCGAGGAACAATCAGAGTTTGGGAGACTTATGATTACAGAAGTCTTGAAAAATTATTTTTTTTTAGTGCTGACCAGTTTCAGAAATGGCAGCACCGCCATTTTGTGTACCCCTATGAATGACCTAACGATTTTTGTGTATGATTTTTGGGAGACCTATCATTACAGGTTTAATGTCGCCGGCTCTTAGGCTAAAAGGGGTCTTAAAAACCACCCAACAATAACGCTACATACACATAATAACTATAGTTCTTTGGTTAGTTTCCGTAAGGGTGTGTTTTGTTAACTACACTGTGTACATAGTTCTAAGTAGAGTGTATAATTAAATCTAACTTACAATAAATGTTTTTCGTAATGTCATGAGAGTGCATTGTGTAATTACATAAGTGCAATAAAATGCTCATTGTCTATTTATATAAAAATTAGCTGAAATCCCCGACATTGCCCGGGCTTTAGTGGAGTTATTCGAAGTCTAATGTAGGTAGTGACCTTCCTGTTGTTTTGAAAGCCAAGTCTACAAAATTTCATCAATCTCGGAATAAAACTGTAGATTTGTGCACCATATCAAATCCACGCCGCCTGCGCACGCCCGCTACAGGGTCACAGACACTCTGTTATACAGGTGTTAAGGGACGTGCTTGACTTACTTAAACCATTAATTCCTGACACTTTTTCGAGTAAAAAAAATTGTGAAATTTTGGTCTCCGGGTGACATTTTTAATGTTTTTTTTTTTTTTTTTTTTTAATTTTCAACCTATAACAAAAAGGTCAGTAGTTATAGGACAGTTAGGGGGGGGGTGAGGGGTTGGTTGGTTACTCGTTTGAATGACTATTGACAACATGTGGAATAATATTTTTTTTGTTTGATTTTGAATTTAAAAAATTTAACAAATTGGAAGACATCTAAAAAGTCCCCGGAGACCAAAATTTAATTTACATTTTTTATACTCCAAATAATGTCAGTAATCACTGTTTAAAATAAGTGAAGTATGTCACGTAACACCTTGTTATTATAATAATTTATGATATCAAAAATTCCCACACAGTTCGTGGGTATGTATACCCACGAACATATATAATATGTATGTGTTATTATGTCGCGCCACTGATCACACTGACGACGGGATTACATGATACGCGCCTCTCTCCTGTGTTACCGTGCTTCTGGAACGTGTATCACGACCGTGCTGGCTGAACCCAACTACTCAGTTGCGAATGCGATGGATTTTTTTTTGTTATTCATTTTTAAAAAAATCGTCGTACTGCAAAATGGCATCTACATTTATTTCTTCAAATATGCACAGGAATCGCTGGTTAAAATCTTTCAGGTGCGTGCTGTACAAAAATTTCGTTATTTTGAAATCTAAATTTTGGGAAACAGTGATAATTATTGATTTTTCAAATTAGCGTACCGAAGAGAGCTAAACTTTTCACATTTGATTAATTCTTAAATCCTTTATATTGAAGAAATGGGTAACATTAAAATAGAAATTAAAAATACCGTGCATTCGATAATATCCGTAAATTGATTGAGTACCTACAGTTAAATTTATCTTACTTGACAATATACTTCGATTGTAATATATATGTTCAGTGCTTACATTGCTAACCGTTTACCGAAATTCAAATAGCTGAAAAGTTGGCGAATCGCCGCTACAAATTGCCGTTTTTGCCGCAAATGAAAATAATCAGGATGTTAATTAGGGTTCAGACCCAAGCGGCAAGCAGGGGTTAAGCAAGAACCGCGAGGGGTTACATCCTTTATCTCTTTTTAGATTAGCTTCGAACAAAGGCGTCCCTAATGCAGCGGGGAAATAGTTGCCAAGCGAAAATAATAATGCACATTATAAACTACATGTATTGTATGGCTGGCTGCTGGCTGGTACATAATTAGTCTCCCGTGTTTTCATTGAAAGTTGCAATTAATTTCAAGTGGGTACTTACCTCATGCCATTTGAAACTACTTATATTGCTCTTGGTGGGTAGGTACCAATCAAGCTTTATTTCTATTAAGGTAACCCGTATTATTTAGTAGGTATTTGCGATCTTGCCGGCAATGTATTGCCGTCTATGGTTACTTCCGTATTGCGCTGCGAACAAATGCGAATATTATTCGTCGCATTGATAAACAATCACATTTCAATTTGGGAGACGGGTATGGGTACCGCCGCCCCGGGTACCATTCATTGGATGACCAACACCTCTGTCACGACAGGTCATCCCAAGTGGTTCGCTACGTTATGGTGACTTAGCAGAGGTGTCTGGGTTTATCCAATCGGCGGATGAGCCAACCCACCAGCTGTGTGGCGGGCCGGTTTAGGGAGACCCTATGACTTCTCCAGCCGGTCTCTCACGACCCGTCGTCTTGCACCGCAGCAGGAAGGATTGATGGATTCATCCATCACTGACCCTGAGAGAAATTATTTTCCTCAGGGTCAGTGATTGGTCAGTGATTGGTCAGGGACTGTGTGGGGTTAATGTAAAAAACATATATATCTATGTAAAGAAAAATATCATTTTCTTTAATTTAAAACATTGCCGATCTTGACTAGTCATTGTGGCTGTATGTATCGTGGACTGGTCGACTCGATATTTTATAGTCTATGGATAATTAAAACTATAGTAAAAATAATCTATGATAAAGCAAATTGATAAGATTAATTTCAATAATTAAAAGTAATTACTATTGTGATTGTGATAAAGGAATCGACACTACAATTAATAACATTACATGACGTTTCTTTCCTTTCAGATAATGTTTTGTTACTAGATACTTTTCTTTATGTAAATCTTGTGAGATTAACAAAATAAACATTTTGATTCCTTACAGAGAAACTTAATTGTGTTTTAATTGTGTCTTCCAAATGACAAGGAAAATATCATTATTACTATATAAAGGGTGTTAAGGGACGTACTTGACTTACTTTAACCAGTGATTCCTGACATTATTTGGAGTAAAAAATTTAAATAAATTTTTTGTCTCCGGTGACATTATTGATGTTTTTTTTATTTACTTTTTCTACAAAACATAAAAAAATTGTAGGTTCTGGACAGCTGGAGGCGGGGTTAGGGATTGGTCTGATACTCGGCTTAGTGACCAGTGACGACATGCGGAAGAATTTTTTTTTTGTTGGATTTTGAAAAAAAACTTTTGTAAAAAAAAAAAAAGTCATAAAATTCACCGGAGACCAAAATTTCATTTACATTTTTTACTCCAAATAATGTCAGGAATCACTGGTTAAAGCAAGTCAAGTACGTCCCTTAACATCATGTATACTTACACACAATTATTTATTTTTTTTAAATCATTGTACGTTTTCCTTTTTTTGATAAGTTATATCTTATTAGAGTTAGGACCCTCCAAAAATCGTTAAAATTGCCTGGTTAAAGAGAAATTAGAACATAAATACAGCACTAGATTCAAGCACAGCGACGGGTTAATAATTCCGAAATTTAATAATAAGTTCGGACAGAGAACGTTTGAATACAACACACCTAAGATATTTAATTTATTACCTGACACTATAAAGCATTGTAATTCTATGAATAAGGTTAAATATGTGGTGAAAAATTGGTTATCGGAAAAAGTCGAAATTTGGGTTTTGAATTTCTCAAAGTCAACTTTCATGGGGGGGGGTGACTTTCAAAGGCGTAATTAAGGGAACGTACCCATACTACGTGACCCGTTCAGGGGGGGAGGGGGATAATCAAAATACCACGCTTGGTCACAATGAGGGACGGGGGGGCTTAGGTTTTTATCACGTAGGTAGTCAATACAGAAATCTAAATTAAGTTATGGTTACAATATATTTTGACATGAGTTTTATCTTGATAATATATTTTCCACTTGTAAATTATAGGTATACATGCACTCTTGCCGCCACGCAGCAAGCGCCGTATTAGTAAAAACAAACCAAAAAAGTAGTAAAAATAAGCCAAATATATTTTTTTTTACTTTTTGTTACAATATACTACAAGTGGTCACCGAGGGGGGAGGGGGGGGGGGGTTAAAAATTGCAAAAAGTGGGTCACGCAGTATGGGTACGTTCCCTAATCGTAATCAAGTATAAAATTAATACTATGGTATTTGCTTTTTTAAGTGAAAACTTCTTTAGCACCATTGTGATTTGAAACTCGATGAAACAAAAAAGCGATACAAGAAAGAGATAAAGACATACTTCTATATGATTTAGCCTGCGAGAGAATGAGATAGAGTACATTGTACAGTGTTTTTTCTATTTCCTCGGTCTACTTTTTGTGCGGTGCTTCGTAGCCTCCCCACTCTAGATTAGTTTTTTGAAGGTTTCACTTCTAGCGCGTGGGAACTGCACACACAATTTTTTTTAGGTGAGTACCTCACAAGAGACCCAGCTGCTCCCATCTGGAGCCAGTAAGACTATGGCATCCCCAATTGGAGTACGTTGTGAGGCTGAAGGTAGTGGAGAGGTGAAGTAGATGGGGAAGAGGAAGGTGGAGAAGTACCTGTCTATTCAGATCTGGTCACCAAACACAGCTAAAGTCATTTCAAGCAAGGTTCCAATTCAGAATGGTGGTCTTACACCAGGGCAACACTGAGTGTCTTCCACTCGCGAATATACTATATATTATTTTTAAATGAATTAATTGTGAAATACACAAATTAATCAAATAAAATGTATTTGCACACGCCGGGATTTGATCCCGCGACCTTCGGATTGCGAGTCAAGAGCCTTACACTCTACCACGGAGGCCGTCAGCGGCCGCCAGTGATATCATTTAGGTATCTTTCTATTAAACAGGCATTCCTTTTGTTTTTTGCACACGTCTTTAACAATGGAAGACATACAAGTCTCATAAATATTCTAGGAAAAAAGCGCTTACCACATTTTCATTGCAGTACATTTTTTTCTTTACAGGAGCAAAGTCCTTAAATAATAATAATAAATTGGATAATTTGCAGAGCGCCTTTTTTGTGAAATTAAGAGGTTCCTTGGGAGTTTTGTCGTGAATTACTCTGGAATTGGTACATAAGCGCGAATGAGTAATAAAAATTGTCTCAAGGGTGCAGTAACACCTGTACCAAGCAAGAAATTACTGAACGCATTTTTAATTTTGCAATTCTCAAAGATTAAAGGAAAAGTAGTAAGTATTTACAGATTACGCAGGCAGTCAAAAGTTTCAGTTCTGTTGAGTGGTTTGGTTTATTTATGGTTCTGGTCAAACATTTTTTACATATTCTTACAAAAATTGTTATGCATCTATATACACATAAATATAATTATATATTACTAATTCAGTGGTTCTTAACATTTTACAAATAAAAAGTTTTCAATTTTTTTTTATTTATATAAAAAGAAAATAACAATAATAAAGGGATAACACCAAAAATAAAAAGTGAACTAAAGCAGTGGCTCCCAACATTTTACAAATAATTTTTTTATTTGTAAAAAAGAAATGTTCAATAATAAAAAGATAATAAATACTAAAAATGAAAACAAAAGTATAAGAAAGGTCTTATAATAAGTTGGAGAAATTCAGTGGCTCTCAACATTTAACAATATATATACAAAATTAGGTTCCGTATGTTTATGTCCGCAAATCTCGGAAAGTAATCGATGGATTGACTAAAAATTTTTACAGAACATTGCATTTTAGAAGAAGCGCGTTTCTATATATAATTGTAAGCTCTGTCGTTATGAAATTTGTATAAAAAAATTACTACAGATGGTGCGTGAGTGGTTTGAAAATGTGTGTATTTTTATTTGAAGGCGGGCAGTGGCGTAAAGAGGGGGGGGCGCGGTCCGCCCGGGTTGCAGTAGAACCCGATATCTGTACCGGTTAGTTGAAGACGGCATACCATTTCACCCCACCCTATATCCCGTTCCCCCCCTCCACGCCGTTGTGTGTAGGCCTGTGCAATATGGTGAAAACCGTCCCACCCTATCCAATTACGCCTCTCCCGTTGTGGTGTCCGCCCCGGGTGCCACCCACGCTATGCTATGCCACTGCAGGAGGGAGAGGGTAATGAAGGAGGTAGGGATCGCGGGAAGATTGAGCATTATATGTATAAACATTGTTACGTATATATTTTTACGTATTATAACAAGGAAAGACACAAAATTTATTGTGTTGGATGTAATGTTCCATTATGCATTTATCCGTGTTTTGAGGAATACAACACGAAAAGAATGTTTTAGCTAGTAATAGTTTGACAAAATAAATACAAAATCTAAATCTAACATTATTGGCGTGTTGAGGACCATTGAATTTATGCTTTATTTTTAGTATTATCTTTTTATTACTGTACATTTCTTTTTATATAAATAAAAAAAATTTAAAACTTTCTACTTGTAAAATGTTTAGGGCCACTGAATTTGACTAACTTTAACTTATTATAAGACTCTACTTAAACTTTTTATTTATTTTTCGTAATATCTTTTTAGTATTGTACATTTCTTTTTACATGAGAATTATTTTTTTTTGAAAACTTACTATGTATTTGTAAAATGTTGAGAGCCACTGAATTTGTTCAACTTATTATAAGACCTCAATTTTTTATTATTGTAGGTACATTAATTTTTTTATAAATAAAAATAATAATTTTTAAAACACTATTTGTTAATTGTTGGGAGCCACTGGATTAGTCCACTTATTTATTTTTAGTATTATCCCTTTCTCATTGTACGTTTCTTTTTATACAACGTGTCCGGAAACTCGTAGTACAAGCGGGAAACTGGTGAATCTACATCACGTAGAGAACCCAAAAAAACTTATTTTTTTCGATCTGAGCATTTCGATTTTAATATTTTTTTTTCTATTTTTCCATTTTTTCGGCAACTAAAGGGTTAAAAAAACTTTTGAGCCCGGTTTACCCTTCGATGCATTTTATAAGACATTACACAGCTGAAATCAACCCCCTAGTTAACAATTTTTTCAAATTTAACCAAAAAAATTCCAACTTCGGACCCGTTTACTCGAAAACGAAAGCTCAAATCAAAAAAGTTATATCGCAAATCGACTCCGAATGTGATGTAGATTTACCAGTTTCCCGCTTGTACTACGAGTTTCCGGACACCGTGCATAAACAAAAAAAATCTTAACTTTTTGTTTGTAAAATGTTGAGAACCACTGAATTTGTCCAACTAAATTTACAATACAATAATAAAATGTTATATATATATATAATAATAAAAAAAGCTTCGAAATTAACTTGTGTAATTAAAAAAAAGGTAAAAAGATAATTACATAAATCGTTTAAAAAATTACGAAAAACTTGAAAAATAACTCACTCCCACAATGTAGACGACTAAAAAATAACTCACTAATCAAAGGGTAAATTGCTTTAAATAACATCTGACAAAGCTTGAACTGAGATAAAGGTCATGAAATTACAAAACAATTCTTAGCATAATATTTTTTTTATTATAGGTTTATACATTTTAAACTATTCACTTCCATTCATATAAAAAAAATATGATTACAATTCAAATCAACTAATATTAACTAACACATTATAAATATGAGAGTAATTTTAAAGTTTATTCAAAAAGAAACTCAAACAAAATAAATACAGAGGTGAGTGATTAAATATATTAGAATACAAATTTTATTTTCGCAGTATCTTACAAAAATATACTACAAAATTAATTCTATGGAGATTTTTACCCTTAAAATAATTTTAAAAACGTGTAAATATTGCATTATTATTTATCAAAAATTAAGTGAAAACAAAATTAGAATTGAGCATAAATGATGGCAAAGAAACATTTAAATAAATTTAATTGAATTGGTGGATTTCTTTATAATCTATAGAGAAATTTGTTTTTTTTTAATGTTAATAAATTAAACAATATACATATGTAATACATTTACGCAATGTAAATTTTCATTCATTCACAATACATATCTAGCAATTATTCATTTGGTGATCATTTTACAAATAATTTACTTAAAACGATAATATGTAAACACAATCTCTCTTGTAAAATCATAAGTATTCATGTATGTTAGTTTGCACAACCAATCGGGGGAATGAATTTTATTTTAATTATATATAATGAAGAAATTAAATTTAACAAACACACATACTGACATGCTCATGGAAGCTGTATAAAAAACACTTAAGCCCAGTAATGTTTAAAAATAAAAATATTAATGAATGTGATTAAATTCAGCCTTACTCGAAATTGCGAGAATATTACGATATATTTTCTGCAACTCTCATTTAAAAAGGATTTGTAAATCCAAACATTGAGTAATGTTCCTGTTGAGTAGAGTTACAATGTTTAACCATGAACATGGTAATTGCTTAGCACACAGAAATCGGAGAAATGAGTTGCGGAGTTGCAAAACCAGGTCCGAAATTTTTCGGAAATCTGGAGACGTCACGAAAAACTCTTTGAAAAAAAAAAAAAAAAACCTCTTATGCTAAATATCAACATTATTTAGTTAAATTACTGATACCGTTCATAAAAAAGATGTCTATGGCCGGCGAATTCTTGAGTATTTCCGCATTCCAATAAAATCAAAACAATTTGAATATTTCTGAACGTATCCAAAAACTAAAAACTGTTTTAGAAAGGCGATTAAATACTCTTTCAAATTGTATTATTAGAAGCAAGCATGTTATTTTTGAAATATTAAAATTTTGAATGCAAAAATTACAAATTTTCACTTTCTAGCGGAAGTTTGACGTCATAAATCCGAATAATTTGTTTTTTTGCAGATATCTACGGAACTCAAATCATAGCAAAGTGCTTCTCTTTCTAACACTGCTTAGATCACATTTCTCGCCATGATAGTAAGGGACACATAACCATTTTTATGAGATCTGACGAGCTGACCCCTAAAAGGGTCAAATTTACTCTAATGATAATCGGCTGTTTGTCCCATAAATGTGCCAAATTTACTCAACCGGTTAATAATTTATTTTCAATTTATAAGCACTTTTTATGAATGTAACAAAACCAGCAGAAATTTCCAGAGCGGGTTTTGCGTCTCCACAACTCATACTGGGTTACATATTTTAATTGTTAGCTTTTTGTAGCATTGGTGAATGATTTCAAGAAGTTATTAAAAAAATCATTTACATTAATTGCCTTACTCAGAATCGCAGAATAAGATAATTACCACGATAATACGAACGGGTTAGGTGAAATTTATACTACAATTTCACCTAACCCGTTCGTATTATCTTATTCTACGATTATGAGTAAGACGGTAAGTGTTTTACAATAACAGCACTCTCTAAAAAGTTTTCACACTTATGAAGTTTCGTATTTTCGGTCCCTTAAAAACTGCAATGATTTAGTAGTCTAATGTGGGACCCCATAAGTTTTTTCGAGTTTCACTGTATGTACTAGTTAAGTTTAATTCTCCATGAAATAATTTAAATTTGATGCTGACATGAAACTTTGGCAAGCTTTGCAGCGCAAAGAAACATTGCAAAGTGATATTGAAACTGTGCAGATATTTTCCAAATGATAAAACGTCTAGCGTCTATTTTGTTTTTTAGCCTATTAACCAAATAACACTCCCTTTGGATGTGTAAATCGACTAAACTCTCCCGATTTCATTTCCCCTTTTGATGTATAAATTGACTACAAAAATAAAACATTACTGTTGAACGCCTAAAACAACTGAAATGGCTTGAAGCTTAAGGCAACCCGCAGATGCGTAAATGCTCTTTTTGCAGTTTTGGTTTGGTTAAGGGATAAGAAAAGGGATTGGAGGAAGTGGCATGGTGAAGAAAGTGAACTGAGGCAAACGGGGTCCAGCGGTGAATAGAATAAGGGGGCCCGTGGCCCATTCAAGGATTAATATCCAAAGAGTTAATAAAACGACAGGGATATTTGCAGCTACATGACGAAAATGAAACAATTCTCTGCACACGCACCATCTTGTGATAAGGCAATTATTGGAAATGCTTGGCGCTAGAGTTCCCAGTTATACCAAATATGTTTTTATGTACAAGGTCCTTTGGAGACGGCTAGGGCTTTCCTCACCACATGCTATAGTCATTGTCGTCCGTGTCGAAGGTCATGAAGAAGCCGAGCATCGTCAGGTAAACCACCACATTGCCGGCCAGGGTGAGGTAGCAGGAACCCCATTGGATCTAAATTAAATTGCAACACACATATTGTTATACATATTTTTTTTTTAAAGAAAGACAAACATTCAAGTTAAGAATAACTTGACAATGATGGAGGACTAAGAGCGTCCGCATACGAGAGACTTTAGTTGCGGAGACGTGAGAAAACTATTTCATATTCAAAAAGTCTTTACAAGAGGAAGAAGATGAGATGACGCATAATTTTGAATATCGCACTGGAGTACCAATGACTTCCAACCATCTGGAGCCATTGGCACCCCCAATTGAGGAACGTTACGAGGCTGAAAGTAGCAGGGAGGGAAAGAGATGGGGAAAAGGAAGGTGGGGAAGTATCTGGCTATTCAGATGGGGTCACCAATCACTACTACACTGACTGAAGTCATTTCAATGATGGTATTTCACCAGGGTGATACTGAGAGAACCTTCCACTCTGTACATTATATATTAGAATAATATATTATTGTGTTTCATATTATATCGAGGTGAAACGGCACAAAACTGAACAGTGACAAAGCATAACTCTTTTGAAGTGATTTAGGTTAGGTAAGATTAGCTTTTGTATTAGAATTCATTCACAGTAGTAAATCGATTCAGTCTGATTCACCGTCTGATAATTCGTCTTATGAATTTATTCCCGTAATTCATCTAAAAATAAAAAAAAAGGAATTTTTGGAATTGAAAATTACGATAGTGTTAAAAATATTAAACATTAATAAATGTTAAGCATTATCGCACGAAAATAACAATAATAATTAAATAATAAGTAACATGTAATAATGGTTTCGTAGACATCATTATGCCCCTTATAAAAACTTATATAAGTGAGCGACACTCAATCACAGAAAATAAAAAAGGACCAAATCACCGTAATTTATTATTTTGATTCATTAATTCAATTTCACCCATGACTACTCTATATCACTTTTGGAGTGTGTTCTGTTCTATCGCTGTTGGAACAGGACGGAGGAAAGGGACTTACCACGGGGTCTAGATTGGGAGCCCTAGCCAGCACTATTGGCAGCGCAAAGGAACTGATGACGATGCCCATGGTGAGGAAGATGGCGAACTCCAGGGCAGAGCTGGAGCCCGAGGAGTCGGCATTGTAGCGGCGCGCCAGCAGCGTGGGCAGCGGAGCCAAGAAGTAGAACAGCACCACGAAGAAGGGCCACCATAATCTGAAGAACAAAACGATTATAATGATAGGCTAATACTTTCATTGTCATTTTTTGTAAATATAAAAGAACCCCAATGGAGCTTCATAAATTACTATTTGTTCTGTGAACAGTGGACCCCACTTCGATAAAACGTACTTTCTAATTTTATTACATATTATTTAACAAATCTAAATCTAAATTTCCTCTGAAATCAGAAGATTTCTAAGTAGGTATTTAAATACTAACAGCCTTACTAAAAAAAAACCACAGCGCGACCGATTAACTGTGTTATTGCAATAACATAAGTAAAGCTCGTATACACTAAAAGACGTTTTATTACCAATAACGTTTCTTACGTGTTCACGCTGTTAAAACGCATTGAAGATGTGGCAACGTTGTATATGGTTTTAATTTACTAGGAAACAATGTTGTTTTAATTTTTCTCCGCAAGGGGCATTATTGGCGCGCTTATGCATTAGTTTGTCGGCCCGCGACAGTCCGCGATGACAAAACAGCTCGGTGTGTTTTATGGCGGGATATCGAAAATTTTGTGATTTTACTTAATAATTTCTATTGTAGTGACGAATTTACTCTTCTGTTCACATAATTGATATATTTACCATGTTATTTGTGTGGTTTACATCAGTTTAATCAAGTTATTGTACAAACGCCGTACTTTCAAAGTTGAACTGTCAGAATATTGTTTTTTATAGGTTACTTAAAAGATAAAATTTTCATTTTAAGATCTTTATTTTAAGAGAATTTCTTAAAAGTGATAATTTTTTATAATATTAAAATCTAATACATGTGTTCGTAAACGTATCAAAAAAATTAACGTCTTTAGAGATGCAAGAAATCTGTTTTAAATTTCGGTATTATTTATAAGTTATTTTTTTGGCAATAAAAAAAACTTTGAAATTTTTTATTATTTTTTTATTGTATACACGATGAAAAAGTGAGGTGATAGTTTCCTTCCAAATTTATTACACAAAAGGACTGTGTTTTTTAAATTTTGATTTTATTTAAATTTCTCTACATTTTGGTCAAAAATGTTATGGGAGGAAATTTTTTTCCATTTTTTTCCGAGTTTGAATCTTAAAATACAGCAGTTTTTGAAAGCTAAAGTGTATTTCAAATACTCAAATCTAAAAGGTAATTTTATCTAGTTTTCATAAATGGTATTTGTTTTTACGACACCTTCAAAAATAAGAAATATATAGAACACTCAAAATACTATGGAAAAATTACAAATATCGTTCGGACATCAATGGTTAAAACAGAGATAAACTACCCTCTCAGGCCGTGGAAACCATGTGTATTTCTTTCAAAGAACAAATTTTTAATTAGTAATGTTTTCACATCCGTGGCCGTTTGTCAATTGAATAAAATTTTCACTGGGTTTTTTAGTAAGGCTGTAAGTCTTAACCTTTTCCACTCCGACCATTTTTTTTCAAAACCGTTTAGCTACTCCGACCAAAAATGTATGTTATATTTTGTGTTTAAAATGAAAATTTCCATTCATTATTTTTGCGGCACCCTATCGGATAATCCGTGTGACCATTAGTTGTTTGGTATATTTTGCATAAAATACTTGTTAAATCACACATTAAGTAACTAAAAGATAATACATTCGATTTCAATATGTTTTATTTGCATAATATCTTTTATTGCTTAGCAATAATTTGTATAATACGGGTAAAATATACATACAATCCAATGTAAAACTTTGGAGAAGTTCCTTTCTAATTGTCCTGTACCGCATAGCGGCTAACCGGTGACTACCTGGACCTGATTGGCTTAGGTTTTATGGGTAGTGGATGGTTTCTCTTTCGGGAAACAAAAGATAGACCAGCCCACAACACATAAAATAGATAATAAGTTTGGCAAATATTCTACACGGTGTTTACAAGTTAGAGTATCGTACATATATTATACATAATATAACACTGTCACATTTTAAGCACATTTATCTCATTACAAAAAACTAACGATTCGGTCCAATGTTATTATAAATTTCTTACTTATTTTTACTGAGTCACCATCACTTATAGTTTTTTGGGGTATGATATTATTTTTCGAAGCATTCTCCCACATGAGGTGCAAGGTTGTTTCCACGACTTTTAGTGTTATGTTGTTCATTTTATTTGCCCTCCTTCTCTACTCACATCATAATCAGAACTACTAATGATTTTTTTTTAAAGTAGCGAACCACTTGGGGTGACGTGTTAGGTGTTGGTTGTCCAATAAATGGTTACTGGGGCGGCGGTACCTATTCCCGCCTACCAAATTGAAAACGATGCAATCCGTATTATTTTTCTGCATATATTAGGCGTTATTACATGTAGATTGAAATGATTTAACCGCTGGATCTACCGAATGACTTCCTTTTCTTGTTTTTACACCTTGTCTATAATTTCCAACCAGCTGAATAATTAGCCTATCCACAAATTGAAAATGGCTCATTGGTATTTCCAATAAAAAATTATTTGTTGTTGTGGTGTATTCGGTGTATTAGTAGACATTCAATTCCATTTTTTTGCTGAATCAGAAAAGCTTGACGGTGTGGGATTGGTGGATGTTGAAGGTTGTTGCGGAATCACAATATTTTCTACGTCACTATCTTCACTGAAATAAGCACATCTCCTTCTTTTGGGTGGGATAATGTCACTTCCATTATCTGTATCACTTGGATAGTTACTGACTTTTTCACCATCACTTGGAAGTAAAACTATCATTATTTTCCATGACGGTAAATCAACTATATTTCTAGAAAACGTAAATTAGTAATGCTTTTACTTTCAATTAGGTACTAATATCAACATCAATAGTTCCACAAAACGAAAAAATATGGTCACAAAAAGTGGGAGTAACTGCGGAGAACCGTCATAAACGCAGGATAACGACTGACTGTTCCGAAAATATTGGAACACAACAAATAATTCGTGTGTTAAAATGATGCATCTATTTTTACATGAATATTAGATATATTCATGTAAAAATACTAACGGTAAATTTAAATGAAGAAATATTGGTTTATCCAATATGTTGCGACAATTCTTTGTAATTATCGGAAATAATAGTTGGTAGAATGTAGTTAGGAAGATAGAAATTGGTGATTAAACTTATACCTGTGCCGGGCCAGAATCTCTGGCCGACGGAGCTGCCTACCAAAATTGTTTGGGCCAGAATGTGTGGCCTACGGAGTGGAAAAGGTTAATTATAAATCACTAGCTGACCCGGCCACGCGTTGCTGTGGCTAATAAAACACAACGTCATCTACTGGATGGTTATCCAACCTTTATAACCACCGCCGTCTTTGAGTTTATCGCGAAAAGACAGACAGATGCCGCGGAGGACTTTAATTTATAATACGTGGAGATGGTGTGAAAGATTATAATAATGTGCATGAAATGCTTGGGGTAACTAACGTATTTAAGTTAATAAGGATTAATACTGTATCCGTCTAAATAACTTTTCAATTACCGCAATGCACGTGACCATTTTTTTAGAAGATAGAATGGGTATAAAAGAGGAAGGCTAAAGTTCGGTGTTTGGGCTAAATTCCTAAAAAATAAAACTAGTTATTTTTATACTAATTTGGGGTCGGGGAATCCGAATCTGAAAGAATTAGGCGGCGGCAAGCAATATTAACTGAATTACACGACTTTAAAAAATTTTATACACATACAGGAAAATAGCCATTCTGGAAGCATTTTGATTCCTAGAAAATCAAACTAGTTATTTTTATACTAACTATGGGCCGGGGAATCCGAATCTGAAAGAATTAGGCGGCGGCAAGCAATATTAACTGAATTAAACGACATTAAAATTTTCTATACACACACACATGAAAATAATCATTTCGGAAGTATTTTGACACACGTAGTACATCATAGAAAAACAAGATAACATAGATGTTTTTACCACACAAAATTAAGTGTTGCCATTAAGCAGTAATAAATAACATGTTGATATTTTAAGTACTTATTTTTTATAAATTTTACTCACTTTTGTATCACAAACCATGTTACATAAACCCGGCGTAGCTGCTAAACTACTTGAAAACAGGGATGTTTTTCTGCCGTGACGCGAGCAGGCGGTATAAAGGGGCACAAACCATGTTACACAAACCTAGCGTAGCCGCTAAACTACTCGAAAACAGGGATGTTTTTTTGCCGTGACGCGAGCAGGCGGTATAAAGGGGCACAAACCATGTTACACAAACCTAGCGTAGCCGCTAAACTACTTGAAAACAGGGATGTTTTTTTGCCGTGACGCGAGCAGGCGGTATAAAGGGGCACAAACCATATTACACAAACCTAGCGTTAGGTTAGGTTAGGTTAGTGACGCGAGCAGGCGGTATAAAGGGGCTGGAGTTTTACCGCTTAGCTGGACTCTTATATGATCCGCGTATCCGACAGGAACCCTTCGAGACAAGCGAGTTTGACAAGGATACGACGGACGAAGAAGACTTGGTCGATTTATAAGGTATGTTTTTCTGCTGTTATCTATTTTCATATTGATATAGGGATAAATATTTTTGAGAGCTGGTAACACTGCCGGCACATGTTTTTGTATATTTCTTGTTTTTCTATGATCTTTGTACTACGTGTGTCAAAATACTTCCGAAATGATTATTTTCATGTGTGTGTGTATAGAAAATTTTAAAGTCTTGTAATTCAGTTAATATTGCTTGCCGCCGCCTAATTCTTTCAGATTCGGATTCCCCGGGCCATAGTTAGTATAAAAATAACTAGTTTGATTTTCTGGGAATCAAAATGCTTCCAAAATGGCTATTTTCCTGTATGTGTATAAAATTTTTTAAAGTCCTGTAATTCAGTTAATATTGCTTGCCGCCGCCTAATTCTTTCAGATTCGGATTCCCCGACCCCAAATTAGTATAAAAATAACTAGTTTTATTTTTTAGGAATTTAGCCCAAACACCGAATTTATTCCAAGAGGAATATCCCACCGTGCATTATTTTGTTATATCCCAAAAGGATTAGGCAGCGTTTTCGATGAAAGCTACCAGGCGACTTGACTTTTATGTTATGTTTCAACCAATTTACACAAATTACATACCTAAACCTTCCTCACGAAACACTCTATCTAATGGTGAAAACCGCATGAAAATCCGTTCAGTAGTTTTCGAGTTTATAGCCAACAGACAGACAGACAGACGACGTGGGGGACTTTAATTTATAATATGTAGAGATATGTTTTAGGTTAAAAAAAATGTATATAGGTAAATTAGGAATTACATTATTTTACAAGTTGTTCAAAGAAACTTTACACCTCAATGATGATGCATGCTGTGAAAAGGTTCGGACTGTGGGAAAACCTCAAAAAAGACAGAAAGTACATAGATTTTGTACAATTTAGTGCAAAAAGATAACTTTGTTATATTGAATTTGGGAACCACAGGATGGCATATGAATAAAGTTTTCAATTTTACTGTCTATTTGTGGATATAATATACCTAATACCTGCATAATACAAACTGTTCAAAGTAATCAATAAAAAAGATTCCGCAGGCATCCCAGAATGAATGTGAATAGCCTTGTCTACACACCGCATATCTAGCGTTCGCGGCAGTTCCCAACCAAAAAATACTTTTTTTTAGTAGTCAAAAAGGAAAAAAGTCTGTAAAATCATTATTTGTAACTATAATACTATAATTGGGTCACTCCAAATTCAAATATTGCTTGGTACTTCCTGCCACTTGTCAAACTCATTCGCCGCACGCCTCGCGGAGTCTGAGCAATGAAACTGGGCGAAGTGTGGTGATTTGTGTGGTGGTTGAACTCGCTGACTACCTCTGTACGGAAATTACAAGATTAGATCAATAATATTAGAGTTAATTAGATTTGATATACTCACTTATATTGAGGTAGTGCACAGGCCAGGATGACTAGGGTCATCCCTATGGAACCCGCAAACGCCAAAGATACCAAACTGGAATTGTTTAAAAACATATATTATTGTGATACATGTATTGCATATATATTGTAATTATAAGGCAAAAAATATATCATTCACCTGCAGTGAAGCCGATAGTGTTGTACAATGAGGAAAGCAATGCTAATTTATTGAATGTTTATAGTATTAAAGTGTGAAACAAATGATTAGATTGAGATAATAATATCCTCTACTTATGTAGTGATATCATGCTAAAAGATATAGGTAAGTATGTTTGCCGAAGATAAACTCTTAGGTCGTGTGATTTCATATCATAATAAAGTAAAAGACTTACGCTGTTTACAGTTGATGAGCACACCATATGAAAGAGAAATATCAAAGTTAATAAGGCATTCTAAAGTGTACATATTTATTATTGAATTCATACAATACAAGTTATCAATATCACAACATACACAAAGCTGCCAGGAAAGAAAAGATATCAAAATATTTTACTTATTGCAACGTGATAATGCCAAAGTCTTGATGGAATATTTAATTAAAATAAAGTTATTTAGTAAACAAGAAACATATTTTTTTAATGGAAATAATGATAAAATACAACACCTTTAATTCCGGCCATTGTCAAATTTCGTTTGTCATAGATGATGCAAAATGCAAAAGAATGACTCAGGGGGAGTGACTACAAACCGACCAAGATTCAAAAATAAATTATCAAGTTTTTAAAGTTTATACGAAAATGAAATTTATTATCGTTCATATAAAGAGTATTATCAAATGCATGTTTCTGGTTGGCTCATAACGGTTGACGTTTAGTGTTGCTGCTGAAATAATAGCACCTCCCACACGCACACTTCGGAACGACCGAGTCCCGCGCCACTTCAGAAAGCCTCACGGTTCACTGAAAAGTTTCACAGTGAACTGCGCTGTAAACCTATCTTTATTTACTTCTCTGCGCGGCGGCCTGAAGTGACGCAGGACTCGGTCGCTTCAAAGTGTGCGTGTGGGAGGTACTAATTATGTTGACAAAAGTTTGCAATATTGTGTCAAATTGGCTGACCGGATAACTAAAAAAAAAAACGTTTGCAGCATATGGCTTTTCGTCATAGGAATATTAACCTAATGAATATACAGATTGTGCATATTCATCACAGTAATAAAAACGAACGCATTTTATTCAGAACGATGATTATTGAGAATTGTGATTTTCAAGAACGCAAAAATTTAGCCCACTTTACCAGTAACGTGAGTTTTATTATTCACGTTGTCGAAAAACCACAATGAAAAACAATTTAAAAAATTATGAAAAGCCGTGTGCTGAAAAATTTTTTGTAGCACTGTCTGGTAGCGACGGTAGCGATGTGTAGGTTCAGCTGGAGTCTGGAGTGGGCTCTTAAACTCGAGTTCTTCGCGCGAAGTGGCTCCTACTCCTACTCCCTTTTCAAATCGACTACTCCCAAAGAAACCGGTACAGTACTTGTGGCCGGAACTCGACGGGCCGAGCCACGGTCACGGTGGCAGTTCGCACTCGTCAAACCCGTGCGTCACGGTCCGAGCCACATGTGCGAGTCGGAGTAGGTCGTGCATTCGAGTTCTTTTGCGTGCGGGCTCCGGCTCCGAGGAACCCGAGCGTCTCGATTCGAGTCATTCGGGAGTAGGTCGTGCGTTCGAGTTCTTTTGCGAGCTCCGGCTCCGAGGTCCGGCTAGGGTGGAGCCCGAGCGTCTTGGTTCGACCCATTTGCGAGTAGGAAGCAGGTTGCACGTTCGAATTCTTTTGCGCGCTCGGGCCATTCGCGAGTCGGGAGTGGCTCCCGGGACCTGCTCCAAGAACTTAAGTACTTTTAAAAGGAAGCACGTCTCGGAGGCCTCCGGAAAAATGCAGAACTTACCCATCTCTATTGTCCGGTCACCAGTTAAAATAAATGGTAAGTATTGGACGTATTTGTATAATACGAAGATTGCTAATTGCAACACTGAGTACAGCTGATGGGTATTTACAGCTAGTGATCATCCATGATCATCTGTCAAAATATACTTGTGCAAAACTATTGTGGCATAATGATATAACTTTTAAAACGAATAGTAAACATTAATACAAACTCTACGCGATGCCGAGTCGATCTTGGACCGACGATTTACCAAAATGTCAATCTACGGGTGTTGCGTTCTGTCAACCATCCAGAGAGTTACAATTTTCAGAAGAATATTTGGAATCCAACGATTTTAGATGTTTTTACTGCCAACTGGAGGATGATACGTAAGTCTTTAGTATCTTATAAGTTTAGCATACCTTTGAGATTGTGTACTTATAAATAATTTCTTCTTTCTAGTTGTTTATACGGTGTATTTGACGCACACAATGGAAATGAGACTGCTCACTTTGTACTGCAGCGAATGGCTGCAGAAATACTTCTGGGACAGCTCAGTGATAAATTCTCCGACGAAGAAATCAAGGAAGTTTTGAGGTAGCTATAACTATGGTTTTTAAAACCAAGTTTGTTTATTTCTTCCTAGTAAACAAAAAATACTTACCAACTAAACACTCCCATATTGCTTGATGACTCATGTATTGTATTGATAATGATTTTTTCTTGTTTCAGAAATGCTTTTCTTTCCGTAGAAAAGGCGTATATAGAGTCAATCGATGGATTGGTAGCGGAAAGAACCAGTTTACAGTTTGAACTACCTGATGGCATCAGTACCGATAAGGTTTATCATAAATACCTATGTTCAATAACTGTAAAACACATGTTTCTTTGTTCTTATTTTTTTATTTTCTCCTTCAGCTGTCGCAGAGTTACGGAGATATATTTGAACGCCTCAAAAGTATTGATGAAAGGCTCTCAATTGGTGCCACATCCGTGGTCGCCCTCATTCACTCTGGGAAACTCTATGTGGCTAATGTTGGTGCGTATATAAATGACATTACCATATTATAGACATACTGTGGAGATCTCGAAAGTGGCAAGCAAAAGACACGCCAATTGTAGTACTTTCGATTTAGTGATTTTAATGCTAAATGATGCAATTCATACCTGACATGCCATCTTACCGCTGACTTCTACCCGTGTTTATTTTATTCTTAACCACTCAGGCCTCGACCATATTTTGTCAGAGGGTCAAAATATTTCCGCTTTGCCATAAAATCCAAATAAATGAAATATTTCTTAACATATCCAAAAACTAAAAACTGTTTTTGAAAGGTGATGAAATATCAAATTTTATAAAACGAAATAAGTAAATGTAGGTATAATTTTTAAAGTTTTTGTCTGCAAACATAAAAAAAAATATTAAAATGGCTCACCTTACGTTTTTTCTAACTAAAATTACTGGTAATAAAAAAAAATAAAAACACGTACATATTTTATTAGATAAATGTATTATAAACATTGTCATCTCCCTTTTTTGTTATTCCATGTAAAAAAAAATAAAAAAATTCAAATTGCGAATCGAAACTTTGGTTTCAAAAAGGTGTACATTTTACTTCTTTTGTGGTTAACTTTTCGATTTGTATATAAAGCGTGGTATTTTCTCTTTCTAACCCCGTTTATATCATATTATTTCTTCCTATGGTATGGGACACAATGATTTCTGAGAACTATACGAGTTGTTCCGAAAAGTGAACAAATTAGCCTGAGGGGTTAAAACTATGACTAGCCCTGATCCTTACTAGCATCTAGCATACATCAAAATTAGAAGAAAGTCAAATCTAATTACAGAATATATGTTTATACAAACCTAAAGCAGTCAAAACTAGAGATGCCACGAATATTCGATAACTATTCGGTATTCGGCTACTTTTTTAACTATTCGGATTACCGAATACTAAATCATGAAAAAAAGCCCAATATTACTAACAAAAATTTTTATTTCAACATAAAATCCGCATATATAATACTTAATCTATCAATGTTAAGTTATGATGAATGAAAATATTTTTTTCAGCATTTGTTGATAGCAAACGATTGCGCTTTTCCTCAAAAAATTATACATGCTTCCGAAAAAAGCCGCTCACTATACAGGGTGTAACAGGACGCACCAGAGGGATTTTAACCAGCAATTCCTGAGCATATTTAGAGTAAAAAATGTAGCTATCATTTTGGTGTCTGACGATATTTTTTTTCTATTAAAAATGAAAAATATGTTTTTCAATTACACCGCGCTTCTGTTCCCATCGCTATGAGAATTATCCCGTCCTGTTAATTAACAAGAAAACAAAAGAAACTGGGTGGTAACTACTAGTCATTTGTTTTATAAATGATGTAACAAGAAAATTCTAATTTTTCAGGAGAGGCAAATTTCGATAGAAATTTTATATATACTCCGTATTGTATACATATATATATATATTTTAAATTAAGAACTTCTATATTTATTTTTAATTTTTTAAACTTTATGAGTAAAATCTCAAATTATAATATTTAATTAAATGAACACAATATTAGCGAAACTCAATCGAAATCTGGAGACAGAAAAATCAGAAAAGCTTGTGTTCATTTAATTAAATATTATAATTTGAGATTTTACTCATAAAGTTTAAAAAATTAAAAATAAATATTCATCCTAGACTTGCAGAAAAAGTCAATAGATGTCGCGTATTAAAAATAAAATGGATAAAAATTTATCCAGACACTATCTAGATTGCATTTAGTTCGAGTTGAATCTTGCAATCATATATAAAGATAGCAGCCATTAATATGTGCGTTAAGAAGATGAAGATAATGTTGGTAGTTCTTAGTCGAAGTATGATACAGTTAAAAGTGACAGAATTAATATGGGTTCCGTAGCTCAATCGGTAGAGCTGTTGCTATGTAAGTAAAAGGTCCTGGGTTCGAGTCCCAGCGGAGCCAATATCTTTTCTGATTTTTCTGTCTCCAGATTTCGATTGAGTTTCGCTAATATTGTGTTCATTTATTAAACTTCTATATTTATTCCAATCATACATGTTATATTGTAGTTGGATCATTTCACTATAATAACTCAAAGACGTTATATACTGTAGACGCGGGGTAGAAATCTCTAAGTGGGAAGCCAAAAGCAAGGCAATTGCACTGGTCTCGATTTCTAGTACTTTGGTACTAAACTGTCACTGGTCGAGTAAGGTCGTGTCTTACAAGTAGGAAAATTGCATTTAAAAAGTGCCAAAATGCCCTCCTGTGTGATGAGAAAATGTTTCCATTACACAACAAACAGTAGTAAAAGTGAAGAAATTACATTTCATTTATATGTACACACAAATTACTTATTATTATCGATTATTATAAGCAATACAATTCATTTTTTTGTTCATCATTAGAGAAAAAACACACATTCTTTGATTGTCTTATGGTACGGCCACACTGAGGCCAACTTCCAACTTTCGGACGATTTTGTAGAAGGGTAGTTCGTGCGTTGGAAGTTCGATTTGGATGTTTGGTTTCGGTGTGGAAGTAGCATATCTTTTTAATACATGAAGAACTTTTGAATTAAGATATTACTGAAAACAGCTAAAAACAAAAGAGTGTTGCTTACTTGCCACATTATTTTGCGAGTACATGAGACTATGGCGAGTCTATTTATATAACGTCATTGTAATAACTATGTCAAGATTTCTATCGAAATTTGCCTCTCCTGTAAAATTAGAATTTTCTTTTTAAGTCATTCTGGCTCGAAATGTAAGTTTACTTTAATAATAAATCATGTTGTTAAGTATATTACTTTGAAGGTAACAGCAGGGCGTTGCTGTGCAAAACGGATGACAACTACGTGCTACGAGTGGTGCAGCTGTCTGTGGACCACAGCCTGACTAATGAAGATGAGCTGCTCAGACTAACACAGCTTGGACTGGACATTAACAAACTCCGGGAGGGTGAGAGCAAACATCATCTATTTTATGTCCCCATCCCCGAGGCGGGTAAATAGGATGGAGATCTATGATTTCGTTTGAGGTGTAAAGCTGCGTTTGGCTAAATATAACATTTGTTTCCATTCAAAGTCTTATAGAGGCCCTTCTAATGTTATATTCTTTATTATATGTTTTCATCCCTGCACCAAATAAATGTGGGCATACCACAAGGATCTGTACTTTCACCTATCCTGTTTTGTTGCACATAAAAAAAAATCTTCAGCTTGTTTACACAACTCAAAGGCTAGAGAGACAAAAAGTTAACAAACTCCCCGAGAAGGTTCATGCCAAGAGTTAAGTAGGGCTAACCAGGTTTATTTAAATACCTAAAAATCGTGCATGCTATATAGGCAAAAGGTAGTATTTTACTTTTAATTTTATTATTAATTAAAACGTTTATTCATCAATAGATTTTTTACAGTATTATACATTTTGTTATTTTATCATTGAGTCTATTGATGAAAAGGTCCACTGCTCAGCTACAATTCGGGATTTCTCCTGGAATGCAGCTGGTTTTTGATGAAAGCATCCTCCCAAAAGACTAGATTAAAATGTTGAATGCTTAATTTATGAGTGAAAGTTATTACAATCTAACTTAACTGAATGTCTTTATCAATAATTCATTGTTTTGTTTACAGCGGAGTGCCTAGGAAACCAATCCAGCACTCGCTGCCTGGGTAACTACCTTGTGAAGGGGCTTTACCGAGCCTTTCCTGATATGAGGACTGCACTCAGTGAACCTGTCATCGCCCTGCCCGAAGTGCATGGACCCATCTTACTGGACGAGTCTTGCAGGTTATACAATGCCCGCTTTTTCATCCACAGCTTAATTCTATCTTTATAATCAGCTGCCAAAAACTGAACACAACTAATGTTAATCGATTAATCATCCCTATCTTAACCCAGATATTATGATCAGCCCGGTCATATCGTAAGTCAATATTACAACGCTGGCATAGTTGATGGTCCTTGACTTGCCAAATTCTATGATATCTGATGAGTCACAAGCAATTGAGTCTTATAATTTCAATACCTGCTATAACTGATTTTTTGACAAAATGGTTTGAGTATGACATTTTTTCACATTTTTGCAAGGAAAAAGAGGAACCTAAAATTGAGTTTCAAAACCTCCTTTATCACAACCAAAAACCATGTTAAAACTGAGAGTGGGAAACTAAATCTGCTGTATCATCCAGGAAGTTACTATCAAAACCCGCTATAATTCAACCAATCACAAGCAGTTATTTTTGCCAATCATATGTCAAGTGCGAGCTTCTAAACCCGCCATGTCAGATCAGTTGAGTTTCAAAAGCCTCTATATCACGGGTGAACCACGAAGTGAGTATCAAAATCTGCTATATCCATTTCATTTATCGAAATTACTAAAATGTTGCTAGACTTAATAAAACAATCAACACTTTTCGAAATTATATTACTCCAATTCATTACATCATTTTCAATTGAAGAAAATTTCTCCAAATCAATGAAAGTATATATAATATATATTGTCACCAGTAAAATCCATTAAGGACCTAGGGGTAGTCTTTGATCCCAAACTTTTATTTTCAGACCATATTTTGCAGTTGACAACATCATGTTATAAGCTTCTAGGGTTTGTCATAAGATCATGCAAACAGTTTTCAAAAACTGAAGCAATGATGGCTATGTATAACTGCATTATAAGGTCTAAAATTGAATACGCCTCTGCTGTATGGGCCCCATACCAGAAAAAATACATTGAGAAATTGGAACAGATTCAAAAAGAGTTTCTTAGATATCTGTATATGAGAATGCATGGGGAGTACCCGTGATTCATGCATAATGAAGATCTGCTCACAGAAACGCATTGTCAAAGTCTCCAGTCGAGGAGGAGAGGAGCCCTTGCAGTAACAGCGTTTAAAATTATTAAATAATTTAATAGATAGCCCATACCTCCTGGAATATTATAAGTTGTATGTTCTGAACAACTATTGGCTCGGTATTGCATGACATGAGGTATTGTGTTGTTAAATAACGCTTCCAAAACTGTGGACATCTTTAACAGTAGGCTTGAAGAATTCAAGAGGCATTTAAGTGCTACTCATTACCCACTATAATATTATGTATGTATTTAAATTTTATTATATTTACCCATAAGGGTATAGTTTGTCACGTGTGTATTGTAAATGGACACACAGTCTGTAATACACAATAAAAAAAATTTAAAAAAAATTAAAAAGTTGATACAGCGGATATAGAAATTACATGACTCAATAATACTCCTTCTGAATGTCAATTGGTTTAATATACCGCACTGTGATTTTTGTAGTAGGCAGACACTATTGACAGCCATGTCGACATAATGAGCCAAGATTGGAAAAGAGCTCTTCTTGCCTCTAATAGAGACTAGGTGTAGTCCTATATTTTGGTCTGACCCATCCACTCAGCCCATGATGTAAATTTTCAACCAGAATCTAGATCCGTGAGGACAGAATTGATCTTAACTGTTTTTATGAAAAATTAGCTTATTTGGTCGCATTCATCATCAATCATCACCCTCTTCCAGAAAAGACAGTTTTTGGTGCACTAACAAACTGAAAAAGAATTTAAAGAAAACATGTTGGACGCCCATAACCCTGTTTCATAACGCTGATGGATTTCATTCGTTTTGTGCTCCGATTATCATACGGGATCGGAGGAACCCTGATTTTGGACTTCCGCACAATAAGGGTGCCTACCTACACGGAAAACAAGTGTCAAGCGCTTTATCGTCAGTCCGTTGCTAACCACCGATCGTATCGTGACATTTCGCACCACGCCGAAGTGTTATTCATCATATCGTCACATAAAGTGTAAATCCTACCGTATTTTTTCGTATACTTTGTGTGAACTCGTGACTCAAACTTTACCGAAGTTCTAACAATCAAATAGAACAATCTCGAACGCTTATGGACATCTATGACTGTCACCAAGCCAGAAGACAACAGACGTGAGTACCACTTAATTGTGATATACCTTTCTTGTTTGGTGGTTGGGCATAACTTATCGAAATCCATAAGCGTCTTAGCAAGAGTAGCCGCAAGGTTACCCTCATCACCATGCCCCGTGCGTGATCATTTTGGTGCCGGAAACCAGCGAACCTTTAGATAAATTCTCATAATAAATTCTCTCTTTGGCAAAACGAAAGAATGCTATGAAATATTACGTGAATTGAAATGTCATTTCAAAGAACGAATTCAAACAGTGAATCGTAGAATTAGTTTACACAGTTCTTAATTATTAACGACCTAACGGATATTTAAATTATATCGAATTCTACTTTTTTAATTCATAAAGTTTTTCTGATTATTTCGTTAGTACATTTGTTTATTAAAAAAAAAAATGGCTAGTACTTTACAAGGCTTGTGTAGAAGACGGAACGTAGCCATAAGCAGATTGAACAAGGTGTATGAGGTCGGTCAAAGCGTTTTGCAAGATGAAACCAATTACCCATTATTTTTAGCGTATTATACGAAGTTGCAAAAAATTGTTAATGATTTTGAAACTGTTCACGCTGATATCTTAGCTTTAGATGAGGCAAACAAGGACATTGAAGATCAAGTTCGCGTAGCTTTTAATAATTTTTATTTCAAAATCGTCGTAATTCACAAGGAATTAACGAATCAATCTTTCGAATCGGAGCCCGCGAATATTATCTTACCAAACCAAAACATTTCAACATTTCATGATCAAGCTATCATAACAAAAACGTCATCGCTTATTTGTGACACGATGAAGGCAAAACCCGAAATCAAAGGGTCCTTGACTGCGTTCACTTCAAAGTGCGCGTTTTGCAAGGGTACTCACCATATCGCTAAGTGCAAATCATTTGCACTCAAATCGGTTCAGGAACGTGCTCAATTCGCAAAGGCACACCGTTGGTGTCTGAATTGTCTCACGCCTTCTCATTCTCTCACGAATTGCAAATCTGTATTTGATTGTCAGAAATGTCATCGTAAGCACCACACTCTTCTTCATAGGGAAGACAACATTTCTGCTGAAGAGGAGTACCAACGACCCACCACATTTGCCATTCAAGGAGCTTCTATCTCAGATCCTCCAGTTCTTTTCCTCGCAAACTTCGGTGACAGATCCATCGTACGTTTGCCTACTGCTCATATTAGCAATCGTGATCCCTCCGGCAGTTTTCAAACGTTTCGTGGGTTGACCGGTTCAGACAGTCAAGCACACTTCGTATCTAATCGCATTGCCGAGCGTCCAGTCAGCTCTCAAAAAATCCGTGGCTTAGGTCAATCTTTTAAAACCGCGTCAGGCGTCACTAATTTCGATGTCGATATTAAGGGACAAACTACCTTCAACACGAAGTTACTTCCATCGCCAACGATTCAATTCGACCAGTTATCTTGTCATCTGTTCCAAGACATACTTCATGCCGACTCGGACTGTCGCAGACTGACAACTGACACAGGAGCGACTGACCTACTTCGAGATGTTGAGATCTTGCCATCACCCCAATTAATGGGTGATCTTCACCAACCTTCAGCTATCAATTCACCATTCGGTTGGCTTCCTCTGGATTCGGTTGGTTTTGCTACCGATCGTCAAACAAACTCCTTCATCGAAACCAACCAGTCTCGTCTTCCAGAAGAAGTCAAGAGACTGAGGGAGTTGGACATATTTCCTCAGTCTTCACAGCCCACTAAACAACGTAGTGACCAAGTGTATCGCATTTATCGCTCACGTGACTTTTCTAGTCAATTTATCGAAACCAACCAGTACCGTCTTCCTGAAAAGGTCAAGAAACTGAGGGAGTTGGACACATTGCCTCAGTCTTCACATCTCACCCCTGAAGAACAACGTGATGAGCAGGTCCATCACACTCTACACTTACGTGACCCTTCGGGACA
The DNA here is from genome assembly GCA_929108145.2 of Limnephilus rhombicus. NCBI lineage: Eukaryota > Metazoa > Arthropoda > Insecta > Trichoptera > Limnephilidae > Limnephilus > Limnephilus rhombicus. The sequence continues at coordinate 30,881,009 of OV815283.1, forward strand.
ATTCATCGTAGCCTTACCTTTTAGTGAAAAGGATAAGGATATCGCTTCCCCAGGTTCGCGTGAAGCCTCTTCGCGCATCATCCTTTCACTCGAACATAAACAGACATTAAAGCTCAGTTTACGTGAACCGTACTTCGCTTTCATGACTGACTACTTGCACAGTGGTCACATGACACGTGTTCCTGGAAAAGATTTACTCAAGGAAATGCATCACATACTTCGTCATTGCATTCTTCGTCCGGGCACCGTTACCACTATGTTGCGAATGGTCTTCGATGGCTCGGTGACGGAAGTGAATGAATCATCGTCAAATGATGCCTTCCTTATCGTTCCCAAGCTCCAAACGAACATTGCTGAACTTCTGCAAAACTTTCGTTCACTATCTGTGGTGTTCATTGCTGAGGTGCGGCAAATGTATCGCCAAATATTTCTTCAAGAGCCAAATCACGCGTTCCAAAGAATATTTTGGCGTCATCAATTATCGGAATCTACCCCGGATTACCCATTACACCCTGTGACTTCTGATATCTCTGCCTTTATTCTGTCCTATCGTATTGTCAGATCGTTGACAGAAAAGAAAGGTTACGGATTATCACTCACACGCCACGCGATCACTTCGGACTCAAATATCGATTCTATCGTCATCAGCTGTTCCAGTCTGGAACAAGTTCAACTAACGCAATCCGAAGTCATCGAACATACCAAACGAGGTCAACTTGAACTGCAGAAGTGGGATTGTAGCAAACCGAAACTTCGCGCCTTTCTACCGTCGGACTACTATCTCACTGATGTAATCTTAAAAAATGTTGATCATTCTTCTACTCTCAGAGTATTGGGATGGAAGTGGAGGCCACCGGATGCTTCACCCGATGATACTCGTCACGGGAATCGTTACACCGACCAATTATCGCTTTTGACAGTTATCGCATCTAACCATCGGCGTCAAGCATCATCGGTTGATAATTCATCGGATATCGCTTCACGTGGCCATTCTCCGGCCGATCTAAACCGTAACGTGTTATGGTGGGCGGAGCCCTCCGGGTTTGTCCAGCCAAACGACTCTTGGCCCATTTTAGATGGCCATGTTAACAAAACTGAACTCCACTCTGAGGAACGAGTTCAATCGTCATTAGTCCAACATGATGATATTCTGCTGGACTTTTATTAAAAAAAAATATATCGTTTTCGGAAACTCCAACGCCTTATGGCTTCTTGTTATCTATTCGTACACAACTTTCATAACAAAGCCTCTCGTCGTTCGGATTTTCTACTTAATCATTTCGAAATTCGTATTCTATCTTTAACCAAACATTGGACATCACTCTCTACGGATGAGGTGATTAGAATCATAATTAAAAATCTTGTGCTTATCGCTACGTTTCGTACTTTGAATGGATCTTCTCTTACAAGACCATTCACCAAATCGTATCCATTGCCTAGGCAATGTGACTAATCATCATCGTTTCGCGGTTCGTTTTATTCTTTTTTACGTCTATGTTAATCGTATCATTTAGTTTCTTATCGTCTAGCTTGTCTATATCTCGTTATCGTTTAAAATGACTTCTTTTGCTTCGTCTTCTTTTCATCTACGTCACGTTTCATGGCATTCTGCGTTTCGCTTAACGTTCAACTTTTCTTTAAAATACAATTAGCTGTATTTTGGTGGGCGGAATGTTTCATAACGCTGATGGATTTCATTAGTTTTGTGCTCCGATTATCATACGGGATCGGAGGAACCCTGATTTTGGACTTCCGCACAATAAGGGTGCCTACCTACACGGAAAACAAGTGTCAAGCGCTTTATCGTCAGTCCGTTGCTAACCACCGATCGTATCGTGACATTTCGCACCACGCCGAAGTGTTATTCATCATATCGTCACATAAAGTGTAAATCCTACCGTATTCTTTCGTATACTTTGTGTGAACTCGTGACTCAAACTTTACCGAAGTTCTAACAATCAAATAGAACAATCTCGAACGCTTATGGACATCTATGACTGTCACCAAGCCAGAACACAACAGACGTGAGTACCACTTCATTGTGATATACCTTTCTTGTTTGGTGGTTGGGCATAACTTATCGAAATCCATAAGCGTCTTAGCAAGAGTAGCCGCAAGGTTACCCTCATCACCATGCCCCGTGCGTGATCAAACCCTAACGTACCAAAATTTGCATACCAAAATTGGAACACCAAATTTTGGTATCCAAAAAGGATTGTTACATTCCATTACCTCTGATTTTTGTTACATATAAATTTTTTTTTTTTTTTTTTTACATTAACTCCACACAGGAGGCCCTGAGGAAAATAATTTCCCTCAGGGCCTATGTCATCTGGGATGCTGTGTGGAGGGTCTTTTTGAGGAGAGGAAGGAATGAACATTGGTCTTGAAGAGACCCATGTTGTAGGAAGGAGGAAACACAGAGGCCGGCAAATCATTCCACAGCCGAGCTGTTGAACACAAGAACGAGTCGAAGAAACGACCCGTTCTCATGTGACAAATGTCAACTGTGTACAAATGTTGGGCACGCGTTTGGCGTGTTTCCCGACTATGCACCGGTGCCGAAGGGATCAATGATGCTAGTTCCTCGGAGCATCTTCCATTGTAATACCGGTAGAACAAGGATAGCATTCCCACCCGACGCCTGTGCTCTAAAGATTGCAATCCGTCTGTTAAGATGGGAGAATCTATCAAACGGACCGCCCGTTTCTGCACAGAGTCGAGGGTATTTTTCAGGTATTTTGGAGCTCCAGACCAGAGGTGGCTGCCAAATTCAACCGTGGGGCGCACTTGCGATTTGTACAGGGTTAGCAGTTGTGTACTTTTAAAGTATCTGCGGGCCCTGTACAGTACGCCCAGTTTTTGGGAGGCTAACTTTACTCTGGCTTCGATGGAGCCCCCATACCTGAGCTGGTCACTTAGGGTTACACCAAGCATATAAATACACTTTAGAGGTTGATATAAAGTCGGGTCCATAGCTTTGAAATTGGCCTTGACAGTCCCATAACAACATCTAATGCTTGTCATCAACATCATAAATATTGACAACTCTTGTTGTGTTTCAAGTTTCCCATGTTCGACGGAAAACATTTCCTAAACATTCCGGGTGAAGCGGGAAGGCAGGCGGGGGCCGGCGGGGGGGGGGGGGGGGAATAATTAATTTTTTGACAGATGCCGTGCAATGCAGTCGTGTATGGAGAATTAACGGAACGGCGTTTTGTGGTTATGTGCAATGAGCGGGCATAATCACGAATTTAAAATATTATTACAGTAGGGCCTCGCTAATCCGGATAGGGAAAAACAAGACCCTTTCCGAATTATCGAGGCGTCCGGATTATAGTATGCAATTTTTTAATAGGAATAAAACACATATTTAACTTGGGTTTCATTTATTAAAGTAAAAATTTAAAGTCAATTTAGACAAGAATATGTATGTACGTACAAATGTACTTGTACAAAATTCAAACATGTAAGAAATTTGGGCACTTAACATGAAGAAAAAAAACTAAAAGTTAATTAACGAGTGATGGCAAATGATTGAATATTGACACATTTTGACTCGCATGCACCCGTCCGGATTACAGCGTGCACCGAAGTAATGGGGATCCGGATTAGCGAGGCTTTACTGTATACCTAAATATAATGTAATAATAAAAATATTTGATAATAAAATTACAAAACAATACAAGAACAACATGTCAACCTACCAGAGACCAGATGGGAAAATAATTCACCGACTCCAGATATTTTCATATCAGAGGGTTCGGCTCTGTGGAATTCCTAATTGAACCTATAAATCCTACTGATCCCTCAATATAAATATTTAAAAAATCTTTTGTAATTCTACATGTATTTAAAATTACCGATTTTTGCATTTTTATATATAAATTCTTTGACAAATCTAATATGCCTAAATTTTGAATCAGAGACCTAGGTATAATGCCAGTAGCCGAAATAACAAATGGTAATATTTTTATAGTCCGAGAATGCCAAATTCTTTTAATCTCATTTCCTAAATCTATGTACTTTCTAATTTTTTCAGAAACAGTTTTTTGAATATTACAGGAATTTGGAATAGCTACATCAATGATATAAGTTATATTTATAATTTCTCAAATATTTATAATTATTCTATTTTTGACGTAAATATATACGCACTTCTTAATAGTAACTTTAGGTCGTGCAATAATGTTTGAGTTTTACCTACCATTAAAACTCTTATTATGTTGTCTTGCTTATCCAGAATATATAATGTGAGATATCAGCCTTATTTCCCGCCAGCGTCGGTCATATCCATTGCTTTATCTTGAATTTCCCGCCTTTCTTCTGTAACTCCCTTCAGCTGTCAATTGTCGCTGTGCAGTTGGCATCTTGAGATGCCGTGTTAATTTAATTTGGACTCACCAAGCAGAGCTTAAATATATTCTGGATAAGCAAGACAACATAATAAGAGTTTTAATGGTAGGTAAAACTCCAACATTATGTGTGTCGTTGCTTATCCAGAATATATAATGTGAGAAGTGTTTGTTATCGCTTGGTGACAATTCTAAAGCCAAAATTGTGACTATTACTGTATTGCTTGAAATAACTTGGTCAAAGACTGAGAGTGAAAGGGGGGATTCAGCACCTCAACATTGAGACCTCTGATTTGTCTATAATATTTCTTGAAAGTGTTTTCTGAACGCCAGTTTCCTCTTTCCAAAATGGTGTCTATAGGACACTCTTCCAGCCAACTTCTTGAAGCTGCAGCTGATCTCAAACTCCCAAGGGAGGCATCAATCCCAGCATCCTTCAAAATTGTTTTAATCCATCCATCAATAGCAGTTCTCGAGGCTGGCCTTGCAGGCCCCAATGTGGAAATAAACAGACATTCAACACCAGCTTCATGTCTTCTGTTCTCACCCAAAGACATAAGCTTTCTCAACCAGAATATGGGATCTATATTACGATCCTCTGCTTTGTAAAGCTTCCAACCAGACTGTCTATGTGTAGAGGTGTCCTTCTTAGAACCAAAAAATTTGGCCATAATACATCATTGTCAACAAGATTATCAGAAGATGTATGTAGTAAGGTCAGATCCTGTACTTGTCTTTCTGATGCCAGAAGTAAATTAACAGAACATCTACGAGATGCTTCAAAAAGAGTCAGGTCATTTGAAGGATTCTTACAAAGCCAAGACACCAAGTGTCCTGGATCCCAAGTAAATGCAATAATCTTCCACACCTGTAGTTGGAGCTTCTGGACCTGTTGAGGATGAAGCCCTGTCTATCAAGTTGTCGACCAACATGGGTATTATGTGAGGTTGGTCTAGGGCTCTTCTCTTTAGGTCTGGTAACCAAAACACTTTTGGCCAATTTGGGGCTACAACCAGGTACACCCCTGATGACTTGTTCAGATGTGCCAGCACTTATGGCATTAAGCAGGGGGGAGGAAAGATCCATGCCAAGGGGAAATTCCAACTCCCGCTGAACACGTTGTGAAGCATTGCTCTCTTGTCGTGGAAATCTATCGAAACATACTGATCCACGACGTGAGCCCTCGAGGGAGCGAATAGATCCACTACTGGACTGCCCCACTTGTGGAAAACAGCTCTTACCGCTGGGGGTAGAAGGTGCCATTCTGGTAATGTCATCCCTCAGGATAGATGATCCGCGAGGCCATTGTAGCGTCCCGGCAAATACTGCATTTGTAAAGAGATTCTGTGCTTGTCCAAAAGCGCAAGAATCTGAAATGTCAGATGAAGGAGACCCATCGACTTGGTGCCCCCCTTGTTCCTCAAGTAGGCTAGGACTGTCCTGAACTTCTCAAATTCTGAGTCAGAGAAGTTAAGGTATTTAAGATTGCTGTCATCTCCTTCATGTTGCAATATCCCCCCCTCTGTCTGTCCAACAACCCAACAGAGGTACATAGTCGATCAGGGCTCCCCGGCCGTGATCTGCCGCATCCGTAGTCAGAAAATGTGTTGGGCTGGGAAAATGAAGAGTTGAAACATGATCTAAGTTGATCATCCACCATATCATTTCCGACAAGACCTCCTTCTTTATCGGAGACTTTTGCTGAGGGGTCAGCTTCAGCATTAACTGTAATTGTATCAGCCGAGTATGAAGTCGACCTCTGGGGACCACAAAGGTAGCAAAATTCAACTTTCCGAGAATACTCTGAGCTTCTTTCAGAGTCCATCTTCCTTTTGTCACGAAGCTCTGAAGTGAGTTCCAAAGACCTTGGCGTCTGTATTTGTTTAAGGACTTCTGTTTCAGATGGGGGTTCTACACAATTCCAAGATATTCCACTGACTGTGCTGGCTGACGGACACACTTTTGGAAATTTACCGACCAACCTAACCGCTCTAACAAATAAAGAGCTTTTTTATTTTTAACTTTATGAGTAAAACCTCAAATTGTAATATTTTAAATAAATGAAGATAATATAAGCGAAACTCAATTGAAAATCTGGAAACAGAAAAATCAGAAAAACATATTGACACCTCTGGGACTCGAACCCAGGACCTGTTTTTCTAATTTTTCTGTTTCCAGATTTTCGATTGAGTTTCGCTTATATTGTCTTCATTTATTTAAAATATTACAATTTGAGGTTTTACTCATAAAGTTAAAGATAAAAAATAAAATATTCATCGCAGACTTGCAGAAAAGTCAATAGATGTCGTATATTAAATAAAATGGATAAAGATTTATCCAGACACTATCTAGAGAGCATTCAGTTCGGGTTTGAATCTTGCAATCATACATAAAGATAGTTGCCAATAATATGTGTTAAAGAAAATGAAGATAATGTAGGTGGTTCTTAGTCGAAGTATGGTACAGTTAAACATGACCGAATTTCATATCGACACCGTGGCGCAGTGGTTAGCGCGTTTGCCCAGAAAGCAAGAGGTCCTGGGTTCGAGTCCCAGAGGTGTCAATATGTTTTTCTGATTTTTCTGTTTCCAGATTTTCAATTGAGTTTCGCTTATATTGTCTTCATTTATTTAAAAAATTAAAGAGCTTCTCAAGTTTGACTGAGGACCTCTCTGGTCTGATGAGCCAGGAGAAAGTCGTCTAGGTACACAATGATCCTGATACCCTGTCTACGCAGGATTTCTGCAATCCAATTTGTGATAGCTTTTAAATTGAAGATTTACCGTTTCGAGCCGTCGCTCTTTTGAACCAGAAAAAGTGTTGATAGGAAGGTGGCATTGTCGTCAGCTCTTTCCATGTACCATCTCTCATCATTGTCATTTCCGGGATTACTTTCGTTTTGAACCTCCTTGCGGAAGCTTGGCTTGGACTTATCAACGAGGGCTCTCGGATGAATGGTATGCGGTATCCTCTTATCATATGTAAGATGCTCTCTGGGACATCTAAGGCCTGCCATTCTCTCCAATAATCCTGTAGTGTAGTTGACCCGCCCGAAATGGTTGATAGTCACCTGTTGAAGCGGCCACGAGTGGTCTGCCCCCTCGCGCCACGCTTCTGTTCCCTCTCCTTACCCCTCGTACAGGAGGAATATTGGGGGTTTCCCCCGTGGTCTGCCCGCTGGGGAAACAAGGGAAATGCCATCTTTTCCTTTGATGTCTGCTTGTGGGAAAGGCAACAACCTCCTTAGATGAAGGGCGGTTGTGCGCCGAGTGGCTACCCTGAGGTAGGCGCACTGGACTAAAGCACTTTGTTACACCACCTAGTTTCTGCAACTGGGCAGAAAGTGCTTCTTCCCCAAAAGGATGAGTGGTAGAAGGAGGAATTCTGCTGAAGAGCCTCCGTTCCACTCCAATCTTACAGCTGTCCATTGTTCCTGTAAAGACCTGACAGGGAACCTTCTGAACTACTTTCCCATTTGATAAGTTTTTTGGAGAGCCTGTTGAAAGCACTCTCTGCTTCAATGAGGCATGCAATGCCAGCATCTTTTCCATGGCCGGAAATATTGGTGAGGCGGTGTCAAATGCCAGCACCTCGCAGTTTACCCCCAGCTCCTTGAAGCCTGGATCAGCCAAATATTCCTTTAAAGCAGATGCATAGCGGACATTGACCCACTCGCCCGAGTTGGCTAAGCTTGAAACATGCTTGAAACTGTCAAAAGCAGGACCAAACTCATATAAATAAAGCTGAATTATAGATAGGTCTAACTACATCAAATTGCGCCAAACGATTATCAAACGAACATGAATGTCATGATTTCGTATTTGTAATTTGAATATTTTAATATGACATCGCCGATGGTCATATTTTATTCAAAAATCGTTTACATAAATTCCAAAGGTGGTAAAATGGTTAAATGTGTCTACAATTGATCCATAAATCTACGTAAGACCAGGGGTGCTCAAACTTGAACTGCTGGCGATCTACCGTAATATTATTAGACTCCGATCGATCGACTCTGACAGGCTGTAGCGCCGGGGGGGGGGGGGGGGGGAGGTAGAAATCCTTTTTTTTAATTGCGACCTCATTTTATGCCGATTTTTATATCACATGTGACTGTGAGTATTCTTCCTATAAAAATCATGTTCATAAATTCTTCTTTAATTTATAACTGCTCTCGGAAATCGGGAATGATACCCATGTAATAGGATTTCGCATCCTCGTCACACAAGGCAGGTTTTAATTAACGATAAATTATTATTAACGATAAATATGACGATATCATAAACAAATTGTCACAAATCATGGATTCACCAAAACATATAAACAAACTTAAGGAAGAAATGGCAGAAAAGGAGAAAAGATTGGCTATGGTGGAGGTTCACCTGGCAGATATTGAGCAATCAGCCCTGTTAAACAGTATTGAAATAAGCGGCCTTAAATTACAGGAAAACATACCCCCAGCACATACTGTAAGCCAGATCGCTGAGCTCGCAGGCGTTACCATATCACCAGAGGACACCTTTAAAATTACAACTTCCAAACCAAACAACCAAAAAAAAATCACAATTAACTTTGTAGACAATAAAAAAGTACACATCATGTTAGCTGCTAAGAATAGTGACCCAATAAAAAAATTCAACGGTGAAGGAGCCCAATACGTCTATCTAAATGCGGCATTAACCCAGTACTACAAAAACTTACATTGGAACACCAAACAAAGAGCCCTAGAAAAAGAATATAAATATGTTTGGGTAAAGTTAGGAAAAATTCTTGTAAGAAAAACTAAAGAATCCAAGGTTATCGAAATAAGACATCTCAACGATATACCTATTAAGATGATTTAAAAAAAAGAACCCGATACACACTCCATCTACTCTATATCTTTAAAATGACCTCTTTCACAACAGAAACACTTGAAAAACTGATACCTGAACCAATAATCACCACAAATACCTGCATGTTAAACCGTATACTCCAGGACAAGTTACCGATCCTGAACATAATTCATCAAAACATTCGAAGCATTAACAAAAACTTCGACGATTTCACTGTGCTGATAAATGAATTAAATTTAGAACCTGACTTATTAATCCTTACAGAATGTTGGATAAATTCCTCAACATATGTGCATAAAAACATCAACAACTACAAAGTCTTCAATACTAAACTTCACAAACATCAAAACGACGGAGTAATTGTATATTGTAAAAATAAGATGGAATGCAAAATAGAAGAAATCGAACTACAAGACGCAAACTGTTTGAAAATAAAACTCGATCAAGATATATGCATCTTCGCTATCTACAGATCGCCTTCATCTACAAATTTATCACCATTTCTTGGATCACTAGACTCCATACTACTTCAAGAACGAAACATCAGGAACCTGTTCATTATTGGGGACATCAACATTAATATACTGGATACTGGACGGCAACATCCACAAACACAGGAGTACCAATTACTCCTCCTCTCCCACGGGATGTCTGCCGCAATAAGGGAACCAACAAGAGTTGATCACAAAATGAATAAATCAATCCCCTCACAAACCTGCATTGACCACATAATGACAAAAACAAATAAAAAATACTCCACAATCATACATCAATCCACCATCACTGATCACTACACTTTAATTCTTAACATTCATGCAAAGAAAAATCGACCATCGACTCAAAATTTAACGTGGAATAGACATGTTATAGACTACATAAAACTAAAAAAATCACTACAAACTGAAACCTGGGAGTCAATATATAAAGCTAAAGATCTAGAAGTTGCTTGGAAAATATTTATTGAACACTTGCAATTAAAAATACAAAACCACACTTCAATAAAAACTTACACGTTTTCACACAATAAAATTATCAAAAAAGCTTGGATCACACCTGGCCTACTTAAATGTATAAGGAAAAGAGACAAGCTCCATCAGCAAGTAAAAAACAATCCTTACGACCTTTCCCTAAAACTATTTTACAAAAACTATAGAAACATCTGCTCCAATCTTACTAAATTGGCTAAACAAAATTACTACAGATCTAAAATAGATCAATCCAATAATAATCCAAAACTTATCTGGCAAATAATGAAAGAAATCACCTACACAGATCAAAACAAAACAAACCCATTGGAAGAAATCAACACAGATAACGGTATACTCTCGCTCAACAAAAACGTACATAAACTAATTAACTACACTAACAACTTTTTTGCAAACATAGGCTCGAATTTAGCCAACAAAATAACCAAACCTCAACACTTTAACCCGAACATACACAAACACGTAAATCCACAAAGGATTAAATTTGCTCTAAAACAAATCACTAAACAAGACCTATCACTAATGTTATCTAAATTCAAACCAACATCTTCATCTGGTAGTGATGAAATCACAATGAAAACAATAAAATTCTTACAAGATGAAATTACCGAACCGATACTCTTTCTAATAAACAAATCTATCACGGAAAGCAGATTTCCATCTCAATTCAAAATAGGGACTATTACACCAATCTTTAAATCAGGAAATCGTAAAGATATCAATAACTACAGACCAATCACAATTCTAAACACATTATCTAAAATCTTAGAAATAACAGTTAAAACTCAACTCGTCGACTACCTAGAATCAAATAAACTATTATCACCAAAACAATTTGGTTTCAGAAAAAATCTAGGAACATCAAACGCCATAGCCTTAGTAATTGAATATATTAAAAATTCTCTAGACTCACATAAAAAATGCATTGGCATATTTCTCGACCTTTCTAAAGCCTTCGACACAATAAATCACACATATCTTTTTGAAAAACTAGAGAACATAGGGATTACTGATAAAGAACTGATATTTTTTAAAAGTTACATGGGAAATAGAAAGCAAACTGTGAAACTTAACAATATAACCAGTGAGTGTATTGATGTCAAATTCGGGGTGCCCCAAGGAAGTATTCTGGGTCCGATTCTGTTCCTTATTTACATTAATGACCTATGCCACATAGAATGTGAAGGAGAAATCATCAGTTTTGCGGATGATACTGTTCTCCTAATAAATGGGAATAATTGGACAGAAACATTTAAGAAAGCAGAAGACACACTTAATAGGATTAAAAAATGGCTAGACTACCATTCACTTACACTTAATGCTAACAAAACCAAATTCATTACTTTCAAAATAAAAAATAAGAAAAACTCTGAAGAAAACCTGAACTTGAAAATTCATAGCCCGCATCACTTAAATGAGAATTGTAATTGTCCCTCATTAGAAAACGTTGACCATATAACGTATCTGGGTCTAAAAATTGACCGAAACTTAAAATGGACCGAACACATTACCTATTTAAATAATAAAATTAAAAACCTAAGTTATTTTTTCAAATCTATCAGGAATGTCCTTATTAAAAAAGACTTAATCAAGATTTACATGGCCCTCTGCCAATCACTGTTAGAATACGGTATTATCGGATGGGGCAGTGCAAATAAAAACATACTAAATCCACTTATTAAAACTCAAAAAGCTATAATGAAAATTATACTGAAAGTTCCTGTAAGAACTAGCACTGACGAAATCTTCAACAATCTTAACATAATGTCAATTAAACAACTATATTCTAAAACTATACTCATTTACATTCATAAGTACAAAACCCAAGAAATAACAACTGACACGTACATTAGAAACACTAGATCTTATGGTCAAAAACATATCCAACAAGTAACTGCTAACACAACATTTGGGCAAAAAAGCTTCTTATATTATGGCATTAAACTCTACAATAAAATACCACTCTCACTCAAAAACCTCAACATTATAACATTTAAATTTCAAATAAAAAGCTGGATACTAAATATAGGGAGATCAGAAATAGAAAATATACTGAAATCAAATACAGACTAAAACCGAATCTAATGAACTGAATTATAAAAAAACACTATCTTATTTACTTTATAATTATTAAAAAAAAAATACTACATGATATATGTTATGTCCAATTCATATTATTCTTATAATTGAATTATAAAATGTAAATGAAATCCTCAGCACGGGAGATCCCAGTGAGGATATCATTATCTCTATTTGTTATAAAAAAAAAAAAAAAAAAAAAAAAAAAAAAAAAAAAAAAAAAAAAAAAAAAAAAAAAAAAAAAAAAAAAAAAAAAAATTTAAAATCGCTTCTGCGTAAGAGTCCCGAAATAGCAGATACACACGGAACAGTTAATTTCTCAGAATTTTGCGGCATACGGCACGCAACTCAAATGCAAAGCTTCACTCGGTGCACGGTGAATGGGCAACTTGTTATTTAATTTATCGTTATATTGTGAGCACAAAACTGGTTCAAATTAAATTTGTATGCGGTGCATTAAAAAAACACTCAGAACATGAAAATGATTATTCTTTGATTCTGGCAGTACATAAATAGTCTGCAACTAAAATTTTATAACTGCACTTCGAATAAGAGAATGTTTTCCGTCAAAATGTGTCTGTAGATGAATCCACAACTGGAATTTTACATTCTGAACACAAAAATGGTTTAAATTTAATCTGTGTGCAGTTATTTAAAACTACACTCAGAACATGAAAATGGTTTCTCTTTGATTCTGGCAGCACATACATACATCTGCAACTTGAATTTTATGACTGCTCTTCGAATAAGAGAATAGGTTTGCCTTCGAAACATTACAACAGAAATTTTACATTATGAACTGGAATTAAATCTGTGTGCGGCAAATTAAAACTACACTACATCGCCTTCAAGTTACAACTCGGACTGACTGACTCATAAATAAACCAAACCACACACTAGAAACTAGATTGGTAACTTCAGGCTTTTGAAGTGGGCAATTTTCGACAATATTTCATCATGAATATGCAATAATTTGACGATTTTTGTTTCTATGGGGACTTATGACGTCACACACCATAGATGAGGATAGAGTATACAACGACAAAAAGGCGCGACCATTGACAATATAAGTTTAAAATAAATAATAAACGAAAAGGCGTGAAAAATGGGCGGTCTTATTAATTAAGGATCAACTAAAACAAAAACTGTGAATAGATCTATTTACATCGGCAAATTTTTCTCGCGATCGACTCAAAAAGCACTCGCGATCGACCGTTTGAGCACCCCTGCGTAAGACAATACATTCAGCTTAATTTATCGTTTAGTATGGATATAAAATGGGCCGATCCCGGTGGCACTGCAATGCCGGGCCAACCCGCGACAGGAGTGGAGCAAGCCCCGAACATCCCGTCAAATTCCAAAAATCAGTTTCATATACTGATTCCACATTGCGGGAACTATCAGATATTGAGCTGATAAGAACAGATACTACACTTTGATGTTAGCCAACAGGCCGAGAAGCAATTGCTAATCGGCGCCATTCCGTTTACGAGAACAAGCAACGCAGATTTATATAGCGTAGAAGGAATACGCTAATACTGTCAAAAATGTTCGCACTATTCTCTTGCACTATTTTTTCATTAAATTACGGCATTTGCGAGTAGCAACAGATATTCTTTTCGTTAAAACAATTACGAATGAAAAATTTCACGACCGGACGTGGGCGAAATAACGCCAAAATTGAATTAACACGGCATCTCAAGATGCCAACTGCAGGGCGACAATTGACAGCTGAAGGGAGTTACAGAAGAAAGGCGGGAAATTCAAGATAAAGCAATGGATATGACCGACGCTGGCGGGAAATAAGGCTGATATCTCACATTATATATTCTGGATAAGCAACGACACACATAATCGATATTAGTCGAAAATATCTATTAAAATATCTTTGTTTTCTCCCCGATGCATCTCTTTTTCATCAGAACGCATTTTAACATTTATATAAACGCCAAAAACCTCAATCGTCAAGTGCTCATTGTTTAAGCATCGACACGTCCTTATCGCAGACCACAAGCCAAATTGTGTGTGATCGCGCGAACTTCGCACCAATCTTTCGACCGTGTTTAGCGTTTCAACAAACGGAGGAGACGGAAAACAAAAAATGTTGATGTGATGTTTGATGGACTTTCACGGCAAATGTTTGAGCTCTGGACCCGCCTTTAAACATATTTTTTCATAAACTTTTAAAGTATTGTAATATAAGACGTGTTTTTCTTTTTTGTGAGGTTCAAACTTCAATTCAAATTTTTAATCAAATAATGACATCAAAAATGCTGTTTGATGTAAAAATCATAAAGGCTAGTACAATATCTATAGTAACACAAGCCATATACAAATTAAATTTTTAAACTTTATACCCATTTATAATAACTTTTTGTTCAGAACCAAAATTGGTACGGAAGGCTATCTGGGTTAACCAAGGAATACAATAGAAAAGGTTAGGTGTGCTATAGATGTGTACTGTGTTCTTCACGTAAAATATCTATGCAGTTGACATTGTTTGTTGTTGAGAACCGGTTGTTTTTGCGACTCAACAACTTTTTCCTCGGCTGTGGAACGATTTACCTACTTTTTTGTTTCTACCTTCCTATAACATGAATCTCTTAAAAACCAGGTTCGCTTCTTCCTTTCCTATATTAGCCTCTGCTATCATAGTTATTTTTTGTTTAGTGTGTATATGTAAATATTATTTTTGCAGGTTTCTGGTATTAGTGAGCGATGGATTGTATAAGAGTCTGCAGGAGTCTACTGACACGGAGCAGGTGAACAAGAGATTTGCTCAGATGATTGTGGAGCAGTTTCGCACCCAGGCTTCACTGAAAGCTGTCTGCCAAGCCGTGGTTGACCAAACCATGAACATCTACCAAGAATACTGCTCCCAGTCCTCCATCAGCCCGAGAAGAAACAACCGCAACACTCTCTTAATAAGGAATTTCAATTTCCAACTCCCTAATGGACCAACTCACAGATCTCCTTTGCTCTCGCGCCAGAACTTTGCCGTAAAACCCAACATTGCACCAAACAAACCAAAGGCTTCAGCGAATGATAGAAACCAAAATTCTTCATTAACCATACCATCCGAAACTCTGCTACCCGCGGCACAAGCTGAGAATCAATTGCTTTGTGTACCAAATGATAGATCTCAAGTTAAAGAAAACAGTCGCTCACCAGAAGGTTCCGTGAGATCTCAGAATAATGCAACAGTTAGGTTTAACCCTATCATTCAAAGTCTCTCTCACAGTTCTGTAAATGATGGATCTGAATTTGAAACTTTCACAAATGGAAGTTCGGACCAGGCGTCTATATTTCCTAGTTCAATAGAAGAACCCAAAGAAGTATCTCCCAACCAGAGTGGGGAGCATTTCCTTTCTACAATAACATCGCAGTTTACGCAGGAATCTAACTTTCCTGACAGTTCTTCCAACACAGACTCCAGTTCAGATTTGTATCCTAATAACAATAGGCTGCTGTACGATAAAAACAGAAAGATTGAGGCCTATGTAGACTTCACTCAATATTATGAGAATATAGAAAAGGCGAGACAAAATGGAACATTACACACAAGTTTAACAGACTTGTGAAAATATGTGTATCCTAAAATAATCTTGTTTATATATTTGTGATCTTGTTTTGCTGTGTTTGTATAAATAATTGTTTATTTATTTTTATACTTAAGTACCTAGCCTTTACATTGCTGCTTGAAAAACGATGCCTCCAGCACTAAGGACACGCATACATTTTTGTTTTCACTTTTATAGAAAACGCTTGAATGTCACGAAGAGTGCCGCGCATATCCATTATCCTATTTACATGGGGAATGCGATGAAAAGGTTAAGATTGGAGTTGTCACTAGATATTTATTTTTCAATTAACTTTAACGAAAGCCTCCAAACATAACAAACTAAATGAGAGTAGACTGACTTATGTAATGTTTAAATCTGTTTTAAATATCCACTTTATTTGTTCAATTAATATTTTTTTTGTATGTAACAAGTTTATTTATACAAAATATAAACCTATTTGAATTTAATGCTACTTTATTCTCTCTGCTTACTCTTAATAATAATGTTGGAGTTTTACCTACCATTAAAACTCTTATTATGTTGTCTTGCTTATCCAGAATTATATAATGTAATGTGAGATATCAGCCTTATTTCCCGCCAGCGTCGGTCATATCCATTGCTTTATCTTGAATTTCCCGCCTTTGTTCTGTAACTCCCTTCAGCTGTCAATTGTCGTCGTGCAGTTGGCATCTTGAGATGCCGTGTTAATTCAATTTGGACTCACCACGCAGAGCTTAAATATATTCTGGATAAGCAAGACAACATAATAAGAGTTTTAATGGTAGGTAAAACTCCAACATTATGTGTGTCGTTGCTTATCCCGAATATATAATGTGAGAAGTGTTTGTTATCGCTTGGTGACAATTCTAAAGCCAAAATTGTGACTATTACTGTATTGCTTGAAATAACTTGGTCAAAGACTGAGAGTGAAAGGGGGGGATTCAGCACCTCAACATTGAGACCTCTGATTTGTCTATAATATTTCTTGAAAGTGTTTTCTGAACGTCAGTTTCCTCTTTCCAAAATGGTGTCTTTAGGACACTCTTCCAGCCAACTTCTTGAAGCTGCAGCTGATCTCAAACTCCCAGGGGAGGCATCAATCCCAGCATCCTTCAAAATTGTTTTAATCCATCCACCAATAGCAGTTCTCGAGGCTGGCCTTGCAGGCCCCAACGTGGAAATAAACAGACATTCAACACCAGCTTCATGTCTTCTGTTCTCACCCAAAGACATAAGCTTTCTCAACCAGAATATGGGATCTATATTACGATCATCTGCTTTGTAAAGCTTCCAACCAGACTGTCTATGTGTAGAGGTGTCCTTCTTAGAACCAAAAAATTTGGCCATAATACAATGTGATAATCATTGTCAACAAGATTAACAGAAGATGTATGTAGTAGGGTCAGATCCTGTACTTGTCTTCCTGATGCCAGAAGTAAATTAACAGAACATCTACGAGATGCTTCGAAAAGAGTCAGGTCATTTGAAGGATTCTTACAAAGCCAAGACACCAAGTGTCCTGGATCCCAAGTAATTGCTCTAGGCTTCTTATTTGCAGAATTTCCTATACCTCTCATCACTCGCTTGACCAAGGGATGATTACTTATCCTCAAATCGCCTATGGGGTCATACAAAACCGACACTACAGACTTGCGAAGCGCTATAGTATTGGGATCCAAGCCTTTCCTCACTCTTAGGTATGCTAAAAAACCGTGCCAGCTGAGATCCCGAAGGGTTATTAGGACACGTATTATTAATGGCGCACCATTCCTTCCAGCTCTTCCATGCCATGTGATAAGTTGTAAGCTTAGGTTTGCGCCAACCCGCATTCAACAGAGCTTTTTTCATGCTGTGACCAATCGATCAATGCTTCACTCCACCCCTAATCTTCCACACCTGTAGTTGGAGCTTCTGGGCCTGTTGAGGATGAAGTCCTGTCGATAAGTCTATCTTGTCGACCAACATGGGTATTATGTGAGGTCGGTCTAGGGCTCTTCTCTTTGGGTCTGGTAACCAAAACACTTTTGGCCAATTTGGGGCTACAACCAGGTACACCCCTGATGACTTGTTCAGATGTGCCAGCACTTATGGCATTAAGCAGGGGGGAGGAAAGATCCATGCCAAGGGGAAATTCCAACTCCTGCTGAACACGTTGTGAAGCATTGCTCTTTTGTTGTGGGAATCTATCGAGACATACTGATCCACGACGTGAGCCCTCGAGGGAGCGAATAGATCCACTACTGGACTGCCCCACTTGTGAAAAACAGCTCTTACCACTGGGGGTAGAAGGTGCCATTCTGGTAATGTCATCCCTCAGGATAGATGATCCGCGAGGCCATTGTAGCGTCCCGGCAAATACTGCACTTGTAAAGAAATTCTGTGCTTGTCCAAAAGCGCAAGAATCTGAAATGTCAGATGAAGGAGACCCATCGACTTGGTGCCCCCCTTGTTCCTCAAGTAGGCTACGACTGTCCTGTTGTCCTGTCCTGAACTTCTCAAATTCTGAGTCAGAGACGTTAAGGCATTTAAGATTGCTGTCATCTCCTTCATGTTGCAATATCCCCCCCTCTAACTGACTGTCCAACAACCCAACAGAGGTACATAGTCGATCAGGGCTCCCCGGCCGTGATCTGCCGCATCCGTAGTCAGAAAATGTGTTGGGCTGGGAAAATGAAGAGTTGAAACATGATCTAAGTTGATCATCCACCATATCATTTCCGACAAGACCTCCTTCTTTATCGGAGACTTTTGCTGAGGGGTCAGCTTCAGCATTAACTGTAATTGTATCAGCCGAGTATGAAGTCGACCTCTGGGGACCACAAAGGTAGCAAAATTCAACTTTCCGAGAATACTCTGAGCTTCTTTCAGAGTCCATCTTCCTTTTGTCACGAAGCTCTGAAGTGAGTTCCAAAGACCTTGGCGTCTGTATTTGTTTAAGGACTTCTGTTTCAGATGGGGGTTCTACACAATTCCAAGATATTCCACTGACTGTGCTGGCTGACGGACACACTTTTGGAAATTTACCGACCAACCTAACCGCTCTAACAATTAAAGAGCTTCTCAAGTTTGACTGAGGACCTCTCTGGTCTGATGAGCCAGGAGAAAGTCGTCTAGATACACAATGATCCTGATACCCTGTCTACGCAGGATTTTTGCAATCCAATTTGTGATAGCTTTTAAATTGAAGATCGACTGTTTCGAGCCGTTGCTCTTTTGAACCAGAAAAAGTGTTGATAGGCAGGTGGCATTGCGTCAGCTCTTTCCATGTACCATCTCTCATCATTGTCATTTCCGGGATTACTTTCGTTTTGAACCTCCTTATGGAAGCTTGGCTTGGACTTATCAACGAGGGCTCTCGGATGAATGGTATGCGGTATCCTCATATGTAAGATGGTCTCTGGGACATCTAAGGCCTGCCATTCTCTCCAATAATCCTGTAATGTAGTTGACCCGCCCGAAATGGTTGATAGTCACCTGTTGAAGCGGCCACGAGAGGTCTGCCCCCTCACGCCACGCTTCTGTTCCCTCTCCTTACCCCTCGTGCAGGAGGAATATTAGGGGTTTCGCCCGTGGTCTGCCCGCCGGGGAAACGAGGGAAATGCCATATTTCCCTTTGATGTTTGCTTGGGGGGAAAGGCAACAACCTCCTTAGATGTTGAAGGGCGGTTGTGCGCGACACCTGTTGAAGCGGCCACAAGAGGTCTGCTCTCTGTCTTACCCCTCATACGGGAGGAATATTGGGGGTTTCCCCCGTGGTCTGCCCGCCGGGGAAACAAGGGAAATGCCATCTTTTCCTTTGATGTCTGCTTGGGGGAAAGGCAACAACCTCCTTAGATGAAGGGCGGTTGTGCGCCGAGTGGCTACCCTGAGGTAGGCGCACTGGACTAAAGCACTTTGTTACACCACCTAGTTTCTGCAACTGGGCAGAAAGTGCTTCTTCCCCAAAAGGATGAGTGGTAGAAGGAGGAATTCTGCTGAAGAGCCTCCGTTCCACTCCAATCTTACAGCTGTCCATTGTTCCTGTAAAGACCTGACAGGGAACCTTCTGAACTACTTTCCCATTTGATAAGTTTTTTGGAGAGCCTGTTGAAAGCACTCTCTGCTTCAATGAGGCATGCAATGCCAGCATCTTTTCCATGGCCGGAAATATTGGTGAGGCGGTGTAAAATGCCAGCACCTCGCAGTTTACTTCCAGGTCCTTGAAGCCTGGATCAGCCAAATATTCCTTTAAAGCAGATGCATAGCGGACATTGGCCCACTCGCCCGAGTTGGCTAAGCTTGAAACATGCTTGAAACTGTCAAAAGCAGGACCAAACTCTTATAAATAAAGCTGAATTATAGATAGGTCTAACTACATCAAATTGCGTCAAATGATTATCAAACGAACATGAATGTCATGATTTCGTATTTGTAATTTGAATATTTTAATATGACATCGCCGATGGATGTTAATGAAATCAATACTAGTGCATACAAGAGGTTGGGAAGTAATGCAGACCTGACACTAAACATTGGAAAAGTTATTTAGAGCAACTCGCATTTTTTCCGTTGCATCCAACAGAGATGATCGAATTTTATAATTACAGATTATAATTGATACTTTCATTTTATTTTTATTTATTACTTACATTTAGACTCGCAATTTGTTGTGTATCAATCACTATTTGATATCATATAAATTCAAAACAAGGGAAAAGATGTCAGGTATCATTATGAGAAATTCTAAACGCTATCTTGGAATTAGAGATGATCGTTATTTCTGTCCCGTTTACATTATCGAGGTGGCTTTGACGTGTGGCGGGTTCATGCATTTCAATTTAAGATGAATATATACGTGAAATCCTATTTGGATACTATTTTGATTAATCTTTACGACGAATCGGCTTACATCATGAACATCAAAAAAATATGCTACGGATGAATCGAAGCTTTTACTAGCTTTTCTATGTATTGGAATTACAATAAAATTATTATTTACGTAACAAAAAATATAAGCGTAAACCACAAAAAAATGTTTTTTTGTGACTTAACTATGAAGTAATACAATTTTTTTTAAATACTCCTTTATAGCTAAGACTATTTTTGAGGTTTTCCATGTTCTAACTTTTTTTCGTTCTTATAAAATTATGCACAAAATAAATAAAAACCACTTTTTCGCTTACTAGCCTCGTGCAAACAGACGCTCGATTTTAAAATTTTGCAGGCATGAGATTCGAAATATTTCTAGGGTTTATATTCCTCTTTGAAAACATTTTGTTGAGTGTGAACCTTCTTTCACAAAGTTTAACAAGTTTTTTTCAAAAGTTGATCTATTAAAATTGAAACGTTTAAACCAAACTCACCGAGAAAAACGAAAAAATATTTCATTAAAAAATCGTTTACATAAATTCCAAAGGTGGAAAAATGGTTAAATGTGTCTACAATTGATCCATAAATCAGGTAATTACGTAAGACAATACATTCAGCTTAATTTATCGTTTAGTATGGATATAAAATGGGCCGATCCCGGCGGCACTGCAATGCCGGGCCAACCCGCGACAGGAGTGGAGCAAGCCCCGAACATCCCGTCACATTCCAAAAACCAGTTTCATATACCGATCCCGCATTGCGGGAACTATCAGATATTGAGCTGATAAGAACAGATACTACACTTTGATCTTAGCCAACAGGCCGAGAAGCAATTGCTAATCGGCACCATTCCGTTTATGAGAACAAGCGACGCAGATTTATATAGCGTAGTAGGAATACGCTAATACTGTCAAAAATGTTCGCACTATTCACTTGCACTAATTTTTCATAAAATTACGGCATTTGCGAGTAGCAACAGATATTCTTTTCGTTAAAACAATTACGAATGAAAAATTTCACGACCGGACGTGGGCAAAATAACGCCAAAATTGAATTAACACAGCATCTCAAGATGCCAACTGCACGGCGACAATTGACAGCTGAAGGGAGTTATAGAAGAAAGGCGGGAAATTCAAGATAAAGCAATGGATATGACCGACGCTGGCGGGAAATAAGGCTGATATCTCACATTACATTATATATTCTGGATAAGCAACGACACACATAATAATAATAAGTTGTTTATTTCAGCCAAACAGAGCAGTGGGTGCAATACTCTGTCAGCCATATAAAAGTATACATTACATAAAATGGATATAAAAGAAAAAATAAAATAATATAAAAAAGATTTTTAAAAAAAATATATATATATACACATATTTAGTACTCGTATATCTACTACGGGGGCTTCAAAT
Organism: Limnephilus rhombicus; assembly: GCA_929108145.2. Lineage (NCBI taxonomy): Eukaryota > Metazoa > Arthropoda > Insecta > Trichoptera > Limnephilidae > Limnephilus > Limnephilus rhombicus. The sequence continues at coordinate 30,903,090 of OV815283.1, forward strand.
GAATTCTCTATGTTTGGTGAAGAGGCGCGCCCTGCCACTGGACCACGGCCTGGACGAGAGTGTTCTCCGATCTTTGGTAGCGCTGACTCACCCCGGCTATTCTGTGGCGCATCAAAGCGGCGAACCCATGTACCCTTCCTTCTACGAACATCTGCGAGGCACTGCATCGCCAAGGTAGGCCGAATAGCGCCCTATATGCGTTGTTGTATTGTACTCGAAGTGTGTTCATGACGCTGTAATGTGTTAAAATCATCAAACAGTCCCTACACAATGCAAAAAATAACGGAACGGAAACACCGCTTCCCCGCGCCTACCGGATGGACGCAGGAAGCAAGTAAACAAACCCCGCTCCCCGCTCACCCCTGGATCGCCCCAGGAAGCAGGATCACGCGACCGTTAGATGTACAGCGGTCAACTTCTGAAGCAACGCAATGGAGCCAACGGAAACCCTTCACCCTTCCCCACACCTACCAGATCACCGTAGGGAGCAAGTAAACAAACCCCGCCTCCCCGCGCACCCTCGAACTGTTGCAGGGAGCAATAATCACGTACACACGTCTAACAAGGGATATAAAACCAGCAGACGCCCGCCAAAAGGGCAGTTGAGCATAGAAATCCGAGAGAGGAGGCCACGTCGGCGCGCGACAGTATTTCGGGTCGGCGTAAAAACATAAGCTCACACGATGTATCACCAAACGTAAATTCCCGTACAAAGTGACGACGGACCGAGTAAATTATAACCTCAGTATGTAGTTAAAGACTTTTCTACCGAGTCAACGTGAAAACCGCAGTTCGCACTATGAAATACTGAACATAAATTCTCGCAAAATGACGACAAACCGAACGAGTTTTAAGTACAATACGCAATAAAAGACATTTCCCCCGGGCCGGCGCGATCCGTGACCCACACAATGTAATAGTGAATATCGTCCATACCAAGTGACGATATACCGTGTAAATCATAACCGAAAAGTGCAGTGAAGAACGTTTGCCCCAGGCCGACTTGTGAACACGGTTGAACACCTAACTAAACGTTACGCGAACTTGCTTCGTTACCCAAAGACTTCGATGACCAGGACGAGCACTGCGTGACCCAAGCTGCGATTCTGATGACAAGGATCCGGACACTGGACAGTCCTGACTACGCTGCAGCTTCGTTCGGCGCCTGGGCCAGGTGGCCTCAGGTGTCGATGGACTTCACCGCCGGTCTAACAATGACCACCGGCCATAGCTTCGTGGGAGAACCCAAGTAACGTATCTCGTAATTCCCCCATATCGTTTCCATACTTAACCATTACTAGAGCCAATTTAGGTAGGGTTTGTACTATTTGTAAACCTGTCTACTGATCTTACAATACATATTTTATGTCAATATCTATGTTTTCTTTAACAAAACCCTTACTAATACAATGATACTGGGTTGAGAACCTTGCCCCTGGAGATCCGAGTTTAGCCGAGAGCATCTGAGGTAATATTTGAAGAAAGGTAATATTAACAGAGTATAACAGAAGTAATTAATAATACATTTAAATACATAATATGAATTTTTTTATTTTTTTTATTTAGTAACTATATAATATTTTTTACATTTTTATATAAAACATGTTAGTTAGAAGTATATATAAAATATATTCGTAGTCCTCCTCACTAGGAGATCCTCTACTGAGGGGGACTATGCTTTGGATAAGTTTTTCAGCGACTTCTATGGTTTAACTTCATTGATTGGATAAGGTTTTCCAGAAACTTCTATGATGTTTTAAGTATACTAGTAAGTTCATTTTCCGATAGATTCTTCAGCCAACATTTAATGTCCTTAATGTAGCTATTTTTTTTTTTAAATTTGTTTGATACTAAGTGGGAGTTTGTTATATAACTTTACTGCTAAAAATGCAGAACTTCTTTGACCAAATGAAGAGTTACACTTTGGTATATTAAGTATGTCTGTTTGTTTGGCTCTGGTTTTACGAGCGTGTGAGGTGTCTGCCTCTGAATCATTTTTGTGGTGATGTACTAGAATGTTTTTGACATAGATTTTCTGTATGCTTGGAACATCAAACTGTTTAAAAATTTCTGTTGTTGACGTCCTTGTGGGGACCTTTAGAATGGTCTTTATAATGCAATTCTGAGTTATCTTAAGTTGTTTTAAGTGATTAGATGCTGCTGAGCCCCATCCTATTACTCCATATTCCAATCGAGAGTGGCATAAAGCATAATATACTCTCTTTAGATCCCTCATCGACAAGATGTTTCTTAATTTTTTGAAGAAGTAGATGAGTTTTGTTAGCTTTTTTGAGGTAAGATCAATGTGTGAATTCCACTGTAGATTTTCATCAATTTCAATCCCAAGATATTTAATACTTTTGGTTTGGGTTATAGACGGGCAGGAACATTGTGGAAAAGTATTTTGACATTCATGTAATTTGAGGGTATGCACATTCATTGGTTGTCCTCTTTTGTTTTTGGAGAAAGTTAGATATTTAGTTTTACTAACATTTAATGTAAGGGAGTTTACTTTTAGCCAGTTTTGAAGTACAGCCAGGCCATGTTCCGCCTCCTTGTAGGTTCTTGTCCAATCTTGTTTGTGGAATATAATAAGTGTCATCTGCAAAGCTCATTATGTTTCCATTAATGGGAAGATTCATAAGGTCATTTATATATATCAGAAATAGTATAGGTCCTAATACGCTTCCCTGGGGGACCCCGAATTTAATTGGAAGAGATTTGCTCTTTCGTTTACCAATTTGTACAATTTGTTCTCTTCCAGTTAAATAACTTCTAAGTAGGTTTAGAGTTGTTTCGGTTATTCCATTTTTTTTAGTTTTAAGTACAGTATTTCATGATCAATTGTATCGAAAGCTTTTTGAAGATCAATGAAAACAGCTAAGCATTTTTTGCCTTCGTCCAGTTTTCTAATAATTGTATTAGTTACATTAGCTATAGCGTCACCAGTACCCAGGTTTTTTCTAAAACCAAACTGCGTAGGTGATAATATTTTATTGGTATCCAAAATTGTAAGAACTTGTTTTTTTATTACTTTTTCCAATTTTTTCGACAGAGGAGTTAAAATACTAATTGGTTGATAATTTGAAATATCATTTTTGGGACCATTTTTATATAATGGTATGATCGTAGCAATTTTAAGACAAGCGGGAAAAACACCTTCAGATAATGATAGATTTACAAGGTATGTCAGTGGTTGAATTAACTCATTTTGTAGATATTTAATTGATTTGCTTGATATCAGTTCATTTCCCGATGAGGTATTTGTGTTTAAGGAGGTTATAATATTTCTTATTTCATCACTTGTTATCTTGACTATATTGAGGCTGTTTTCATGATTTATATCATCATTCCTCATTGTTTTTTCGACAGTAGTAGAATTTTGTTTAATTTTATTTGCAAGGTTAGAGCCTATATTGCAAATGTAGTTGTTTATAAAGTCAAGAAGTTTGTCTGGGTGTTTCGTAAAAGATGTGGGAATCTCATCAATGTTTAATTCTTTAATGTTTTTGTCTTTATGCGAGGCTTTAGTATTTGTAATTTCATTTATGATCTGCCAGAGTTTACGGGAATCATTATTGCATTCATCAATTTTGTTTTTATAGAATGTTTCTTTAGCATAACGAATTACATTTTTACATGTATTACGATATCTTTTGTAGAATCGAAGTGTATGGACATCATAAGGGTGAAAGCTAACTTTGAAAACGTTACAACACCTTGTGAGTATCTTGTCCATAGTTCGCCGGTGTAAAAGCTCATGCAGTAGCTCTGGAATATTTGCTTCTTCACCGGAGAGCTGCACCTGTTGAATATCCTGGCGAGTATGTTGGCTTGCACGCTTAGTACTCTTCTTTGGCGTTCTATGTCATTTTTACCATTTAGGTCATCAGTGACGACATGCCCCAAATATTTTATTTCACTGCAGATTTTGACATTGTCTCCGCCGAGGAGAATGGGTGGAACGACAGTAGGACCAGTATTTGCTTTAAACACCAGCAATGATGACTTTTTGGCATTGCACATCAAACCATGACTATCGACGTATGCTTGGCATATGGCCAGAAGTTTTCTCATTGCCCTTACTGATGGGGCTAGTATGACCATGTCATCTGCATAACTTATATTATTCATACATACTCCGGCAATGTGGCATCCGATTCTTGCTTTAATATTACGATCATAAGAGATATTAAGTACTTCTGAAGATACATATTTACTTTTAGAAGTAAAATAGTACAGAGTTACAAAGGAAAATGCAAACAAACAAGTACTCATTAGTAAATAACATTTTGTATACTTTTATTTATTTATTTATTCGGATATTAAGATTAGTAAAAATGTGGTTTCATATTTCAAATACAAAATAATAAGATCATAAGAGGTTACACGGGCTTATAATCCAGTTTGCTTTCTAATTTCTTGTTGTCTGCCACTTTACGCACTGCCTTCATCAAATCCTCCTGTAAAATTATTAAAAAAAAATAGCATTAGTATAAAAAATACAGACAGTGAAAAATGAAAAACCATCAAATTAACAAGATAATCCGAATCTAGGGACCACAAGAGACAACCGAAAGACAATATAAACTTAGATTGGATGTGAGAAACTAGCCACAAGCCCCCACTGGTAACCGGGACTCATCGATGGTGGCATTGAACCGCATCGATGGGAAAAAGTCTTGGATATTGGAGATTATCCACCACTTACCCGCCCTGCTTAGCGGTTCCGTGTTTTTTGTGAGATCGTTATTGGATAGCGGACGTTATCTCCTGTCAGATTTGTGTGATTTTTATGGCTGTTATTTGCTTTTTCTATGTACAACATACATTAAATGAATACATAAATCATGCGTACTTGCAGGAATTTGTGTTTAAATCAATCTAAACTAAAATATGTGACAGTAAATATGTAAAAAAAAATCACACAAATCTGACAGGAGATAACGTCTGCTATCCAATAACGATCCCACAAAAAATACGGAATCGCTAGGCAGGAATAAGTAACATATGGTTACTCATTCAAGGCTCTCGCAAGGACTCTAATTTTTTTGTATGAACGAATCTACATTTAATTTTGAACAAATCTTTCTTACTTTTTGTACTCTATTATATGTTTATTTATAAAAGGCGGTATAGCCGTTTATGTATTTAAAATAAAAATAAAATAAAATAAATCTAGACCTCCAGTGTCCCTGCATACCTTGTTACTAAGTAGTATGCAAGTGCTTGGGGAAATCAAGATACAATAAGTGTTAGTATGACTATAGACGAGACAGTGGGACAGGTTGGTAATAGTCCATGAGGAGGCAAGTGCTGGGTGATTGTATCCGGCGTATCCTGCAAGCACCTGTAGGTCTTGGATATCTTGGGAGTGCTTATGGAAGCTATTAACCGGTGACAGCCCGGAGACGCGCCGGCGCGCGCGTCGTATGCGCATGCGCGAGAAAATAATTCAAATATTTGAATAAAAACTTTGGTCTGCGATTTTGGCCCTTCTATGTACAGAATTTGTATGAAGACAGTGTCAGAATCGCTTGCGCCAACATTAGTCTATGAGACGCCTAAAAGTTTCATTCACCTTGCAACCCCAGAATATTTTTTAAATGATTTCGTCTATGGCATTGAACTGTCAGAATTTGCCGCAAATTTAACTGTCGCAACTAATGCGTGTTCCGCAACTAAAACATCGTAAAACCTATTAATTTACATAATAAATGCAAGTAATGTTGTTTGGTAGATAGTAATCCTGGGTCGATCGATCGTTTTACACGACCCGGGTCGCTCACGACACACTGGCAACACGAGCGGGTCGCGAAGACCCGCTCCTTTCGCGACACAAAATACGAAATTCGGTAACCGAGTTTCTCGCGCCGGTCGCCGCCCAGACCGGTCAATTCATACGCGACACGAAACCCAGGTTATAATTGTATGAACGTTCGCTCACAGCTCACACCTTTTTTTTTTTTTTTTTTATTTAAAAAAAATACATACGTATACAGATTCATAGTAAAACATTTGGTTCTTAAGGCTAATAACAATATGTAAATTTCTTTTTAATGAAACTTCACAATTCAAAAGAGAAAATATTTCTCGTGCTTGAATTTTGGAGTGTAAAATGCATAGTTACACAGAGTATGTTATTACAAGTACTTATATTAATAAAATATATATTCATGAAGACAAGTGGACATAATAACTGAAAGTATTGTCAGAGTAGGTACATATAATAAAGTTGTAACAATTTGGTGCCTGCAAATAATGCGTATGTACTTGCTTTCAATTTGATATGGTGATAAAATATTTTTAGAGATTATGTTCTAGTTTATTTTTTTTTGTTGTTATTATTGTGATGGTGAATTTAAAACTTATAATTAGTGTCGGGTTGGTCTATTAGTGTTTTTATTTGGGATTTAAAAACTTTATAATTTTTTTCAGACTTGATTTTATATGGGAGAGCATTGAAAAATTTTATACCTTGATAAGCATAATGGTGTTGGGAAGCACTCGTTTTAAATTTTGGAATTTCTAAATTGCCCTGTGATCGTGGTCGGTTGTTTATGTTTGTGAATGTTATTGTTGATGAATTGAAATGATCTTTATGAGTAGTGCAATAATGAGTTCTTTTTGAAAATTTTATTAAGACTGAGAACCCTGAAAGAGTCAAATAGCTGTGTTGTTGGAAATACAGATGGTTTTCGTAAGATGACTTTCAAAATCAACCTCTGTACCCTTTCTACAGGTAAGAGGTTTGTTTTGAAAGTCCCACACCCCACCCGATTATACCATATTGTAGTATAGATTGGGCAAGAGAGAAATAGATAGTTTTGATCAAATTGGATGATAAGATGTTTCTCAGTCTAATAAATATGTATATAAGTTTTCTTATTTTGGTTACTGTATTTTGGACTTGTTCTTTCCATTTTAAGTGTCTATCTACTATGACACCCAGATACTTTATACTATTTTTGCAAGTTATTGGTAGGCAATTTTCATCGTTGCATTCCTTTTTATTTTCACACTGTGATGAATGGATTTTAATAGTTATATTATTTCTCGACATTTTTTTCTTTCAAAGAAAAAGGAATAAAATAAGTTTTCTCCGTATTAAGTGAGAGACAATTTAGGTCAAACCATGTTTTGAGTATGTTTATATTGATATTTGCTATACTCATTGTTTCCTCCCATGATTTACCTTTAGTGATAACTACAGTGTCGTCTGCATAAGATATGATATCTCCAACTATGGGAAAAGTGAACATTTGATTTACATATATAATAAAAAGGATAGGACCGATGACAGTTCCTTGTGGTATACCAAATGATGAGGTTTTAGGTTCACTTAGTGTATTATTTATTTTGACGTATTGTAATCTCTCTTTTAGATAGCTTTGGAACCATGACAGTACTGTTCCGTCCAATCCAATTTGCATGAGTTTCTCATTTAGTTTGGAGTGTGATATGCTATCAAATGCCTTGCGTAAGTCGATGAATATACCAAGACACTTTTCTCCATTATCTAATTTTTGTATTATTGTTGAAGTTAATTTAGCAATTGCATCTTGAGTGCTGAGATTGTCCCTAAACCCAAATTGGTTTGGGCTCATTATCTTTTTTTCTTTTATGTAATTGTTGAGTTGTTTTTTAACAATTTTGTAACTAGTAATGTTATGTCCCAGAAATAAATTTAAAAAAAGACATGCTTCAGGGGTAAAAAAAAACAATGTTTTAACATGTTTTTAAGGATACAAAACCATGTAAAAAACGTGTTGTTATGAAGCTTTTATTGAGAATTTAAATAAGTAAATTCGCTGTAAGCTGTAATGCTTTATTATGAACTATTATTTTATAATTTTTCTTTGTGTAATAGGACAAAAAATAAAATAAACGTGCCCATGAATTATTATGATTGCTATGATACTTTTTGATAGTGGGATAGTTAGGTTAGGAGTACAAGTTACAAGAGGAGAGGGTGTACAAAATACATAATATTTGCAATATTTGCATGATTTTTATTAGAATTTTAATAATAATATAAAAATTCTTATCCGTGTATGTACATAGATTTTTGTTTAATGTTATATTATTAAACCTAATGAATATTGAATAATTGTCTAAAGATGACCATAATAGGCTGAGTAAAGACCGGGACGGTAAAAATAAATTGTGGAGAAATTTTTTAAATTATTTTAATATGTATATTATGTATTGTTATTTATTAACGTCACGCACGTGTGTGTTGACCGAATGTGTCGCAGTTCGCACTTACGCTTCACCCAGCTACTTTCTACTACCTGAGTCGAGAGAGCGGGTGGCGAAACCCGGGTGTTGACAACCCGTTCGCTCTCTCATACCTCTATCTATCGTCGCTCGCCCCGCCACATCCGCACCCGAAACCCAGGTTGCAGTGGTAGAGCGGTTGCGAGAAGTGGGTCGTGAGACCCGGGTGCTGACGAAAAAATGACCCGCTCTCTCTTTGGTGGTCCGTGAGCGGGTTTCAATGAGCGGGTCATTCACGACCGACCCAGGACTAGTAGATAGTTTATTTGTGTTGTGAACGTGTTTCAGTCAATAAAATATACAATAGCTCAAAATTAATCAACAAAACATTCAATTCAAAATTCAAAATGGTGTTTTTTTAGTGTTTTTTCGTGAAATGGCCTGGCCTTTGACCAGTTAAGACTGACTTGATAACAAATACAAAATGTTGAAATGTACATATGTATTTAATTTAATAGATCGGCCGAGCGATTCTACACCTTTTGTGGGATCTCTATTCTGAGATCTCCTGTCAGATTTGTGTGATTTTATGGTATCAGGTCAGCTTCGCTGATTTGTGATAGCTCACACTTGAAATCTGACATCGGCCCATAGAAAAAGCAAATAACAGCCATAGAAACTCAGAATATCTGACAGGAGATGTCACAAAATCCCACAAAAGATACCGAATCGCTCGGCAGATATCTATTCCAATAATGTGTATATTACCTGAATGATGTATTCCCTCTCAGCTCGGATGGCAAATAGTCCGGCCTCAGTGCAAACGTTTCTCAAGTCAGCTCCGTTGAAAGCATCGGATAGCTTCACAACGGCTTCGTAGTCAATCTCTCCGTGCTTGGCAATGGGGCCAGCGTGGATTTTCAAAATTTCCAGCCTGCAAAATAAAGACAACATTAATTTCTGAAGTGTTACGCATCCTCCTTCTTCAGCCAACGTTTTGGACAGTTAAGTGTCAATCATCCGGGCAGATGGAAAAGTGTTCTGCCCTGATGATGGACACTAACACTGTCCGAAAGTTGTTTAAAGGAGGAAACGTAACTCGGCATGATACCCCAAAAACAAATCACTAATATTTTTGACCATGAAAATCTTATACCTTTTTACAAAATGTTGTTAAGTTGGATCGAATTCACCGATACAATATTGTATTTGTTAGCCTTTCTTGAAATAATTGTATTTTTTTACGGACAAAACTACTTATTCATATTGTATACGGATGCAAAAGATATTTAGTTACTTTTTGGGTCCATGAAGATTTACATTTTTGTTAGTGGTGAAGATTTTTTGGATGCTGCCCAGTAGTGCCCAGGGCAGCCGTAATGTCTGGATAAAATTTAGAATGTCTCATTCAAGTAACCACTTTCTCTTCTTTTTTTATTGTTGGTAATCTTAACTGCCCTACCCATACGAACGTACGTGATACGGCCGCCATATTATCATCGTCCGAACGCAACAAGCCGTATCCCATACGTTCAGGTAAAAAATAACTATACCCGAAACCCACAAAACGTTCGTGATATTGTTCCTGCGTTATCACGAAGCTAAGGGATGTGTTCGTGTATTTTCGTCTCTCCCATACATTCGCCGCTAGTCAGTGATACTCTGTACGCAAATGGCGGAGTTTATATAGCCGTTCAAAAAACCCAAGGTTCTACTTTTTTAACACTAACCCTAAGGTGGGGCAGTTAAAATTCCTGGTTAGTTGGTTCTAGTTCTGTTTCAGATGTCTTTCAAATTATCAACAGTGTAACAAAATGGCAGTTGTATTTTTCAGCTGATTACAATCTGCTAGAAAGCTGGAGCAGACCTAGAATCTGCATTTAACAGGAAAGGTGCTGATAGGCCATTTGATGACAAAATAATTATATGTAATTTGAATTTCTGTAAACACCCCAACCTCGCTATCGATGTGAACGGAGTACTTCACTAAATAATACTATACTAGTCCCAGCGACAGGTTGTATGTGACATTGTTGTTCTACTATCTTCTGTCTCTCTGTGGACAAGGTCTCGCTGGAACTAGTATAATGGTAGTACTGTGTCTATCTGTATAGTATCTTGGCTTACTAACACGGATCTCTGTAGATTGGATAGGATTGTTTGTTTACCTGGCTTGCTCATTGGGCAGAGGAATTTCAATCTTCCTGTCGAGACGGCCGGGCCGAAGTAGGGCAGGATCCAGGGTGTCGGGGCGGTTGGTAGCCATGATGATTTTCACTTGACCCAAAGAGTCGAAGCCGTCCATCTGAGAACAATAACCATCGTAATGTGTCAATTAAGAAAAATTTCTCAATGACTAATAATATGTTTGTGTAAACAGACTCTATATAATATAATAATGGGTGTAATAGTCCCGGAGAGAGATTGTACGTACATCATCACATATGGACCACTCTCTGGGACTACTATAGTATACATTTCCACAACCCACCTGATTAAGGAGTTCCATAAGGGTACGTTGGATTTCACGATCAGCTGATGTTCCTTCGGAGAATCTTCTCCCCCCTGTAAATAAAGAATGAAAAAATAAACTACATATATCGACTGATTTATCTGTCTATTTATTATCTGATTATTTACCAAAATAAATTTGACATAAATTCTATACAAAAATTGGTATATATAGTGAAACCTCAAATTTTTGAGTAATTTGGTTTTTTGGAGTAGTTTGGTAATGTTTTGCAAACCGTCAAAGTATTTTTTAACCCTCCGTCAGGCGCAATGCAAATTCTAACACGATCAGGCACAATTCATCTGTGAGATTATATCGTGGGAAACAGTACAAAATTTCAGAGAAAATCACCACCCAGGTAAGGCTGTAGCCGTGCAAGCCAACATTTCGTCATCAAAAGGAGGCAAAAGTGATTCCACTAGTAAATAATAAATCAAATCGGTTATGTGCATATATGTAGGTCTTTTAAAATAAAAAATATTATAAAAAGTAAAGAATATATTTTGTATATCGATCGTCCAGTACAAGTTTTGATATAAAGTGGAAAGCAATATTTGAATACTCATCAGAAATCAAATATGTGTCTGTGTTTTACATATAAAATAACATTGGGAAGCACATCGGTCCGATATACGATATTTTGAAATTTCCTACCAATAACCCAGAAAACATCAATTTTTTGTATATTTCACTACAAGTTTTTCTAATTTCTATTTTTTGGGGATGTCCAACTGGAATGGACAGCTAGACAAACAATATATCATATTTATACTTCCGAAATGGATCATCCTAGTTTCCTTTAATTCTTTGCATGTGTAAATAATATTATATGAGTGTTTTGAATGTGTTTCCGGAACGACTAATGCTTGCAAACTGAGGTTCCATTCTATTGGATGACATTATGTTAGATTCTGAGAAGTAATAGGAAACTAATAGGAGACATTGTAAGATTTAAAGATTACATACCGATGGCATCAATTTCATCCATGAAGATGATGCAGGGTTGGTGATCACGGGCATAATTGAACATCTCCCTGATGAGGCGAGCACTCTCGCCAATGTATTTATCTACGATTGCACTGGAGACAACCTTAAAACAATAATATTTTATTTAGTATGACAATTCAATCTTCCACACAACAATAACCAGAAAATAGACTTCGCCCACCTTCATCTTTTGTGAACTACGTTAGGTTGGTTGTTTTTGTTGGTTCATTAAAAAATATATTCCCCAGTCGATTTAGTCTCATAAGAGATCACCATAAGTGGGCAGGGACTGTACCCGATACTATTTTTTAAAATATCAATCCAGATGAAATTAATCTCCCCTCTCATTATTTTTTGTGAATTCAATTATTTGTGAATAATAATAATAATATATTCGAACATTAATGAGCAACTATTGCTTGATACTTGTTGACACACTTGTCTAACTCATTAGTTACATTCCTCTCGGAATCTGTTAGGCGCTATTACTTATTGTCCAAAATTACAAACCTTGAGGAAGTTAGCATCGAGCTGGCTGGCCACAGCCCTGGCGAGGAGGGTCTTACCCGTGCCCGGGGGCCCGTACAGCAGGCAACCCTTGGGTGGGGTGATGCCCACGCGGATGAAGAGCTCGGGATTCATGAGAGGGAGCTCAATCACCTGAACAGGAATAAATGGATTCAAATTAATTATTTTCATCATACTGAAAAGCATGCATACAGACATCTTCTTTCCCTTTCTCAAGTCTCATGTTCTGTCCTACACTTCAGAGGCCCCCATCCATAGCTGGCCCAGCCTCTCCTCACGCAACCTCTGGAATTATCTCTCCCAACTATGTCTGGGACGGCCATTGGACTAAAAGATAATAATACAATTTCTTTTTCGTCTTCAATGCCCTTCTGGAATCTATTTTTGACTTCAATGTTTCTGATTCTTAGTGACCCTCGTTCATACGAAGCCGGCAGTTCACTTATTTACAGTCCATATACGTGGACTATACGTGGAAAGCAATCTAAATAAAGACAGTGGAATGATTTGACAGCCTGTCTTCCCTCCCCCGTACAACAGTCGAGTTAAAATAAAATTTTACTTCTCTCAGCTCCCTGATCTGTTCCTGCAGACCTCCGATGGCAGCATAGGTGACATCTCCAGGGTCCTCGTGACTCATGTTGTACACCAGAGGGTCCACCTCGCGTGGGAGGTGTCTCATCACCGTAAGGGTGGTCATGTCCAGCGCCACACGAGTGCCCCCGCGCAGCTTGGACTTGTCCAGCTGGCGACGGCAGCCCACCACGTAACGGGGCCCATTCGTAGCCTTCACAATAACTGGAAAGCAAAATAACGGACATTGAATTGTATCTCAAATAATATTAATTACATTTTTTTAATTTTCAGTTACCATAATGCATGACAAATAATTAAACTGAGAATTACTCTTTATTAGGTTCAGGTTAACATTGTTTTCACATATCAAGGTTAACCGGTTCGCTGCCACCATCTCGTGATGATTAATATCTTTGTTATTATTTTATTACAGTTCTCATTTTGAACATTGTCTTGCATTTGCATGCAGCTTACTTCAAATCAGTAACAATAAACTAATAATCTAATATGAATTTTGGGTAAATTTTCGGGATTTAGTGTCCATGGTTATTACGAATAATTTTTAGAAAAAAACTTTAGATTCGCCATAATCACTATAAAAGGAAACTTTTTGCATCACGGCTGGTGGAAAATAATGCATTTTAATTTTCAATGTCGTTAAATAAAATTTCACTTCGTGAACCGACACTACGACAGCCCACCCGCTGCCGCCCGCCATTTTGTCACTGTTAAAATACGTTTTAGAATGGTTTGTTTGGCTACGCAGGGTTTGTGTAGCGGGCTTGTGTATGTGACAAAATGGCGGGCGGCAGCGGGCGGGCTGTCGTAGTGTCGGTTCGCGAAGTGAAATTTTATTTAACGATATTGAAAATTAAAATGCATTATTTTCCGCCAGCCGTGATGCAAAAAGTTTCCTTTTATAGTGAGGCGAATCTAAAGTTTTTTTCTAAAAATTATTCGTAATAGCCATGGACACTAATCCCGAAAAATTACCGAATTTTGAAGAGGTCATGATTATTAGTAAACAATAGTTTTTGAAAAACTAAAAACAACAAAAATAGGATATTGTGTAATGCTTACATTTCTCTTCAGTAAGCTGCTTGAGAACCTCTCCCACAATTTGTCCAACACTCTGAAGAGCTTTTAGATCATTTTCACTCTTGTCGTACTGCTTTGTTAGATCTTTGAGCTGTTCTCTCACTAAAAAATAAACAAACATGATGTAGTTAATGTATCCAAAGTTTCAAACTACCCAATAATTTAAGATAATATGTATTTGTACAGCTATTTTCGCAAATGAAGTAACATTTTTTGACATACGCCGATAATGTTAGGTTGTGTTCGGATGATATGGCATTATTTACCAAAAGATTTGCTTACTGTCTTTTAGCCTCGATTCGACTTCTTTGTGTTCCATTAATTTTTTTCTATAATCTTGGAAGGATTTTTCCCTTGCGGAATCTACTGCCGCGGTCGCCATCTCCAATATTAACTTATTATTAGTTTATTTCAGAAAGTTTGATGCACAGCTGCAGAATGACATCCGTAAAGCAAAACCACAGACAACACATTTATACAGATTGAAATTCATTGAAATACGCATTCTCTTCTATTCAATATATTTTCCATGGCTGTTAAAAATATTAAAAAGTATGTCGTGGTACCAACGTGGTAAATTTGTCGGATTTTTTAAAAACATTATTATTTTTAGAACCACAGTTTGGCATGATGGCGCTGCGATCGTTTTTTAGGTTTTAAATGACAACACCAAGATGGCTCATAAGACAATGAATATATGTTTAAAAAAACACTTCGGTGAAAATGCATATTTCATAAGGGGCCGTTCAAGTATGATGCTACGTTTCCACGCTTGCCAAGTCTCGGCAAGCGTCCACAAGCGCAAACGTGTAAACAGGTCGTTTGGCTTGGCTTGCGTAGGAGTTCATATTTCAAGTATTTTAGGTTTTTTACTAACGCTTGAATTTTTGATTTCCTCAAGATAACAGGTTTCCATCTGACAAAGGTCCTTGCTGAGAAAATGAGCTTTAAAAATTATGTAAAGCTCATTCCCTCAGGCTTTGTCAGATGGAACGTTGTTTTCTTGGGGAAACTAAAACATTTTTCTGCTTTCAAGCATTTTTATTTTTAAATAATTTATTTGGCTAATGAATTAATAAAGTAGGTCGAATGCAATTATATTGTTTATGGTGGCAAATGGCCTTGAACTTCCTCTATGTTATTGTCTTTGGTGGACCATTTTATTTTTGGTTAAGTTGGTGACAGTGATGACAAAACTTCTAGTATGGAGAAGGCCCGAAGATATCGATCTAGGGATTGGTTTATTTATGGCTCAGTGATGGCTCAGTCAGGGGCGTAAAACTTGGCTTTAACCTTGAAACTGACAGGAGTGAACCAAATTCTTATAGATAAAGCTGAATTTTATTATAGATAGGTCTAACGATTAATCTAAGGATTATCAAACGAATTTGAATTTGTGTTGTTGACATCGCCATGGGCATATTTCATTTAAAAATCGTTTACAGGAATTCCTGAGGTGGAAAAATGTTTCAAATGTGTCCGCAATTGATCCAGAAATCAGGTAATTACATGAGACATTAACATTCAGCTTAATTTATCTGTAAATCTAT
This sequence comes from Limnephilus rhombicus, assembly GCA_929108145.2. Classification (NCBI taxonomy): domain Eukaryota; kingdom Metazoa; phylum Arthropoda; class Insecta; order Trichoptera; family Limnephilidae; genus Limnephilus; species Limnephilus rhombicus. Next base: position 30,918,561 of record OV815283.1, read on the forward strand.
TTGAGGTTAAATGACATTTGTATTGATAAAATATTCTTTCAATTTTACTTCAATAAGTATAATTGTAATACGTACGCCTCGTACGTCATACATATGTCTGTTATTGTTATATTATCGTTAAAAGAAGCTTATGGGTCCGAGTGGTTAATTTTTCACAAATATTGTTTCAGAAAATGTTCCAGACTTTGAATGATTTTGGAGCTTTACGTTAGGAACACCATATAACATTGTTTGGCAGACCATAACACTGTTAATGGCAGGTAAAATTAATAATGCTTTAACTAATTGTCACGCTATTTTCCCGCAGGGTATTCAGAGAGGACAGATCGCCAAACAACTCTGTCTTGGCATACATTCCTTGCCTCATTCATATTTATACATACTATTATATTATTCTGACTCTTGACGTGGTCCGACGCAAGCAATGATTCACATGATCGTGCCAGGTCTTCCTCTGGTGTCCCCGACTTCACTACCACACACATCTGCGTCATATATTATTGTTCCATTCATTGTTCATTCGCTTTAAGTGCCCAAACCATCTGAGGGTCCCTTTCTCAATCTTACTCATTACGCTTACATCAGCCTTGCATTTTTTGTGGATCTCCAACGATCTTACATGGTTTTATTCTCACTTCTGTTCATATGAACTTACTTTTCCCTTGTGATAAACAAAGTATGTCATCACAAGGGGAAAATACTGTATATTCTGTTCACAAACTTTGTTTAATGTGATATAATTTTTTCACAACACATGATGCGGTTTTTTCTGTGAGATGGCTGAAATGGGTCCCCGATGAAGGTATAGGTACTCTGTTTAATTTCGGTTGAAAGGAAATTTATAATATGTAGATTTTTTATTTCATTCTACAAGAACTGTACGGTGACTGCTGGAAAGGAAAAATGGCTAAAACGCTATATAGATGTGACATTGAAGATGAACGTATATAAACAAACAATACAGCTATTGGTTACGTTAATCTTTAATATCACAGCTGTATGACGCTTTAGCCATGTTTCCTTTCCAGTGTCGATATTCTTTTTCAAACCATTTTTCAATTCATCGAATTCACCGAACCAGTGTTTTTATGTGCTATTATCGATTGTCTTTCTGAAAATAAAAAGAATTTAAACATGTACCCCCGAGTTATCATTTTTCAAGCAGAAAAATGTAAATTCGTCGTAGAAAACCATAATCATTATTTGAAAATGTTTTCCTTTTATAAGGAGTTCATATTTCAAGTATTTTAGGTTTTTTACTAACGCTTGAATTTTTGATTTCCTCAGGATAACAGGTTTCCATCTGACAAAGGTCCTTGCTGAGAAAATGAGCTTTAAAAATTATGTAAAGCTCATTCCCTCAGGCTTTGTCAGATGGAACGTTGTTTTCTTGGGGAAACTAAAACACTTTTCTGCTTTCAAGCATTTTTATTTTTAAATAATTTATTTGGCTAATGAATTAATAAAGTAGGTCGAATGCAATTATATTGTCTATGGTGGCAAATGGCCTTGAACTTCCTCTATGTTATTGTCTTTGGTAGACCATTTTATTTTTGGTTAAGTTGGTGACAGTGATGACAAAACTTCTAGTATGGAGAAGGCCCGAAGGTATCGATCTAGGGATTGGTTTATTTATGGCTCAGTGGCACTTTCGAACTGGCGGCGAATGCACGCCGTTTTTGCTCCATGCGGTCTATGATAATATTTATAATATTACGAGACATGTATGACGTATGAGGCATGCCAGACTTATTAAAATGTATAAGTACATAATTTTAATGCTCTTATGTAATTTATTGCGACTGGATTTACCTAAAAAGTCAAAATAAATAAATAATATTTTATTGATGATTTACTATTTATTATAGTAAAAAAATATATGATTTTTGTTAGAATAACTTTTTTTATAATACAAAATAATTTTATATAAGACAAGTGATCCTCGAGTTCGGGTCCCAATTGCGATCATTATTTTTGAAGCGAAAACTTCTTTAGCACCGTTGTGATTTGAAACTCGATGAAACGAAAAAGTGGCACTAAAAAGAGACAAAAATCTATAGGATTTAGCCTGTGAGATAATGTCTCCTCTTTGTGCGAAGTGACCTGGGACGATTTTTATGACTCTGTATCATCCATCATTCTCGTGGTCGTCGAGCTTTCCTTGTTTTTGTTACACTTTGCTTGTATTTCAAATAAAAGTTTGATAAACCAAACGCAATAGCCGACACAAGTTCGGCGTCCGCCATGCTCGGGTGTAGGTAGCGCACTGACGCATTCACAAGCATGTAAACGACTTCCAAATGCCAAGCGAGATTTGTGGACGCTTAAAGCTTGTGGAGGCTTGCCAAGCCTTGGCAAGCGTGGAAACGTACCATTACGTAACGCACTTGAGGGGGGGTCTTGTGAAACGTTACTGTGCGTTACGAGGGGGGGAGGGGGGTTCAAACAACGCGTTACGTAACATGTTTTTCTTTATTTAGATTAAAAAAAAAACTAGAGAATTAAAATCTTCTAAGTTGGCAATCCTTTTCGTTCTCGAAATCTCTTGTTTTATTTATTACCGCAAACGCGGTATTTAAGCGACTTTCAGGTAAAAATTGTCACTTGGGCGTTATATCTCCCTATTTTTGTTGTAGTTTAATTATCATTCAGGTTTATATGTCCATGGTCCCACGGTGATGAAATATTTTTAATGTTTCTCCTATCTAAGAATTAGTTCATGGATTAATAAGAAATAATGCAAGGGGATTCTAAACCTAAAGTAGGAACATTAACCCACTGGCCACAGAATTGGCCTTCACCACCGAATTAATTTTGTACCAAAAATTGAAAACCTGCATTGGTGTAATACTAAATTTATTGTAACTTTTGAACTATATATTCAAATGATTTCATTTCTTCAAATTTGTTTACATATTGGATTAATTTAAAGAAAATCGTAAAAATAAAAATTTGAAAAATATTAAAATATGTGTAATTAAGAATACAAATATAACCATCTCTTTTTTTGTAAGTTTTTTTCACATTTTTATTCATAAAGTTACAAAAAACATAATATTCATAAATCGAACATTAATAATTTTTGTTTTTTACATACATGTACACTAATGACTAATGAAATAATTTGGTATAATAGTCCTCAAAGCAATTAGGGTCGTGCAGAGTCACCGCCAAAAGCCTAGAAGCACTCGCAATTTTGAAGAAATTAAATGGCGGCTGGCTGCATACAAAACTTGGAACACAAATATCAGGTAAAAAAATAAGAAACATATTACTGACAATTCTACGAAATGAATGATTAATTACCTACAGAGCGTTCGGCATTTAATTTTTTTTTTCAAAAATGTCAATGCCTGCTGCCTGCTTGTCAAAAATGTGGTATGGGTGAGAAATTAATAATTTCATTAATTTCCTTTTAGTTGAAGGCGTGTTTCTCATCTTAAAATCCTAACTTTTATTTTGGGTGAAAATTTATTTATAGAGGGTGTGTGACATTCAGAAAAAAATACATAGGTAACTTTTAATAATACATACCATTTATTGGAACAAAATCATTACATTTATATATATATATATGTATAATTTGTGTAGGTATAAAAATAAAAATAAAACTTATGATTATGGTAAAATAATAATTAGTGGAATGACTAGAATAAATAACACTGAGATTTTTTTACTATACAACACATTGTTCTCAGAATCATTGTTTTCTATTGGTAATGTATCACTTGGTCTCATAGGAAATTTTTTTTTTTTAATTAAATTAAGCTACATGGAAATAATAAGGATTGGCAGTAGAATTCAAATAAATTGTGAGATTTTCTGCAAACTACTACTCTCCTGTTTCAGTCTGTGGACAACCCTGAGCCCACCTACAGTTTTTTTTAAACTTTTTTTTTCACTTATCTGGCTTGTTTAAAATAATGATAAAATCTCTACGCTTGTTTGAGCAAGCACTTATTTTTTTAAACAAATTTTAAGTACTTAAATTTATTTAGATTCTTGGCACCACATATTCGTAAGTACTTAATAAGAAGTATAATATATTACTATTCTTACATAATAATAAAACATGAACATGTAGAATTCCTCTACAACTTCATGAAATGCACCACTGTTAGAGGCGCAAGTATTTCTCTTTTTATCGGGGCCACAAATTGCAAAGTAAAACTCAACCCAAACATCGCCAGCCTCTGATGAGAGATTAATTATTTCCGAAGAAGAGCAATAATTTTATTGATCTTCATGTGATGATAAATCATCAACGGGATCCTTCTGAAAAAAATAGATATTAATATTTATTTTTATTATGTAGATTAATTATCAATTCATATATAAATAATTCATACAATATTATTATTGTTGTGATTTACTGTAGAATCTTACTAATATTATAAAGGCGAAAGTTTGAATGGATGAATGTTTGTTACTCTTTCACACAAAAACTACTGAATGGATTTTAATGAAACTTTACAATAATATAGCTCAGAATTTGCAATAATATAGCTCAGCATCAGAATAACATAAGAGCTCTGGCATTATGAAATTTGTATAAAAAAGTTGTAATAGGTGGCACGCGAGCTGTTTTAAAACTGAATGAACCGGGAATGAATGTATAGAATGCGGTAGGAGGGTGGGGAACCAGGGAGAGGGGAAGGGAACTCAGGAGGGGATACGGCAACTCAAGAGTAAGGAGGGCAACTCGGGAGGGGGAGGGGAACTCGGGAGGGAGATTCGCGGGAGGGTGGGGGCGAATATAAGAGGGGGGGAGCGGAAAGGGGAACTCAGGAGGGGGTTTTCGGGACTGTGGAAGGGGAGGAGTGGAGTGGGGAGAGGGAAGGTTGAGAAATCGGAGAGGGGACGCGGGGAAAGAAAGGGGAGGCGGAAGGGGAACGGAATGAATGGGCAAGGACACGCAGGGAGAAACAATTTCTTTATAAAATGGCATAGCAACGCATGCCGGGAACCAACTAGTATAGAATGTAACACTAAAAGAAGGAAACAAATCTTCCATTCATTTGTTGCCTACAACAAATGTTACGTCTCATTTAGACACTCCTGAAAGCGCTGGTCTACATTCTATTGAATTTCGAAAACAGTTTTGTATGGAATTATAGGCCCAAAGTCAGCGTGTAATTGGATTACGAAAAATTTCCACCAGGCATTTTTTGTTTTATTCTTTATTATACATAATGATAAAAATGACAAAATTATTGATATTTGAAAAATTAATTTAATTATTGTGGGTTTTTACTTACAATGTTTCCTTCAGCATTTTTCAAAAGCTCTGGATTTTCTCTCGTCTTTCTTTTGAAGAAACCAAGCTAAAAACAAATAATTTATTAAGATAATTTCATCACATCGTATTCATAAAGTATTTTCTTTGATTAAAATCATACCCCATACAGCCCGTGGGAGAAAAGAGCCAGAACGAGAATGCCTAATAGAATGGCCCCTATAATAATCCAGATAGGCAGGGGGGGAGGTGGGGGGGCAGACCCCAGAATGAGGGATCGGGTTGAACAGTAAACTTTGCTTCTGAAAACAAAAAGAAAAAACACTTTTAGGACTCGTTCAAATCATTTTAAATACATTTAACCCGGTGAGCATTGAGTTCAAATTTGTAATATCGTGCGTTAGGTAGATAAAAATCACCCGCCGACAACCCCCGCACAGCTACTGAGGGGTAGGGAACAGTTGAGCGAGGGCAAACTAAAATTGTCAAGCAACATAAATTGCCTCAGGTAAATTTTATCTAACCTTATGCTCGCCCGGTTAAATGTATCTCCAGTTATATTCATTTCAGAGAAAGAAAATAGAATGCTACTTACGGCTTCAATGCTACTCCAAAAGTTGAAAGCAGCAAAGGGCTATCCTTTTTAAGTACCGCTTCTGCAAGTATTAAAAGAAAAATATTAGCAAATGATAATATAATCTTCAATGGATTAGAAAAATATTAGCAAATGGTAATATAATCTTCAATGGATTATCAGATAATATAATCTTCTGTGATGTAATATAACAACAGACAGAGCTCTAAGTTTCCATCTTTTAACATATATTACATATAATAGAGACTCAGGGTCTATATCAGTTCACATCAGTTCACTTGAATATTTCAAAGATAATTTTCAGTTCCTGTGAAAGTTTCATTCAAGTTCTTTTAATATTCCATTATGGGTCAGTTGTTTAGGAAGGAGAGTAAGTTCCGAGGAAGAAACATGTATGCATGGTGTTTCCTTTCGTATAAGGGGCCGTTCAAGTATTACGTAACGCACTTGGGGGGGGGGGTCTACTGTGCGTAACGACGGGGGGGAGGGGGGGGGTCTAATAACACGTTAAGTAACATGTTTTTCTTTCTCGAAATGCAATCCTTTTCATTCTCGAAATCTCTTGTTTTATTTATTACAGCAAACGCGATTACAACGATAAACAAGAAAAAGGGTATTTAAGCGATTTTCCAGTACGTTTACGGGGGGTGGTACGGAAAAACGTTACAGCGCATTACATGGGGGGGTCAAAAATCTTCAAAAATTGCGTTACGTAATACTTGAACCGCCCCCTACTGGGTAGAAATCTGGGGTTCGGTTATCTCTTCAACAGCGGTGCAAAGGGATAGGTCAAGAGAGTCCAGCTGGAGAGGTCAAACGGTCTCACTCTGCAATTAATGAGCAGATACATCTGCAGTCAAATAGTTACCTATGTTGGTAATGTTCAGCTGCATCTTCAACACCATATGGGCCGCATTCCCCCCCACTGGCAGTCCTCCTATCTTGACGCAGTTCACCACCATGCAGGTCACATGCTGTTTGTCGGTGCAACTGAAGTTCAGGGCCTTGGCAGATGGGTACTTGCCATTATCCACCACACTGGGCAGCTCTACTTCTGTGTCAGTGCCAAATACGTCTGAAAAATTATAAAACAGATATTCAACTACCCGTAAGCGTATAACAATAGCAGTCAAGTACAATAAGCGTGTTTTCACGCAAACGCATGTGTTCCCAAAGAAGTCGTTATAACTCTGTTATTGTTCTAGTGACAGCCCTAAAATAAAAAAAGCAGAAGATCCTTATTGAATTAAGCTTCACATTTCTATTCAAAGTTGTCCGTAGAAGTATGCAAATACTTAAAAAAGACTTATTTTGTAGAAACGGTTTTCACCCGCCAAATCGCCTACACACCGTTAGACATTGTTATTTTTTTTAAATATTTATTAAATATTCTTGTATGAAATGGTAAAAAAAAGAGGTGACAATTGTTTATTATACATTTACGCAATAGAATTTGTTTTTTTTTTTTTGGTTAAGGATTAATTGTGAAGCGGAAATAACACAATTTTTTTATAAATCTGACAGTTCGTTCAAAACAAAATAACTTGCATAATTGCAAAATACCTGAGTGGTTAAATGCTACCAAATAACTACAGGATAACTTAAAATACAGTTGGCACAGACTCAAACTGAGCTCAGAACAAAGTGCTACAAAATCAGATATTTCACGGCCAAATTGTTCAAATCTTCAATCTGTCATGTGCAGTGTTACCAATTCAATTTTTAAAGGAAAGCTATATATGTCACTCGAAAAATTGCTGAAATACAGGAATTCTGGGAAAAAAATTAGATGAAAACAAAGATAACCGGTTCCTAAGAGAAATATCATTTTAAGCGAATGAACAAGAGTAGAACATCTAAAAAATGGTACTAAGAGGCTATTTTACAGTATTGGAGCTGATGACCTCGATTTAACATTAGATCTAGCTCTAGGACTTTTGGCTTGTTGAGTTGTGTTGCGCTTTTTTCTCTTTTTTGAATTAATTTTTCAGACAGCACGAATATGACGGTAGATGCGGGACTATACGCAGACTAACTAATTACCATCACACCATTTCTCCGCAGAGGTAGGCAGAGAGGACAGACCACCAAATAACTCGATCTTGGCACACAATCCTTCCCTCGTTCACATTCATACATCGTCTCATACATGCTCTTCTATTATTCTGACTCTCGACATGACCCGACTCAAGTACCTGATTCACTTGGTAGTGCCATATCTTTCTCGGGCGTCCCCGACTTCTTTTACCATTCACATTTGCATTATATATATTCTCCTTACACTCCTTTCCTCGTTCACATCTGAGCGTCCCTTTCTTAATCTTACTCATTACGCTTATATTATACATTATGCATAGACACACATATCAATTTCACATTATACATGGACATATTCATTAACATAACAATTCCGCCTTTTTTCGACTGCACAATTGCGTGAAAGAAAACCAACATAACGTGATAATTAATTAATTAGTTAAGTTGTTATAATAATGAATAAGGGTACCAACAGATGGCAATGACTGCTACCTCTTGTGATTTGTACCGAAAGACACGGCCTTTTTCATTAATAACGCAAACGAGTCATCACTTAACGACGTAATGAGCACAGAACACATAAGCACGCTTTTTGTATCGGATGAAGACAACATTTTTGTTAATGTTATTTGTGGTTGTTTTCATATTATTTAGTTCCTGCCTTTGGCACCTTATTGTAAAGTGAAACCTTTTAAAAGTGTAGATTGATTTCTTGCGATAATTTTATAAGGTAAGGTATTCAGTGCTTGTGTGCATATATGGACTGCACACCCCTGTATATATATATATATATATATACATAACACCGCCTATTTGGCAACCAGCATGGGCAAATATGCATCTAAAGTGGCGACCACTGACATTTGGCGACCGATATACGGTCGCCACTTTATTTTTCGAAATTTTTACACAGTTCATAGTACATGTCGTCACAAGCATTTTGGCAAAAATTGTCCTGGTCGCCAAATTAGGCTTGAAGTGGATGGTTTCGAATATTAAAGTTCCGCCGTCTGTCGCTTCGCAGCTAAGCGCTAGGTGATATACACGGCCATGTATTCTGCCTTTCAATCCTACCGTGTGATATATGCTGCCTTTCATACCTAGCATTTAGTGGCGACCGGGTACGACGTATACCGCCTTTCATTCCTAGCCTTTAGTGGCGACCGATGGCGTTGGCAAACTTGTTGGGAAACAAAGTTGCCGGTTCATATCAACTCCCGTACAAGAGTTGAGGTGCACGCGGCGGTGGCGTGATTTTGACAAATTTTGTCGTGATCAATCGTTTTATTGTATACCGAGCATTGACGTCCATGCAATTTAGAGTATATTTGGCGACCGACCATTTTAGTGTCTTAATTACAATACAGTATTGATTTTACGGTTAATGCAATGAAACGGAACAAAAGAATTGAAAGAATAACAGAAATGCAATATCAAGATTATTCTTCGGAGCCATACCTATGACGTTGAATTCAGATAATCTGAGGTACTTGCCTTCAATTAATAATTCTTCTTTTTGGTCGTTTATACGGTCAAATTTACTTCTTTAAAATTCCCAATTCTTATTTTACAGGAGTTCGCTTACTCTGACTGTGATGGTGGGATACGACCCAAATCCCAAATTCATGCAGATTTCAAAGGTTTCAGATAGCGGATGTGTGAAACAAAGGGCGAGCTCACCGATTAATTTTAATCAAAAAAATAAAAATAAAATTGCATGGATGATTCATCTAATCAAAACGACCCTCGTACATTGTTTCCACAAAACTTCAACGTGTTGACCAAATCCAAGAAGAAAATTGATATAGAAATAACGAAAATTAATAGAGTGCGCAGTTCACATGCTGTAGAAATGAAACCTTCAGAAAACTAAAGTAGGCAAGAGTGGGTAGGCTACGAAGCACCGCACAAAGAGGAGACCGATTATTCTATCTTAAGGGGCATACATTAATTGAGCTTAAAATGGGGGGTGGGGGGTCCAGCAAAATCTCACCAAATCTTGAACAGTTTTTCAGCACATTGGCGCGATCATATTTTCCACAACGGGGGAGGGGGGGCGAAACGGGATAGCATTGGGCGGGATGAGATAGGGTAGGACCCCAGATACACAACTGATGTCTCGTGAGGGGAGAGGGGGGGACACCAAATCTCACCAAAGGGGGGGGGGGGGGGTTTAAATTGGAAAATTAACTGCTCACGTAATTAATGTATGCCCCCTTATTCTCTCGCAGTCTAAATCCTATAGATGTATGTGTTTGCCTCTTTTTAGTATCGCTAATTTTCGTTTCATCGAGTGTCAAATTACAACGGTATTGATGTTTTTACTTCAAAGGAGTTCGACTGCCAGATTTTTGTTTTTATTTCGAAAATGACTTAGGACAGGTTGTTTTAAAAATTTGACAGAATCATCAAAAATTAAAAATTTGAAGTTAATTTTCGCGTTCTGTGTAAGTGCTATTCAAGTTCTGTTCTAACATTAAAGAGGAGCTGCGTTATAAATCTGAAATAATCACAGAACTTGAATAGAACTTACACAGATTGTGAAAGTTAACTTAAAATATTTAATGAATCTGTAATTTTTTCTAACAACCCGTTAATTATAATTATAATTGTTTGAGGCATATTTTCACAAACAATGTATTCGAGGAAACAACTGTGAAAACATCGAAAACAATGCAACTAAATTTAATATAAATGTGTTTTTGTTTTTTTACTTTAGCTTCACACAGGAGGCCCTGAAGAAAATAATTACCTCAGGGCCTATGTCATCTTTGAGGACGCTGCGTGTAGGAAAGGAAGGGGAGGAAGCTATGGGAAGGAAAAGGGTTTTAGGGGTGGGTAGGAATCTGGGGTTCAGTGTGTCAAGGAGTGACGGACGTATGAATCCATCCCTCCCACTGCGGTGCAAGGCAATGTTCCGAGAGAGTACGGCTGGAGAAGTCAAAGGGACTTCCTCAACCACTCTCTCCCGATCCGACCATGCGTCATGCTGCTGGTCGGCAGACGCATTCGCCACCAAGACCCGGACAAACCTCACCCCATGAATCAGTAGATGACTAAGTCGTAGGTGAAAATATTGAAATGAAGTTAGTGAACCAGAACCCACCACATCAAATGCGTCACAACCATATAAAAGTTTGTTAAATCCTAATCAGACAGTCGCGAGTAAAAATACTACAATAAAAAAATCAATTTCAGAGTGTACAATTCACACGCGGTAGATGTGAAACCTCCAGAAAAACTAAAGTAGACAAGAGCGGGAAGGCTACGAAGAAGCGCACAAAGAGGAGACCGATTATACCATCTCATTCTCTTGCAGGCTAATTTCTATAGGTGTATGTGTTTGTCTCCTTTTATTGTCGCTATTTTTCGTTTCATCGAGTTCCAAATCCGAAACGGTGCTAAAGAAGTTTTCACTTCAAAATATAAGTGTACAATTCACAAGCAGTTGAAGTGAAACCTCAGAAAACTCTAGACAAGAGCGGGGAGACAACGAAGCCCCGCGCGAATAGGAGACTAAATAGCTATGAAGCACCGTACAAAGAAGAGACCGATTAGTCTATCGCATTCTCTTGCAGGCTAAATTCTATGGATGTATGTCTTTATCTCTTTTTAATGTCCCTATTTTTCGTTTTATCGAAATTCAAATCACAACGGTGCTAAAGAAGTTTAAATGAGGGGTATAGAATCAAAGGCAGCATTCTCCAAAAAGCGTTATTTTGAGAAAACCAAAAAAACGTTTCATTTCAACAATTCTCACACATTTATAAGTTAATAATTTTATTCAAAAAGGGAAACTGCTTATCTATTATAATTTCCAAAGTAGATTTTATTTATTGTATTGATTGATTAGTTATAACGGATTTAATTTTGGAGATTGCTGCATTTGATACTCACCTAAGGAGAATACTGCTTTTGTTTCTCACACGTGTGGAGATATCTGACTTTGATACTTACAAATAAATATGACGTCACCATAATGGACCGACCAAATCACAGGGAAGTTCGTAATTATTATTACATTATTATGATTTTAATTTTAGTATAATTAAAATAAAAATAGGTTTTGTAATGTACTCATACAGTATAGAATTTGGGAGGCGGGTATGGGTACCGCCATCCCGGGAACCATTTATTGGATAAACAATACCACTGCCATAGATATGATTTTAGATTTCAAAAGTATTTTCGTTATTTGTTATTGGGGTGTTATGCCATGTAGCGCTACCTCCTTCTTTAGCCAAAGTTTCGGACACTGCAACGCTGTCCCAAACGTTTGCTTAGGCACTTTGGCTAAATAAGGAGGTAGCGCAACACGGCATAACACCCCAAAAACAAATAACGAAAACCTCTGTTCAAGTGGTTCGCTATGTTTAGTGACTTAGTTGGGATGCCCGGGTTCATGGGGTGAGGTTTGTCCGGGTCTTGGCGGCGGATACGTCTGCCCACCTGCTGGATTGCAGGCCGGATCGGGAGAGAATAGTCCCTTTGACTTCTCCAGCTGTGGTCTCTCGGAACATCGCAGTGGGAGGGATAGATTTATACGTCCGTCACTTCTGGACACACTGACCACCAGATTCCCACCCACCCGTAATACCCTTTTCCTTCCCAGAACCTTCTCGCCTTCTTTTCCTAAAAAGACCCTTCACACAGTATCCCCAAAGATGACAAAGGCCCTGAGTGGAATTATTTTCCTCAAGGCCTCCTGTGTGGAGCTAATGTAAAAAAATACAAGTGTGCAGTTCAGACGCGGTACAAATGAAACCTGCAGAAAACTAAAGTAGACAAGAGTGGGGACAAGCACTGCACGAAGACGAGATCAATTATTATCTTTTTCTTTCGCAGCCTTAATCCTATAGATGTATGCGTTTGTCTCTTTTTAGTGTCGCTTTTTTGTTTCATCGAGTTTCAAATCACAACGGTGCTAAAGAAGCTTTCAAGATTTTTAAAGCATAAAAAGTTGGTTTTAGTGCCAAATAACTGCTTTTCTAGGTAAAAGATTGAATTGTTAACAAAGTTGCATCATTAGTCCATTTTTGAAAAAAAGTGGAGAATGCTGCATTTGATTCTACACACCTCAAATATTTAAATTTTTAAAATTAGTAAGATATTCATACTAAAAAAATGCTCGTATATCTATAGGATTTAGCCAACGAGAGAATATCTGTAGAATATTTTTCTTTTTTATTTGTATTATTCAGGCAGAGTTTCTGAGATATTTGTAAGTCTTCACTTTGGATAAGTTTGAAGTCTTTTATCATGTCTAATCCAATAAAAAAATCATACTTGAAATTGTGTTCATCAATAATGCACACATCAACTTTTTTCTCCAATTCAAAATTTTTTATTTTTAACGTTGTCAAACCACTCGTCTTTTTAACACCATTAATCGTTACTAAATTTGCTTCATTCAAATTGTTTCCTTTTCCTTTTAGTTTCAATAACTTTGAATTAATTAGATAAACATTTGAACCTGAATCATAAATTCCGTATATTTTTAATTTATCATTTAGTAATAGTTTGACTTTTGTTAATGGTGTTACTATTAGTTTTTTTGATCATTTTCATTTAACTCAGTCTCTATCACTGAGTTGTTTACATGTTTAATGGCATTTCTCTTAAATTTTTCATCCTCTTTTGTTTTGAACCAGCATGTAGCTTCAGGGTGGTAACGAATGCCCTTATTCAATTTTTCACAAATTTTACATGGATTTTTACCCCCATTTTTATTATGTTCTGCATTTCCAAATGTTCTCTTATTCATAAATCTTTTTTTGTTGACCATATGTTCATACTTGTTTACTTCATTAAACAAATCTAGTATCTTGTAATCCTTCTCTATCGATCTTGTTAAGTATGAATTCTGGTAGTCCGGAAGCAACAAGATCTATCAAAGTACCGGTTGAATTGATCTTCTCGTATCCAATAGAAGTTTTTCTTTTCTCATAGCATAATCCAACAGAGAACCATCTTTGTATCTAAATGATAGTGCGTATGTGACAGGGTTCCATCCTTTGTTTGCAAATGTTTCACAGAATTTGTTTTTCCATGTTGACCACCCTAAGTTCATTGTTAGTTTTATAATCATGGAACTGTACCAGTCTATACAAGATTTATCCATGAACAATGTGAGTATTTCAATTTTTTTTCCATCCATGGTCACATCAAACCGCAAACATTCTTTTTCAAACACTTCTATCCACTGGCTTGCATTTGTATTTTTAGTACAGAATTTTTCTATAACAAACTTCTCAGCAATGTTTTTTAAGCTCTGTAGCTTATCTTCCATTAACTTTTCAATCAATTTTCCAAATGCATCTTCTTTTTGATGTACTTGTAAACTTTTTTCGTCCAATTCTTCGAGGTATTGATCTCCGAACTGTAGGTTTCCATCTTCGTCTACATATATTTTTTTTAGTTCTTCCGTCATGGTTAACCAGACTCTTCTAACCTGGTATCTTTTTTTCAAACTATTTTTTATTTTATTTTTTGTTATTAGTTTTTGGGGTATTATGCCGTGTTGCACTACCTCCTTCTTCAGCCAACGTTTCGGACAGCGTTGCAGTGTCCATCATCGGGGCAGATGTGTAATAGTTAGGGGTGATGTTTGTACTTATCTACTTAGGAGCGATACCGTGTCGCCAGCTCCACTCCTCTACGAGCTGGCGCTACAATATACTTCAACATGTTGAAGTATATTGTAGTGCCAGTTGTATATTGTAGCGCCAGTATTGTCGCCAGCTCGTAGAGGAGTGGAGCTGGCGACACGGTATCGCTCCTAAGTAGATAAGTACAAACATCACCCCTAACTATTACACATCTGCCCTGTTGATGGACACTGCAACGCTGTCCGAAACGTTGGCTAAAGAAGGAGGTAGCACAACACGGCATAATACCTCAAAAACTAATAACAAAAATATTTTTGGCCATGAAAATTTAAAATTGTATCTATTTTTTATTTTTCCAAAAGCACCACTTTTCATTATCTCCTCGTGATGGCTGGCGGATTGTAGCATTTCTGGTATTGTAAACACTTTTTCATCACTTGTGACTATTTTTGTAATGCTAATAATATTTGACCTGCCATCGCCTCCAGGTAATAGCGTAAATTCGAACTGAAGTTTCTCCATTTTTGGTTTAAAACGAAATGTCGTTTTATAATAAGTTGAGAGGTTTAATTCCTTTCTATTAATTTATAAATAAAACACTTGTGTTGCAAAGTTTTTTAACAAAGAAACGACATTTATGATTATTTATATCACTTTCCTTTGAATGGTTTCTAGTGTCCGACCGAAACTAGTTTTTACGGCCGAAACCGAAACCGAAACTGAGTTTCGACTTCGGTCTCAGGTTCGGCCGAAACCGAAACTTCCATATAAGGCCATGTTTTCGTAGAAAAAAAATAGTCAATCCTAATTAATCAGCCTTTATTTTTAAATCATAAATTAATCATACAGTCTCTGTTATTTGAACTAAAAATAAACGTAACATAATTATCACTCCAATTTGGGAGGCGGGAATGGGTACCGCTGACCGGAAACCTTTATTGGATAACCAACACCTCTGCCATAGGTCACCCCAAGTGGTTCGCTACGTTTGGTGATTAAGCAGGGGTGCCCGGGTTCATGGGATGAGGTGTGTTTAGGTCTGATAACCAGGACACACTGAACCCCAGATTCCTACCCACCTCTTAAACCCTTTTCCTTCCCAGAACCATCCTCTCCTTCCTTTCCCTAAAAAACTCTCCACACAGCATCCCCAAAGATGACATAGGCCCTCAGGGAAATTATTTTCCTCAGGGCCTCCTGTGTAGAGCTCATGTTAAAAAAAAAACTCCTTATTTCAAATAAATTATTTATGCTTTTTGAAACCGTAATCGTAAATCGCTTCGTAAATAATATTTAAAACATTACTAAAAACACGTTGCTTACAAACGTTGTTCTACCATATAAATTATTTCTAGTGAATAATTTGGTTGTTAAATAAAAAATAACGAATGTATTGTAAGTGTGTTGGGATGGGATCTATGACAGAAATAGGAATGGAGCGCTGTAGACGATGACCGCCGTTAAAAACAAAAAAACAACAACAAAAGTAGGAAAATGAAATAAAGAAAATCAATATAAATTTTGAAGAGCAATTGAATGTAAGATATTTTTGTCAGTCCGTCTTTAGCCAACACAAATAAGCTCGATGGTTTGCCCACGCCAGAACATGATGCCGAATGATATATCAAAATGACGCGACGCTTCTCATGAATGTCTTACGCATGGATGGATGAAATTTCGATGAGGCCAACGTAGCGCCATCTGTCATTCACCAACATAAATAATTTCGTTCTGTTTAAAATACGAAAGACGGTTAGTTTGTTCATACAAAAATAGTAAAATCGCGATTAAAAATGGGAGGGTGGGGGTAGGCGGGTTAAAATTTGGGGTTGTAGGTATTTTTGATGTCAAATAATAAAAAATACAAATAAAAAAAAAAGTAAAAAAAATAGAAATATTTTTTCTGGATAGGGACACCCTAATCACCTAGCGGTATGAAATATAATTTAAAACGTATTCTCATACCTACCAAATATACATAAAAAAAATTAATTAAAATCGGTCAAGCCGTTTCGGAGGAGTGCGACCACAAACACCGTGACACGAGATATTTTATACGTAAGATTAACAAATAACATAAAATAAAAGGTAGAAAACAAAATTACTTTTTTAAACCGAATTTCTTTATGTCCACTAAACAAAAAATACTCTTTCATCTTAAGAATGACCAGGACATATTGAACCCCAGATTCCTACCCACCCCTTAAACCCTTTTCCTTCCCAGAACTCTCCTCGTCTTCCTTTCCTTAAAAAAACCCTTCACACAGCATCCCCAAAGATGACATAGGCCATAGTGTGGAGCTCATGTAAAAAAAAACAAAATAATTTCAGAGGCGGGAATGGGTACCGCCGCCCCGGGAACCTTTATTGGATAACCAACACCTCTGCCACAGGTCACCCAAGTGGTTCGCTACGTTTGGTGATTTTTCAGGGGTGCTCGGGTTGAGGTTTTTTTTGTTATGGGATGAGGTTTGTCTAGGTCTTGAAGGGGATGACCAGGACACACTGAACCCCAGATTCCTACCCACCCCCTTTCCTTCCCAGAACTCTCCTCTCCTTCCTTTCCCTAGAAAGCCCTCCACACAACATCCCCAAAGACGTCATAGGCCCTCAGGGAAATTATTTTCCTCAGGGCCTATCATGAACTAAATCATTTCAATAGCGAAATAAAACTTACCTTTTTCAAAATAATGTTATGTACTTAGGGGGTAAAGTTCGGTTTATGGGCCAAATTCCTAAAAAATAAAACTAGTTATTTTTATACTAATTTGGGGTCGGGGAATCCGAATCTGAAAGAATTAGGCGGCGGCAAGCAATATTAACTGAATTACAGGACTTTAAAAAATTTTATACACATACAGGAAAATAATCATTCCGGAAGTATTTTGACACATGTAGTACAAAGATCATAGAAAAACACGATAACATAGATGTTTTTACCACACAAAATTAAGTGTTGCCATTAAGCAGTAATATTTATAACGTAAAATAACATGTTTATATTTTAAGTACTTATTTTTTATAATTGATTCTCAAATATTTTAGGAAGGTACACCAACTAGTATTGTGGAGTTTTTATGCCTTGACGCGAGTAGGCGTTATAAAGGGGCACGTTCTTTTGTATCACAAACCATGTTACATAAACCCGGCGTAGCTGCTAAACTACTTGAAAACAGGGATGTTTTTTTGCCGTGACGCGAGCAGGCGGTATAAAGGGGCACAAACCATGTTACACAAACCTAGCGTAGCCGCTAAACTACTCGAAAACAGGGATGTTTTTTTTGCCGTGACGCGAGCAGGCGGTATAAAGGGGCACAAACCATGATACACAAACCTAGCGTAGCCGCTAAACTACTTGAAAACAGGGATGTTTTTTTGCCGTGACGCGAGCAGGCGGTATAAAGGGGCACAAACCATGTTACACAAACCTAGCGTTAGGTTAGGATAGGTTAGGGACGCGAGCAGGCGGTATAAAGGGGCACAAACCATGTTACACAAACCTAGCGTAGCCGCTAAACTACTTGAAAACAGGGATGTTTTTTTGCTGTGACGCGAGCAGGCGGTATAAAGGGGCACAAACCATGTTAAACAAACCTAGCGTAGCCGCTAAACTACTTGAAAACAGGGATGTTTTTTTGCCGTGACGCGAGCAGGCGGTATAAAGGGGCACAAACCATGTTACACAAACCTAGCGTTAGGTTAGGTTAGGTTAGGTTAGGTTAGGGACGCGAGCAGGCGGTATAAAGGGGCACAAACCATGTTACACAAACCTAACGTTAGGTTAGGTTAGGTTACGCATTTTTAAGACTACGAATTTTCATACTTTTGGTTTAAGAATACGCCGTTGAGATAGTCGTAATTCATCAGGTTAATGTGTTATGTGAAGAATTATCGTGTCGGAAATTATTGATATAGGGATAAATATTTTTGAGAGCTGGTAACACTGCCGGCACATGTTTTTGTATATTTCTTGTTTTTCTATGATCTTTGTACTGCGTGTGTCAAAATACTTCCGAAATGATTATTTTCATGTGTGTGTGTATAGAAAATTTTAACGTCGTTTAATTCAGTTAATATTGCTTGCCGCCGCCTAATTCTTTCAGATTCGGATTCCCCGGCCCATAGTTAGTATAAAAATAACTAGTTTGATTTTCTAGGAATCAAAATGCTTCCAAAATGGCTATTTTCCTGTATGTGTATAAAAATTTTTAAAGTCGTGTAATTCTGTTAATATTGCTTGCCGCCGCCTAATTCTTTCAGATTCGGATTCCCCGACCCCAAATTAGTATAAAAATAACTAGTTTTATTTTTTAGGAATTTCGCCCATAAACCGAACTTATTCCTACTTAGGTATAAACACCTCCAATTTCACAACAAATAAACCAAACTACCGCAAAGTTCACGGAGCGAACACAAACAAGTGAATCAAGTCCTGACACGACTATGAGCGCGGACGCAGCAAAATGACACTTCGTGGCTCGCAGTTCAGTGCACCGAACATGTCCGATCGCAGAACGAAACCTCCCGAATTCAGTTTCGGTTTCGACCGTAGTTTCGGCTGGATTGCGGCCGAAACCGAAACTAAGCCGAAACTCGTTTTTTGGCCGAAACTAGGCCAAACCGAAACCAAAAGTTCGGTCGGACACTAATGGTTTCTTCTAACAAAATCTCATATTTTACAATCAAATAATAGAATAACAAAACAAATGACAATTGATGATTGCATTCTAACTGACACTATAGGATTCAAATTTAAAGGGAATATATTTCCTTTACATATATATATCCCAAAAGTCGGAGAAAAGTTCGAAAAATATAGTGCTCTAAATTGGGGTCTAAGAAAGCTGTCACTTAAATTCGCTCTTATAGAAAACCGCTTCGACTTAACATAATCTGTTGTTATTTATTACCTTGTGAAAAAAGTTCCTGGCTGCTTTTCAATGTAGAAGCTTCAGTGTAAGAGATGGTCGCTTCTCCCGGTTCCGTTACTGCATCACTCGCCTCGGTAGAATCAGTTGCATACTCCACAGAATGTCCCTTGGTATCCTCTTCATAAAAGTTCCCATTTTGCACACTGCATAAAAATGGCGCTTGATTCTGAAAGTCCTGTAAATTTAAAATGAGTTTAAATTTTGTACCTAGATCATTAAAATTAACTAATAAATGGACAAATAATATTTTAGTAGGTACGTTTTTATATATTGTAAATCTTAATATGTAAAACAAAGTCGGGTTAGTTACACTATTTATAACACGAGATCGGCTGGACCGATTTTGATGATCTTTGATTTGTTGGATTTGTCTCCGCCCCGAATAGGATAATAACTATTAAAACATCACAAAAGTTAATGAAATAAATAGTTATAAAGAAAATTATTTTCCCCATACATTTTGTATGGAATGAATTCTCCTATTTTGAAAGAACTGCAGCAATATTGTGAGGGGTATAATATTGAACTGTGCATGAATTCCAAACATTCAAAAACGTCAAATGTCAATGCGTTGATTGTTGTGCATTTGTTTTTAATCATATAATGCTGCCCTTCTTTCTTACACACTCAATGTCAATAGTCGAAAATGAGACAAATGGTGAACGTATGTCTGCACACCTCCAAAGGAAAAATAAAATAATTATAATAAATCTCTGAAATGAAACGCATTTTTTTACATAAGCTCCACACAGGAGGCCCTGAGGAAAATAATTTCTCTCAGGACCTATGTCATCTTAGGGGATGCTGTGTGGAGGATCTTTTTAAGGAATGGGGAGGATAGAAATTTCTGGGAAGGAAAAAGGTATGAGGGGTGGGTAGGAATCTGGGGGTCAGTGTGTCCGGGAGTGACGGACGTATAAATCCATCCTTCCAACTGTGGTGCAAGGCAATGGGTCGAGAGAGTCCGGCTGGAAAGGTCAAAAGGCCTCCCTCAACCAGTCTCTCTCGATCCGGCCCGCAACGCAGCAGGTGGGCAGACGCATCAACTGCAAAGACCCGGACATAAGTCACCTCATGAACCCGGGCACCCCTGCTAAATCACCAAACGTAGCGAACCACTTGGGGTGATCTATGGCAGAGGTGTTGGTTATTCAATAAATGGTTCCAGGGGCGGCGGCACTCGTTTCCCGTAAGTAATTGTAAAAGTAAGAAAATCACAAAAAAATAAATCCGTACACAACACCATCTCTGATACTGACAAAAACAAAACACAGACAGTTGCGCATTGATAATTGCTTCATTGCGTAATTTTTAACTTAATAAAAAAACTGAATTTAATTCAACAGCTATTGATTCTGAGGCGGTACGAAGTTCGTCGGGTCAGCTAGTAACTAATAAACCATCACGCTGTTTTAGCAGGGGTAGACAGAGAGGACAGACCGCCAAACAATTCGGTCTTGGCACACACTTCTTGTTTCATTCGCATTCATACATCGTATCATAATGCATAATGAGTACATATGTATAAGTGGACATTACGTTGTATGTATATGTTCCTAAATATTTGTATTTACTCACCACAGGTTCAAATACATTGACTAGAGGATAGTTGATGTTGGTTACTTCATCTAAGTAAGTTACTGGTATGTAATACTTCATATGGAAGACATCCAATGGAGTTGGGCCCTCGTTTAAAACCTGAAGGCAATTAAAAATTGATAATGCACTTTGTGTTTGTGAACACAACGGTTTCAAGACATTTTTGGGTTCTTTGATTTCATATTCAGGCAAATAGGCAAAATTTGGAGATGGGTTATTGACCTCGAAAATTCGATAAATACGTTGTCTGGGCTCAGCAGATATGTGAAATAGACAAGTATCATTTTTAATTTAATTTCCTATTTTAGTTTAAAATTTACTGTTTTAGTCTGAAGCCCTCCATGGTCGAGGGGTAAGGCTCTTGACTAGCAATCCAAAGATCGCAGGTTCAAATCCCAGCGTGCGTAAGTAAATTTTATTTGATTGAATTGTGTTCTTTCGCAATTTAATATTTGCAGCTTGTTTCATAGTGGAAAATACTCTCAGTATCGCATTGGTGTAAGATAACCATTCAGAATTGAAATGTTGCTTGAAATGACTTTAGCGGAGTTTGGTGACCTTGGTACTTCTCCACCTTCCTCTTCTCCCATCTCCTTCTCCTCCCTACTACTGTCAGCTTCACAACATACCTCATACCTGGCATGTCATAGTCTCACTGACTCCGAGCGGTTAGTAGCAGTTCGAACTCTTGCGCGGGATTCAGATTTAACATTTAACGACTCGCTAATGGGTCTAACGGACCCAGATCTTCGTATTTTGTGTTGTAACTTTGAAATTTTGAGATTTGCGACGTTGTGGCTCTTAGACCTTTCAACAATAGTGTAGCATGATAGATGATAGCATAAGTCGTCAGTTATCATGCTGCGTGTGAGTGTTACGGTTTGAAAAGGTGTGATGACCCGGTAGCGACTAAATACGTAAGTGTTTTTTCCATCACGTTATTACTATTTACTTACCTTTTTTTGCTTTATTTCATAGAAAATGGCTACCAATAGGTTTTGGAGACCTAATGAAATAGAAGAATATCCAATGAAGAAATAAGAAACGAAGACTGTTCTGAGACTGAAGACTATTTAGAAATAAGTGAGCATGAATCGGATTCCGAACAAGAAGGTGATAATGGCCTGTGTAACTGGAAAAAAAGATAGAAAAACCAAAGTTTTTTGGGTAAAATGCTATGTACCAATTTGTGGTGAGCACATGACGCAACTTTGTTCAAATTGTTATAATCAAATTTGTGGTAGAAAGAGACCGAAAAATATAGAGACGTGATTTTATTCCAAAGAAGATATTTTATTAATTAAGTTGTTTTTATTTTCTATATAGATTGATTTTTCATTATTATTTGTTTAAGTAGGTTCATCATAGTACTGTAAGAAAATATAGAAGATTTTGCTTAAAATAAATTATTACAGAAATTATAAGAATTAGCCTTAACCTTGTCATAAAAGTATGATAAAATTTTTTTAAATTTTGTAATGACTTTTTGATACGGTAAAAACAATAAATATTAGTAATTATTTTAATTTTATAAACTAATGTTTAAGACAAAATTTGTATGCATAGCACAAAGGGTAACTATTATTATAAGCAATAATTGTCAGCCTGAAACACTCATTTACATTGAAAAATCTTCCGAGAAAAGATACTTGCCGCCAACGGGACTTGAACCCGTGTCCTTCTGATTGCCGGTCGGATGCTCTGACCACTGAGCTATGGCGGCTTATCTAATACCCGCCAAATAATTCAATATATACTGGTGTTTCATTCAACAATTACTGATTATTATATTTTTCCACCTGAAAACAACCAACTTTATTTTTGTGAGGGAGGTATTGTAAGTACTAAATCTAAGTTGGTTGTTTTCAGGTGGAAAAATATAATAATCAGTAATTGTTGAATGAAACACCAGTATATATTGAATTATTTGGCGGGTATTAGATAAGCCGCCATAGCTCAGTGGTCAAAGCATCCGACCGGCAATCAGAAGGACACGGGTTCAAGTCCCGTTGGCGGCAAGTATCTTTTCTCGGAAGATTTTTCAATGTAAATGAGTGTTTCAGGCTGACAATTATTGCTTATAATAATCGTTATAAATATTAGTAATTGATTGATTTTTTTTTCTTTATTATTCACACATTATCCTTATAAGAAAGTAAACATGCACTTTTATTGAGCAGTTTTGGAATAAACATGTGATATTATACTGGGTCCAGCGCACCCCATAGCGAGTATTTGTGTTACAAATTGACACGGGAGTCCCTAAGTGTTAAAATTTAAAAAAAAAAACACGATACCTTACCTGATATGTGTGGGATATTGTAACATTAGGAGTTTTCTTCAAACTTGGGTTGATGTAAATATAACCATCGCCAGCTGCCTCCCTATAACAAAAAAAGTCTGTATATACGATAATGAAAAAATATTAAAAAACCTAAACAGGGGTCCTAGCATGGTCGGTCGATATAGGTTTTATCGAAAATGTCGGTAACTTGACATTGCTCCCGAGCACGACTGCAGGCCGCTAACGAACAAACAGCAGTTCACATCGACTAAGGGTTCGTAATTTATTTGACGTAAGCTGTATTTTGTTCGTCAGCGTCCTGCAGTCGTTCTCGGGAGCTATTTCAAGTTACCGACATTTTCGATAAAACCTATGTCGATGGACCATGCTAGGGGGCCAGAAAGACCTTATTTAAAAATATGTAGTCAGTAAATTGCCTTACCCAACAACAAGAATATTGGCCCGAGTTATTAATTGAATGTCCAGTTCTTGTATATTATCTTCCGGGGTGACTTCTTCTCCTCCGCTGATAGCTGATATGTTAAACTTTATGGCAGAGTGGTAACTTGTGAGCAACGATGCATCCAATTCAATGATTAGGAAACTCTGGAAATATTATTTATTTATTTATTTATTTGTTTTACTTTACGCCCAGAGGGCTTTTACATAAATAAATAAAGGCAGTACATCTTTAACATGAGAAAGAAATAATATTAATAAAATTACAATAGAAATAAAACGGTACATAAATGAAATAAAAATATAAGCAACAAAAATTTTAAGTACAGTGAGATATACTCGTAATAACAATAACTTACGATTAAAAAATACATACATGATATAAAAATACAAACAACAAAAATTTAAAAGTAAGGTGATCAGAGGTTTACAAAATCGCAACATTAATCTTGTCCAATAACACCTTAGTAGTTTTCACCCCTCCGAATTTTCGCCAATATGCACTTGAGATGTCTCAAACAAAATGACATTTTACGAAAACTTTGTGTTATTACCGCTTCACAATTAAAGCTCTATAAATGAAACATTTCTGTACGTAGCCGAATAGTAAAAACTATTTTAGAAAGGTTACAAAATAAGCTTTCGAATTATTATATTACAAATAAATATTAAGATTTGTAAATATTAAAATTTTGCATGCAAACTTTAAAAATAGGTAAAAATGACGCACATGATGTTTTTTATGTGAAAACGGTACTAAAATCACAGATTATGTAAACAACAATACTTATTCTATTGTATATATGGGTAATAAACACTTTTGTCACCTCACTTTTTATCATTTCATATAAAAATATTTAATAAAAATTAAAAATATAGAGCGCGGACGAGCTGCCGGGAGTAAATTAGCGCGGGAAAATATTTTTGTCAATTACGCGACTGACAGCTGATTCCTGTTATGTATTTCTATAGACAACTTGATAGAGATGTACAGCTTGATCTACTATCGACCTCTTAATTTTTGGTTTAGGGATGTAACTAAAACAATAACGGAGTTAGAACGATTTCTATGGAAACACACGCGCTGACGTGTAAACACGCTTATTGTACTTGACTGCTGTCCTATTTCTAACGCTTATATAGCGGGAGTTCGGAACTGTCCAATTTATATTTTAATATTTTAGATTAAGAAAGTCACTTGAATAATTTTTTTTTTAAATAACTAAATAATACTACAAGTTGTGACGGTTTATAATATTTCAATGAATTTACTAAGACATTACATTTAATTAGGGAAACGTAGAGATAGTTTAGTAAAGTTTTCGATGTAAGGGTAGTTTAATAAATTTTCCTAAGAATTTCCTTAGTTAGTACTTGTATCATGGATAAATGATTTAATTGTTTCATATTTAAATTGTGTTAGCGACATATTCCATACATCTATGTGCGAATACGTATTGCCCAAGTGTTGAATTCTGTGTAGTGGTACATTGAATAGTGCCCTGGTCGTAGTATTACCACGGTAAAATGGTAGTACTGACCTTGTGTTTCTTGCCGGCACATTCAAATTTATGAGCGCCAAGAATTCAGGGCTGTCAATTGTATTATGCAAAATTTTAAATAAAAATACTAGATCGAAAAAATTTCTTCTATCGCTCAAATTTAATAGATTAGATAATCGCAGTAGATAAGTTTAGTTTGATTGTTCTTTTGGTATTTTTAGTTTATAATTTTAAAATCTTAGGATTTTTTTTGTGCTCTTTCTATTGTTTAAGAATGCACGTCATAGTGAGGAGACCATACAGTTGAGTTATATTCAACCTCACTCTTCACTAGTGATATGTACAGAAGTTATAATGTTGGTAAAATCTTTAGCCACTCTTAGTACAAAACCTAACATTTTTAAACCCTTTGAGATATTTTTAATGTGTGGTATGAAGCTAAGTTTGGTGTCGAAAGTAACACCTAAGTCATTAATTTCGGAAACATATCCGAGAATTAAGTTATTGATTGTGTAATTGAAAAAAATTGGATTTTTTATTTTTAAAAATCTCATTGTTATGCATTTATTAACATTAAGGTATTAAGCTTGTTACTAATTTTGACAAGTTTTCTGAGAGATTATAACAGTCGTCCAGGCTTCGAATTGCTTTATAAAGTTTCAAATCATCTACGAACATAAGTACGTCTATATCTTTAAAAATGTTACCAATGTCGTTCACAAAAAAGATAAATAATATAAATACATAAATATTATAAATTTAAAGAACAAACAAAATTTACATGTTGCATCTGGATTTGGGAATTACAATGGCACAACTCAAAAAACTTCTTTTTTCAGGAGAGCAGTTTGAGTGTATTAAATCAGTTTATTAACCAATAAAAAAACATTGTCTTACAAAAGTTGGGAAGCCGTAATGTAATTTCATTACATATCTAGTGGATAGTTCAGATCAAATGATCATTGTGCCACTATTTTTGCTTGAATTCGAGTAAAATATTGTAATATTACAATGACATTTTCGCTTTTAAGGCCACAAAAATATTTTTAAGAATTGTGCCGTTTTTATCGAAGGTAGAACAGATATCCAGGAACATTTCTGCATATTAAACTCAAAAATGCAGTTTTTTGCCTTGTGCCACTATTATTACTCAGGTGTGATATGTTCAAAGCCATAGATAATGTTGTAAAGAAGGGGGACGGGCCATAAACCATTATTAGTATGAAAGTGTATGCAAAAAGTGCAGTCAACATTGTTCACCCATACTTGTCGTTATATTGCTGCAGCTCTTTCTTACACATCAATGGTGAGACACAAAAACGTGTGACTGTTTCCTCCAAAGTACTACTTTTTCCTTGGAGGAAACAGATACGTCTTATTACAGTTCAGCCAAGGCGATGGGAATTTTTTCGTTTCATTTTCTTTATACATTTAAGGGAGATGTATGATAATGATTGTTGGGGGGGTGTTTCTTTTGGAGGGGTGCAGACATACGTTCACCATTTGTCTCATTTTCGACTGCTGTTATTTAGAGTACAATAAAAAGCTGCAGCATTATATGTTTAAGAACAGAAGCAAAACCATCGTCACATTAGCATTTGACATTTTTGAATTTTTGCAGCTCACTCACACTTCAACGTTATCTTTGTAACTATATTCCATACTTTCAAAATTATGACCTCACGGTGCCGTGTATGAGAGAGATGCAAGAAAATGTTTTTTTTTTCCTTTTAAGGAAACAAACCTACGTACATTGTGTATCTCATCTTTTGAAAGAACTGCAGCATTATTAGAATAAAGAATGTATTTTATGCTTTTTTTATGCCGATACGGTACCACCATGTAATACTAAAAGAGGTAAAAAAAAAGTATATAGATCATCACGGTAATACTAAAAGCGCTCACTGGTACAAATCACAAAGTGAATGAATTACCTTAGAATGAGTGGCAAGTGGATTTTCAAAATCACAGGAGAGCAGAGAATCGATGAGACGACAGCGCGGGGGCACCCTGAGCAGGGGCGCTACGGATGGCGGTGTGAATTCCACACGAGCCAGGAAGGCAGGATCACCAATATTCTCCACACTTATGTTTAGAGTGATGACTGAATTCGATCCAATTACGTATGGATTACTAAAATATTATTTAAACACATGTTTATTATAATATATTATGTCACAATCGAACATGGGATTAATTTACTTTGAAAAAGTATTAGGTCGTCTGCTACAAAAAAATTTCATGTTTTTTACAAATATAATATACTGGCGAGTTCCTGGCATTCATACAATTCCACTTAAATAAAGTAGTGTCTGACCAAACTTTCGGTTTCGGCCTAGTTTCGGCCCAAACTACGGCCAAAACCGAAACTGAATTCGGGAGGTTTCGTTCTGCGATCGGACATGTTCGGTGCACTGAACTGCAAGCCACGAAGTGTCATTTTGCTGCGTCCGTGCTCATAGTCGTGTCAGGACTTGATTGACTTGTTTGTGTTCGCTCCGCGAACTTTTTGGTAGTTTGGTTTATTTGTTGTGAAATTGGAGTTGTTTATACTTAAGGTGAAACGTAACGTACGTTATAATCTACGCATTCACAGATAGCGCCAATTAAATTATTTTAGGTTTTTAATACTTTTTGCACGACATGCTTTAAAATATGAAGGTTAATTAATTGTTTGCGCCCGTACATATTGATTATAAACTAAAACAAACAGTTTTGTCCGTAAACAAACCCAAATCTTTCAAGAAAGGCTGACAAATCTAATTTTTCATCGGTGACTCAATCCAATATTGGATTTGTCAGCCTTTCTTGAAAGATTTAGGTTTGTTTATGGACAAAATTATTTATTTTAGTTCATAATAAATATGTACGGGCGCAAACTATTAATTCACTATCATATTTTAAAGCATATCGTGCAAAAAGTGATAAAAACCTCAAATAATTTAATTGGCGCCATCTGTGAATGCGTAGATTATAACGTGTGTGACGTTTAACCTTAACATTATTTCGAAATAGGTAAGTTTTATTTCGCTATTGAAATGATTTAGTTCATGATAGATCCTGAGGAAAATAATTTCCCTGAGGGCCTATGTCATCTTTGGGGATGCTGTGTGGAGGATTTTTTTAGGGAAAGGAAGGGAGGAGAGTTCTGGGAAGGAAAAGGGGTGGGTAGGAATCTGGGGTTAAGTGTATCCTGGTCATCCACCTTCAAGACCTAGACAAACCTCATCCCATGAACCCGGGTACCCCTGCTAAATCACCAAACGTAGCGAACCACTTAGGGTGACCTATGGCAGAGGTGTTGGTTATCCAATAAAGATTCCCGGGGCGGCGGTACCCATTCCCGCCTCCCAAATTATTTTGTTCTTCAGATGAAAGAGTATTTTTTGTTTAGTGTACCTAAACAAATTAAGTTTAAAAAAAGTAATTTTGTTTTCTACCTTTTATTTTATGTTATTTGTTAATAATATTTAAATAGGTACCAAATACCTACAATTTTTTTTTTAATATTATTTACGAAGCGATTTACGATTACTATTTCAAAAAGCATGCATAATTTATTTGACATAAGGAGTGATAATAATGTTATGTTTATTTTTAGTTCAAATATCAGAGACTGAATGATAAGTATATGATTTAAAAATAAAGGCTGATTGATTCAGATTGACTATTTTTTTTCACGAAAACATGACCTTATATGGAAGTTTCAGTTTCGGTTTCGGCTGTAAAAACTAGTTTCGGTCGGACACTAAAATAAAGGAATTGTTTCCCCCTGCTTGTACTTTCCCCATTCCCCTTACGTCTCCCCTTCCCCTCCCGCGTCCTCTTCTCCACCAAACAGCAGAGTTCACCATTATTTATTTATTTATTTTATTTATTTAATACATGAATTATCAACAGTACATATAGTTTTTTGTGATATTTCACCCTCCATGCTAGGGATGACCCTGTGTTATGGCGGGTGAAATTATATATAATATATATATAATATATATATATAAATATATATATACCTACATATTTTTTTAAAATATCTCTGTATATTTGATAAAAATATAATATCGCCAGAATATTACAATAACAGCTTGTAAAAATATTACATCAGTATTCTTAGGCAGTGAGGGTGAGATTCGCGGGTTTTGTAGAGATTCGGTTGGTGGGCTGAATGGTCTAGAAGTCACATTTGGGAGATTTCTCATACCAGGCCTGGATCTCTGGGAGGGCGGGGAGGGCAAGTTGGGTTTGGTAGCCAGAATGTCCTGGCGGGCAATCAGGTTCAGGTAGTCCACCAGACCCATGAAGAAGAAATCGGCCCACGTAAGCTTTCCGGATAACCGAAGTTATAAGGTGTCAAAATGTCGATATTAGTTGCACTTATCATATTTTGACCAAAACCATGAATATAAAATATTCATTTTTCGAAGAAAACTTCTTCGGAAAGGTTTTCGCTTTGTGATGGCATTATTTATTTTAATGACAAGACAAATAACTTTGTTTAAATCACTTTTATTTATACACAATCAACATGTTTCGTGAACGATGTTCACATCATGAGGATCAAATGTATACTATACATTTAGGATAAAATGTATACTATAATAATAAAAATAAAAGTGATGTAAACAAAGTTATTTGTCTTTTCATTAAAATAAAATATTCTTTGCGGTAGATTTTGTGACTTAAGTAGTTTTTTTTTTCAATTTACGTTTGTCTTTAATTTTAAAAATTAGATATTCAATAACTTACTTCTCCAAGAATTTGACCTTTAGATTGAGGTCAGGCTGACACACGAGGTTGTCCCCGCAACTGGTGGCAAAAGGGACACGAAGCAAGGTCTCTCGCTTAGTGGAGGGGCGGAGTACCGCACACTTTTCACAGAAAACTAAATCTGAAATCAGATGTCCAAACATTACAACAGAATAACCACATTCCAAATTTTAGAAATAGTTAACTTACTACCAGCGTTCATATTTCATCAGGGTTCAAACCTCTCTTACAACAACTCATCAAATTTATGGATTCAAAATTCTATCCTTAAAATTTTACATAATTATTAAACAAGTTCTATCCTTAAAATTTTACATAATTATTTTAAAAAAATATCGTCTTGTCTTTTGACAGTTAAATTAATAAATCAAAGCTTAAGGGCCTGCAACCCGGATTTGTACCGATTTATTACATATTTACCTTAAACACGCTAAGTTTGAAAGCTCTTAAAAGAATATATGTTATTCTTGAAGATGATATCTAGACTTTGCCTGCGCCGAAACGCAAATTATATAAAATTCCCTCGATAGAAAAAAATCGCAAAGTATGCTCCAAAAATTATTATTAACACGTTTGTTTCAGTTATTTTACAAGTTATACGTATGAAAAAATTCACAGTGTTTCTTTAAATGCTGTTTAAGATAATGCCCGCGAGATTTTTGCTATATTTTAAACGAGTCGTGTTTTGTTAAACATTTTCGCAATTTTCACATCGATTTTGTTGCTGTAAATGTTAGCGCTCTCCTCTAACATTCGTAATTTCGTATCTCTCCACCTTTTTCTTTTCGGCCCCGGTTGCAGAGCCTTAAGAAAATGGCAAAGCGAGTTGAAAAAATTTTCATTGACAGAAATTCCTAATACAAAAATCTTTTGCTTAGCTCGTGACAACAGAGCTGAATTTGGTTTTTACGAGAAGATCATAAAAT
The DNA here is from genome assembly GCA_929108145.2 of Limnephilus rhombicus. Taxonomy (NCBI): domain Eukaryota; kingdom Metazoa; phylum Arthropoda; class Insecta; order Trichoptera; family Limnephilidae; genus Limnephilus; species Limnephilus rhombicus. The sequence goes on from OV815283.1 coordinate 30,949,505, forward strand.
AAGATTTTTATATAAGGAAATTTTAATGCTTACCAAACATGGGATTCTGTTTTAGTTCAAAATTTGCTTCAACTTTGATTGGGCGAGAAAAATTATTCTTGGAGGGCTGAAAGAATCATAAATATATCAACAACCAAATCATAAAAACGTATTTTATCCATTACTGCAAGGGATTGATTTTATGGTCCAGTTAAAAAATAAAATACAACCAAAAAAATATTTTATCAACATTTTAAATTTAGAAAAAATTTACATTCTGTGAAATTAATTAAAATGTTTGATACACATGTATTGCATTTTTATGATTAACTAGCGAGTAGTGCACAAATAAATCAGAAGGTTTTCCGACATGTGAGCAGGCCACATACAGTGAGAAAAGCATGGATTTTCCAAATTTACCACCTGCTATCCCTTACCACTACTGTGTCTTCATTGCAAGCTCTCCCTCTCACCCACCCCTCCGTCACCCCTCTCCTACGGGTCCTTTGCAATGAGTCTCCATTCACACCTTTCCTCTCTTTCCCACTCCTCGCTCCCCCATCCTCCTTCCCTCCCTGCCTCTAAACTAAATGATATACACACATTTTTTCAAACAACTTGTGCACCACCTATTGTAATTTTGTTTATACTTATTTCATAAATCCATATCTCACCATTCTACATAGAAACTAGTGATGTAACGAATATTCGCTTATTTTTGCATATTCGCATTCGCAAAGTTCGAGCGAATGTTTTGCGAATATGAACATCAGAAAAAAGAGACGAGACTTTAAATTATAGGATGGACACAAATGCTTCTTAGTATAAGTCTTACGAATCCAACAATTTCCGCGAAACTAAATGGCAAGTCTTCCAAGGCAACCATTTCACCTATTGAATTTTATCAACGGCCAATGACTTCATAGATTTATTATCCCACTGTTTCGTTTTATCGACACATTCTTGAAGCGATATCTGCTTCGTATCGGATTTGCTACTTTGATGGCAATATGATGCCACTTCAAGTGTTTTAGATGTATCCTGTTTTCGTTTTTCACACTTTTCTAATTCGGAAAACTTTGTTTTCTGCATTGCCTTCAAATGATTTCTCACATCCGTTGTAGTTCTTCCTTTTCTAGAATATTCCTTGTTACACAGCTTGCATTTAGCTCGTTCAGCATCGCAAAGTGTAAAATAAGTCCAAATTTCACTAGAATTTGATTTACTCATATTAATCACTAATCAATCACACTCTAACCTTAAAATTCACTTGTTTTTGTTTACGAGCAGAAGACAAATGAAATAAAACAACTGAAGATGCAAACGTGTGCTGCTAAGCCATACATAATTGGCGCCAAATTTAAAAAAAAAACTCAATATTGGCATTCGCATTCGCGAATGTAGGTAGCAGATATTCGCATTTGCATTCGCGTTTCTATTAGTGATGTAACAGTCGTTACTGTCGTTACATCACTAATAGAAACCTTCGAAGCGTGCGCACAACAACTTACCAAAATATCATTGCAATTATCATGGTATAGGAACGCATACGGGACAAACAAAGAAACATAAATTAATATGAAGGTAACTTACATCTATGCGAACTATAACTTCCTTGCAGTAACTATTGCCAGCTAATCCAGGAATAAGATAAGTTGCATCACTTAAATTTTCTAGAGACGCACTTTTATATTCATGATCAACTGCGAGTTTCACTCTTATTTCTGTAAAAAAATCAGTAAATACCAGATTATAGCACCACTTTTTAAGGTGTTAAAAAATCTGTGAATAGTAAGTTCAACCCCTTAAACCTCGGAAGGATATTATTAGCCACAAACATCATATTTTATTAAAGCCTCTCACGAACAGATACCGGGGCGTCCACACATTATATAAGTATTTTTATATTTTTTTCTATAATGTGAATATATATGATTTGTTCAAAGTTAGAAAGAGAAATAATTATCCTTCTCGGTTTATCTCAAGTATTTACCTATGCTTGATTCGATAAATAAAATCCAAAAATTATCAAAGTATGAATAGAAATTTGCAGGATTTATTCCTTGACAATTGAAAGTTAAAAAATGATTTATATTTTTTTATTGTATTAATAAAATAAAAAGTCAAGTTAAAGTTTTCTTGCTATTTCCCTACACTAAAACAATGTGTTTTCTAAATAACGAATCCCTTAAAATTTAGGGACATTTCAACTCAAAATGTTTCGATAAGTTTTTTTTTTACATTTTAATGTTTGATATTATAATATTATTATCTAGAAATATCAATGTTTATTTCAAATACAAACATCTCAATGATAATTTTATCTAGTTTCTAAAATGGTATTTCTTTTTATGACAACTTCAAAAATTAAAAAAATATAAATCACATTTAAAATACATCGGAAGCACTCATTGGGCCTTGTAAGTAAAAATATTTTAAAAATCTAAGGGTTAATAGGTAGGTATGTACAAACCATTAGTAAAAGGTGTAGATCCACTAAATATATGACAAATTTTGGCAGTGAAATTAGTGGACTGCAAAGATAATTCTGATGGGAAAGCTTCAATGGTGGAAGCCACATCTATGGAAGGGTGGCAGCGAAGTAATACAGCCTTGGCACTTTTGTAGGCTCCAATCGCTATATCTGAAATGTATATCAACATTATGATATACATATTTGACTCAAAATTAGCATTATTATACCATTACTAAATTTTAGACAAACTCTTAAAACAGGACTGCCAGGTGTTTTACGGCCGCCCCGACCCAGGACATGCTCACTAGATACTCAATAGCTCTGCAGACACACATACTTGTATTTTTTGATTTTATGTTTTTGCTTTCTTTGTACAAAAAAGAGGCAGGGTAGGCAAATCGCCTACTTTTCGATTTTTTTTTTTTATTTTTCAACCTGTCCCTTTTGAGAAGAAGAGGTACGGTATTTTTTTTCTTCCCATAACACCTGTTTAAGTGACACCTGTAACACCTGTACAGAGTAAGCACTTGCATACTGCTCGCTAACAACGTATGCAGAGACTTTTAAATGTAGAGCCGTTCTGAAGGAGTAACTACTTATACTGTGGCGGGTATGTGGTGGATAACACAACTAACTCCAATGTACTATTATTACCTTTGCAAGAGTTTTTATCGATGTCAACTCCTCTAGAAATACTTATTCCAAAACCTTGCATGTCGTCCATTACAATTCGTTGCGTATAATTGGGGTTGAGACCATTTTTCGCTCCAAGATAAATATAGACAGCTCCTTTCCCATTATTCTCGTATGGAGCACCAATAGCAACATCTGCAACATAATTTTTAAGGTGCTCTATATTTTTCTTGACATTTTGTTTTGAAGAGTTTTATTTCACATGTACATTTGTTACATAATTTTTATTTATTTGCTACCACTTTAGACATATCCATGACAAGATTACTAACTGGTATCAGATAAATAAAAATTAAGTAACAAATATACACACAAAATAAAACTCTACAAAACAAAATAAAGTGTTTCACTAAAATTACAGCAGTTTATCGAATTTAACAAGATGAGAAGTTTGTATTACCCATGAAACCATCTTCATTAATGTCACCAATTGGGGCTATAGAAGATCCAAATCTTGCTCCGTTTTGAAGGCTTCCGTCAATAGTTGCTTCTTGTTCCACTAAATTTGCCTGAAAAGGGATAAACAATCTTCTTATATCTTATATACACGGTGTCCGGAAACTCGAAGTACAAGCGGGAAACTGGTAAATCTACATCACATTCGGAGTCGATTTGTGATATAACTTTTTTGATTTGAGCTTTCGTTTTCGAGTAAATCGGGTCCGAAGTTGTAATTTTTTTGGTTAAACTTGAAAAAAATTGTTCACTAGGGGGTTGATTTCAGCTGTGTAATGTCTTATACATGTATAATGCATCGAAGAGTAAACCGGGCTCAAAAGTTTTTTTAACCCTTTAGTTGCCGAAAAAATGGAAAAATAGAAAAAAAATAATATTAAAATCGAAATGCTGAGATCGAAAAAAATAAAATAGTTTTACCTACCAATAAAACTTATATTATGTACCTAACCTCATTTAAAACCTATATTGAGAGAAGCATTCTCAAATCCCCTTTCGCGTGGCCTTCCCCGATCTTTTTTAGTACCTTGTGACTGTCAAGTGGTCACCAGATGCTAAACAAAAGTATCTACATACATCTAACTTTTGTTTATGGCATTTTTTTCTCATTAGTTCTCACCAGGCAGTGATTGCCTAGGTTTTAAATGAGGTTAGGTACATAATATAAGTTTTATTGGTAGGTAAAACTATTTTATTATGTATCCTGAACCGTCATTTAAAACCTATATTGAGATCTGTTTGTTATCGACTGGTGACCACTAACGCTAATGTGATGATATTAAAACACTGGAATACCTACTCATGTGTTACAGTGGGTGGAATAGAGAAGTCACAGACAATGCCCTATTTACCTCTAGAGAAGTGTTAACTTCTCTTCTATAGAATTTGGCAAAGGTGTCCCGGCTCCTCCAGTTCCCTCGAGCCAGGATGTCATCCAGTCTAAAATTATCCAGCCAGTTAAGTGATGCCACTGCTGCCCGTACGCTTCCCGGTGCAGCTGTGGTCTTAGCTTCTTCTAGAATCGTTTTGACCCAACGGCAATGGCTGTTCTTGAAGCTGCCTTAACTGCTCCTGATGTAGTGATGAAGAGTTCTGTTAAATTCTGCTTTGTTTCTGTCTTCTGTCCGTTCTTTGGAGATTTCAACCAGTTCCTTAATCCAGTATGTTTGGTCTATATTTGGTTGATTGCCATTTAACAGCCTCCAACCTGACTGTTGGTACGTAGCGGAGTCTGTTTTGGAACCGAAAACTGGCCATAACGAGACCCCTTCCTCATCTATGGATAATTTGTCTGGTGAACACTGTAACAAGGTCAGGTCATGCCCTCTTCGTCCCGAAGCTAATAAAAGTAAAGTCGCTGCCCTGCTTGATGTTTCAAAGAGATTCAACTTTTTGGGTGGGTTAGCTTCTAACCAGGTCAACACCACTAAAGGATCCCAGATAGGAGATTTAGCCAATTTAGGATGTCTTATTGCTGCGGCTTTGAGTACTTGTCTGACTAGAGGATGTGAACTTCGGTTTCCTTCTTCAGGGTTACTGAAAGTTGTTACTACCGATTTATGAAGTCGAACTGTGCTGGGAGAGAGACTATCTTCTAGACTAAGATCTGTTAAAAATCGTGCTAGGTTACTTCCTGTAGGGACATTCGGGTTTACCCCATGATTTAATGCCCCCTTTGCCACCTAAGCCAAGCCGGTTTGTATGTTTTAAGGGTGGACTCTCTCCAACCCGACTTTAAAAAATCTTTCTGTTTGTCCAACCAATCTGTTAATGACTGACTCCACCCCGGCACTTCCACACCTCCAAAATGAAATCCTCTACTTGTGGTGGGGTTTCAAGGTTCTGGTGTCTATCAGCACTTCTATCAGTTTCAATATGGTGAATGGAGGACTCGCTGCTCGATTTTTTAAGTCTGGTCTCCAGAATACCTTCTTCCATCTCGGGGCTACAATCAAGTATAGGTCCTTGACCCGGTTCAGGTGTGCTAAAACTCTCGGCATAAGGCACGGCGGGGGGAACACCCAAACTAGAGGAAAATCCCACTCTTGAGTCCAAGCATTGAAAATTTTTGCCTCTTTGTCGAATGCATTGAGGGACACATAATCTTCTACGACGTGGGCTTCTGATGCATACAGATCTATAGTTGGCGCCCCCTATTTTGCAAAAACTAATTTTGTTGCAGCCGGTAAAAGATGCCATTTCGGAGGTTCACGTTTTCAGGAGAGTTGATCTGCTACCTCGTTGAACCTTCCCGGTAAGTAGTGGGCAGAAAGTGAAATGTGATACGTGTCTGCCATTTGAAGGACTTGACGAGTCGCTTCAAGCAATGTCTTGGATCGTGTGTCGCCTTCGTTGCGAAGGTATGCGACCACCGATTTGTTGTCTGACTGGGTAAGAAGACCCGAGTCTGACAGCTCTGGCCCGTGAGGAGTAAGTGCTGCCGGCGAGCATATCCTTGACATTGCTGTGGAGTGGTTGTTGTGTTTGGGACCAAGCTCCATTCAACCTGAGGCCGTTTAGCTGCGCGCCCCATTCCCAGTCCGAGGCATCAGTTGTGAGGTTGTGGCGAATTCCCGGTAAGTAGTGGGCAGATAGTGAAATGTGATACGTGTCTGCCATTTGAAGGACTTGACGAGTCGCTTCGAGCAATGCCTTGGATCGTTTGTCGCCTTCGTTGCGAAGGTATGCGACCACTGATTTGTTGTCTGACTGGGTAAGAAGACCCGAGTCTGACAGCTCTGGCCCGTGAGGAGTAAGTGCTGCCAGCACGGCGAGCATTTCTTTGACATTCCTGTGGAGTGGTTGTTGTATTTGGGACCAAGCTCCATTCAACCTGAGGTCGTCTAGCTGCGTGGGTTTGAATGCAGGTAGCTTGCTTGTAACATGCGAAGGTTAAGCCTGCCTCTACGAATGGCGAAACTAGCAAAATTGAGGTTACCCAAGAGGCCCTGGGCCTGCTCAAGTGACCATCTACCTAGATTAATGTATTGTTTCAGTAACTTTGTTATTTTCACTCTTTTATCTTGCGGGAGATCTTTTAAATCAGCCCTTGAATTCCACATAATTCCCAGATATTCAATTTTCTGAACTGGACTTGGAGTGGATTTAAGGAATTGTATTATCCACCCCAGAGTTTGTTACATTGAAATAGTTTCAAATTTATGAATTTTCAATATATTAATATACTATCAAAAAATTCTCTAAGCAGACAATTATTCTGACACCTTTATCTCTTAATTTTTGCGCTATCCAATTGGTAAGATAAGTAAAAACCTTTGGAGCAGATAATAGTCCAAAGGTAAAGGCAAACATCTCATTTGAAGTAATTCTCCTTAAAAATGAGTCTCAAGAAACGGCGATGGTTCCACTTTAACCATCCAGTCCCCCGGTTGAATAAATGGTGCAATCTTATTAAATGCCGGTAGCTTGCGACTGGCACACTCCCTAAATTTGCCTATAGTTAAAAAATTGTTCAAGCGACGAAGGTTGAAAACCGGTCTAAATGACCCGTCTTGCTTCGGTATGAGAAACATCCGTGACAGAAATGAAGGAGATATTGAAGGCGATGCCAATATCTTTTCCTTTTTCATTTTGTCTATTTGTCGCGTCATTTGTTTTGTGATATGAGTTTTATATGTGGAACTTACCATGTCTGCCAGTATACTTAGCATGGATTTCTGACGGAAGGGTAGCTTGTACCCTCGCAACATCGTTAACAGCATCGGTGGGGCTCCTAAATCATCCCAATTGCTTAGGAACTGTCCTAACTGTCCCCCCTGAAACTCTCTCTGGATAGTCAGACTTTCCTTGTTGCCAAAATTGGCCTGGTTGGTCCTCTCTTCCTCCTCTGGACTCATGTTAGTTGGTTCGCTCACCACGGAAGGCTTTGCTATCGCGAAACGTCCTGCCTTCCCGAAAGGGCCTGCTCTCGCGAAAAGGCTTCCTCGCTGGCCCTTTATACTTGGGCAGCTGCGAGCTGGTTGATGGTTGAGGGGCGAAGCTCGAAATTGGGAGGCATTTATCCAGCCCTCCCATTCGCTTAATCTGAGATTCCAATTTGCTTGGGTCAAAAAGATAACCCGCTGCTGGAGGAATATTTTTAACCGCTTCCCGTACACACTGACTCTTTACTTCATTGAGGATTGCGTCCCTGTGATGCTGGATCGCGTTTGCTCTCTTTCCGCAGACCATCTACAGAACATCTGTAATCACTGCCTGCTACTCTGTATCCGGAGTCCTTCCTCTACTCTCCAGTTCACAGTTCCTGCAGAGATTTTCTGAGGCACTCATTCTGCGAAAGAGGGAATGGCTCAATGCCCCACAGAATTTATCTAGGATTAACGAGACCAATCCCTAGAGAAGTTGATGCACCACTCTCCCGTGCATCTTCCGATCTTCTGAGTCATGCTCGTATTAATTCATGGACAAGCCGCCGCATTTTTATGCACAGATTACGGAAATTATACTTCATTTCAACAAATATTACAAGAAACAACTATTTACGAACATAAAATAGGTTATTAGGTTCTTAATTTAGGTAAATGAAGTAATTAATGCTTTTTTGGTTTGAAACGAAACTTCGCAAATGTCATTTTCAAATTTATGCCTATTTATTATTTAAAGTGTAGCGGCATGCGGCGGCTTGTCCATATTTTACCAAGCTCGTTTTTGAAGCCAAAAAGTTTTGAATATATGAGCTTATATATGGCTACGCTTCACTTGGGCCGAAAGATGATCGATCTTTTTTCGCCAATTTCGGCAACTTTCACTTCGACTCTTTTGATCAAATCACTTTATTTATTTCCTATACTGTCATCTCTACCGAATCGGATGAGAAAATTTCGGACCCGCTCGTTGTTTCAAACACAACACAACACATGTCAATCACAAGACAAGATACAAACAAAGAAAACAGACAAAGAAACAAAGGACCCAAAATGCAGACAATCTTTGCTGTGTTCACCACATATATTGTCATTTATCGGTCTTAAACTCTGTTTTTAATTTTAAAATACTTCGAACAGCCTCGCTGTTATAACATAAAGTATGATTTTGAAATAATTCTTGCTTTTTTGGGGAAAAATCGTTATAAATTCGGAGCTACTACAAAACGAAAATGCCAGCGACGGAATTTAATACGCTAATGAGAAAAAAATGCCATAAACAAAAGTTAGATGTATGTAGATACTTTTGTTTAGCATCTGGTGACCACTTGACAGCCACAAGGTACTAAAAAAGATCGGGGAAGGCCACGCGAAAGGGGATTTGAGAATGCTTCTCTCAATATAGGTTTTAAATGACGGTTCAGGATACATAATAAGTTTTTTGGGTTCTCTACGTGATGTAGATTCACCAGTTTCCCGCTTGTACTACAAGTTTCCGGACACGTTGTATAAAAATCTCGTGTCACGGTGTTTGTGGTCGCAGTCCTCCGAAACTGCTTGACCGATTTTTATGAATTTTTTTATATATATATTTGTAGGTATTTCATAGCGCTAGGTGGTTAGGGCGACCCTATCAAGAAAAAAAAACTGTTTTTTTGACATTTTTTTTTTAATTTGGCGTAGAAAAATACCCATAACCCCAAATTTTAATCCTCCCACCCCCACCCTCCCATTTTTTTTATCGCAATTTTAGTATTTTTGTATGAACAAATTTAACCGTCTTTCGTATTTCAAGCAGAATGAAATTATTTATGTTTTTGAATGACAGATGGCGCTACGTCCACCTCATCGAACTTTCATCCACACATCTGCAAGACATTCATGAGAAGCATTGCGTCATTTTGATATTTCATTCGGCATCAACCTTATTTGTGTTGGCTAAAGACGGACTGACAAAAAATATCGTACACTCAATTGCTCTTCGAAATTCATATCGATTTTCTTTTTTTCTTTTTCCTACTTTAGTTGGTGTTTTTTTGCTTTTATCGGTTGTCATCTTTTACATCGGTCATCGTCTACAGCACTCCATTCCTCTTTCTGTCATATCCCCCACACACTTACAATACATAATTTTTTTTTTTAACAACCAAAATATTCACTAAAAATAATTTATATGGCAGAACAACGTTTGTCGGTTCAGCTAGTAAATTAATAAATTTTGATGTCATTTAATTTAGAAACATGTTTTAGAATTGAAGGAATCCAGATGTAGAAAGTACATATAAGTTCCTGCAAATTGATAAAAAAAGGTTATTGTTTTTTTTTTTGGGAAAATTAATAAAAAATCTTATAAATAACATACATTAGTAGGTAGGTAGGTACCTATAATATCAAAAATTGTAAATTATGCCAATTATAAATTTTTCACTGCTGATAGTAAATGATACACCTAAGTAAAGTGTGACATATATATAAAGGATTTAATTTGAAAGACACAAATTTTACGGGATTTTGTATGTAGTCGGAATTATGACTTAAGACTGATAATTATATGCATGAAAAGGTTCTTGTTTGTACTTAACCATAAAGTAACAAGGGACTCCATTGTTCTGTAACTTCAAATGAAAGCTGTATCTGTATACTCTGAAAAGATAATAGCCTACCTTATCATGATTCATGTAGACATAGACCCTTCCCTGATCGGAAGAGTATTTCTGTGCGTGCATGGGAGCCCCGACTATGAGGTCAGCGAGGCCATCTTGGTTTATGTCGATAGATGCCAGAGTAGAGCCAAAGTACTCTCCAAGCTGGTGACCCTCGAGGGTTGCATATATTATGTAACGGGCATTATCTCGAAGAGGGAAGTCAAACAGAAGAACCTTAGATTAGGAAGAAGGGAATAATAATAATTATCATTGATTTATGTTGTAAATAAATTACTGCGTTTTTCATGGCTTAGAGGCGTCATTGATTCTCTGGGATATAGTAAGTTATAAGTTATAAGCTATGAATAATTGTTTTTATAATTTTACATTTTGCATCTGGTGAAAAATTTAATAAACGCTTATACGAGGGTGGATCAATAAATACCCTAGTAATGAAGATGCAATGTTTTACAACTTTTTTTCTCCTTTTAGGTTGATACACTTTTTCCAACGTTTCTGCCATTTCTTTAACCCCTCCAAAAAATACGATTCGACAAACTCATAAAAATACACTTCCACAACTTCAACTCCTTTCATACACGATGTTTAATTTTTGAGCAAATCTTGTTATTTAAAATTCTGAGTAATGGCCTGGACTCACCAGAGCTTACAACTTAATAAAAAATCATATTCCAACAAGATCAACATGACAATCCAATTTATTTCCTTTGCCCACATGTAAAACTAACATTAGAAAAAATTCCCCGATTCCCCATAACGAGTGTTTTACAACAACAAAAATTATACATTGTGTATATATATATATATATTTAGATAGTGTAGGTAAGCGGTTGGCAATTAGTTTTGGTGGCGGGCCATATTAATATGTCAATTTTTTTGCAGTTCACGCAACCGACGACATCACTCGTGCACGTGCGAGCCTGCTTAAGTAGTGCGCTTGAGACTGTCCATCTTATCACCCGTTGTCATGCCTAGCAGCTAGCATCATTGTTTAGCGTGAAGGTTCCCAACCTGATCTGAAGTTTATTTTTCTACAACGAACCTTTCAAAATTTTAGCACCTTTGACATTGTTCTTCGGGACAGTAGATATCTTGTAAAATTTAATTCAAAGCCCTTGAATACTACGGATGAAAAAATTATGGAATTTATTTCTGTTCTTATCAAAGCAATACACTCGAACAATAGGTTGGTGAGGAATGTAGTACTAAAATATTGTGATATCACACTTCCTTAAAGTACCAAACGATAAATCGTAACATCGATGAATTAATATTTACAATATATTTATGTTCGTTATTTGTTTTTGGGGTGTTATGCCGTGTTGCGCTACCTCCTTCTTTAGCCAACGTTTCGGACAGCGTTGCAGGGCAGATCCGGCAGATCCGGTAGATGTGTCTGTGATCTGCCGGATCTGCCCTGATGATGGACACTGCAACGCTGTCCGAAACATTGGTAAAGAAGGAGGTAGCGCAACACGGCATAACACCCCATAAACAAATAACGAAAATACTTTTGGCCGTGAAAATCTTAAAACATGTTTATCGTTAACCCCAATATCCTTCAATTCCCTGTAAAATTCAAAACAAAGGAAGTTGAGGGCCGTTCAAGTATTACATAATGCGCTTGGGGGGGGGGGGGGGATCTGGTGAAACGTTACGGTGAGTTACTAGGGGGAGAGGGGGGGTTGTAACAACTCGTTTTGCAACATGTTTTTCTTTATTTAAATAAAAAAACTAGGGAATAAAAATCTTCCAAGTTGGCAACCCTTTTCGTTTATGTTGTACGGGGAATTCCTTGACTGTATTATGCGTCATTTTTATTTTATTTTCGTTGTCAGTACTTTGTTAGTGTTTTAAACACGTAATATGCAAAAACACAAATTGCTGTAGTCAGTGTTGTTAAAGTGAGTTTGTAGGTATTATAATGTCCTCAAAAGCGGGAGATTTGCATCATCAGCTGTTATTGGCCTATAAAGGCTCTCATGCTGAAAAAAATGCCAATAAAATTTGGAAAACAGCAAAAGAAAAAAGAAAAAATAATGAAAAATTTATGGAACATATGAATGACGTTATACGAGGGTTTTAAGTTAGAAAAACGCATTTTAGTTATTACACACAGGTTAGTTTACTGCTAAAATATAATAATATTACATATAGATAGGTTTCGTAGTACATGCGTAGTTACACTCAGAACATGAAAACGGTTTTTCTCCACTTTGAATCGCATTGTGGATTTTTAAATCTCCCTTTCGAGAACTTGAATAACTGCATTCGGGACAAGAAAATGGTTTTGTCTGCAGTAGGTAAACATGAGATTTTTTGTGCCTCTCTGTAGAATATTAATAGTCGCAGTAGAAACATGTAAGAGGTTTTATATCACTGTGAGTCAGCAAATGATTTCTAAGAAGTTCCTTTGTACAACATGAATAATCGCAGTCGGGACATGAAAAAGGTTTTTGTCCAGTTTGGGTAAACATGTGAATTTTTAGATACCGTTTTGTAGCGCCTGAATAGTCACAGTCGGGAAAAGAAAAAGGTTTTTCATCACTGTGAGTTAGCAAGTGCCGTTTTAGTTTTCTTTTTCGAGAAGAAGAATAGTTGCAGTCAGGACATGAAATGGAATTTTTCCACTGTGGGTAAACATGTGATTTTTAGATTTCTCTTCTTAGTACCTACATGAATCGTTGCAGTCGGAACATGAAAAAGGTTTTTCTCCACTATGAGTGAATCAGCAAGTGACTTCTTAGGTATCCCTTTTGAGAACACGAATAGTTGCAGTCAGTACATGAAAAAGGTTTTTCTCTTCTGTGAATCATACGGTGGTTTTTTAAATTGTCCTTTTGAGAACTTGTATAACTGCATTCCGGACAGGAAAATCGGTTTTGTTTGCTGTGCATAAACATGTGAATTTTTTGGCGCCTCTTTGTAGAACATGAATTAATAGCGCAGTAGAAAAATGTAAAAGGTTTTATGTCACTTTGAATTAGCAAATGATTTCTAAGAAGTTCCTTTATACAACATGAATAATTGCAGTCGGGACATGAAAAAGGTTTTTGTCCAGTGTGGGTAAACATGTGAATTTTTAAATGCTGTTGTGTAGCGCATGAATAGTCGCAGTCGGGACAAGAAAAGGTTTTTCTTCACTGTGAGTTAGCAAGTGCCGTTTTAGTTTGTTTTTTTTTTTTAGAAGAAGAATGGTTGCAGTCAGGACATGAAATGAATAGTTGCAATCGGTTTTTCTCCACTATGAGTAAGCAAGTGACTTCTTAGATATCCCTTTGAGGACACAAATAGTTGCAGTCAGGACATGAAAATGGTTTTTCTCTTCTGTGAATCTTTAAATATACTGTGGATACTGTGGATTTTTAAATCTTCCCTTTGAGAACTTGTATAACTGCAATCGAAATATGAAAAGGGTTTTACTCCACTATGAGTCAGCTTATTTTTTTTTTTTTTTACATTAACTCCACACAGGAGGCCCTGAGGAAAATAACTTCCCTCAGGGCCTATGTCATCTTTGAAGATGCTGTGTGGAGGGTCTTTTTGAGGAAAGGAAGGAGTGAACACGGGTCTTGAAGAGACCCATGTTGTAGGAGGGAGGAAACACAGAGGCCGGCAAATCGTTCCACAGCCGAGCCGTTGAACTCAAGAACGAGTCATGGAAACGACCCGTTCTCATGTGACTAATGTCAACCGTGTACAAATGTTGGGCGCGTGTTTGGCGTGTTTCCCGACTATGCACCGGTGTCGAGGGGATCAATGACACTAGTTCCTCGGAGCATCTTCCATTTTAATACCGGTAGAACAGGGACAGCATTCCCACCTGACGCCTGTGCTCTAAAGATTGCAGTCCGTCTGTTAAGATGGGAGAATCTATCAAACGGACCGCCCGTTTCTGCACAGAGTCAAGGGTTTTTTAATTTTGGATTATGAATCATAGTGGAGTAAAGTATTGCTCCACAGGGAACCGTTAGGAAAATTACTTTCCTCAGGGCCTCCTCAGTGGAGCTAATGTAAAAAAAAGTATGTATTGTAAAACCATGTAGGTATATTATAGGTAAGACAGTGTTAAATTGTGGAGATCCGGAAGGAATATAAGGCCGATAAAAATAATAATAATTTCCAATTTTTTTATAAATAACAATATTAATAAATAAAAAAAAACAATAGACGCATGTTTCACGAGTTGGAAATCTCTTGTTTTATTTATTACCGCAAACGCGATTAAATCAAGAAAAAGGGTATTTAAGCGACAGTACGTTGCGCAACTTAATTGTGACTTTCAGGTAAAAATTATTCCTTGGGTGTTACATAACGTTTAGGGGGGGGGGGGGGGTACAGGAAAACGTTACGGCGCGTTACATGGGGAGGAGGGGGGGTCAAAAATCTTCAAAAATTGCATTACGTAATACTTGAACTCCCCCTTGTCTGAAGTTATGTGAATCATTGCATTTGAGGTATTTAAGTAGTAAAAAATCAGCACATTGCTGATTACAGTGATTTATTTATTTTGGTGTAATTTATTTATTTATTTATTTATTTATTTATCATTAACGCCCTTATGGGCTTTTACATACATTTACATTTTTATGTTTTAGTGCATACAGGTGTGTTTAGAATACAAAGAAAACATGAATAGTTTTTACACATGGTACATATAAATAAAGCTGGTAAGTAAAAAGTATAGCATTATACAATAAAGAGAAAAAAATCAGTTTTATATGTATATACGTATATAACAAATAATAATAATGGTGAGTTTTTAATATATGTGCAATTTATGTGTTGAATACATAGCGAAGTTGATTTTAAACAAAAATACATACTACCGACTTGCACCGCACTAAAATTAATATACAAAACAATTGCATTTTGACCAATTACTTTATCGTCAGAATTTCTGCAAGGAATTCAATTTCCGAAGACGAAATACTTTATACCATAAATATACCAATCCCCTTTATACTGAAACCATGGAATAATGTCAGATACTTCAGTAAACTATCACGGAGAGGACAAATGAGTTCGATAATATAATATAACAGAGTATCTAATTACAATCAAATTAAAATGTTAATCAAAGTATAAGTCGTTAAAGTAAATTTGTTATTATTACCTATTACAACGATAAACAAGAACAGTTTTTATAAGGTTTGTTTATAAATTATAAATTACTAACCTTTATTACGCCCTATATTGTAGGTGTTTTGACGGAACTTAACTATGAGGGTTTACAATAAACTGTGCACACAAAATTTCAAGATGGGGATTTATAGTTCTATTGTAACTGTTCCAATATACTGAATTTAAATTTGGACACTGACAGATGACGATAAACATCGATTCAGTTATATTTATTTCCTAGTCGATGAAGTCTTTCGATAGGCGAGTTTTCGAAGTAATTATTAGTAGGCGCGTTAACGAAGTACGGCGCATTCAATCTTGTATTACGGGTAGGTACTCGCAGTTGGATTAGTTTGGTTAAATCCAGGGCGTCCAGTCTGCCATTTGAAATATTGAAAAGACAAATTAAATCACTCATTGTTCGTCTTGAAGTTAATTCATTTAATTTTAGTAAGTCCATTAAAAATGTGTAGTTAAGTTCTTCGATTGGAATTCCTAATTTATAGTTTATAAATCTCAAAAACTTATGTTGCACTCTCTCAATTTTTTGTTGGTGAATCTTATAAAAAGGAGCCCAGATTGTTGAATTGTACTCTAAATGGCTTCTCACTAACCCAGTGAACAGCAACTTAAATGAATTAATTATTTTAAAATCTTTTACCGTCCTCAATATAAACCCTAAGCTTTTCATGGCCTTGTTAGTTATTTCGTTTATATGAGAAACAAAAGATAATTGATTGTCAAAAATAATACCTAGGTCCTTGATTTGTTCAACTCTTTTTAGAAAGATGTTGTTGATGCTGTATTCATATTTAATAGGATTTTTAATTCGGGCAAAAGTTATTGTTTGACATTTTTCAATATTGAGGAAGAGTTCATTATGGATGCACCATTCTTGTAGCCTCACAAGATTTGTTTGTAATACGCAACAGTCATTGAGATTAGTAATTGTTTTGTAAATTTTAAGATCATCAGCAAATAAAAGTATCATAACTCCATCAAAGATTGTAGTTATGTCGTTGATGAACAAGGAAAACAGCACTGGTCCCAGATGTGACCCCTGGGGGACTCCGGAGAAGATTTCGAATTGATTTGAAAAGTGCAAGTTGAGTTTGACTGAAATTTTTCTATTGTATAAATAACTTTCAAACCATCTCAAAATATGCCCCGTTATTCCAAGGGATTTTAATTTGTGCATAAGTATTTTGTGTGAGACTTTGTCGAAAGCTTTGCTAAAGTCAGTGTATACCACGTCTGTTTGAAGACGATTGTGCATATTATTAAATAAGTATTCCTGATAGATCATCAAATTTGTGAGAGTAGACCTTTTTGACATGAAACCGTGTTGTCTATGTGAAATTACTTTATTAATCTCAGGAGATAGTTTAGAGAGCAGAGCAGATTCAAATATTTTCGGGATCGACGACTGGATACAGATAGGTCTATAGTTGGATATATCGGATTTATCACCCTTCTTGAAAATTGGAGACAGAAAGCTTGTTTTCCATTTATTCGGAAAGATGCCAGTTTTTATTGACAAATTAAAAAGTTTAGTAAGAGGATAAGTTAAGATTGATAAGCATTTAGATAAGAAGATTGTAGGAATGTTATCGGGACCAGCCGATTTTTTCGGGTCTAGGGACTTTAATTTATTTCTAATATCACTTTCTTCAAATATACATTGATTGAAATCGATCTGGTTATCATTAGATGTTGTGGCGTTGAATAATGGAGAGTTGTTTGCAGAATCGTAGACTTTGCTGAAGAATTCAGCAAACAAATTAACGATTTCTTGGGGATTATCGGCCATTTTGTTATTTAAATACATATTAGAGGGTACACCGGAGTCATTATTGTTTAGTAGGTTTGAAAATTTATAGATATTTTGAGGGTTGGCAAGAGCCAATTCTTCGCAGTTATCGATGCACTTTTTGTAACATAACTTGGAAATTTTTTTGATGCTCGTTCTTAGTTCACAAAATTTTGCGTAATCAATAGGATCATGTGATGATTTGTAAGCTTTATGAGCGATTTTTTTGTCTCTAATTAATTTAATAAGATCGGTACTAAACCATTTTGGGTAATTATGCGTATACATTTTTGAAACGGGTACAAATAAATCAATAGCATTATTTAGAATTAAGTAAAATTTGTCAACCATTACATTGATGTTTTCTTCAGTGTCCAAAAATTTCCAGTCGGTTGAAGATAAAAAATTAATGATTTGATTATAGTCTGCTTTGAAAAAGTTCAACTTAGTTGATGCAGATGGATTTTTTTTAGTTATTGAACTGTTACATTCAATTATTAGAGGTGGGTGGTATTTGTCAACTGGGAGAATAGATTCAACAGATGCGGACACTTTTACTGATAAAGAATTGGAAAATACTAGATCGAGAAGACGAGAATTTATATTCAAAACACAGTTTAACTGTCGGAGGCTAAG
This sequence comes from Limnephilus rhombicus, assembly GCA_929108145.2. Lineage (NCBI taxonomy): Eukaryota > Metazoa > Arthropoda > Insecta > Trichoptera > Limnephilidae > Limnephilus > Limnephilus rhombicus. The sequence continues at coordinate 30,967,229 of OV815283.1, forward strand.
AAAATTTGACATTTCGATTATATCATGAGAACCGTGGTGGATGTTGTCCGTGCATGAAGTTTTGTTGTTTTCTACGTCCCATGCAATATTAGGCAGATTGTAATCTCCTGTCAAAATAATAGTGGCGCCAGGAAATCTTCTCCGGATCGTTTCAACTTCATGGTAGTGGTCTTTGTATAGTTGAGCGTCAGAAGATGGGGGAATGTAGACGGAGCCGATAATAATTTTTTCCTTTTTAGTGGATACCATGATGAAAAGTTGCTCCAGATGTGTATAGATGCATTTAAGTTTTCTTGAATGAAGTTTGTTGTTTATGGATATTAACACTCCACCTCCCCTGGATTTATTTTTTTCATTTCTGTCTTTTCTGTACACTGTATGATTATAGAAACCTAGTTCTGAAGTGTTGATATTATTATTTAGCCATGTCTCGGTGAAGGCGTAAGAATCGTGATTCAAAGTGGGTAGGGTTGATTTTAGATCCTGAAGTTTAGTTCTAAGACCTTGAACATTTTGATAGAATATTTTCAATTTATCTTTTAGTTTTTTGGATGTATTTTCGTTATGGTAGGTCTATTGTTGATATATTTGATTGTAATGTCATTTTCGCCCGAAGCCTTTCTTTTTTCAAGTTCATTTCTTAATTCAGTTAATTGTTTCCTCTGGAGAAGTGATTGATCTTGGTAGAATCTAATGTTGTTTTTAAGTACGTGTTTTTTGGTTAATAATATTCTTGGCCATTTTGCTTCAGGAAACTCAACTTTAATTCCTCTTGGTTTGTCGTCTTTCCTTGTGCCTAGTCTATAGATTTTTATTTCTAGGTTGGCTGTTGAGTTGTCAATATCAGAGAGTATTTTTTTGACTGATGCTATGTCGCTGTTAATACATTCAATCTGCGATAACGATGTATTCTCAGGAATGTTACGAATTATCAGGTTTAATATGCCGTGTTGTGCTACCTCTTTCTTTAACCTATGTTTCGGACAGCATTACAGTGTCCAGTGACCAAGGGCGGCTGGTCGCACAGTGTGTTTGTGTGCAGCACTGGTAAATTATATCGCCTAAAATTACTTTATAATATCTTACCGAAAAATATGAAATTTATGAAATGAATAGAAATGGTTACAGTTTAGTTTTAAAATGCTAACTGTCAACTCAAAGCGACAAACATCATACCGGCGATGTTATGTTTGTAAAAACACTATGCGAGAACCAAAAAACGAGTTCAGACTTGTCATTGGTGTAGTGACTGTGAAGTTGCTTTATGCCCTACAAAATGTTTTAAAATATATCACGCATTACAAAACTTTTAATAGATAAAACACGTCCGGTCCCACAAAACTAACGCGTGGTCACCGTGTTCAATGCCGATGCAGCATAACTTGAATGTGTGTGAGTGAGAAGGGCGATTTCTTATAGTGACTGAAAAAATCATTTGTTTACGTAAATTCGTTGAAAAAAAAAGTTTTAATTTGTTATAAAATTATGTGGAAAAGTCGTTTACGACATATACTAATTAAGTTTTACGATAAACTATACCATTACCATTATATGACTGATTATTTGCGGGAAGGCTACATTTTTTGTGGTAATTTATTTATTTATTTATTTATTGACCTCTACTCAACATTTTATTGTTATTATTTTTAACTATACAATAAACAATTGTTCGTATTACACAATTTTTTTCAATACTTTAAATCGTCAGATTGCAGAGTAATTAGAATTTTAATATATAAGTTGCAAAACTGAAAATTCACCCCATTTCCGGGGAACATTCAATTTTTTTTGACATACTATTTATACATTACTTATAAATACTGTTTGCATACTTTTTATAATGAAATATAAAATAAAATAAATTAAATATTGTAAAAAAAAAAGAGTTTTTTTTGGATAGAAATTTAAGATTTATTTACGAAAAATTTGTGTTGTGTTTGTATTTTCTTAGTACTGAAAAAAGATCCGTACAAAAAAATTAAAATTTTAATTAAAAAGCGATATGTAGAAGTTTTCGCCCTTCGAAAGCAGCTTAGAATAGACCTTCTCTCCAAATAAGATTAGTGGAATTATTTTTACCTAATGTTGCTTAGTAATCGTTATCTCATAGGTACGGATTATCAGTGAACCACCACATTTTCAGGGCAGCGGCCGCCACTGATCAGGACTCAGGACTATGATACTTTTGTCAGTGAAAATATCAACTCGTATCTAACATTGCTCATTATGTATACGTGTATGAAATTATATTTTTTTGCATTGTTACTAACAATATGTATATATATTATTTTTAATTATGTTTTCAATATTGAAATTACAAACCTGTCCTTTGTAGTTTGCTCCTCTGGGAGCCCCCGCTACATATAAATCTGAGCGGCCTGCAATGTATTTGCCTGAATCAACGCTGTACCCTGTAAAAAAAATTGTTAAAAACATAATTTTTTCATTTTAGACAGTGAATTCTCATAACCTCATAACAAATGATATTGATTTTGATGCTTCATTATACTATATTTAAATCTTGTAAGTACATTGTAACTTTACTTATCAGTAGGTATATTGTTGTAACTTATAACACTTATAACAACGATTACATATTTTAAGTATATTTTTGTTGTAAATTATTATTGTTTATTACGTAATACATGTATACAGCAGATCTACCTATAAAATTATAATATTATCTGTCTACCCTTTTGCTTGTGGATTAAAAGGAAGCTCAAATTTAATATGAATCAACGTAACCACTAGAGAACTGGTTTGGGTATCTTGAGAACTCGTCGCCTCAGTTCTTATTTGTCCAACAGACCATTTTAGTTTTTGTTCAATCTCTACTTTAAAAGTAAAAATAAAGTATTAAATAAGATATTTAATCACTTTACTAAGAATTATTTAAACTATTGAGACCTTTACCTTTGCGGAAAAAGCTTTGTCTTAAACAACTTTCATAATCTTTTATTCAAATAATGAAGTAAAACCTTCTCCTCCTATAAAATTTTCTTATGGTCTGTTGGACAAATACGAACTAAGGCGACGAACTGGGTTCCCAGGAATTCCACACTTTTGTCGGCACACATATTCCCGGTGCTGCGTTTGTCTGAATCCCGGGAATATTTTGTTGACATGCCGAAATTAATATAAGAAATTATGTCAGATAAGTTTTAAGATTTTCACGGCCAAAAGTATTTTCGTTATTTGTTTTTGGGGTGTTATGCCGTGTTGCGCTACCTCCTTCTTTAGCCAACTTTTCGAACAGCGTTGCAGTGTCCATCATCAGGGCAGATCCAGTACGTGGGATCTACCGGATCTGCCCTGATGATGGACACTGCAACGCTGTCCGAAAAGTTGGCTAAGAAGGAGGTAGCGCAACACGGCATAACACCCCAAAAACAAATAACGGAAAGAAATTATGTGTTTCGCTATGTCGAAATTGAACTTTGCAATTGTAGAGGAAGTCAATTTAAATTTGCCTAGGAGATAAGGCTCTGTAGAGCTATTGATCGTGGACTTTCAAATTAGAAACGCGGCGTCGATTAAATCTAGAAAAATATTGTAATGATTAAAAATCAATACCGTGTGCCATTGTGGATCCAAATGGGGTTTTTTTGGATGCAAGAAAAAAGCGACTAAATTAAGATCATCACTAAATGATGAAACTTTGATCTTATTGAGATCGCATTTTAAGTCTCAAAATATTGTTTTAGGATTTTTTTATTTTATTTAATGTTCTTTATTCTACTTGAAAAATGTAAATAAAACACTTCTTACAACTCCTTTTTTTTAAATAATATTGTAAAGGGAAGAACATTATGGTGCCAACCTAGAGTAAATAAATGCATCACCATGGTAACGGAAAAATGCATCACTATGGTAACAAAAAAAATAACAAGCAGTACAAATAAAAATGTTATGGATAAATCACTGAAATATAAATACCTCTGTAATAAATATGTAGCAACCACGCATTGTTGCTACGTCACGTATTGGATTACGCCCGAAACGATCGATATGTGGCGAGTCAACTTAACTACCTGCGCTGTGAGAAGTACTTACTTGAGAAGTACTTACTTAAGAATTCAAATTCAAGCAATTCAAATTCCAATTCTTTTGAACAGCAAGCTGAAACAAATGGTACCTATTCTTATTTTATTTTTTAGACTGTCACTCTCCATATGTTGATAACATTGTGAAAATTTTAATGGCACATAAAAAAACTATCAACCGATGATTCTAGAGTTTTCTTTTAACTGTGTTTACGTAATTCGTACGATTGCTACATTGGTGACACCGACGTTCGTGAATCCGACAGTGAGCACGACGCGTGCAAGTACGTCTACCGCGAGCACGTCGCGCACGAAATAAACTCTTCGGTGATAAATTTCGCGCACCAATCATCATCATGTCTCTTGTGAGCGGAACATCTGAGGACAGCCAGCAACCAAGTAACCAGCAACCCAACATCAGGAATCCACCGCCTGAGGTCAACCGAGTGGCAGTACGCATTCCGCCTTTTTGCTCTACTGACCCAGAATTATGGTTCGCTATGGTGGAGCGCAGCTTCGAGGCAGCAGGAGTGACCGTGGATGCCACAAAATTTGGTTTCATTCTCGGAGCCTTGGAGCCCGCCCACGCCCAAGAAGTCCGGGACATCATTGTGAAGCCCCCTGAGGTCGGTGCATATGCACTATTAACATATGAACTAACCAGACGCCTCAGCTCCACGCAGGAGCAGAAGATAAGGAGACTTCTGGAACATGAAGAAATCGGAGACCGTAAACCCTCCCAATTCTTGAGACACCTGCGCACCCTCGCCGGCAGCGCTGTGCCCGATGAGGTTTTGAGAACCCTATGGATGGGTCGTCTTCCTAGAAGTATGCAGGTGGTTCTGGCTACGCACCAAGACACTCCGCTTGACAAGGTGGCCAGCTTGGCCGACGCCATAGCAGACTATGCTGGTAGACCGGCAGTTAACTCAGTGGCTGTTCCATCGTCCGAAGATTCATTGGTTACACAGATGGCACGGTTGATGCAGCCTCTCCAACAAGAGCTCGCTACCTTGAGGCGCGAAGTTTCGACACTACGCTCTGGCCAGCAGGGGAGGAGCGCCACCCCGCATCGTTGGAGCAATCGTTCCCGCAGTCGGTCCAGAGGTCGTCAGCCCGAGGGAACATGCTGGTACCACTGGAAGTATGGGACGAAGGCAAGCAAGTGCACCAAACCCTGCAACTTCCAGCAGGAAAACGCGTGGGGCCCAAACTGATGGCGACCAGCACTAGCCCCAACCAAGTCAGTCGCCTTTTTGTTACCGACAGGGTAACCCGTACCCAATTTCTTATAGACACCGGCGCAGATCTCTGCGTTTTCCCACGACGCCTTGTCCAGGGACGCCCCACTAAAGTGACATACCAACTGGCAGCAGCAAATGGCAGCACAATCGCTACTTATGGCAGCCTAACGCTCAACCTGGATCTGGGATTGCGACGCGACTTTACTTGGAGCTTCGTCATTGCAGACGTCTCCAGGCCAATCATCGGGGCAGACTTTCTCGCCAAGTACGAGCTACTGGTGGATGTCCGAAATAAACGGCTGCTAGACCAGGTGACGAATTTGACCATCACGGGAAAACGAAGCGACAACAAGATCGCTTCCATTAAGACGGTCACAGGAACGTCCCCGTATCATAAGCTTCTTCAACAGTTTCCTGACATCACTCGCCCTGACGGCGCCAGGAGGGAAGTTCGTCACGCAACACTGCACCATATTAACACCACGCCAGGACCTCCAACAGTCGAACGCCCACGACGCCTTGCTCCTGACAAGTTAAAACGCGCCAAGAAGGAGTTCGAGGCCATGGTCCGTCTCGGAATCGCTCGACCTTCCGAGAGCTCTTGGGCATCTCCCTTGCACATGGTACCCAAGAAGGACGACCAGTGGAGACCATGTGGCGATTATAGAAGATTGAACGCCAGAACTATTCCGGACAGATACTCCGTACGCCACATCCAAGATTTTGCACAGGCACTGAGCGGCACCAAGATCTTCTCAACGATTGATCTGGTGCGGGCATATAATCAAATCCCTGTTGCTCCCGAGGACATTCCGAAAACAGCAATCACTACGCCATTCGGACTCTTCGAATTTCCGGTGATGTCTTTCGGCCTCCGCAACGCAGCCCAGACCTTCCAACGCTTCATGGACGAGGTTACCAGAGGCTTAGATTTCTGTTACGCCTACATAGACGACATCCTTATTGCCTCAACGTCAGAGGAAGAGCACCTAGTCCACCTCAAGATATTATTCCAGCGCCTGCAGGAATATGGTGTTGTCATAAACACCGCCAAATGCCATTTCGGCCTGACTAAAGTCAAATTCCTAGGATACCTGGTGTCCGACGCTGGCACTTCACCCCTCCCAGATAAAGTGGAGGCCATCAACAACTACAGCCAACCAGCTTCCATCAAGGATCTCCGCCGTTTCCTGGGAACAATAAATTTTTACAGAAGATTCATTCCCAACGCCGCGAGGACACAAGCTCCACTCAATGACCTCCTAAAAGGGAACCAAAAAGGCAAACAACTCGTGTCTTGGACTGCCGAAACAGTAGAAGCTTTCAGCAAGTGCAAGGAAGCTCTGGCCCAGGCAACCCTGCTCGTTCACCCGAAGTGCAATGCCCCACTCTCTATCGTCAGCGACGCGTCTGATACTACAGCCGGTGCCGCACTCCACCAAGTCGTCGCAGGTCACTGGGAGCCTCTAGCATTCTTTTCGAAGAAGTTTTCGGCAGCTGAAAAGAAATATGGCGCATACGACAGAGAACTACTAGCCATCTATCTCGCTGTGAAATACTTTCGCCACATGGTGGAAGGCAGGTCGTTCACCATATTTACAGACCATAAGCCTATCACGTTCGCCTTCCAACAAAAAGCAGACAAATGCTCACCAAGGCAATTCCGTCATCTGGACTATATCAGCCAGTTCACAACTGACATCCGACACGTCTCCGGAAAAGACAACATCGTCGCGGATGCTCTCTCCAGGGTCGAGACGATAGATACTCCTCTGGACTACGCAACGCTGGCAGCTGACCAGATGTGCGACCCTGAACTGGAACAACACTTGCAAGGAAGTTCTAGCCTACAACTTAAAAAGATTAATATTCCGGGTACTGACGCGCATCTCTACTGTGACGTCTCAACTACCATAGCCAGACCCTTCGTCACGAAGAAGTTCAGACCTGCGGCATTCAATGCGGTCCATCAGCTGGCTCACCCTGGAATTAAGGCCACGGTTAAGCTCATAACTCAACGTTATGTCTGGCCGGCCATTAAAGCTGAGACTATTAAGCTCGCACGCAATTGCCTTCAATGCCAACGAAGCAAGATTACACGGCACGTGTCAGCACCCCTGGGAGTCTTTCCCAGACCCTCCGCTAGATTCGAGCACGTCCACATCGACATAATCATCATGCCTTCTTCAGAAGGATGCCGATACTGCCTCACGTGCGTAGACAGATTCACGAGATGGCCAGAGGCATTCCCGATCCCAGACCAAGAGGCTGAAACAGTGGCGCGTGCTTTCTACGAGGGCTGGATAACAAGATTCGGCACTCCACTCCGCATTACTACGGACCAAGGGAGACAATTCGAGTCGAGGTTGTTCAGGCAGTTGAATTTCCTGGCAGGCACGACGCAAATCCATACAACTGCATACCACCCCGCAGCGAATGGCATGGTGGAACGATTTCATCGTCAACAGCAGCGATCAAGTGCCATCAGAATAACCATTGGACGGAAACACTTCCCACCGTACTCATGGGAATCAGAGCAGCTTGGAGAGATGACCTCGCTACAACCTCAGCCGAGCTAGTATACGGCGAGCCGCTCCGCTTACCCGGCGAATTTCTATGTACAGCACGACCTAATGTTAACGACGACACCGGAAGCTTCCTAAAGGAACTACGGAAACATTTCAACGAGCTGAGACCAGTTGAAGGTACCCGCCATGGTTATGGACATCGTTTCGTCTTCCAAAATCTTCCCACAGCTTCTCACGTCTTTCTGAGGGACGACACAGTCAAGAGCCCGCTTCAACAACCCTACAGCGGCCCTCATAAAGTCGTTCGTCGGCACGAACGAACATATACCATACTGGTAAAAGGGAAGGAAATCACCGTGAGCATCGACCGCCTCAAACCAGCATACGTTGCTCAAGATCTTGAGAGTTTCACATCACACTCGCAAACCGCATCAGAGTCACCAGCCGCCACATCACAACCAACCCTTCCGTTGTTCGATGGCAGTAAGGATCGGACACACACAACCACTCGTTCTGGAAGGCGGGTTCGATTTCCCGATCACCTCGATATCTGACTATTCCTCTTTCCACCGCAGCCATGTCTGCGTTGTCTGGGGAGGGAGTCCTGTAGCAACCACGCATTGTTGCTACGTCACGTATTGGATTACGCCCGAAACGATCGATATGTGGCGAGTCAACTTAACTACCTGCGCTGTGAGAAGTACTTACTTGAGAAGTACTTACTTAAGAATTCAAATTCAAGCAATTCAAATTCCAATTCTTTTGAACAGCAAGCTGAAACAAATGGTACCTATTCTTATTTTATTTTTTAGACTGTCACTCTCCATATGTTGATAACATTGTGAAAATTTTAATGGCACATAAAAAAACTATCAACCGATGATTCTAGAGTTTTCTTTTAACTGTGTTTACGTAATTCGTACGATTGCTACAAATAAATAAATAATGGAAATAAATAGTGTAACAGGAAATTGTGTTGTTTTTAATAGTTTGTGAACCCAGTACGTAACTAAAAACGTAACAATTGGTGTCAGATGTGGGGTTCCAAAAAAAAAACTACAACAGTGATAGTTCGGATAATAAATTGTTTGACGATCATACGGTGACAAGGAAGATGGCGACCAAGAAAAATAGATTGATGGATTTGAAGGTAATGGAACTAAAGCGGGAACTCGAGGAACGTGACCTGGAGACAACGGGGACCAAGAGTGTATTGCAACAGCGGCTACGAGTGGCTCTCGTAAACAATGGTGAAGATCCGGAGAGTTTTTCTGTCGAAACAACCGGCGGAATTGATGACCTCTGTCAAAGCTTCAGTGACATGAGGACACAGCTGGAAGGGAAGCTAGACAACATTTCTCGCTGCTTCAATGAAAAGATATTTAACATGGAAGAACGCATCCGAAGAATAGAGGAGCGACTCCCCACTACTGGTGGTGAGAACGCCGTCATGGGTGAGAAGAGTTTATCAAGCCCCCCAAATGCTAATGACGAGGAAAGGATGACCCAGATGAGGAATGACCTACCCACCTTCGACGGTAAATCTTCCTGGGAGGAATATCTGACGCTCTTCGAGACCGCAGCCATGATCAATGAATGGTCAGAGATTAAGAAGGCGTCGATGCTGTGCCTGTCGCTGCGAGGAGATGCAGTAAGGGTATTGCAAACTATTCCGCTGACAGAGCGCCAGGACTATGAGCAGTTGACGCAACGTCTGGAAATGCGGTTCGGTAATCGTCACACGGAACAGATCTACCGCTCGCAACTGAAGAACCGCTTCCAAAAGCCGAACGAGACGTTGCAAGAATTCGAAGCTGACATTGTCCGCCTGGTTAGAGGCGCCTACCCAACAGTGACTGACGATGTCTACGAGAGTCTGGCCATTGACAGATTCTTGGACGGACTGCGGGAGGGTGAAACGCAGCAGGCCGTCAAGTTGGCACGTCCGAAGATGCTGAGTGAGGCGTTGACGCAAGCTCTGGAGTTCGAGGCCGTGAAGCAGTCCGTGAGAAGCCAAGCTCGGGTACGTGCTCTGGAGACCGCAGGGAAAGAATCGCAACCATCCATGGAGGAATTAGTGAAGCGTGTCCTGGAGGCTTTAAATACGCTGCTGAAACTGCGGTCAGACAGGACACCTTCGTAATAAATGCCCAAAACCAAGGAGACAAACCTCGGAAAACTAAAAAGGGTTGATGGGAAGGGGCAACCATCGATCCATACTACCGAGGCCCCTGAAACATCCGTTACTATGTCGACACTTGGAGGGGGAACTAGCAGTATGTACATAGAGGGTCTGGTGGATGGGAAAGGTCGCAGACTGTTGTTGGACACGGGAGCAACTGCGTCGATCATAAGACCAGATATTGCTGTCTCCGGAGCAAGGATCGTGCTGTTACGATGGAAACTACGTACGGCAACAGGGGAGTTGATGTGCGTGCACGGGGAGACAGCCACCTTTTTCAAAATCGGCAACACCACCTTCAAGCATCAGGTTCTAGTCGCTGACATAGAGGAAGAAGTGATCTTCGGGATGGACCTGCTGTCGAAATTGGGCTGTAAGCTGGACCTGAGAGAGGGAGTCATATGGATCGACAACGAGGAAGTGATACTGCAGAAGGGGGTAGGCGGAACGGTGTGTGTTGTCCTTAGTGCGGATACTCTGCTACCCCAATGCAGTGAGACACTGGTTACCGCGTGTCTAGACACGTGGAGTCCACCGGGGCAAACTGTTATCTTGGAACCGGAGAGGGACGGTGCAGGACCAGGACAAAAGATCTGACCATTCATTGATCTCGTTGAACGGGCCAGTAGGGGACTTCCTGCAAAACAACGGAATGCCGTCGAAACGCTGATCAGCAGATATCAGAATGTCTTCGAAGGCTCGAACGGGTCGTTGGGAAGGACTGACGTCGTACAGCATCGCATAAGAACGGAGAACGCAGACCCTATTCGACAAACCCCTAGGCGATTACCATTTGCGAGACGTGACGAAGCTGAACAGATAATTCGGAACATGGAGAAAGGGAATATAATCGAGCCATCAAATAGCCCATGGGTTTCACCTGTGGTACTGGTGAAGAAGAAGGATGGGACCACACGTCTTTGTGTAGATTACCGACGACTCAACGATGTGACCAAGAAGGACAGCTACCCTTTACCCCGGATCGATGACACGTTGGACACCTTGGGAGGCTGCCAAGTCTTTTCCACTCTGGACTTGAAGAGCGGTTATTGGTAAGTGGAGTTGGACCCAAGAGACAAGGAAAAGACAGCTTTTTCTACCGGGACGGGACTCTGGCAGTTCACAGTGATGCCGTTTGGACTTTGTAATGCTCCTGCTACGTTTGAGCGGCTGATGGAACATGTACTAAGAGGGCTATCCTGGGAAACATGCCTGGTCTACCTGGATGACATTATTATACTCGGCAAAACCTTTGAGGAACACCTGAAGAACTTGGAACAGGTGTTCCTGCGTTTGCAGGGCGCCCACTTGATACTTAATTCCAAAAAGTGCAACCTTTTTCAGAAACAGGTCAATTATCTCGGTCACGTGGTTTCCGAAAGGGGAGTCTCAGTTGACCTAGACAAAATCCGCGCCGTCAATGAGTGGCCAGTACCGAAGGACAAGCACGAGCTGAGAAGCTTCCTTGGCCTCTGCACCTACTACCGACGGTTCGTCTATGGGTTTGCAGATATTGCCAAGCCATTAACAAGGCTCACCGAAGAGAAGAATTGTTTTGCCTGGGACTCTCACTGCCAGCAGGCCTTCGAAGACCTGAAGCGGAAGTTGACCGACGCCCCTATCTTGAGCTATCCCAATCCAGTTTATATTGGATACAGACGCCAGCAACGTGGGCATAGGAGGCGTTCTGTCGCAAGTCCAGGAAGGGGAGGAAAAAGTCATCGGGTACTTCAGCAAGGTACTGTCTAGACCTGAGCGCAACTATTGCGTAACGCGAAGGGAATTACTAGCAGTTGTTAAGTCGGTGGAGCATTTTCACAAGTACCTTTATGGGAGGAAGTTCCTGCTGAGGACGGATCATGCGGCGCTCCAATGGCTCTTGCACTTCAAAAATCCCGAGGGACAGGTGGCGAGATGGATTGAGCGGTTGCAGGAATACGATTATGATTCCGAACATCGAGTTGGAGTTCTCCACCGGAACGCAGACGCTCTATCCAGGAGACCTTGCGCGGAGGATTGCATGCACTGCGGGCGGATGGAGGAAAAGTCAGCTGTCATGTATGGAACAAGAGTCGTGGATGACGATTGGGAACCTACAGAAATCGGGAAGGACCAAGAGGCTGACCCCGAACTGAAATATCTGGTGGAGTGGAAGAAGGCGGGACAGCGGCCAACCTGGGAGAACGTCGCTTCTTCCTCTCCAAACGTCAAATCATACTGGGCTCAGTGGGATTCCATTGAATTGGAAAACGGGGTTCTTAGAAGGGCATTGGAAACGCCGGATGGAGAACCAAGGAAGCTACAGATGCTGGTTCCAAGGAAACGCATTCCCGAAATCCTTCAGTTATTGCACGATGGAACCTCCGGTGGGCATTTGGGAGTCAAGAAGACCATAGAAAAGGTCCGGGAACGCTTCTACTGGGTGAACTGCAAAAGAGATGTCAAGGATTGGTGCAGGAAGTGCGTGACTTGTGCCATGGCCAATGGACAGTACAAGAGGAAGAGAGCACCGATGCGACAGTACAACGTGGGTAGCCCGTTCGAGAGAATCGCAGTGGATATAGCTGGACCGTTCCCTTCAACCGAAAACCGGAACAAGTATATCCTGGTCGCTATCGACTATTTCAGCAAGTGGGTCGATGCCTATGCACTGCCCAATCAGGAAGCAGTTACCGTAGCGGAGGCATTGGTCACGGAGCTGGTCAGTCGATTTGGTGTGCCTCTGGAGCTACATTCTGACCAAGGACGGAATTTCGAATCTACGGTGTTCCAGAAAATGTGCGAGATCCTGGGAATTAGAAAGACGAGGACTACAGCACTGCACCCGCAGTCTGATGGAATGGTTGAAAGGATGAACCGTACAATCGGCAGACATCTGGCGAAGGTTGTCTTGGATCACCAAAGAGACTGGGATCGACACCTGCCCTTGTTCCTGTTGGCTTACCGATCGGCAGTTCATGAAACTACGGGGCAGACGCCTGGAAGTGTACTCTTTGGACGAGAGTTACGACTGCCCTGTGACCTGAAGTTCGGGTGTAAACCGAAAGAAGACGTAGCTGGTGAAGACTACGTGTCGGACCTTCGTAGGCATCTGGATGATGCCCACGACCGGGTCCGTGTGAATATCGAGGCTGCTAGCGACCGGATGAAGGAACACTATGACATCAGGGCGGAGAAGGGGGGATATCAATCTGGCGATCTAGTCTGGCTGTTCGACCCCCGGAGGCGCCAAGGTTTCTCCCCAAAACTCCAATGTTCTTGGGATGGCCCCTACGAGGTGCTAAAGCGGATCAACTACGTGGTCTACAGGATAAGGAAGAGGCCTAACGGGAAACCACGGATCATCCACTTCAACCGACTTGCTCCCTTCCTGGGTGACAATCGGGAGTACCTAGAACAGCATGTCCGAGTCTGTAATGTCCCTGAGGATGAAATAACCTTCGAACAATTCATATCGCAGGCTAGCAAGGGGCACAAAACCCGTCATGGAGTGACACAGGAAATAGCGCAGGACCTGTTCGGGCTTTCAAAAGAGCATGCTGTGGCCTTCTGCGTGACGCACGACTTTGACATGTCACGGGGAATATCGAGGGTTTTGCAGCATAAATTTCTGGTGCAACAGGAGTTGGAGCGGCAGGCACCAGGCATAGGAGAGGTGGCGCAACTTAACAGGGAGGGACAACTGATCTTCTGCTTGGTGACCAGGGAGACGACCCAAGTTACGCCGGGGTACCGAACCATTTGGGACTGTCTGATGGTTTTGAGGGACCACTTGTTGCAGTCTGACATCAACCGGATAGGGATCCCGAAGCTGGGTGGCCGTGGGAATGGACTGGACTGGAGGATCTTCCGGAGCATGTTCGAGGGGATCTTCCGATACACTGGCATATCGGTTCTGGTATGCTGTTACCACAGTGGGTCAGATGCAAGTCACGGTAAAACAGTGGCTTATCATTTCTTTGCGTCGGCTCGATGCAATCGAGGACCAGATTGCCGATACCTTCATGAAGGAAATTCGGGGCCTGTTCCGGGACGAAACAGCCCTAAGGAGGGGGCAATGTAAAGGGAAGAACATTATGGTGCCAACCTAGAGTAAATAAATGCATCACCATGGTAACGGAAAAATGCATCACCATGGTAACAAAAAAAATAACAAGCAGTACAAATAAAAATGTTATGGATAAATCACTGAAATATAAATACCTCTGTAATAAATAAATAAATAATGCAAATAAATAGTGTAACAGGAAATTGTGTTGTTTTTAATAGTTTGTGAACCCAGTACGTAACTAAAAACGTAACAATATTTTAATTTCCTTCTCAATTCATGGGTTGATACATACACACCGAGCAGTGATAACAATAGTACAGTGCCGCAACGTAGTACCAGCCCTCGCCGGGCTGCCGCCCGCGACATCAGCAACAAGTGATTTACGTATATCGAGTGTGACACCAGGAATATCTCCATAACGCCTTCGAGGCCTCCATCTCCAACCACCATCTCGCTGCCCGGCCCATCGCGCCTCGACATGAGATGTCACCCGACCTATCAACACCAAGCATGCGCTTGCTGTTTAGGTGCAACCGGTTCTCTGGCATCCGAAACCCATTGCGTTCCGCTGCCAGAGTTCATCCTCACCGCCTCTCAAGGTTCCTTCCTGCGTCACATGTGTGCTCCGACTCAAAGGACACATAGCCGCCATACCCGTCATCACGATGTCGATCGAACGCCTGGACCAAGGTCACTTCTACACCGCCACGGTGTAGAGCAACACGCCGGCTCCCTGAAGACCTGTGATCTTCACCGCCGCAGCTTCCTGACCATCATCACGCATCAGCAACGCAGCAGCAACACTCACTGTCACTCCGCTCAACTTCGACCTTCGCTACGTCGCTCATAAATAAAGACTGACTCCCTACTTCGACCTGATGCTTTTTATTTCACAACCCGTCTCTGCCGATCCGCACTCCGCTCCCTCAATTTTAACATTTTATAATATATTGATTAGAAACCTAACAAACTTATTGATTTACCAAAGTATGAAGCGTCTATGAGCTCGGGGGTATAATAAGGATTTTGAATATTCTTCTTCATAAAGTAATGCTTCTCGTTACTTTTTACTGCTGTATATCTAACTACACTTCCTGCAACAAACATCAAAATTAATGTATCAAATTTAGTATTCGATTTTAAGTAAGGATAGTACCTATCAGATTGCTGAAATGTTAAAATAGCACACATGCTAGACAAAAAATGTTCACACATAATAGACAAAAAATGTTCTTAATAATTTGTAAATGTTATGGGGTTGGATGAAGTATGGGATTACGCTAGCTCGGACACCAAAACTTTTAGTTAATATTGTATGAATAAAATTAGAATATTAATGCACCTGTCCAAATGTAGATTCCTGGAGCACCCAGGATAAGCTCAGATCCATCTTCATTTAGCTTCATAGACATACCGGCTTGTCCGTAAGCATAGAAATAGTTGCTTTGCTCCCTGTTGACTTCTGGATTGGTGGTTTGAAATACTTGATTGTCTAAACACCATAAAATTCATTAATTAGTAGGTAATTATTTTAACTACTTTACCAAAAAATCTTACTGCTCAAATTGTTTTTATTACCTAAATTATCTTATTTATTTTACAAACAAATTTTATTGTTCAATTTGTTTTTTTACTCCAAACTATTATAATCGTTTCTTATATTTTAAAAATCGTAATATTTCAATTTTATTTGTCATCTTAGTATTTATTCTCCTAATCGTTTCAGTACCTTCACTTATTTCAACCAACTTCATCCATAAATTTTTAATGTCTTATTATAAGCCTTCCAATCACTCTTAGTATGCAATCCTTTTAAAATTTTCAATTTCTACATTTCTATTTATTCCTATATCTAATGAAATTATTTTTCCTGTTATAAAACATATAATCTATCATTTACATTCCCTAAATTTATCTTTGTTTATTGACTCAATTTAATTTTAATTAATTTAATGCTTATATTACACACTTACACAAATACTCACCAACATGGCTGAAAACATGGAACATATAGACTCGGACAACCAACACTATTGTATAAGTACAAACGACATTAATCTATGGACCAATATCACAAAAGAAAAAAATAAAATCAAAATATTGCACCAAAACATCAGATCGATTAATAAAAATTTTGATGAATTCACTATATACCTAGAACAACTAGATAATAACTTCGATATAATTGTGCTGACAGAATGCTGGTTGAATGAAAAATATATTCCTAAAACAATTGAATACTACAACACACACCACACAAAAAAACACAAAAATCAAAATGATGGCATAGTCGTATACACTAATGATAAAATAAACACATTCATCCAAGAAATACATATCGTAGACTCCAACTGCATACAAATAACATATGAAAAGAAACGTGTATTCTTGCAATGTACAGATCTCCATCCAAAAACAATATTACAAATTTCCTAACTGCACTTAATAATACATTAAATGAACTCAACAAATACAAAAATATCATCATCATTGGAGACCTAAACATAAACACTCTACAAAACGGACACCCACAAAACTTAGAGTACCTAACAATACTAGCACAGCATGGACTGGAGCCAACGATAAATGTTCCAACACGAGTCACACACAACACAAAAAGTTGTATAGATCATATAATGATCAAAACAAAACTAAAAACCAAAACCATAGTACTTGAAAGCACTATTACAGATCACTACATGAATATGATAGCAATAGATACCGAAAACACAAAACCTAACCAACATAAAATATTCACAAAAAAAATAATTGACTACACAAACTTAAAAGAAAAACTCAAAAAAATAGACTGGAGTACAATATACCAAATAGAGAAGGTCGAAGAGGCCTGGGACAAATTTACAACAATTTTAGCGCAAGAAATAAATAATAACACTACTCTAAAACAAGTAAAACTTACGCACAAAGCAAAAAAATTTAACTATGGATAACGCAGGGAATATTAAACTGTATTCGTAAACGAGACACAAACAAATTAAACATAAGCCATATGACATACAACAACTTAATTACTACAAAAGATATAGAAACATCTGCACGAAAATTATTAGAGTAGCTAAGGAGTTGTATTTTAGAGAAAAACTTAAAAAAGAAGAAAACAATAACCCAAAGGAAATATGGAAAACATTAAAAGAAGTTACATACACACAAAAATTCAAACAAGAAAATACAATCGAACATCTAAACATTAACTCAAAAAAAGTAGACGCCAATACAAATAAAGAAACTATAGCAAATCATGTAAATAACTTCTTCGCAAGTATAGGAAAAGTCTTAGCGAACCGTAAAATTCTCAACACAAACAAACAGTTCAAACATCAATACACAACCGACACAACACAGATTTGCAATAAAAACAACTTCGGAAGAGGAAATTGACAAAATAATAAACACATTAAAAAACCGTATTGCTCCTGGATTAGATGAGATAACGACGGATTGCATTAAGATAATAAAAACCGAAATTTTAATACCCATAACACACTTAATCAATCTAAGTATAACACACTCCTGCTTCCCTAGTACTCTTAAAAAAGGACTGGTGATCCCTATTTACAAATCCGGAGACAAAATGCAAATAACTAACTATAGACCTATCACTTTGTTAAACTCGCTTTCAAAAATTTTCGAAAGAGTAATAAAAAACCAAATTATAATATACCTGGAAGAAAATAAATTAATCTCGGAAAAACAATATGGATTTAGAGAAAAAATAGGCTCAAAAGAAGCTTTGGCGTGTACAATAGACTATACACATAGCAATTTAGATCAAGGGTATAAATGCATAGCGATATACCTAGATTTAGCTAAAGCTTTCGATTAAATCTGCCACCAAACGCTTTTTAAAAAATTAGAAAACATAGGCATCAAAGGCAAAGAACTCCAACTATTAAAAAGTTATATGAGTAACAGAACACAGCAAGTAAAAATTAACAACCATATTAGCAAGCTACTACCAATTACATATGGAGTGACAGGAGATCGAGAGAGAGGTTGGCGAGGACAAATCGACTTTTTGGTGGCTTGCGCTAGCAGAAAGTAGAGAATTCCAAAGGAAGTGCTGAACGGAGGGGACTGAAGCTTTCTAGTGCCCTAGGGCGCCCGAGGCCGGCAGTTGCCCGTCATTCAGTTCGGCCGACGACAACAGAAAAACTGCCTTTCTCAAGGCAAAGCAACCAACTCAATACTAATTTTTCTTTTGACTTTTTTCAGACATGACTGACAAGGCGAAAGCACACAAAAACCCCGTCGGGCTCTGGGCCTTCGACTGCCCACCAGGAGCAATCGCCGCCATGGTCAATACCAGGACATTGGAGGACCCACCACATACCCGCCCTGGTATAGGTAACAGATGGTTACCCCTTCAAGGCTCTTGCAAGGACTCTAATTTTTTGGTAAAAACGACTCTACATTTGATAACGAAACTAGACCTCCAATGTCCTTGCATACGTTGTTAGCAAGCAGTATGCAAGTGCTTAGCGGGAAATACAGATACCAATACCAGGATATCAATACCAGGACAGGACTCGTGGAGTTTGAATTCGCAGCCTCCGCCGAAGTCCCCGCCCCTCATACCGATACCCTCTCATCCCCCATCCCGGGGCCCAGCCCTGCATCAGCTATCCATTCCTCCCCCAGCCCAGGGCCCAGCTCGACACCAATGGAGCCGGAATGGCAGAGAGCGCCTGCTGCCAAGCGGTGCCACTCCCCTCCCATCCAACCCACGTCCAAATCGTACCTGTCTGTAGAGAACAGGTTCGATGTCCTCCCTGAGGTTGGAGATGGCGACGCCTCCACACACGTCGTCCCACCGCCCAAAAGACGCCCGACAGAGCGCCCTCCTGCGACAGAGCGCCAAACAGAGACCAAGCCCCACCAACGGGCTGTTGCAACAAGACCAGTCCGCAAGAGCTCGAGAGTGCCACCGGTGATCATGACTCTGGGGAGCATGACACATGGTGATGTCACGAACGAAATCAGGAAGCACATCGGCAGTGCGACCTTCGATTTCCATTACAACAAAGGAGGCACCATCAGCGTCAACGTGAGCTCTGTCGAGGCTCACAACAAACTCACCAGCGCCCTACGTCGGAACGCCAAGCCCTTCCACACGTTCTCCACCGAGGCCGACAAAATCAAGAAGACCGTCATCAGAGGTCTTCCCAAACTGACCGCAGAGGAGATCTGCAATGACCTGAGGGATCAGGGCTTCCCACCGAAGGAAGGCTGGCAGCCTGCCCGTCCAGGGACGACAAACTACTCATCCTCATGGAGCTCCTGACAACCACCATCGATGTCTAAACTCCTTCCCAACCTCCCGGACCTTCCGCAATCCCGGACCTACCCCAATCCCTACACTGGACACGGTAATTCACCTGGCGCTAAAATTCCTTGCATTCCATCTTGCAAAATTTTCAGGGGTGCCACAAAACAAAATATTTACATTCAGTAAAGTTATATGTAAAATTCCAGAAAAAGTTCAGAACTTATGTTCCCCCATTTTCTTTGAAAATTTGTGTGAGGTTTTTATCCAGTAAAGACTTTTTTCCTCACGATAACACTAATGTAAAGTAAATTCAGTCAAGTAAATAATCACCTTCAGAAGGTAATAGTTATAAGGCCGAATGAGCCGTAAAACTAGTCAGTTAGAACATGAAAGGGCATTGCAAAGCCCTAGCTAGTTAGAGGATTACGAAAGAATCCGTAGAATCAAAAAAAAAAAAAAATTACATATAGAGTTCCACAAAGAAGCATACTAGGGCCCGTTCTTTTCACTATTTACATTAATGAACTTTGCAGCATGAAAATAGACGGTGAAATAGTTAGTTATGTAGACGACACAGTTTTACTCTTTAAATCTAAGGATTGGAAAAATGCATACAACATAGCGAATTTAGGAATCACGCGAGTGAAATCATGGCTAGACTCAAACATACTTACACTAAACATATCGAAAACAAAATTCACAACGTACAGTATAAATAGCGCAGGACAGCCAAAAAATAACACAAACACAATAAAAATACACGAATGTTTAAACACCAACATTTGCGTTTGCCCTCCTCTAGAAAAAAAAGAACAAATAAATAGGAATATCTAGGAATCATAATTGACCATAACCTTAGATGGACACATCACATCCAACAAGTCACAAATAAACTTCTCAAAACGATACACATTTTCCTAAACATAAGAAACATATACAAAATACAACAAATGAAAACAATATATTTTGCTCTATGTCAGTCTATAATAGAATATGGAATAATTGCTTGGGGAGGAGCAACAAACTCAGCTATCGAACACCTGGAAATTGCGCAGAAAACGATCTTAAAGGTAATACTTAAAAAACATAGACTTACTGATACAGACCAAATATTCAACCGTTGTGACGTACTAGACATACGACAATTATATGTTAAATCGCTACTAAATTACATTTTTGACCAAAAAAACAACCTTCAACAAACACAAAATATCACAAACAGACCAGTTAGACAAGCATACAAAGAAAACTTACAAACTCCGACGGTAAATACAAGCTTTGGACAAAGACATTACCAATATCACGCTATAAAAGCATTCAACAGTCTAACACTTGAAAATAAAATTGAGGAAAACAAAAATAAATTCCGACACAAAATTACAAAATGGATTAAAGACCAAAATAGACAATACATACTACCAAAATATCATAGCATAAAATAACAAAACATATAAGTAACACACAAAACCAATATAAAACACAATCACCCACAAACACCCCACACGTATTAAAAATATCATTTTTAACCTTATATAATATTATTTATTCTTAATTTTACGTTAATTCTAAATCTCTAATTTTTAAGTTTAATTTATCTTAATCGTATGTTTTTTATTTACTTTTTTCCTTTTTTTCACCAATATTATGTATATATATATTTATATGTATTGTGTATAATTTTGTATATGAAATGGAGGCCTCAGCACGGGTAAACCACCCAGTGAGGCCAACATCATTGAATTATGTAAAAAGTGTAAATAATATTGCATCAAATAAAAAATAAAAAAAATGATCTCATTCCCTCAACTACCAATTATTTGGTCAATCAACCCCCAACAAAGCAGAGAGCCTAGCAAAACGTATATGTGCGCAATATAATACAAAATTTTACAATATGGACATTTTTAACAATAACCTTCAGAAGTAACGCGTACGATCAAAAATTAATACAAGAGTGTGGAATGTATTGGGAGCATCTCCTAGCTCATCCTATTTTCTTCTTCCCCTTCTCCTCACCAAAAATTAATTTTAAGATATAATAAAACTCCATCTCCAAGTAACTTAACAATGAGAGACCTTTGTATATATGTATCTCTATATTTTATGTATAAGCTGTTTGTCTCTTACAAATAAATAAAAACAATTGACACATTTCACAAATTATAGGGTGGGTTTTTAGTAGAATTAATAAAGAAGTTCTGGCAGAGAATAATCAAATACAGGGGTGACACAATAGGCCACTTGCATCACATTTAAAAAAATATATATTCTGGTTTATGCAAATATTCTAAGACATTCTGTATTTTTTTTTTATCTTACTTTTGAAACCCATGGGATTTTTTGAAAATTTCAATCCGAAAAATCAGAACATTTTTTATAAACCGGAAAGACGGGACGTAATTTTATGGGTGCGAAAAAACGATAATTACATAGCCGAATTTTCGGCTATGTAATTATCGTTTTTTCGCATTTTAAAAAATTTTTAAAAAAATAACGTTTTCCACAGGAAATGGCACAGGAGTATAACGAGGCATACCAAAAATATTACATCTCATAAATATTTTTTTCCTTGATCCATCTTATTGATCATAAATCATTATAATGTACAACGTCTATATTAATAAATCCAATGTAATATACTTGTACTTGTAAATTATAATAATAATAAGAATATTATAAAATTTGATTTTGTTAAAATCAGCACCATAACCATTATACCTCTAAAACACATACAGACAGCATAAAATGTACGGGGTTCTCTTCATAACATCTGTCAAAAAGTCAAACCAAATGATAAGTTCGCAGAGAACAAACAATAAATCTAGTGAACGATAAATGTCAAATTCAAAAACTCGCCTAAAATCAAAGTGATGCCATATAAAAAAAATAAATCAGTGTGGAATTTTACAAAATTAATAGGAACTTTTTCGGAGGTGAGACATTTTCATGTAGTGACGTCACGAGCCTAAATAATGGATTTATTTATTTAAAAATAAAAATAAACTGTGCATTTCTAAAAAAATTTACTAACATTTTCATAATCTTAGTAAAAAAATCTATCCACCCAATTTTTTCCAAGTCGTTATGAAATCCATGCAAGTGGCGTATTCTAATCTGGTCACTAAAGTAATTATGTTTCACTCTTTACAATGGGAAAGGAAATTTCCATTTTCTCATCGTCAAAATGTATAATTATTTAATTAAGGTGAATTTTTTAAAGCAGTACATTTCGTATCAGTATTTCTAGTAAGAGTATCTATCGGCTTCTGCAAACGTTACTTTACCTTTGTAATTGTTTGGCAAGTGCTAATACAATGTTACTGTTATACACCCCATCAATTTATGAGAAGCTTGAAGTAGATTGAAAATAATAGACTATATGTATTACAGTAGATGATGTGTTGCTTACTTTTATCAAGGAGCGGAATGAGTTGCAAAACACCTGCTGGCTTTTGGGAGGCATCCGTCTGTGCGAGCGAGTAGCAGAGTCCATTGGCTAAATAGTATTCATTGTGGAATTGGTTGATCCACCTCGGGGCACACATCTGCAAATGCCATTTTTATTTTTTTATTAATATAAAATATAGACGCATATTACAATTAGTGTTTGGGCATTTACACAAAACATAGCTACACTTTCCTTCCTACCCTTCCCTATACGCCTTTCAATTTTGCTATCACCCACATCAGTCATAAATTGATTCATAAAATATCCCGCATACCACATACCGCATACAGCAAAAGAATGTAACGCAACTAATGAAATTAAATAAAGCGCAAGATAAAACCAGCCAAAATAGAAGAAAGTGCCACAAGTTCCACAGTAAGTCATTTCTCTCCTTTCCTTTATGTGCATATTTTTTACTTGTGCAGTGGTTAAAACACACACACACACATTTCAAGGTCCTTCGATATTCAAAATTTGCATAAAACACACATCAATTAGTTAACAAAAACAAAAAAATAGTCATATTTGTCTGCAGGTTCTACATTTTTGAATATTTTTTATCATTGAATATGCCATGTTTATTACAATATGACTTATTTGGTAAAGCATTGGAGATAATGAATATTAATTATAATAATATGTAAATAATACATTACATAGTTGTATTATACATAATACATGACATGTATTATGATTCTTATAAAGGATATTTACCACAACTGTGCCATTATTCATATCAGTTCCGGCAACTGTCATCCCAAGCCACATATTATCTTTTCGATGTTGAAACGCCTTTCCGTTTGCCAAGTTGTGCCTAGTGTTACCTGCAATTAATAATTTTCAAATACATTTATTTATCATACACATTTTATGTAATTAACATACAACAAACTTTCTCTACTTGCGTGTCAGATCAGACAGTATCTACATAGCATAAGGCGGGAAAACTATAAGCACATATTATAATGGCTAGATAAAGACTAAAGAACAAATGACTGGATTGCTGACAAGAGAATAAGGTGGGGAAGTACCTGGCTATTCAGATCAGGTCACCAAACACGGCTAAAGCAATTTCAAGTAACGTTTGAATTCTGAAAGTTGGTCCTACACCAGGGCAATACTGAGAGTATCTTTCACTCTGGAAAGTGCCACAAACATGCTTTATACTTATATTATTTTAAATGAATGAATTGTGAACTAACACAAATTTATTGAATAAAATTTATTAGCGAATGCCGGGATTTGAACCCGCGACCTTTAGATTGCTTGTCGAAAGCCTTACGCCTTGACCACGGAGAACTTCAAATGTTTTTATTATTTTTTTACGTTAACTTCACACAGGAAAATAATTTCCCACAAGCATTGTGCACTATGACATCTTTGAAGATGCTGTGTGGAGGGTCTTTTTGAGGAGAGGAAGGAGTGAACAACTCTTGGAGAGACCCATGTTCACTCAAGAACGAGTCGTAGAAACGACCCATCAATACAATACGTCCACATCCCTAGGGGTGGGGGTTCTGAGTTCTAACTTCAGGGGGCCAAGGGAGAAAGGGGGGGTTGGAAAATTTATTAAAAAGTTTTTTGGGACCTCTACTTATTACTTACATCACAATAAAGGATGGTGCTAATAATTTTTTGTATTGAACAGAAATGTAAACTACGAGTACTGTTTTCTTTTTTCCTAATCAATGGAGGAGGGGGGTTCCAATCCCCAGAAGCTTCCCCTTAAATACGCCCTTGATCCAAATAATCATATTTTTTAAATGTAGGTTCATATATGGTGCTCACCTTCAACACCTAATATCTTCTGTTGACATTCCGATTTGGCAACATTTGTTTGAATGTTACACATATAAATTGCTCCCGGATCCTTGATGTTGGAGTGGCCCATGTACTGAGAGGTATCTCTTGGAGCCCCCACTATTATCCTGAAAAAATAATAAAATGATTGTAACCAAATTACGGTTAAGTAACTACTATTTTGTAAGAGTCTCCTACAAATTATATTGTAATCAATATCATAATACACTAGCAGTTAAAACCTGCAGAGCGGGCGGCTTTTAGTTCAGCTTCAACCGGTTTGAATGTTGAACTGGTTCCTAAAATAGCCAGTTCCTCGGATCCACTGTGATCCAGTGACAGCTGGTCACCGTCGGCGACTCACCGAGACAAAGTAACAGTAACAAAGTAACCGTGACAAAGTAACCGCGACAAAGTAACCGAGACACGCATTGACGTTAATGTATTTATACACGCTTTTCTGTCCTTGTCCTGCTCAGGGTGGATCAATGCAAGACAAACTGTAAGCAAAATTCTTGTCTGAACAGACTATGCAATAGTTACAATAGCGTATTATCCAAGGTGGACATTTTCAATTTCAAACTTACCAAATATAAGGGGTACATAAAAGAGTATTTCTCTGATGTTTCATGAATATGCTATGTGTCTATGTTTCTATCGTTTATACTTATAATTCTGTTATGATTTGATTTATATGTACAACATGGCTTTTTAAGGTTACCAATGTATTGATATTTTTATGTTTTATGTCAATTTTAGTTTTATGTACTTAATCTTTTGTTTTATAAAATTTTTATCTCATACTCCTTAATTATAAATTTTATTATTTCAAATTGTTTATTATGCTGTTCAATCAGAAGTAAAGTCACAAGGAGGAAATCCATAATTGGTTTATTTTGGCTATACAAACATGTACAAACTGGAAAAATGTTAAACTGTCGATTTCCCGAAAATAAATAAATAACAGGAATCCACCTTCTACACACAGATATAACTGACGTCACGAGAGTCTCAGACAGACGAAATGGAGCCCCTCCAAAACTTCTTGCGATCTTTTCAGATAAAAGAAAAAGAGATTCCCTCCTTGAAAAGAAAAAAGAAATAAATTATGATGAAATAAAGGATTTGACGACATCTCCTATCTACATCGGCGAAGAATTGAGCCCGTACCATAAAGAAATATTATGGAAAACGAAACAAGTAGCCAGGGAAAAAGATTATCAATACGTTTGGTACAAACAAGGCAAAATTATGATCCGTAAAAAACAAGATGATAAAATTATCTACATAAAGCACCTAGATGATATGGTAAAAATAATTTAGCAAATTATATTAAAAAAAAACATTACTAAATCCACTTAATAATTTATATTGTGAAAATGAATACCACAATAATTACTTCTGAACCAAAGGCTTTAACAACTTTAAATGATAATGAAACAATAACTACAAACAAACCAGATGAACTGTCAACTCTTAAAAACAATTTTAATATATTAAATAAAAATATACGAAGTATCAACAAAAATTTCGATGAACTTCAAATACTAATTAAGAATCTAAAAATAAATCTAGATATAATTATCCTCACTGAATGCTGGATAAAGGATAAATATTCACCCTTGCAAATTAATAATTACACGTCATATGCAACCAATTTGAATTACACAAAAAATGATGGTGTGATAGCGTACATTAAAGATGACATTAAAACTGAAGTCAATGAAATAAAATTCCCAAATGCAAACTGTTTAAAGATCAAAGTGGGTGATGAAACCACGATATTAGCTCTGTACCGATCACCAGCTACAACTAATATTAATCAGTTTCTTGAAACGCTTTCTAATGAACTCAATCTTCTAAAAAACACAAAAAATGTCTTCCTTATCGGAGATATAAATATTGACATATTAGAAAATGGTCATCCCAATAGAACTGATTATCTACAAACACTGGCCTCCCATGGACTCCAAAGTATGATAAATAAACCTACGCGTGTAACTAATGACAACAAATCTTGCATCGATCACATGTTCAGTAAGACTATTAAATCAACCAAATCTATCATATTCACCTCTACTATAACCGACCACTATACAACAATTTTATCTATTACAAAAAAGAAAATACAAAGATCGCAGCCCTACCCAATTATCGTGCAAAAGACAGAAACCAAATGGAATGATGTAAAACAACAGTTACTCAATACAAACTGGATAAGCCTACTGGAAAACCTTGATGCAAATAATGCCTGGAGTAAATTCACTGAATATATAACATACACCATCGTATCAAATACCAAATCAATAGAAAAAAAGATTTCGCATAAAAACCAACATCTTAAGCCATGGATAACTCAAAGCGTTATAAATTGCATTAGAAAAAGAGATGAATTACATAGGAAATCTAAATTAAATCCTTGTGATATTTTTATACAACGATACTACAAAAGGTACAGAAATATTTGCAAAAATGTTATACGAACTGTCAAAGAAAATTATTATAAGAAGAAAATAGACGAATGTAACAATGACCCGCGCAAATTATGGAAGATCATTAATGAAATTACAAATGCAAAATCATCCCATTACAAGAACATGGAGGAATTAACAATTGAAAATACCCAAATCTCTTTCGCAAAGCATCCGGACAAAATTCTCAAATACGTAAACGAATTTTTTATTAATATAGGGTCACAATTAGCAAAGAAAATCAGACAACCAATAACTAGAATTTTACCAGAAGAAAAGGAAAATATGAACCAGATAGACAAATTAAAGTTAACTGATGTAACCAATACTGAAATCAGAAATGCAATTGTATCCCTTAATATTAATAAATCATCGGGAAATGACATAATCTCAAATAAAACAATAAAACAACTACAAAATGAACTGACCTTCCCATTGACATACTTGGTCAATCTGTCTATATCTACAAATGTATTCCCTTCATGCCTTAAAAAAGCTACAGTTATACCCATACATAAAAGTGGTAACAAAAAGGATATATATAACTACCGACCCATAAGTCTCTTAAGCTCTTTTTCAAAAATCTTGGAAATTGTAATGAAGAAGCAAATTGTTCAATTTCTTGAACAAAACAAATTACTATCACCATCCCAATATGGTTTTAGAGAAAATCTGAGCACCAATGATGCCATAGAAAATCTAACAAGCATGGCCATAAAAAACATAGATGATGGGAAAAAATGTTTAGCTTTATTCATAGATCTTCAAAAAGCTTTTGACACAATAGACCATAAAATATTACTAACTAAACTAAAAAAAATAGGAATGGTCGAATCAACAATTAACTTATTGGAGTCATATATAACAGGGCGAGAACAACAAGTACAAATTGGCAAACAAAAGAGCAAACTTCTATCTTTAA
Source organism: Limnephilus rhombicus (assembly GCA_929108145.2). Taxonomy (NCBI): domain Eukaryota; kingdom Metazoa; phylum Arthropoda; class Insecta; order Trichoptera; family Limnephilidae; genus Limnephilus; species Limnephilus rhombicus. The sequence continues at coordinate 30,995,205 of OV815283.1, forward strand.
ACTATGGCGTTCCTCAAGGAAGTGTACTGGGACCGATTCTGTTCATTATATACATTAACGATTTAACTAACCTTACCATTAAAGGAAACGTAATCAGTTTTGCTGATGATACTGTTTTATTATTTCAAGAAGAAAATTGGACTGATACATTTAATGAGGCTGAAAAAGGGCTTAGTGCACTTCAAAATTGGCTTAAAATCAACTCGCTTACCCTTAATATAAGCAAAACAAAATATATAACATTTTCAATGAACTCAAGGGGCCAACCAATAAAATCACTAGAACTAAAATTACATGAATGCCATGGAAATAATATACAATGTTACTGCCCCGTCATCGAAAAAACACAAAACATAAAATATCTCGGAGTAATAATTGACGAAAATCTTAGATGGGACCTACACATCAAAGGTATTACGGAAAAACTCACAAGCCTTATATATTTCTTCAAAAATCTAAGAAACGTGCTAAATAAAAAGGATATGAAAAAGGTCTACTATGCGTTATGTCATTCTCGAATTGAATATGGAATCATAGGATGGGGATCTGCTGCAAATACGTACCTACACAGCCTGAATACGATTCAAAAAGGAATCATAAAGACCATATTGAAAGTACCAATTAGAACGCCTTCAACTGAAATTTTCAATAACTTTGACGTACCAAATGTACAACAAATATATTCCAAAAATATATTATTGAAGCTCTTCAAAAATAATGAATCCTCTACTAGACCGTGTATGCATAACACTAGATCGAATAAAAATGATATAAAAAATATTCCAAGTTATAAAACCACATTTGGACAAAGAAACTATACATACTTTGCAACAAAACTCCATAACATCCTCCCCCAAGACATAAAACTAATAAAAAATCCAATTGAATACAAATCAAGAATAAAAATATGGCTTAAAGAGGTCAATGAGAAAACCCTAGCGAAGACGCTAAAAACGACATAGAAGACAAATGAACTATATTTAAATAACTTTAGTCCTCCTCGGCACAGGACCCCCTAGTGAGGAGGACTAAGAAATACAATATTTTGTACTTAATTTCACATTTCATATTGTATGTAAAATTTTTGTATATAGTCGCTATAATAAAAAAAAAAAAAAAAAAAAAAAAAAAAAAAAAAAAAAAAAAAAAAAAAAAAAAAAAAACAACTTTGTCAAGTATTGCCGTCAATCTTTCCAAATGCGGAAGGACACTTGAAGTATATAAATCCGTAGCAGTTATACCTAGGGGGGAAATATCCATATGAGAGCTGTTGACGGAAGTAGTGACATCTTGTGTCGAATTTTTGAATTAGCAACCGAATTATAACAGTAGCTTTGTGTGAAATTCCACATACACAGATGTTATTTTAATTAATTTAAATTCCACGTACACAGATGAGGCGCGACCGTTAAGCGTGGCATCCGACATACACTCGTGGCTGGGTTCTAAAATTCAACCACGCAGACGCTAACGTAATAATATACTCCGATTACAGTTGGATTTTTAGAAAGGGTAAATTAAGGATATTTTGGAGATTAGAGAGTAATAAAAAAAAGAAAAAATAATAATAAAAAAAACATAGATAAAATTGTGAGAAACAATTTACAAAAATTCTGCCTCAATACAGGTTCACCTAGTGAGGCAGGCTATGCACAACTAAAAATATTGTGTAATTATGCTACTTCTGGGTAACCGATCTTAAATTACTTTCTACTTGTTAATTTTTTTGTACTGTTTGTAATCTACATTGAACATGTACTTTTTTAGTTGTAATGTTGCCAATTTCATTGAATATAGCTATATATTATTATTATTAATTGCAGTAATTTAAGAAAAGTAGCAAGTATGTATATTTTTTTAATCATTCAGACTAATATACCAGATCGAGCTGTTAGTAGCTGAGTGGACAAATGTGTCAGGTTCCAGCAGGACCGGATATAGGGGGGGGAGCAAACCGGGGCGCCTGCCTTGGGTGACAGCTTAAGGGGGCGCCAAAATCGTAATTTATATGTTTGTGTTGCGGCGGGGAGCAAATGTTCCCTCTCAAGATCGAGGGATCAAATGCTGCGTGGACTGTATGCGTATTTGGTTCTTATCTATTTTATTATATGTATTTGATCTCACTTACCGAACTGCGTTCTGCTTTCCAATGGTGTTGGAAAGCAGAACGCAGTTCTGGGAAAGGAATATGTTAGTTGGGAGAGATTTTTTTGGAAGGAAATGGTGATTGGGAAATGAATGTTTGAATGCGTAATCAATGAGCGATATCATGCGGCGCGGCGATGTACTTCTGTAAAGCAATGCGATTTTAGGACTTGTGTCCGTTGCGGCGAGGTGAATTTATTTATTTTATTTATTTATTTATTTAAACGCCCATAGGGCTTTTACATTGTAGAATGCAGTACATTTTTTTAATTACAGTGAAAAGAATGGGTTTACAAAATACAATACACAATAAAAGTAACATAATATTTGTTAAAAACCAAATAAAGGTTACATTAAATATAAGGGTTAAAAATTTTTTTTAAATTAGGTTACTTAAAATATAAGCGTTAACAAAATACAGGTAACATAAAATATAAGAAACAAAATATAGTCTGGTTGAGCGTACAAAGATGGCTGCGACAAATTTCTCCTTCGCAAAGCGGATGCGTGTGCGTGTGCCAAATTAAATAAGATTCACTAAATAACTGCCCAAAATAAGGAAGGTTAAAAGGATGCCAAAAACTCACCAAACTGCACTTCATAGTCCGTTTCAGGTTTTTATAGTCCACTTTAGGCCGCTGGTTTTAGTGTCTAAAGGGTTCACAATTCACAATACATAAACACGGCATTCTCCACAGCCGCGGCGGGAAAACTTAAATTAATGTATCGGCGGGCGGTTTCACGGGCAAATACATGTGGCAAATACATGCCGGCGGAACAATATACAATATCGGCGGGCAAATCAATCCAAACATCTACAATTAACACAACAGCGGGTCTTGCTTTCACAGCAGGCAAACAATAATCACGATGGATTCACAATTCACACGAAGTGCCAGAAAACCATACACACTTCGTGAGGCGGGAAACAAACAATAATTAACTTCCGCGCAGTTACAGGCGGTTCACAGTTTTTGTGTGTGACAATACTTCGATGCAAGTAAAGCGAACAAGCTGATTGTCACTGCACCTTGTTTTTTGGCAATTTATAGGTAGGAAATAAGGGAACAAGGGAATAAGCAGTTATTCAGCTTCTTATCATAGACAAGATGATTTTAATTGAAACTGGCGCCACCATAGTCCATAAAATATAGGAGTTGACATAAAGTAGGTAATGTTTAAAATTGTTTTTTTTTTTTGGTTTTAGGCAATTCACCCTGAAAAGATTGCTTTGTGCCGGTAATAGTTAGATAGAGGGTGGATCCTTGTCAGGGACGGATATATATGGTGTTTGGTCAAAAAACATCATCATAACAATATTTTACTCTACAATTAAAATGCTCTTCATTTAGGATTTCTTAACCAATTAAATGTAATTATTGGAATGAATCGGTTTAATCAATTTTGTACCGCAATATTTGTATTAACCCTTGAGAAGGCGGGCTTTGAGCATTTTGCTAACGCAAACAATGGAACTTTGCTCACACAAACAAACTTAGCAGGAGTGCCTGGATGTGTGGATGCTAGTGGCTACTACGTGGCGTGGCGAATGGGAGAGACTGGTTCAGGGAGACCTTTTGACCTATTTAACCGAACTCTCTCTACCCATTGCCTTGCACCGTACATGTTTGTCATTTCTGAACACATTGTTCCTGAGATTACTACCCACCCATCATATCTTTTTCCTTCCCAGAACTTTCTCTCCTTTCTATCCCTGAGAAAACCCTCCACATAGCTTCCCCAAAGATGACATAGGGCTTCAGGATTTTTTTCCTCAAAGCCTCAAGGAGATAATGTAAAAAAAATCATTCCACAAAAGTTCTTTGATTTGTAATAACCCATGAGAAAGCGCACAATGAGCATTTTGCTCGCGCAAATATTGATTGTGATTTTTTTAGATTTAAGCGATACCATAAGCCTCAAGGGTCTATAAGGTACCTTCATAACTGTTCACTCCCACTCCCCTTTCCCCTTGCCGCTGCGATCAAGTACTGAAGTGCTTTTGAGGGCCGTGTACTCTCGGGGTAGAAAATCCACCCCACAGGCACCTATGAAACCTCAGTTCGCGAGATATATTTTTTTTTTTTAAAAGAAAGACAAATATTCCCGGGTTACGAATAACCCAACAAAGTTTGAAAATCTCCTACTACCACCACAGAAAGCCGAAAATGTTGCTTGTGTTGTGATGGAGGATTTAGCCAGCCGAGGAATCGAACACGCGACGCTCGGGTGGGACCCAAGCGCTATGCCCACTCAACCACTGACCAGTCATTACATATAAAGACTGTTTTGTCTGAAACTCGCAAATATACAATACAGTACTGCGCGCCTTGAATTTAGGCAATGTTTTTTACGTAGCTTTTTTCCTAGAAACTGCCACAAGTTAAGGCCAAAGTTTAAAGCGTTTTTATTTTTGTTAAAAGCTGCATTTAACGTACTTAGTTTATTATAAAGTGCAAATTTTTGTACTACCTTCACAGATGTAATTTTATTTACATTGTCAATATATGTAGAGTATAATTAGGTAATAAATTGCTTTTGAAATAGCATGAGCATTTTGCTCGCGCGCGCCTTCCATATAAGTTTTTCAGGCGCCGCTCCCCACATTTTAAACACGCGGTTTTAGTTTTTTTGATGAGGCCCTGATGAAAATAATTCTCAGGGCCTATGTCATCTTTTGAGATGCTGCATAGAGGGTATTTGTAAGGAATGAAGGAGAGGATGTTATGGAAAGAAAAGGGGTATGAGTAGTAGGTAGGAATCTGGCGTCAGTGTGTCCAGGAGTGACGGATATAAGAATCCTTCACTCTCACTGCGGTGCAAGATGATATTTCGTGAAAGTCATGATGGAGACTTCAAAAGGCGTTTCTCAACTGGTCTCTCCCAATTTGGCCTGCCACGCAGTTGGTGGGCAGACGCTTCCTATTGAATTAGAAGTGGATAAAAAAAAATCGGTTAATCTATTGGGAAAATAATAAAACAAATTAAATATTGGACTCATTTAGATCACTAGAACAAATTAAATATTGAATTCATTCAGGTTAATAAACTTACATAAAGCTGTGAGGGAGCGGGCCGAACGGTAGAGACGGGACGAGAAATAAAAGGCGTCAGTCGATGTATGAGTCAGTCGTTTATTGGGCTACGTAGCGAGGTCGGTAAAACGGTAACATGATGTAATGCGGAGGGCCGTAGATGAGATACTGCAGGCGCCCGGAGGAGATGGAGATGGTGTGTGAAGGTCAGCGAGTTGCTCAACACCTTGGCGGTGGAGATGACCTATCTTCCAGGCCGTTGCTCGACGCTTTGAGTCGCGGAGATGAACGGTGAGTGGCTCGGTGAGCTGAGCCACCAGCAGGTAGTCCTGGAGAGGCGGAGCATGTTTCCATGGCAGCGAAGCACGGTGCGCTTCGGGGTGCCATGAAATGGTGTGCTGATCCCTGGACTGAAGGTGGCGTCAAACCTTATAAGTCGCGGGATGTAGCTGTTCTCAGGAGCTGAAGACACGATGGGCCTTGTAGCTGAGACGTGAAGGAGCCCTCGCGGAAGCTGCCCTGGATGTGTGTAGATGCCATGCAGCAGCACTTGTGCGATCTGTTACATGTTGAGATGTTAACCGACTGGTGGTCTGATACTGACTGAGCGAGCGCCGAGTTTAGTCGCTTTATATATACCAGCGCGACCGGTGGAGTAATGTTCCATTCGCCGGCAATGTGTACACAGGAAGGTACACGAACATACCCGGTGCTGAATATTCAGGCGGCTTATAAACTCCAGACCTTTCTAGGCGGTGGCGAAATTATTATTTATCGGCGGCAGGCGGCCGAAGTTCATCATAGCGACGGCATAGGTAGATAGGTACATATGTAGGTGAGTAGCTTGCCAGCGCCGCGCGAATATTAGATATTTCTCGTGTCTTCTTTTGATGGCGAAGTTGATAATGATGTGTCGCCACAGCTGTATGAACACGAGAATTGTTAAGAGATAAAAGGTATGAAATGTTAAGGGGGGACTGGTGTGTGATTTTAATAAGCCGGCGGTATATGTTCTTGAAAGATGAATGATTTTTACAGTTAAAGAAAACGTGGTCGAGGGTTTCCTCTTCCACACCGCACTGGCAGACCGGATCATCTAAAACTCTGATTCTAGACAAGTGAGATGCAATTGAACAGTGACCAATTCTCATTCTCGAAATACATGAAATGAATCATTCTGAAAGTTTTTTTACCGTGAAACCATGGCTTAGCAGGGATATGGTTTTGAATTCCAGCATAGAAAGATCCAGTTCTTATTTTGGAGACTGCCCAATTTTCTTCCCAGGCACGAGTCATGTTGGATTTAAGAATCGGGAAGACATCGGAGATAGGAATTCTAAAATTTAGTGGGATAGTTCCGGAATCTGAACCAGATTTGGCGAGAAAATCGGCCATCTCATTACCCTCGATACCCAAATGGGCAGGGACCCAGGCCAATATCGTCTCAAACCCAGATTCACTTAGAGAATTGAGAAGATTTTTTATTTTACATATAATATTGTCTTCCGGATAACATAGAATATTTGACCTAATTTTAGTTAGTGCACTTAGCGAATCAGTACATAGTAAGGCTCGATGAATGTTGAGAACCTGGATTTGATTTAGCGCTTGTTCAATCGCAAAGCATTCAGCTGTAAATATGGAAGCTTCTTTCGGTAATTTATAAGTGAGATTGATGTTGAATTCTGGACTATATATCGATGCTCCACATCTTTTATTTTCAAATTTGGAACCATCAGTGTAAAGGATGGAAAATCCAGGGAATTTTGAAGCCACAATGCTTTTAAAACAATCATCCAAATTATGAAATTTATTTGGGGAAGATAAAATATTCTTCTGAAAGACTGATGTTATTGTGTTCGGCATAAAAGTGATTGCCTTAAATGGAATATTGTATATAGGGAGATTGGGAACTTCTTGAAGATATTGGAGTGAAGATGATAGAGAATTATAGAGATGAAACCTTTTAATTAGGAGAGGAAAACATTGTTTTTCTCTCAATCTTGTGTTAGAATTCAAATTAACACTGAACAGATTAAGACTTTGTTTAATAGGATGATGTGATAACGATAAAGCCTTGAAAATATATTTATTGGCAAGGAATTGCCTTCTGAAATATAATGGAGGCTCCCCACATTCCACCTGAAGCGCATTAATTGGAGAAGACTTCATAGCTCCAATAATCATTCTGAGGGCTTTTGATTTAATTCTTTCCATTTTCTTATCTAAATATTTAGGGAGTGGGTCAAAAAGGAATGAGCCATAATCCAAGTGGCTCCGAACTAGGGAATTATACATTAATTTAAGAGTGGTAGGATGAGATCCCCACCATACTCTGGAAACTGCTCGCATCATATTAAGTCCCTTTTCACACTTTGTAGAAATTATCTGAATGTGTGGAAGCCAGGAAAGTTTATGGTTCAAAAGAAGACCAAGGAATTTGATTTGAGTAGCGGTTTGGAGAGGCACATTATCAAAAGAGATTGAGAAGTGGGGAATTTTTCTTTTGCGCGTGAAAGCCACGACCCTTGTTTTAGATGCCGCCAGATTCATCCCATTTATTGACAACCAGCTTTTAATATATTGTAAAGCCAAATTCATTTCCTTAGCTGCAAGAATAATATTTTTATGTTACAAATATATAAGGATATCATCCGCAAAGTAAAGTCGCTTGATAGAAAAGGGAATTACTGAGTCTAGGTCGCTTATATAAATATTAAACAACAGAGGACTAATAACAGAACCCTGGGGCAAACCTCTCCATAGTTTGCGCCTTAAGCATTTAGAGGAAGACTCAATAATAATGGACCTATCTGAGAGCAAATTAATAATAAATTGGACCCATTTCGGGGGGATTTGTTTTTTAATTAGCTTTTCTTTCAAAACATTCAATAAAACATCATCGTAAGCTGATGAAAGGTCAAGGAATGTGGCCAATGTATAAGAATTTAGGGATTGAGAAACTGATATCCGAGTTGTGAACAAACTTAAATTATCCATTGTAGATTTCTTTTTCCGAAAACCATACTGATTTGGTGAGATAATATCTTGACTTTCAACAAACGACTCTAATCTGTTTTTCATCAAACGCTCCGCTACTTTCATCAAACATGATGAAAGAGAAATTATTATTTTTTAATTTATAAACTAACGTTTAGACAAGATTTTTTATGCATAGCACAAAGGGTAACAATTATTACAAGCAATAATTGTCAGCCTGAAACACTCATTTACATTGAAAAATCTTCCGAGAAAAGATAATTGCTTGTAATAATTGTTACCCTTTGTGCTATGCATAAAAAATCTTGTCTAAACGTTAGTTTATAAATTAAAAAATAATAATTAATATTTAACAAGTTTAAGTATTTCCCCAATAAATGCAGACATAATTTGTCTCGACGCCACCTAGCGAGGGATTTAACACTAACAATGTCTTTCTCGCAAAAATAAAGTTGGTTGTTTTCAGGTGGGAAAAAATATAACAAGCAGTAATTTTTGAATGAAGCACTAGTATATATTGAATTATTTGGCGGGTATTTGATAAGCCCCCATAGCTCAGTGGTCAGAGCATTCGACCGGCAATCGGAAGGACACGGGTTCAAGTCCCGTTGGCGGCAAGTATCTTTTCTCGGAAGATTTTTCAATGTAAATGAGTGTTTCAGGCTGACAATTATTGCTTGTAATAATTGTTACCCTTTGTGCTATGCATAAAAAATCTTGTCTAAACGTTAGTTTATAAATTAAAAAATAATAATTAATATTTAACAAGTTTAAGTATTTCCCCAATAAATGCGGACATAATTTGTCTCGACACCACCTAGCGAGGGATTTAACACTAACAATGTCTTTCTCGCAAAAATAAAGTTGGTTGTTTTCAGGTGGGAAAAAATATAACAAGCAGTAATTGTTGAATGAAGCACTAGTATATATTGAATTATTTGGCGGGTATTTGATAAGCCCCCATAGCTCAGTGGTCAGAGCATTCGACCGGCAATCGGAAGGACACGGGTTCAAGTCCCGTTGGCGGCAAGTATCTTTTCTCGGAAGATTTTTCAATGTAAATGAGTGTTTCAGGCTGACAATTATTGCTTGTAATAATGATGAAAGAGCAATAGGCCGATAAGACGAAATTTCAGATGGATTTTTTCCAGGCTTTAAAATGGGAATGATTTTTTGAGTTTTCCAATCATCCGGAATTAGTCCTGTTTCAAACATATTATTAATAAGAGATAAGAAATATTCAACCGCCATATCAGAAAATGATTTAATGAAACTATTAAATATTCCATCGGGACCCGGAGCAGAGTCAGAAAGGGCTCTTATTACTCGTTTCATCTCATCAATGGAGAAAGGAGCATCTAGCCACTTAGAATGAGATGGATATGGCTTAATAGAAGGCATTTCTTCACATCCGGCCACTGATGGGGGGGGCTATTTTATCCGCAAATCCTATGAGAATTTCTTCTGATATATGTTTGATTCTCGGCGGAGAATACGATGATCCGAATTTTTTTAAGCTAGACCAAACTGAAGACTGGGGAGTTTCCGGAGACAGGTTCTCACAGAACTTCCGCCATCGTTTTATTTCGTTTGATTTCTGCCTGGGCTTTTTTAACTGATAAAAAATTTTCTAGTGAAAGAGAAAATTGCTTTTTTACGAGAGTTGACGGAGCGAGTGCATTCCTCGTCCCACCACGGAGTAGAGTGTTTAATGTTCGCATTGTGTTTCGGGATGGATTTTTCTGCTGCATTTATAACCATAGAGGGAAACGCTCACATTGCATTCTGATGTCTCCTGGGGACGATTTTGTTAAATTAATAAGGTTATCTAGTTCAGAAGAGAAAGTGCTCCAATTCGCATCTTTTGTTATAAATTTGAGATTATTTTTAACTGGGGGGGGATAAGTGTTAGATTGATGGTGGAATCGGATTATAATTGGGAAATGATCACTAGAGAGGGGATCGTTTAGGATGTCCCAAGAGCATTTAGATGCTAACGAATACGAACAAAGAGATAAATCAACAGCACTTTTCCGTTGATGAGGGGGGGTGAATCTGGTTGGAGATCCGTCATTTAAAAAACATAGGTTATGGGTATCAATAAAATCTAAAAGATTACGGCCAGAACGATTTGTTATTTTGCTACCCCAAGAAGGGGAATGTGCATTAAAATCTCCAAGGATCATATAAGGGGAACAAATCTGGGTTAAGATTGGTGCCCATTCATTTTCAATAAAAGTCGTAGAGGGAGGAATATATATTGATAATATTGTGATATCAGATAAGACAGCTGCTATTATCTGGATATCGTCGGAGGGAGTATGAATATTAATTTGTTTAAACGGGATAGAATTATGGATTATCAGAACCGTGCCGCCTTTACCATCTAGTCTGTCGTGTCTGAGACAATAATAACCTGGAATTTTTAAGTGAAAGGAGGGTTTTAACCACGTTTCAGAAATGGCGGCTACTGAAACGTCGTGTTCGTCGAGTAATTGAATTAGGTCAGATTTGTTAGCGAAGAGGCTTCTACTGTTCCACTGAAGAATTTTGTTCAGTTTCGAACTCATTGGGGAGGCAAGATAATAAAGATTTGATGTAATCGGCAGCGTTGGACGGTACAGTATTGTTGTTTGTAAGGATAGAAATTAAAAGGGTTATTAAGGTTTGTATAAAAGAATTATTATTCATTATTTCGGGGAGAGCAGGAGGAGAAGTATTACCATTAATGGCACATCCATTGGGAGTCTGGGATTTTGGGTTTGGATCTGGGTTTTTTATCAAGGTAAGGAGTATATTTTGGGTTGGGTTTGACTGGCTTGAGAATGATTTCTCTGTGAGAAGATGACGTTGAATTTAAAAAGATGGTTGTTTGGAAAGGAGCTGAGGACGATGTCATCTCTGCGAATGATTTTTTCGCAGGAGAGAATAACTTTGAGGCCTGGAAGTACGAAATGTTGTCGGTAGCCATTTTATGTTTTATGTTCTTCTGTCTTGATAATTCCGGACAGGCTAGACTGACCGCGGTATGTGCACCCGAACAGTTAATGCAAATGGGATCATTGGAAGATTTCGGACGTTGATCAAATGGGTGACCTTCTCCGCAAAAGTAACAACGTGGAGGGGAGCGGCATACGGGTTTTGAATGTCCAAACCGGCAGCAATTGAAGCATTGAATAGTTAGGAATTTATAAACTTCGACGGGAAGCGAGGTATAATAAATAAACACACGAGACGGTAGGGATTGTCCTTCAAATGTAATAACAACAGATTGGGAAGGTTTCCAGATCGTGTTTCCATCAGTAGAATCCTTTTAGTTCAGTCGACGTGCTTTTAATACTTTCGGGGTTCCGTGGGAATTATTCAAAGCATCAACAATTTCAGCCTCTGGGATCTCCGCGGGAATTCCTCGCACAAGACTCATTCTCGTAAGGTTAAATGTCGGAATGAACGATTTATATTTATGGTTTGAGAGCGAGTCAATTTTTTTTACAAATCCATTTGCGGAAGCGGCAGTATTAAACTCGATAGATAATTTATTCCGCCCTTTCGGTTTAATTGAACCGTTAACAATACCAAGGTTATTATTTTTTGAGTCAAAAAATTTAATTTTCCAAAATCTAATTTTCCTCGTTCAATTCTCTGAACAATAACGACAAAAGGACCGGAAGCGGAAGCAGGATAATTTTTTTTTTATTCACTTTGGGTAGCGTGGGCGTGGTTGAGGCCTGGAACGCAGTCTCCCTTCCCATGGTGGCTGCGATCTGCAAAGAACAGGGGAATTAGTATTGGTCCTGTCCACGTCTGAGAGTGGACCAAAGTCCAACACATTATCAGAATAGTCACTCTCCCCCCACCTAACCTTTCTATCAGAAAGCTGATCGTGGTGTCTTTTCCAAACCCGGCCTGTTGAATGTATCTTAACCATATAGGTTCTACTCCCTAATCTTTTGATAATTGTACCCAAAATCCAATTATTCTTTTTATTTCTAAAATCTTTGGTCAAAACTTTTGATCCCAAATCAAAGAATTTTTTAAATTTTCTTCCCCGGTAATATTTTTTTTGACTGTTTTGACTAGCTACCATTTTAGTTTTTACTTTATCATCAATTTTTTTTAAATCACTACACTTGTCATTATTCATTTTTGGAACAACCGTATTAAAAATTGAACGAATTTTTCTACCTAACATCAATACACTAGGCTCAATTCCCATACATAACGAAGGTGTATTCCTAATATCAATTAAAAATGACAGTAATTTATCGTCCAGATCCCTTGGAAATCTGTTATTCACTAATATTTTTTTAATTTTTTTTTAACTGTTTTGACAGCGTTTTCTGCCAAGCCATTCGAAGCCGGGTGCTGGACTGCTGACGTCATATGTTCAATATTAAATTCACGACAAAATTCCTGAAATAAAGCTGACGTGAAAGCTGTTCCATTATCACTAACAATTTTTTCCGGTATACCAAAGTTAGAAAACATTTTCTTTAATATTCTGATTGCACTAACTGAATCTACCGTTGGTACTATTTGACAATCCACCCACTTTGTGGTAGCGTCTACCACCACAAAAAAATTTAAATTACCGAAAGGACCTAGATGATCTATATGAATACGGTTCCAAACTAAATTATTCACTGGCCAACTCGCCAATTGCACCTTGGAAGGAGTAGGTAAACATACTGCACACCTAGTACACTGTTTTACCTCCTTCTCATTATACCTAACCAGAAAAAATAATTTCTAGCTAAACTTTTCGATTTCACTATACCCAGGTGCGAACGGTGAATAAATTTTGAAACTGATTCTTTTAATTCCATTGGTACTACCAGTTTACTATCATAAAACAAACATGCATCATGAGTTGATAACTTATCTCTAATATGCCAAAATTTTAATAAATCAGAATTTAAGTTTTTTTTTTCAGGCCACCCTGTATTCAAATAATTGACAATCTCTGATAAAACTAAATCCTTTTCCGAACTCCGTTTAAATATTTCCGGATTTATTTCCGTTTCAACAGAAATATTATTTAACCATTCTATTTCCAAACTATCGATATCCGTATCGTTAATTATATCCAAGAAATAATGGTTATCTTCGTATTCCTCAATATTATTATTGCTCCGTTGCATCGGTAATCTTGACAAGAAATCTGCTTTATTGTCGTCCGACTTGATGTACTCTATAGTATAATTAAATGACTGCAAAATTAAAGCATAACGTTGTAATCTGTTCGCTGCTAAAATTGGTACCTGCTTATTTGTATCTAGAATATGTACAAGCGGTTTATTGTCGCATGACAGAATAAACTTATTTCCATGCAAGTATTGAAAGAATCTTTTCAAACCGAATATGATTGCGCACGCTTCTTTATCCAAAATTGAATATTTCCGTTCGGTTTCCGATAAAGTCCTACTTGCAAATGCTATTGGGCGTTCTATCCCGTTATCTTGTGACAAAGCATTGCTGAAATCCCAATATTACTGGCGTCCGTAATGAGTTTCAAAGGGATACTGGGATTGAAGTGAACTAGAATTTTTTCTGACATCAATTGTTTTTTTACAAAATTAAAAGCATCACTACATTCTTCCGACCACAAAAATACGGTTCCCTTTTTCAATAAATTATAGAGTGGCGACAGAGTGTCCGATATATTCCGTTAAAACATTCTATAATATGAGATTACTCCCAACAAACTTCTTAATTCTGACACATTCCTCTGAACTGCCAAATTCTTAATTACTTCAATTTTACTTTCTAGCGGCATTATACCTTCCTGAGAGATTTTAAAACCTAAGTATTTAATTTCCGGTACATAAAAATAACATTTTTGGTCACTTACGGTCAGACCATGATCATTTAATTTCTTAATTACCGCGTCACGTACCGAATTTAATTCTTCTTTCGAATTACCAAATAATAATATATCGTCTAAAAATACACGCACATTTTTTAAACCACCGACGATAGTTGCTATGACTTGCATAAAAATCGCCGGACTCGTCGTAAGCCCAAACGGCAAGAGTTTATACGCAAATAGACATATATGAGTTGAAATAACACATAGTTTTTTTGAACTTTCATTCAAAGCAATCTGAGAAAAAGCATTTTTTAAATCAATTTTTGCGAAATGTTTCGCGCCATTTAACGAAGAAATTAAATCTTCTACTCTAGGCAACGGAAATTTTAAAGGTGCCAACATTGGATTCAAAGTGTTTTTGAAATCTGTACATATCCTAATCGTGCCATCTTTTTTTTAACAATAACAATAGGACTTGCCATTTCACTAATTTCAACTTTCTAAATAATGTCGTCGTTCACCATTTTTAGCAATTCATTTTCCACTTGCACCCGCAAACAATACGGAATGGGTCTCGGGTTAACGAACCTTGGTTTAACACGCATTTATTTTTAAATTCCACGTTACATATAATTTTACCCAAAACTTTTAATGATTTATTATCATACCCGAATAACTTAATATCGCACACCATTTTTTTTTTCACTAAAATATCTATTAAACATTTCGTATGGAATCGCATTTATGCTGGCTCCCGTATCGACCATAACCTGCAAAATAATATTATCTACGCATAAATTTAAAAACATAGGATCATTATTATTATCTAGCGACACCGTATTTATCGTACTACCTTCGCGCTTCGTACTAGGCGAGCGTGAATATTTACTACTTGATTTATTTTTACAAGTCGAGCTAGTGTGCCCTACCTTCTTACAAATATAACATTGCAACTTCTTGTGCCAACAATCTTTTTGCACATGATTATTCCTACCACAAATAAAACATGACATATTATTATTTATCTTGTGGGGTGATTTACTACGCACTTTGAAATCCTTATAACGGCTTATCTGCCTAGATTTATCGAAGTTATGAACTGCATTTAAATTCGACTTTGCATTCTCCATACTCAATACATGTTCCCACGTGGAAGCTATATTAATGCATTCTAGAAATGACTCGTTTAAACCTTCCATAAAAAGTTTGTGCTTCGTCTTTCAAACACGACTCTAATCTTGCTTCAAAGTTACATGACAAACTAATATTTTTAAGCTTCGCGGCAAACTCTTTAATAGATTTATTAGCCGATTGTTTACATTTATAGAACATTTCCCGTGATTCAAAAATATTGTGAATAGGCTTACAATGGGAATCTAGAAATTTACACAAATCCTCAAATGAGGTTTCCGACACTTTTTTTGGAAAACACAAATCGCTTAACAATGAAAAGGTATCTTCGGTGAGATTATTTAAGAGGAACGCTCTTTTACGTTCTGGCGACAAAATTTTCTCATCATATAATATGAGAGCTTGGTCCAGTCTCTCCTTGAACAGGGACCACACTCCTGTCTTGTGACAGAATGCCCCCAGACTTTTACAAATCGCATCCATCGGGAATAAGAGCTAAAACAAATTTTGATTAAAAAACTTATCTCAGCGCTTCCGGGTGAATCCGCTCCAGAACCTCGCTCCAAAGCGTCTCCACACACAGCTTCCGGATCTCCGTCACCAGCCGTCTCTTTCGACTGCTGATTGCCCGTGTCCGTCTCCCTGCAGCTACGGAATCCAGCCAATTGTCCGGTCCTGCTTGTACAGCTGCAGCGACAGAATCTGAGCCCTTGCCCCAGATTCCAGCTTCTTCCGTAGATGGTCCTCTTGTCACCGTCTTCTTCTTCCTGCATGCAATGCTAGCATGCCACGCCAAATTTTGCTCCCTCAATACTGCAATATGGATGCAGGCTCTAATGCACGTCTTCTTGATATACGCGATGGCGTCTTCTTGAATGCGTCTTCATGCAACAATTTTTATTATATTGTCGCAACACTCTGCTCTTCCGTAATCTCGTCTTCAGGTTCTACAATTTCGTAGCTTGTAATGCTACTACCGACTGCGCCAGTTGTGATGTCCGTCTGAGCCAGTTGTGGCAGAGCTAATCCAGATGCGGACTTACAGACGTGGAAGACTGAATATTGTAGTGGGTAGTACACTAAATGAAGAGCGTAATAGTATTCTGTACTATGTATTTATTAGGGAGCTGCCTTAAGCCAAAAGAGGACGAATCTAGCATGCATCGCCTTATATAGATTCACGCAAGCATGCTATCTCGCTTGCACTCATACAGTTCACACAGACATTACAGTAAGTCAGTACTTTTTGTATTATCGCTAGTTAAAGTACTTGTCTGGGTGTTACTATTGGTGTTAAGGTCGTTAGAGGTCGAGGTTTGTTGAATCGGCGGTATAGATTTAACTTTCGATGGAATGTGAAGGCTATGCGATGGTCGTCGTTTACGAGATGGGAGCGTAATAGAAACCTGGCTAGTATTAGATTCCGAATCAGAAAAATCTAATATCGACCCTGGGTCGGGAGGCCTATCTTCGTCTTCCTCCATTATATAAAAAACTTAACTTTTAAAAATTAACCTGAAAATATAATACGCAGTCTATTTCATTGACTGTACAAACAAAACGGATTAGCCGTAAGCAGGAATGCAAACAAATAGGTATACGATAAACAAAATTAAATAAAATGTAACAATAATCTCTTATCTGTATGAGGCACAGGAACTGGCGAACGGCACTAAGCAATAGGTAAGGTACACACAACCACTGTTGACCGCGGCTTGAATTGGACTGTTCTTTAAATTTGTTGTTCTCATTAGTTAAAGGGATAGGTAGAAATAAATAGTTGGAACATATGACGTTTGAAGTTTGCTAAGTTCAAATTATTGTCAAATACATTCAGATTGTTTAAGTATTTGTTATCAAGACTATGCAAACGTTATATTGGAGAATATAAATCATAGTTCGAATGAGATGTACGTATGGTAATGTTAAGCGAGACGCACGTAACATGCGACATTGAAGACAGTGAAATAACTTTTCAGGGATATACTACAGTACGTTGTGATTCCTATAGTAGACATACATGGGGAGCAGTGATAATTATTAGAAAAGACATAATATATGAAGTAATTTCAACACACAGTACGAAAAGAATTGCTGGATACTAGCAATAAGGATAACTTCGGGATATAAGAAAGGGGTTTATGGAGTAATTTACCATTCTCCAAATGCAAGTACCAAAGACTTTCTATCATTTATAGAGAACTGGTGCAACCTAAATCTCCAAGAAGAAGAAGATAATATCTTAACTGGTGACTTCAATATAAATTTCAAAATTTTTAAGGATACATATACTAAAATACTAAAACAAATTATTCAAACTTTGGGAATGAAACAACTTGTTAAAATGTGAGACACGAAGAACAGATAAATCCAGTACGTTAATTGACCTTGTCATATCAAATAGATTGGATTTGAACGTAAAAGTTCTTGATGAACCAAAAATAACCGATCATAGCCTTATCCACATTCCAGATAACATAAAAAGAAATAAGACGAAAACCAGCAAAATAATAAACTACAGAAACTATAAAAAATACAGCAGCGAAAGATTAATTGAACTTCTGGGTGATATGGATGATGAACTTCATCAAATGAAATACAATGAAAAGTCTAAATCATTAATAAATAATCTACAAGAAGTAATTGATAAGTTAACACCAATCCAAACTACTAAAATAAGAGGAACAAATAAATGGTATAATATAGAACTACAAACAATACAAAATGAAAGAGATAGATTGTACAAAATTGCGAAAATCTCAAGAAACTCTCAAGACTGGAAAGCATTAAAAAATATGAGAAATAAATACACAAAACAATTGAAAACTTGTAAGAACGATTACTTCAAAATAAAATTATCTCTGAAAAAGGAGACACTAAAAAAATGTGGAAAACTATAAAAGGATTACTACAAACCGAAGATAAAGAGATGAAATACGACATTGAATTCCCACATCAGATACAGGGTACCATACAGAACTGCATCAACAAATATTTCGTAAACAGCATAATAGAATTGCATCAGAGTTTACCAATACTGAAGAAAGACATCGACGTGAGAAATGATCGGCTAAACCGAGAAAAAGTTGTATTTAAAGAGATTGATGAAACATATCTTTTACAATTCTTAACAGCACCAAATCAAAAGCGAGTTCAGATGGAATAAGTTTTACAGTTTTGAAAGATGCAATGCCAGTGATAGGACCTCATCTACTGGATATAATAAATGAATCATTAAGAAGTGGAAAATTTCCAAACACATAGAAAACATCTACTGTGATCCCGATTCCGAAAGTTGTTAATACCAGAAAATGTGAAGAATTTAGACCAATAAATATGTTACCAAAATACGAACAGGTACTAGAAATTGTAATAAAAAACAACTCGTTGAGTATTTGGAAAAACATGACATATTATGTGGGGAGCAATCAGGATTCCGGAACAACAACTCTTGCGAAGCAGCGATAAACATAGTGATTGATACATGGAAGAAAGAAACAGACAAAAAAATAACCATTGCAGCATTCTTAGATTTCAAAAGAGCATTTGAAACGATAGAAAGGAAAATACTATTGGAAAAACTAGAAGACATAGGTCTTTCTGACGTAGCTCTGAATCTATTCAAAGAATATCTCCAGGAAAGAAAACAGGTAACGAAAGTCGAAAGCTCAGAATCAGAACCGATAGAAAACAACCTTGGTGTTCCGCAAGGGTTGGTATTAGGTCCAATTCTATTTATAATTTACATAAATGATATTATCAAAACTATTAAACATTGCAAAATTAGACTATTTGCAGACGATACCTTAACCTATATTTCGTGTGAAGATTACATAGAAGCAATTAACAAAATAAACGAAGACCTACAAAATATAGCAAAATGGCTGAAATTAAACAAGTTGAAACTGAACGTAAACAAAACAAAATATATGTAAATAGGCAATAAAAAATGTAACACAGGGTTAAATTTGACAATCAATGGTGAAAAAATTGGAAAATTAAATGAAATCAAATACCTGGGTGTAATACTCGACTCAAAACTGACTTTCACAGCAAACTTTGAATGTGTGCTAAAAAAGGTATCAAAAAAGGTAGATTTTCTTAGAAGACTAAGACGTAAATTAAATAGAAACACTACGGAACTCATTTATGAAACTATCGTTGCTCCACATTTGGACTACTGCTCTACAATGTTATATTTGGCCAATGAAGGAAGTTTGAACAAACTAGAATTTATACAAAACAAAGCTATGAGATGTATACTGGGGAAAGGCAAATACGCAAGGATTAATCAAATGAGAGAGGAGCTAAATTGAATTCCAATAAAAAAGAGACTACTATTTAACGTGTTAATTTTTGTGCATAAAATTATGAAAAACCAAATGCCAAAATACTTTAAGGATGAAATTGTTTTTAATAGAGACATTCATAATTACGAAACAAGAAATATAAACAGAGTTCGATTGCCACAAATGAAGAAATCAAAATCACAGAACTGCCTAATGTACAGAGGACTAAAAATGTATGATGAAATGCCTGAGAGTATGAAGAATGAACAAAGAATAAATGTATTTAAAAAGAAATGTTATGCTTACCGTAAAAATATTTAAATTTATCTAATGAAATGTTACATTGTGCTTATTAGTTTATATTCATGTAGTATAAACTAACTCAACAATAAAAAATAAAAAAATATGTATATAAAATGTAGATTTATTAATTGTAGGAGTTCATAACTGTCGAATTTAGAGTTTAATAATTTTAATAAAAAGGTTAGGTCGTTTATTTTTCGTCTGTTTTCTAATGTTGGAATATTTAAAGTATTCATTAACGACGGGTAATTTATGTGCTCTAAAGGGATGTTAAGTCTAAAATTTACAAAACGTAGAAATTTTCTTTGAATTCTTTCAATAGTATGAATATGAATTTTGTAGAAGGGCGACCAGACTATGGAGTCATATTCTATTAGGCTTCTAACAAGGAATGTGTACAGTAGTATGATTTGTAACTATTCAAAGTTTTTAATTGTTCTTAATACAAATCCTAATGTTTTCATACCCTTATTTGCAATTTGTTGAATGTGAACCGTGAAGTCTAGTTTCTCATCCATTATTATGCCAAGATCCCGCATTTCCGATACTCTTTCTAAATTTATTTTATTTATTGAATAGTCGAAAAACAGTGATGTTTTTTTTCTGGAAAAGGTCAAAGTTTTGCATTTTTCTACTTTTAAATATAGATTGTTTTGTGAGCACCAAATTTTTAGCATGTCTATATTGAATTGAAGAATTTCACAGTGATTAAGGATAGTTATCTCTTTATATAATTTAATGTCATCAGCGAAAAGCAATACTTTGACGTCTTTAAAGCAGTTGACTATGTCGTTTATAAAAAGAAGAAATAAAATTGGGCCAAGATGACTACCTTGCGGTACTCCACTAGTGGCGGAAAATGGTTTGGATATAAAAGATGTTATTTTTACAAATAAAGTTCTACCTGATACGTAACTACTTAGCCAGCTCAACATATTTGCTCTGATTCCCAGAGCATGAAGTTTTCGGATCAGTATTTTGTGGGACACTTTATCAAAAGCCTTCGAGAAATCAGTATATATACAGTCAACTTGTTCGTTTTTAGAAAAAGACTCCATATATTAATATAATCAACAACAACAATAACCCGTGACTAGTTCATATTAACTTGCTCCGCAGTAAAGTGTATTTTAAAAACTATAACGCTCAAATTCGAAAGTTACTTTGAGTGATACGTGTTCGTACTAGAAAGGTCTAAAATATTTTCATAACATCCGAGTGATTTAAAATTCCTTCCGAGTTTAATTAGCAAAACAAATATCAGTACAATTTGCTTTATCGCGGGTAGTACGAAAAAAACATCAATTCAAGATGCATTGCCGAGTGTGCTCAGTAATTCTACGTACTGATGAGTTAAAATTTACGTGTGCCGCATGCAAAGGCGCATTTCATTTGGCTTGCGGAGGTATTATTGAGAACACATATCGTCGACTTAACCAAGAACGGTGATCTCAACAAATGTGCCAGCAATGCAATTCAGCTAAGCCCGGCGCTGCTAGCCCGTTGCAGACAATCAGTGATACTGAACCTTTGGAGCAGATTAAAAAAGTTACTGTTATTAGTTCAGCGCTCGCCGCTCAGATACCGACAAATCTTAAAGATATTCAAGATCTAGTCATGAACAAGACGTCTAATCTGAAAAAAACGCAAAACGATAATCTAGACCAAAATAAAAAAATACTTGAAAGTATTCAATTCATGAGTTCTCAATATGAGGATTTCATGGCTAGAATCCGTGACATCGAAATAAAGAATGACGAACTCACTAAAAAGAACTCAACCTTGGAAGCTAGGATTTATGTCTTGGAAAAATGTGTGGACATGCAGGAAAGGGAACTCAAAGCGAACAACATAGAAATAAGAGGCATACCAGAAACCAAAGGAGAAAATCTGCAAGACGTTTTTTTCAATATCTGCAAAACAACAAAGTCCTCCACCAATACAAACGACATTGATGACATTCATCGCGCAGCAAAAAAAAGCAACAATAGTCGTCCGAGAGAAATCATTGTTAAGTTCAAAACAAACATAGCAAGAGAACACCTGCTAACAGATGTAAAAACTTTCAACAAAAACAAACAGAATCTAGAAGACAAATTGAACACCTCAAATATCGGTATAGCTGGATCCTGCTCGCCGATCTTCATTTCAGAACAACTGACATTTCGTGGTAAACAACTGTGGTTCAAGACACGAACAGCGGCGAAGGAGAAACATTATCGCTTTGCTTGGATTAAGCGGGGGCATATTTATCTTCGCAAAAACGAGGGAACTAATGCCATTATTATCTCCGACGAAAGCAAATTGGCTGCAATTTGATAAATTTGATTTAATGGCTCTTCTTTCGAGGTATGTCTTGACCCGTGAAATTATGTCTCGCTTTTGTATTTGTAAAATCTACTATCTTTCTGGAATTCATTTGATATCACGCAGTTCCTGCTACCTTATTATCATTATTGTTTTTGCTTTTTATTTTCTTTTTCATAGTATTACATCTAATTTCATTATTTTTACTATATTATTATATGTTACTCATATTTGTATCATTTACTACCTTTTTGGAATTCATTTGTTATCACGCAGTTCCTGCTACCTTTTTGTTTATGCTTCTTGCTATCTCTTTCATAGTTCTACATCTAACTACATTATTTATACTATATTATTTTTGTTAAGCACATTTACCATTGTAACAACATTTTAAATCGCATGTAATCACATATTACTCAGGAACCAACTTATATGCAACACACAACCAACACATACTTATGATTCAATTACATTGTGATACCGTAAATGATTCCGGAATAGATCTGAACATGAATGTCATAGATGATCTGGACAATCTAAATAACTATAAATGGTGCGCTTACAGTGTTAAAATTATACACCAAAATATAAGAAGCATTTCTAATATAGACGATTTTTTAATTTTTCTGGATCAATTCAATAACCAATTCGATTTTATAATTTTATCGGAATGTTGGCTTAATAAAGATTACACCTCAAAAATTATTCATAATTATACTGAACACCACACAAATATATATCTCAATAAGTCTAGCGGGATCGTTGTCTACATCAGAGACGGACTTCAATCTGAAGTTGATGAAATATTCTTATCACAAGCCAACTGCCTGAAAATTGTATTGAATAATAACTTATGCATTTTTGCAATCTACAGATCACCTTCTTTTCAAAATATTGACACTTTTCTGAGTTCACTCCAATCAATTATCAACAGCTCAAAAAATAGAACGACAAATTATTATATGTGACTTCAACATCAATACGATTACCGAATACCACCGCCAATCCAACGATTACTTATGCCTGCTAACTGAAAATGGGTTCATTCAGACAATTAACAGCCCTACTCGTGAACAGGGCATGAGTAAATCTTGTCTGGACCACATCAATGTCAAAAAAATTAACCGTGTTGACTCATTTGTCATTCACTCTACAATCTCAGATCACTATACAACAGCACTTTGCCTTAAAAACAAACCTCTTAATCCTGTTAAAATTAAACACGTTGCAAGTATAAACTACAATGACTTAATTGAGGACCTGAGCTCAGAAAACTGGCAAAATGTTCTAGACCAAACTGATGCCGACTAATCAATGAATGAATTTATTACTAAATTACATTCATATATATCTAAACACACAAGCAATAAACTTATACCACATAAGCAAATAAAACTTACGCCATGGATCACCCCTGGCCTTAGCAAATCGATTAACATTAGGAACCAACTTCATGAAAAAGCGAATAGGTGCCCTGAGAATATTATAGTTCAAGCTCATTACAAGAAGTATAGGAACTTTTGCAAAAAATTAATAAAATCGGCAAAAGAAAATTATTATAAAAAAATAATTTATGAAAATGACTGTACTCCAAAACGTTTATGGGAAGTATTTCGCAATATAACTAAAACAAAAATAAATAAATCTTCCGATATTAAATCATTGAACATCAATAACGTGAACACCTCAGACCCAAATATCATTGCGAATTTCGCCAATAATTATTTCACGTTAGTGGGAGTCACACTTGCGAAAAAAATTCTCGACAATCTTAATACAACAGAATCCGATCTCGCTAAGTTAACAATCTCTAATTTCGGTCATAAACTAGACAATATCCAAACAACTGCAAACGAAGTTATGAAAATAATTGACGAACTCAAGTCATCGAATGCTTGTGGTCCTGATAACGTCTCATCAATTCTGCTAAAACGTACTAAATCCTTCATAGCAACTCCAATCGCGTATATTTCCAATCTAAGCTTTTATTCAGGAAAATTTCCAAATCATTTAAAACACTCTATCGTTATACTGCTACACAAAAATGGAAATAAATCGCAGATACACAATTACCGGCCAATTTCTTTGCTCAATTCTGTTTAGAAAATTATTGATAAAATTGTTAAGAATCGTCTCAGTCATTACCTTGAAAAAAATAATATCCTCTCCAATAGACAATACGGCTTCAGACCAGGATTGAGCACTGAAAATGCCATCACAAACCTGACGAAAATCATCTCCAACAATATCAATAGAGGAAGAAAATGCATTGCGCTCTTCTTGGATCTAGCCAAAGCGTTTGACACTATCTCACACAAAATTCTCGTGAAAAAACTACAGCGCATCGGCATTCAGGGTCAGCTACTTAAGTGGTTAGTTAGTTATTTAGAAAATAGGAGCCAAAGAGTGAATATTAACAATACTTTGAGCGATCCAGCTGATATTAACTTTGGTATACCTCAAGGAAGCACTCTAGGTCCACTTTTATTCAATATCTATATAAATGAATTATGTAACAGTTCATTTGCAGATCACATTATCACCTTTGCCGATGACACAGTATTATTATTTGAAGGCAAAAACTGGAATGAAGTTCCTAAAAATTCAGAAATAGGTATTAACAAGGTAAAAGAATGGCTAGACAATAATCTTCTCACTCTCAACACTGACAAAACTAAATTCATCCGTTTCAGTGCAACTCAAGCGGGACAACCAAGAGAAACTCAAAGAATTATTATACACCATTGCAATGACCTAAACACTTGCAATTGCAATACCTTAGAATTTGTAGACAGCATAAAATATCTAGGAATTATCGTAGACAAGAATCTGAGATGGAATGAACATATCGTCTCAATTTCCACAAAGATCAGAAAACTCACGCATCTTTTCATAGCTATTAGAAATATTCTTTGCGTAAAGGATATGAAACTAATGTACTACGCCATGTGCAACTCATTACTTGAATATGCATCCTTAGGATGGGGAGGATGTACCAAATCAATACTGGACCCCTTAGCCAAAGCACAAAAATCACTACTAAGGGTCATTCTTTAAAAAAATCAGATACCCCAGTAATGATTTATTCAAAGAGATAGGAGTTTTGGATATGAGACAACTTTTCATAAGAAAAGTTATTTTATACACACAAAAATATCGTCACCTCTTCCCCTACGTAGAACATTATCACAACACCCGACACGCAGGGAGGAATCCAATAGTTCCACTTACTACTATGACATCCCTTTCTCAAAGACAATATTCTTACCTAGGTCCTAAAATGTTTAACCTTATACCCGGATCTTGGAAATTGAAAAGTGCAAGCGTCTTGCGTAAATTAGTCAACGACTGGATTCTGGACTTAGGGAGAGACGAATGTGAACGTATGCTGTTTAACTGATATACAAAATCACCTAACTTTCCTGATCACTAGACCAAAACTCCCACCACACTTCATTGAGATCTGATATGGCTTCACAATGTTTCGACATCCTTTTGATATTTTTATTCCTGAGATTTATGGTTTTGTGCCCCTGAATACTGTTCGCTATTTCACTGTTAGTACTTCAAGTAAGGCGTAACATACTCACGTCGCTCACTAACATCAAGACTAGCTGTGTGAATCTTGGTACCTTATAGCGGTGATGATTTATAATAAATAAACAATACTTAACACAACTTGTATGACATACAAAATAATGCACCAATTTCACTACTTACACCTTTACCAAAGTAGCACTAGTAGCTTTAGCAGGAGTAGTACAAGACATGAGCGCGGTGTATATTCGTATTGTCGTATAATATAAAATGTACTGAAAACATGTTTTAAAATCAGTAAAGATAATATCATGTTTGCACATAATTGTTTACATATTAGTTACAGCGCATAAATAAATAAAAAAAACAAAAATTTCTCTTATAAGTGAACTATGTATTATAAGTTCACACTTTTAAACACATAACTTTATCTCTCTATATTGTGAATCTTGTTGTAATTCCTCCAACTTGTTATCAAATACTTGGTTTACACTTTTTGACTTTTCAATGCTACTAACTTACCTACTTATCTCATACACTGTAAATCTGAATATATTATATGTTATCAGGTTAATTCGGCAAATCCGAATATACTATATGCTATCAGATTCTTTTTCTATTTTTTTGTTATGTAATGTATAATATAAACTTAACCTGTAAATTTGTCTGTCCTGGTACGGGAAACGTTCCTAGTTGGACAGGCAAAGCTTCCTAATATGTATTTTGTACTTTCTTTTGTATCTATCTATAGTAAATAAATAAATATAGTTTTGAAAGAGTAAGAAGTTTGTTGAAGTTGATCTACCTCTAATGAAGCCATGTTGTTTGTCATTTATTATCTCTGTTAACGTGGGATATATTTCATCAAGAACTAGAGATTCAAAGATTTTGGGTAACGCAGATTGTATGCATATAGGTCGATAGTTTGAAATGTCAGTCTCATCGCCTTTTTTAAGTATTGGGATAATACAGCTGGATTTCCAGTAGACAGGAAAATGTCCAGAAGATAGTAGCTGGTTAAAGAGAATGGTTAGTGGTTTAGACAATACAGAGGAGTAATGTTTTAGGAAAATTGGCGGGATGGAGTCTGGGCCTGCAGATTTGTTAATATCTAAGGAACATAGGTTTTTTTTGCAAGATTCTTCTGTTATGTAGCAGTCTGTTAAATGTATGGTTTTTTTAAATGTGTATGAAGGAATTTTTTCTTCTGGTGTTTCCTCATCGTAAACATTTTTAATGAAATCTGAGAAAATATTTACGATATCTTGTGTGCTGTTAGCACATTTGTCGTCCGTATGCGTTTGTGGTGGATAGTCTGTGCTGTCGTTGTTTAGTGTTTTGATAAATTTCCAGAGATCGCTTGAGTGCAAAGCTGTGTTTTCGATAGAGTTTATATATGTTTTGTAACAAATTTTAGAAAGATCTTTGCATTGTTTTCTAGTTTCACTGAAAATTGCATAGTCGATCATCGATCGAGTTTCTTTGAATTTTTTATGAAGTTTTTTTTTTGTTGAAGTGAGGCTTTAAGTTCTGGTGAGAAATAAGTTGGATATGTATGTCTTTTAGGAGTATATAGTGGTACATATGATTTTATGGTGCTAGACAATATTGAATATAAATTATCTAAGGATTTGTCAGTATTCACGTCCGATAAAAAAGACCAGTCGACACAGGAAAGATGATAATTTATAGATTCAAAATCTGCACGTTTGTAGTTGAGAGTCTCTTCAACGTGTTTTGGTTTGACGCTACACACATTTAGCTTAATATAAAGAGGGGGTGGTAGTTATCAACAGGTAAGAGAGGATCATTACATGTATATCGGACGTGCCATTATAAATTGCATTTTAAAATTATTTGTATTGTTCTAATGTCTATATTTTATATTCTTTTAATCCGCGGATGTGACATTAATAAACGATTAAAAATTGTCAACATCCGCGGAACCCTCTTATGTCTGTTGATAAATATTGTTTTCTCATGTCTGTTGATAAATATTAGTCTCTCTGTAACTGAATTTGTAAATACTTATCCAAATAAACACGAATGGCTTAGCAGGTAGTCGGGACCCCAGGCAGGGTTGAACGGGCCAGCGGGGGAGGAAGTCTGACCAATCAGAGGCCGGCCTGTACCGTTAATCTGTAACCTAGCCCACCCGCAGTCGGGTACGAAATTCAACAAAAAGGGCTTGCTTTTTGGGTACAGGTCTGCTTTTTTCCTGGATCACTCGACTGGACGGACTTCACCCTCTGCCCCGCCGCCCGCCTCTGCCGCTGCCCCTACCGCCTGCTAGCCGCCGCCTTCTCTGTTGACTTGGGGCTTTCATTTCTCACACAAGCTTCCGCGGCGAGCAATTGCAGCGTGCGGCGGGCCACCTGATACCTACTCCTACACAACCGCTCTTTTAAGGGCGCGATTTTCAGTATTTTCGCATATTGTGGCGCAAGGTCGTGTAATCAACCGCCTTTATTAAGGCGACGCTTCAATATTTGGCATTTACAAGGTCGTGTTTTAACCAACCCTATTACAGTCTGTATACCGACGACGGCCCGTGCGGTATATAATGTATCAATGACCAATTTAGGATAATTTGATATTGCTAGATCTAGTAAGCGATTATTTGCATTGTATATAAAGTTATGTTGGAAAAGATTTAAAAAAATTGTCGTATCCAAAATCTCACGTGCACGATCATTCTCGCCCTCATTTACAATTAAACCACTATCACTTAATTTTCACTTCAGGTTAGGGAGATTGTAATCCCCAAGAATAATAATTTTTGAGTTAGGGTATTTGTATAGTAGATTTTCAACGTTTTCGCTGTGGCTTCGGTAGATTAGAGCATCAGATAGTGGCGGTGTGTACACAGTTGCAATTATTATCTTTTCTAGGGTGGTATCAATTTGTATAAATAGTTGTTCGAGTGTATTGTTTTTTGTTTTGAGTTTTCTTGATAACAATTTTTTTTTAATTGCAATTAGCACTCCGCCGCCCCTTGTTTTGGAACTGGATTTAGAGTTTCTATCGCAGCGAAATATTTTGTAGTTGTTAAGTCCTAGCTCTGTTGATTTTATTTCTGAGTCGAGCCAAGTTTCTGTCAGCACATATACGTCATAGTGATGTGTAGATATGGTAGAACGTAGTTCGTTTAATTTTGTTCGTAGTCCACGGACATTTTGATAATATATTTTCATAGTACGCAGTTTTTTGGATGAATTTTGACGATTTTGGGAGACGAATTTACGTATTTAATTGTTATATCTGTCTCACCGTTAGTTTTTCGTTTTTCTAGTTCTACTCGTAGGTCCGTTAGATGCTTTTGCTGTGCTGGGGTCGAGTCAGAGTAAATGCGTATGTTGTCCTTTAAGAGATGTTTTTTTCCTTGTAGTGTTCTTGCTGTCTGGGAATTATCAAAATGTCAATTTTGGAAATTATTTCTGTTACTACAGTTTGATCTTCCATAATTTTGTCTGTAACTGCTACCTTCGTGCTTTCGGGTACGTTGCACCAAATTATGTTTTTCGACCTCTCATTAATTTCGTTAATTTCATTCATAGCCTCACAAATATTGAAATTGTTTTGGGGTGGTATGTTTTTTTGAATTTCTTTATAGGCCCTCAGTTTACCTTCCAAGGTGCCAGTTTTGGTAGCTACCGCTGCCGACATGCTGCCAATTGACACTAATGTTTCACATGCTATCGGAGTAATTTTTGCTATTATTTGCAGGTATGGGTATTTTCACAGAATTATAAATTGACGTAAAATTACTGCCTCAACACAGGCTAGCCTAGTGAGGCAGGTTACGAGAAACCTACGTTTATAATTATAAAATCTCTATTCTTTAAGTACCTACTGTTATATGTATCTTGTTTACCATTATTATCTTTTGTACTTATGCAACTTTTAAACTATTGTATACTTTTTTTTTGTAGTTATAATTATATTAATCTTTAAGATTATTATTATTATTATTATTTGGTCCTTATTAAATTTGTTGCCAGGGTCAAGAAGCACTTTGTTGATAGCATTGACTGCCTTTTCTGCGTTTGATATGAATGACTGGATATCCATTGTGGTATTAAAAATATGTTTTTTAGTTTATATTATTTTTTGTTGAATAAATTATTAAGCTATATTTTAGAACCACTGGTTGACATTCACTGTCCCAAGTTTCAAGTATGTAGTTCGTATAGGTACTTTAACTGTCAGATTCTTGTGTTTAATTATTGTGTTTTTCCTTTGCTGGTAAAGGGACACTAAACATAGAGGTTTTAACACTTTATTTCATTAATGTTTGCACTACACAATATTGCGTATAAGTTTGAGACGAATATTTGACGTTAGCACTGCTAAAGAGTATTGATATGTTAATAATTCAACTGAACTAATTATGGCAAAGGGCATACAATAGGTATTTTTGAAAGAACCACATGTAACAATAAAAGCGTGAACATGCCCTCCCGCCTTGACCAAGTGGTAAAAAAAAGATAAATACAAAAAAAGCGATGCGATAGGATTCAATCAACAATTGACATTTGAAAATAAAACAAATTGAGCTTAAGCATCCAAAAAATATAAAGAAATAAAATAACCACAATAGAAGGCATAGACCCCAATGGTCGCCAAGCAAAACAGAAAAAAAAACAAAAAAATTGAAATGGAATGGGTATTTCTATTTTAGATATACATCTGAATATCAGTTTAGATATACATGTGGTAAGTCTGCCATTAACGGAGGTGGTAATGCTGAAGATTTTATCTTAGGGAACGTACCCATACTACGTGACCTGTTCAGGGGGGGGAGGGTCTTCAAAATACTACGCTTGGTACAAATGAGCGGCGGGGGGGCTTAGGTTTTTGGTCACGGGGGGGAGGGGTTAAAAATTGAAAAAAGTTGGTCACGTAGTATGGGTACGCTCCCTTATGGTAAACAATGCATTTCGAAAGTTGTGAACGAATCTTATTTCGTGCCGTCATTATCCAAAACTTCCGCTGAATAGTGAATTGAAGGCTTCGCGGGCCTGAAAATGAAATAATAGTTTGTGATAATAATCTATAATTAAATAAGCTAAATGACAGCTTTTCGGTAATAAGATGGAAAATTTGTTTTCGTATCACAGATCTGAGTACTTGAGTCGACCGCCAACCCTGATAATACCGTGGCTATCGAGAAACGGTTTCAAGTTTTACGTTCAATGAAAGTGGGTAGGTATTTAGTTTAGACCATTCCTATCCAATGTAAACATGTACCCCTTCATAAAGTAACTTTGAAAAGATAAAGCAATTAGATTCATTTGCTAAGTCCACGCTTTTGTATCCAGTGTAATTGGTATCGCAAATGCGACACGTGGAGTGGACTGTATCAATATATATTAAAAAAATGTTATGCTTGTGAATACTTTGACACAACTATGGGAAATGGTAAACAGATGAATGGGGAAGGAAACTGACTTACCCCTTATGGTTGATGTTCGGCTCAATATACTTACATCTTACACAGATGTAACGTGCAACACGTATGTGATTGACGATCTCAACAAATTAAATAATTTCAGTTGGAAGTCTTATAATTCAAAGATTATCCATCAGAATATCAGAAGTATGTCAACCTTGATGATTTTCTGTTATTTCTAGATCAATTCAATCATACTTTTGATGTTTTAATTTTATCAGAGTGTTGGATCAATAAAAACTACACCTCTAAAATAATACAAACTTACACGGAATATCACTCAATTAAAAATACAAATAAATCTAGCGGGATTGTTGTCTACATAAAAGACGGTATACAAGCACAAGTCGAAGAAATTATATTATCACAAGGTAACTGCCTTAGAATTGTTCTGAATAATAATTTATGTATCTTTGCTATTTATAGATCACCTTCTTTCCAGAGCATAGATTCTTTTTTGAATTCACTCCAAACTGTTATTAGCAATTCCAATAAATTTGAACGTCAAATCATTATAGGTGACCTTAATATTAACACCTTATCTCCATTTCACAACCAATTCAACGACTACATATGCCTGCTCACAGACAACGGATTCGTATTAACAATCAATACACCAACTAGAGAACAGGGCACGTACAAATCCTGTTTGGATCACATCAACGTAAAAAATATTAACCTCACTGACTCATTCGTTATCCACACGTCAATTTCCGACCACTATACGACAGCCCTGTGCTTTAAAGATAAACCGCCCCCCCCCCCTGCTAAAATCAAGTACGTCCCTCGATTAAACTTTAATAATTTAATTGAGGACTTGCATTTAGAAAACTGGCAAAAAGTATTTGATCAAATTGACACTGACATTGCGATGAAAGAATTCATTTGTATTCTACAAACATATATATCTAAACATACAAGTAACAAACACATATCGAACAGCCAGTTTAAACTTACGCCATGGATCTCTCCTGGCCTTGTAAAATCGATTCACAAAAGAAACCAACTCCATAAAAGGGCCAAAAAATTTCCAGATAATATTTTAGTACAAACTCACTACAAGAAATATAGGAACTTATGCAAAAAGATTATTAAATATACAAAGGAAAATTATTTTAAAACGTTCATTTACGAAAATTCTTATTCTCCAAAACGTATGTGGGAAGCATTTCGTAATATTAGTAAAACAAAAATAAACAGGTCTTCCGAAATTAAATCGTTAGATATCGGTAACGTAAACTCGTCTAATCCTAAAAATATGGCGAATTTTGCTAATAAATACTTCACATCGGTGGGAACCACACTTGCCGAAAAAATTCTCGATAAATGCAATAAAACAGAAATCGAACTTGCCAAGTTGGTCACCTCTAACCTCGTCCATAAAATAGACAATATACAAACATCGACGAATGAAGTCTTGGAAATAATTGACGACCTAAAACCATCTAACGCTTGTGGACCAGACAAAGTCTCGACTAATCTGCTTAAAGTAACTAAGTCATTCATAGCATCTCCGATAGCGTTCATTTCCAATCTAAGTCTCAAATCAGGAATATTCCCTAACCATCTAAAACATTCAGTTGTTGTATTACTGCACAAAAATGGAGATAAATCTGCGATTCAAAATTACCGGCCGATATCTTTGGTCAATTCAGTCTCAAAAATTATAGAGAAAATTGTCAAAAATCGTCTTAGCTTTTATCTTGAAGATAATAACATCTTTTCTGAGAGACAATATGGCTTCCGGCCGGGTTTAGGTACTGAAAATGCCATTGGCAATCTGACTAAAGTAATTTCTAATAACATCGATCGAGGAATCAAAAGCATCACGATCTTCCTGGATCTGGCTAAAGCTTTTGATACCATCTCGCACAAAATCCTTTTGAAAAAATTACAGCTAATCGGTATACAGGGGCAGTTACTTAAATGGTTAGGAAGCTATCTAGAAAATCGGAGCCAAAGAGTTATTATTAGTGATACTCTAAGCGATCCAGCCAATATCGAATTTGGTGTACCACAAGGAAGTACTTTAGGACCGATATTGTTTAATATCTATATCAATGACCTTTGCAACAGTAACCTTGCCGATCATATCATCACTTTTGCTGACGATACGGTCTTAATATTTGAGGGCAAAAACTGGCATGAAGCGCATAGAAAAGCAGAAATTGGAATAAACAATGTCAAACATTGGCTAGACTACAATCTTCTTACTCTTAACACGGACAAGACAAAATTTATACGTTTTAGTGCAACACAAGCGGGTCAACCTAAGGTAATACTACTATTCATAATATTACTATTCACATTTGCAATGAACAGAACACCTGTACTTGTAATAACCTTGAATGCGTGGATAGTTTAAAATATCTAGGGATCACCATAGATAAATATCTGAGGTGGGATGAACACATCAACGCAACGGCCTCAAAAGTCAGAAAACTTACACACCTTTTTATAACCATCAGAAATATTCTCTCTGTTAAAGATATGAAATCAATATACTATGCCATGTGTAATTCTTTATTCGAATATGCATCCCTAGGATGGGGTGGATGTGCCAAAACAATATTAGACTCCCTGGCTAAAGCTCAGAAATCAATACTAAGAGTCATTCTTAAAAAATCATTCTTAATATGCGTTGTAATAATGCGTTGATAATAATGCCATTGTCGTGGGACCATTTAAATATATTATTTAGGTCTGTTTGTAAAATTTCTTGAATTTTTTGTGGATTTTTGTCAGCACATATAATGCAAGTATCGTCTGCAAACATGTAGCATTTACAACGTTTTATTACGTTTGGTAAACTGTTTACTTGCATAATATAACACGTAGGTCCCGATATCGATCCCGTAGCTACCCCAGTGTTTGCCAACATTTCATCACTTAAAATTCTGTCAATTTTAACTTTAATTTTTCTTTTAAACAGATAGTTTAAAAAAAAATTATTTAAAGGACCTCTAATACCACATTCCTCCATTGCCCTTAGTAATGTTTCATGGTCCAATGTGTCAAAGGCCTTTTTAAAATCTATAAAAATTAAGCCTACATAATATTTTTCATTCAAATGACAGTTTAAATGGTCAGTGAATTTAGAAAGTAATTGTGTAGTACTTTTTTCTTTTTGAAATCCGTACTGTATGGGATTTATGATTCTATTTTTTTCTATAAAATTTTGTATTTGATTAAAGATAGCCCTTTCAATAATTTTATCAATACACGAGAGAATCGCTATTGGTCGATAGTTTGTGAAATCTTTGTGGCTTCCTGATTTATATATAGGTCTGATGATGGATGTTTTAAGTTCGTCAGGCATGATACTTTTACTTACACAAAGGTTAATTAGTTTAGTCAGTACTGGGATTATATTATCAGCAATTAACTTCAGGTCTTTAATTCTTATTTGGTCATTGCCTTCTGATTTTTTAACATCCATATCATTAATAATTTTTTTAACATCTTTTTGTGATACAGGTCTAAATCTCATCGACATAATAGCAGGAGTTGTATACGTGTTACGATCTAGGAAATTTTAAGTACAATTATGTCTTACGTCTTTTATTTCATTTACGAATGTTGTGGCAAATTTATCGCATAAAAACTTTGTATCGCCTTGACTTCCCATATGTTGAAGGATTATTTTATCTAAATTTTGTTTAGGTTTACCTATTAGATTATTTATTTCGCCCCACAGTTTCCTCGGGTTGCCGTTTAAGCTATTTATTACGTAATAAACACAATTAAATAACTTTGTTTCAATTCCACTTTATTATTTTTTAATCCAACCGGTTTCGGTTCGTACTGAACCTTCCTCAGGGGTGAATAAAAATATACAGGGGTGAATAAAAATATATATATATGAATAAAAATATACAATATATTTTTATTCACCCCTGAGGAAGGTTCAGTACGAACCGAAACCGGTTGGATTAAAAAATAATAAAGTGGAATTGAAACAAAGTTATTTAATTGTGTTTATTATAATTATGTATTCCCACAAAGTGTTTGCTACATATCAAGATTTATTTATTACGTTTTTATGGAACGTGTTTTTAGTAATATTAATATGTTTGTTTGTTTTGTTTCTATACCGCATATATTCTAAACGAAATACCTGGTTATTTGGGCTATTCCTGCATTTTCGGTAAAGATGATCTCTTTTTTTAATCATGTTCTTAATTTCTTCAGTAACCCATGGGTTGTTGTGCCTAAGATTATTTTCAAATAATTTTTCTTTTTTCGAGGACGCATAGATATTATCAAAAATATTTTTTAAATTATCGAACAGTTCTGAAAGACATTCAGTTTGTAATAATTTCCCCCAATTTACTAGTTTTAATTTAGAATATACCAATTTATTATCAATAATTTCACTTTTTTTATTTAAATCCTTTGTAAGTACCTCTTTACCTATTGCAACTCCTGTTATATAATGGTCGGATATTTTGTTAGTCACAATACATGAAAATACTGTGTTATTACGGTTGCGAACTGCAATATGATCAATACATGAATACACATTTTTTCCGTTTAAAATTTCATCCCGAGTCACATCTAATATTACATTTTCTAAACCATTTTCACTGAGTAGATTTTGATATTCTCTAATTACACTATTTTTGGTATCCAATAAATTCATATTAATGTCACCACAATACAAGTAGTTTAAATCAGATGAAGTTAATTGTAATATTTGTTTTAGTTCCTTCAAGTATATTTTCTTGTTGCTGTTCGGCGGACGATAAACTGCAAGTATATTTATGACATCTTGATAAACGGTGGTGATTTCTCCAGATATTGTCTCGCAGCTTTTAAAAGAAATGTTTGTTTTCTTAAAAGTATGATGGTTTTTTAAGTACATGATTAATCCCCCTCCTCTTCTATTCTCTCGAGCATTTGCAATCGATGTGAAGTTTGGTATATTGAACATAGGTATTATTTCGTTTTTAATATTTATTTCCGTTAAAAAAATTACATCTATAAACTGCAGAACGTCGTTTACCTGTGCAATAAATGAATTAAAATTCTTTTTCAATGATCTTATATTTAGATGAATAGCCACAAACCTCATTTTGATGTTTTTATCGTTTATCCAATTATCCAAATTATAGCACTTGATAAATTTGTGAGTTTGAAATGGTGTCGAATCTTCCATGATGTGGATTTAGTAACTGATAAAATAACTGTTCCCAGTCAAAAGTAATTTTGATTTTTTTTTTTCTTAAATGTATTTGTTTATATCATTCTCATTTTTTATATGGATAATTTTCCCATCACCTTCACTTCTTATCAATATTTTGGCATTTTTTACCCAAATGTATTTAAATTTTGTTTTCATTTTTTGTTTTGTAATGTATAGTAGATCTTTTTTTTCTTTAGTGAGATTTTCATTGATATAAATTCGGTCGTTGTTTCCATTCTTGTAAATGTCATTGTTTGTTAATATGTTTTTTTTGTAACCACACATCTCGATAAGTTTGTCGTATGAACTTCACGATTACGTTAGCCGGTTTGGAGTCCTTTCTATTAGGAAGTCTCCAAAACTTCTCAATATTTTCGCAATTTGTGTTTAGTTTTTCTGCAATTGTCTTTATGGTTGTTTCAATATTTTCATCTTTTTTCATTTCCAGACCAAACAGTTCAATATTACAGTTTTTTTCTATTTGTTCAATTTCTTGAATCCTGTGTTCCAGTGCTTTATTACATTTTTCAAGGTATGTGTTTTTGTTTATAACTTTATTGAGTTTGTTTTCGTTTTCTTTTAGTTTTTTTCCCAATTCTATGTGTAGCGATATCAGTTCGTCATATTTGTTGGATAGAAACTCAGTTGACTGTGTGAGAGTCTCCATATCTTTTTTCATGACATACGTGATGCTTATTTTATTATTTATTTCATTAAGAATTTGCTTCATTTCTGGGATACTTTCTGAGTTTGGGCCTTGTGACCCGCTGCCTCCGGATTTCATGTTCGCCGTTTCTGTGTTCGCTATTGTTCGCTGGGTTCCGCAGTTTACACAAATAAATTCATTACCCACGTTAATGGCGGGATTTGAAATAGCACATAGTTTATGGAAAGATCCATTACAGTCGATGCATTTGATTAATTCACTGTCTTTAGCGACATATTTTTTACATTTTTTACACTGCACCATTTTGAAGTAGTTTGAGCGTTTTTCGTTTATTTTTAAATCACTTTTACAATTTATTTGTCGCACAATGATTTACACCGTTCGTGTTCGCTGAGAGACGCATACACGTTTAAGATGATGCCCCCGAGATTTTTGATCTATTTTAAACGAGTCGCGTTTTATTAAACATTTTCGCAATTTTCGCATCGATTTTGTCGCTGTAAATGTTAGCGCTCTCCTCTAACATTCGTAATTACGTATCTCTCTATCTTCTTCTTTTCGGGCCCGGTTGCAGAGCACTTTAATTTTTTATACTGTGTAATACCTAGCTAGATATCCGCGCCTGTGCTAACGATAGCTATCCAGATTTATCAGAACAGTTCGGTAATAGAACTTGATAATACCTAAATAAAACTATTATCGATAATCCATTATTGTCATATCGATAATCCATTATAATCAAGTGTGCAAATTTCCTGTAAAGTTATTCTCAGAAACCGCCATCTATTCTCAGAAACCGCAATCTACAAAAACTAAAAAGAAAATCAATTAAGATTATGTATAAGTATATCCGCACCGCTTTGGATGGTATTTACAAAATAAGTAATTTCTGTGGAAATAAATAATATCTACTGTTTGCAATAGATTATATTGTTGGATGAATTCACCTTTGTAGTATCAGAGTCTACGTCCTTTCTCGAAGAGTTTTCCTTTATGTTTTTATAACTCTAACTTTGTATCGAATAATTTTATTGACCTGCTAATTTTCTTCTAATTTGATTAGGAATTCTTATTATTATATTCGTAAAAAGTATTAATGTGAATGAAACAAGGGCTGTGTGCCGAGACAGAGTTGCGTGGTAATCTATCTACTCTGTCTACTCCTGTGGGAAATGGTGTGATATTTAGGTAGTTAGTTAAATAAGATAGGTAGGTACTACCGATACTTACAACTGCATATCGGGGATTTACTAATAACGCTTAAATACATATATTAATTTATCCCTTGAAAAATTCAGTAAAATAATATATTTGATAAATATTGTTGCAATAAATATATGTAGGTATAGGCACATTTTCAGAATAATCCAGAGTGAAAGATAGGACAGTCTACAGCCGTGGTCGTCAAACTGCGGCCCGCGGCAGATATTTGTGCGGCCCGCCACAAATATCTATCTGTAGCTTTCTTTCTAAATTTTTTTTTCATGTACAATTATATAAACCAGCTTTTTTTCAAATAGTTTGTGAACGTATACCCTTTTGGTTTTAAAATGTTGATTTTAATTTTTTAACATTTGATTTTAAAACGTTCAGTTGGTTTTTGACCACATAAGTCGAATTTAAACGCGCGCATAATGTACTTCATAGGTTCTCAAATGGTGGGCGATCCGCCCCCTTGTAGGCGTTTGAGACTCTTAGGGGGGCAGTAGAAGACCCAGAGAAATTTAGAGAGCGTTGAGATGGCACAGTGAGGGCATGGGCAGGCAAAAAAAAATTGTCTAAAAAGACAAAAAAAAACGCTAATGACGTACTAATAAAGCAAAGTACACTTTAATATGGTTAATTTTTGTTCTTGTATATATTGTAATCCGCCTGTCTCGACACAGGTATATCCTAGTGAGACAAGCATCGAAAAACCTAATGTTAACATACTTTATATAGACAAAAAAAAAATATATAAATAAAAAATAATTTTTATCACCTGTGCGAAAATTTACATATATCGGTACTTCGCCTATTATATAATATTCGCCTATTATATAATTCGCCTATATAATATATAATATTATCATCTTACACGTATTATTATTTTTTATTAAGAATTGACACTATATCATAAATACATTGAGCAGCCAAGTAGGAACTTTCCAACCTTTTTCCTCTCCATCTCCTTCCCCTTCTCACTCCATTCTGCGTCATGCCTTCCCCGCGTAGGAAACGGTTATTTTCCTTCTGAGTTACGCTAGCCAACCACCCCCTCAAGAAATTTAAAACTTCCACAAAAATTTAAAAAATCCATACAAAAATTAAACCGCTAAAATTCGATGCGACAACCGGTGCCAAAAGATACATTTTGACACTTTTTGTGAATCATAAGTAAATGTTTTGCATTTTCCCCATTTTGATTGAGCATAATATTATAATCAAATGACTGTACATTTAGGTACGTAGCTAATTAGATTCGACTATGACTCTGACAAGAAATTTTAGTTATATCACATATATTCTCAATGTGCCAAGCAGTGGCGTAGCGATGGGGGGGGGGGGGGGGGGGGGCGGACCGCCTGGGTGCCACCCGAGGGCGGTGACACTCGAACGTGAAGAAAAAACTTCCGGAATTGCAAAATTGCTGTTAAAAATATTTCACACGTGAACATTGACTGTTATTTAGCACTATGGCTCGGTTGGTCGGGGATTCCCGAAAAAGTTATTTTTTTTCGTTTCTAGCTCGAAGTATTGCTCGGTCGGGGATTTCCCTGAAATATTATTTGTGTTATTCTAATTTTTTTGTAAATTGTGATTGACGTAAACTCGTAAATGATTTGTTGTCTATTGATTGACGTGAATTTGTGAAAAGGTTTTCATTCTGTTAGCGTGTTTATTAGTGCTGAAAGACCACTTTAAAAAACAAGGTAAGTGGATTTGGTAGTTCACTTTTCTAATAGACGCAAAACTTGAATACAATTACTACAGAATCGATCGATAACTGATTGAAGAAAAATGACCAACCATTTTTATGTTTTTTTTCTACATTTTATTGTTTTGTGTTCATGAATAAATATTTAAGGAATAATAAGTAATTTGGAGGATTTCAGAAAACGTTTTTTATGAAGTCGAAAAATATGCGTTTCGAATTTGTTGACGAAGCGCTATTTACACCGATTTTATCAAGTCAACTGCCTACAGTATTTGCACCAAACGACTAGCTGCTTACACTGGGGTAGTTTCGCAAGCTATGGTAATTCGTCTACCAAATGTTTCGATCAGTTGTCAATTCTTTGGATAAGAAGTCACTTTCGCATTACTAGCGCTGTAAATCATAATGC
This sequence comes from Limnephilus rhombicus, assembly GCA_929108145.2. Classification (NCBI taxonomy): domain Eukaryota; kingdom Metazoa; phylum Arthropoda; class Insecta; order Trichoptera; family Limnephilidae; genus Limnephilus; species Limnephilus rhombicus. Next base: position 31,035,391 of record OV815283.1, read on the forward strand.
CTTAATAATTTCATACAATATTAGGTATGTTATTATCTAAAACCTAGTTTGAGGATTACTAAAATGAAAGATATTTGGTAAATTCACTTTAGAGGTAGGCAGTAATGTATCGTTTAATTTTTTAGATTTAACACTTACTTCAATAAATAATAGAATTGATTTTAACATTTTTCGTAAACCGACGTACACAGATATAACTATACATAACATGTCAAATCATCCGGCTTCTCATAAACATTCTGCTTATCATTCAATGGTGCACCGGCTAGTAAAAATTCCTCTATCGTCTGTTAATTTCGCGATTGAACTTTCAAAAATTAAGCAAATTGCTCTAAATAATGGTTATTCCACAATTTTTAATGATAAAATCCTAATTAAGAAACTTAAATTCATTTCAACTAATACATATTTATTTGGTACACCTGAAAATAATAATAAAATAATAAATCCCGTTCAATGGCGCAGAATTTTATATATATCCAAATTTTCCTCACTTAGTACAAAAAACTTACCTGTCCACATTAAACCCGCGTTCTATACTGATAACAATTTAAGTATATTACTAAAAAACACTAAAGATAGAGATCATAAATTAAGCCACTCAGGCATTTACCAACTATGTTGCAATGATTGTCCTTCGTTCTACATAGGTAAAACAACTAGAAAAGTAAACATTAGAATCACCGAACATTTAAGATGCTTAAATAATAATAATTTTTCAGAGTTTGCTACAGGGGTTAAAATTCTTCACCGTAACAATAAAAGCAAAAAATTAGATGATTTAGAAGCACTAGAAATCAGAAAATCCCTAAATAATAATAATAACCAAATTAATTTATCTTTCAGTCCCAATCTAAATATTTTTCCAATTAACCGCTCTGTTCTTTCCGGAAATCCCACAATTACCCCCACCCCTTTGCTCACCCCCCACTCAAACACCTAACATTCTGTATTATAGTTTAGTTATAATATTCTCCTGACGAAGGAAGGGTGCTTCTGAAACCGGTAGAGTGTTTTAAAATAAAAGTGGTCTTAAACAAATTTATGTATGATCTTCCTTAGAATTTTGCAGCGTATTAGATTTGAAGACTCCAACGGTTTCGAAATTTATCCTGCATTTGCAGAACAAAACTGGTTTTAGCTTTCTGTGTGCATTGTCCCAGGTTCAAAACTGCATTCAGAACTCAAAAATGGTTTTCCTCGGATTTTTGCACCACGTAACTTGAGTTTTTTTACTGCACTTGGATAATGAGAACGGTTTCCTTCAAAACATGCATCCGCATCTGGATATTTAAAAAAAATTCTGAACACAAGACTTGTTTTAACTTAAGAATTAATCTGGTAAGAGTCCACCGGCTTAAATTGAAATTGAACCTTAATAATTATTTCAAAACTGGTTTAAATTTAAGATTTTTAAATATTTATTAATATTTATTTTAATTTAAGATTATTAAATACTATATTCGGTCACGCGTTTAAATTAAAACTACACCCATTACATGAAAATGGTTTTCCTCCGAAATTTGCAGCACATAGTCTGAAACTTTCATATCTTGCAAATGTTTTACTTGGGAATGGTTTCTTTCGAAATGAATCCGCAGATGAAAAGAGTTACAAATGAAATGTCAAAGAAAATCATTTTTGAGTTCCACGACCAATATTTAAAAGTTGCTATGTATTTATTTAAAAAGTATATATTTTAAAGACTAGGTGCTACAAAGATCGGAAGAAAACCATTTTCGTGTACTGACTGCATTAATAATTAAAGCTGGTGACTTACACCTTTACTATTTCACAATTGAAATGTTATCGTTTCACTCTGAACACAAAACTGGTTTTAACTTAAGTATTGGTTGTTAAAATTATGTTTTCATGCAAGAAAATAATTTTCTTCCGAATTTTGCAGCATATTATAAATGAAGACTCCACTCGGAACTCTGTTATTTGTAGCTCTATGGTTTGGTCTTTCGGGATTCCCCAAAAATTCTGTTGTTTTATTTTCGTTCCTAGCTCTTACTATTGCTTTGTTGGGGATTCCCCTGAAATATTCCTCGCTTATCACCTGTGTCATTCTCATTTCTTTCGTACATTGTGATTAACGGGAACTCGTGAAGGGAATTATTATCTATTGATTGTTGAAAATTTTGTTACTGTTTTTAAATGTGTTTTAATTTTGAGGATTACTAAATTTTTGTATACATATTTGACTAGCTAGTAATGTTTTTATATTTTAGGAAATAAAATTAGCATTTTGAATTTCTCAAAGTAAATTTTATAGGGGGGGGGGGGGGGGTGACACCACGTTTTCCGCTCCGGGTGCCACCCACGCTAGCTACGCCACTGGTGCCAAGTGCCGTTTTAACATCTGTTTGAATTTCACATTAGTTTTCTTGATTAAATTATTGTATAAATGAAGTGGAATCTTGGAAGTTAAATTTAACCCACTTTCCGATCTCATTCTAGCAACCGCGCGCACACACCCGGACATATGGATTTTTCTCGAAAATTCGATGACACTATTACAGCACGAAATAGAGGTCGATCTTGTGGTAGCGTTGTTGCTCCTCAGTCAAACCAAAAAGACATTTGAAAATATACCTATGTATTGTAGCAAAAATAATTGTTTTTTAAGAGTAGATTTCCATATCAATAATATCCATCTACTATTACTCCTTTAGGACGCATCTCTAGATGATTGAAATAATGACTAACGACTAAATAAACGTTTTGTGCTTGATAATATAAGGCAATAATATAAATATGAAATACGTTAAATCGTTTTGAAATAAATATTGTTTTGCTTCAATCATTGTGGAGGTTCAACTAATATTTAAAAAAATTGGAGTCGCCGGACACTTTATTAGCATATTAATTTATGGATAGAATTAAAGAATTCCGCTTCATCCTTTTTGTACACACAAATTTATTATTGAAATTACACTTCGTTTCAACAAACGAGAGATAGAAAAACATGCGCAAAATTGGTTATCTGGAATTTTATTTTATGTAATTAAATTAATGTCAGAGAATCGGAGCAGTAGGTACCTACTGGCACAAACTTTTATAAAATGCCAAAAATATAATACTTACAAGGGTTGGTCTCCTCCCCTCAGCACGAGGGAGTATCCAAAGTAAGAGTAGTTGTTGGTTCTTCCTCCCGCAGAGTACACTATTCTTGCTCCAACATTGAAATTAAATGAAGTCACATCTCTCGTCAGAGAAAACACCACCATTGCCAATACAACATATTTACTACCGCCGTACATTTTGCAACGCATTGTTTCTATAAGCATTTTGAATCAAAGTAGAGCCTGCCTATGTATCTCGACCTCCTGCTTTCTTCCATCTACCACGGAGTCAGTACCTTATTATTTTTTTCTCTAGTCGTCTCGCGATAATAGCAAAAACCGCAGACCAAAAATAACATAAGGCCACAAAACAGTCGAGCTAGATTATTAGTAGGTAGGTATATTTCCAGCGGTACCAGTGGTAAGTTACCCTGGTTGAATGCATAGCATATATATTTCATATTTAATACAATTTCAACAAAATTCATGGAAAATAATTTGCAGATCTGAGTCCGCTTTCTTTTCGTGTTGAAAATTTTCTCTTGGTCGATTAATACACAAAATATTATTTTTAAGACAGTTCATTCAATTGTGATTGTATCACGCCGTATCATTAATGAGTTTTCAAAATTTAACAAAAATATTCTAAATTAATTTGAAACCCGTTTAATCACAAGTGACCCAAATTGTCCCAGAGCGACCGTGCATTATTAAATGTTAGATATCTCTCTGCATGTCATGCGAACATTGGTGATTTCTTTTATACGGGGTGGGGCAGAGTGGAGTTACTAGTTTCAAAAAATCACTGAAGGCCCCCCACACCGAGCAGAGGGGCGGGGTGGGTGCCGTTAGGTTGGGAAAATGATGCCGTTTATGTTAGTGACCATGCCGTGGTCAGATAAGTATCGGGGCTTTATTGTGGAGACGTTCTTTAAAAACGGGGAAAGCGTTGTGGCTACGCATGGAGCTTTCCGGGTCCGGTTCGAGTTAAATCGTGATGACAGTGTTTCTGATCCCGAAAACCATTCGGAAATGGATCAGTAATGTAAGGAACCGCGGATTCTAAAATACAAGTTGGGCGACCTAAAAGTGTGCAAACACCTGAAAACATCGCGGTAGTAAGAGCGTCAATTGAAGATTCTCCAACCCGAGAAGCGCGGAAACATGCCGGTGCGCTTGGAACATCGTCCAGAATTATAAGGCAAATCTTACACTCAGACCTTCATCTGTACCCCTACAAGATGATGCGTACACAGGAATTGAGCCCACAAGATTTTGTGAAACGTAGAGATGCTTGCATTGCAATCGTAACTGCTGGCGGCGGGTTGCTAAGGTTTTTGGTCACCGGGGGGGGGGGGGGGGGTTAAAAATTGCAAAAAGTTGGTCACGTAGTATGGGTACGTTCCCTTACCGTTTTTGAGTTATTCATCTCACTATTGTGAGATGTTGGAGAACATTAGGCGTCCCAAAATGAAAGAGTACCTATGGCGAGGAACACGACACAGAAGCCTTCTGGTTTCAACATGATGAAGCCATGGCCCATGCTGTCCATCTTTCATGCGAAATTTTGCAAAAGCTCTTTCCAGTTTCCAGGTCACCTGATTTATTTGCGGGTGATATTCCATGGCCCCTCGCTCTCCCGATTTGATCCCCAGTGACTTTTTTCTGTGAGGATACATCAAAGCTGGGGTAAACAAACTTCGACCTCGAACCCTTGAAGCTCTAAGTGAGACGATTTAGGACGCCATCGGTGGAATTCCGCAAGATATGCTGGGAACAGTGGCTGAAAACGTCTTTGAAAGATTCAAAATGCGTATTGCTCGCCAAGGCCGCTACGCCAGACGATATAATTTTCAAAACATCATAAAAAAACGGCATCCTTTCCTCGACCTAACGGCACCCGCCTCGCCCCTCTGCTCGGTCTGGGGGGCCTTCAGTGATTCTTTGAAACTATTAACTCCACTCTGCCCCACCCTGCATTATGCTACTACCATACCGAAGCCAACCTTACAACAACGAACTCCAAAATGGCGGACTATAGCTGATTCGGCGCTGCATCTTATCAGTTGCCTACAATTGTGCTTCGGTTTCCATAATACTGATTTCGATTGGTAAAGCTAAAAAAACAATAATAATTTCAAACAATTTTATACCACTCTCCCATAATAATATTGCGCAGACTGGTGTGTTGGGTCAACTTGCACGAACCAGCCATCGCCGATCGCCTCGGAGGCGATCCCGGGTCAACTCGAACTCCAACCTTCCAACTCGAACATCCAAAGCACGAACTACCCATCCACATATATATATATATATATTGACCTCTTCCCGTAGTATGTTGATCCAGTAAGAAGTTATTAAACAAGGTTGATCCACCTTTAACACCATATAACTTGTCTATGATGGAATACATCTATATGAATTCGCAATAATTTTACAATAGTTACCAAGGTTGCCAGATTGCCAGTAAAAATATTTGATGTACTCTTCATAAAATTTTCGAAATTTTTAAGGAAATTGGTTAGGCATTACAATATGTTTATTTTTATTTATTTATTTTTTTTATTGGTTTTCAAGGTATAATCCCGTTAAACCGCAATAAAGCAGTTTGTCAACAGGATGTTAATGTTCAGTTACAATTTAAACATTACATAATATTATTACTATAACCATTAAGATTATAAAAATTAACACATATGAATTAATATAAACTATCTCTATTTAGCAGCCATTGTTTCAGCATATATCTGAATCTATTTGTAGAATCGCAATTTTTTATATTAATTGGTAACATGTTAAATATTTTTGGCACGTTATATTCCAGGGTTCGCCGTCCGTAGTTACTATTATATTTTGGAACAATCATTCCTTCATTCTTCGTGAACCTTGTATTATAATCATGTTCTACTTTCTTCTTATAATTAGACTCAGACATATGCTGAATCAATATTTTGTACCATAATAAGGCCTGCACCAGTAATATTGTTAAATTCCCATACAACAATGATATGTTTCGTCTCTGTGAAAAAATATGTTTTTGAACTAATAACTTAACCATAGAATTTTGTACTGATTGTAGGTAGCTCAAATTAGTCTTGCAAGAGTGTCCCCAAGTTGTTAATCCATACCGTAAAGTTGATTCTGCGAGTGATAAGTAAATGATTTTTAAAATATTCACCGGAACGAAACATTTCAGTTTGTACAGCCTACCCACTATCGCCCTCAGCCGTTTACAAATTTTGTTTATTTGTACATCCCATTTAAAATTACAATCAACAGTCACTCCCAAATAAACATATTCATTTACAAGTTCAATACTATCACACATGCAGGGCTGCAAAATGTTTTGATGAATACATGTAAAGTCATGAGATATTATTTTAGGCGTTTTCTGAGATGAAGCATGTGGAGATCGTATGTGCATCAATTTTGTTTTTTTGGTATTAATGATTAGACCTGCGTCATGTGACCATTTTATAAGTGACGTAAAGTCATGTTGCATATATTTAATCGCAATGGATAATTGTTCATCAGATATGACAAGAGCAGTGTCGTCAGCATATACAAAGTGTTTTACATATTTAAATAGTTTTTTCATTATTGATACAAATATAATATAGAGGGTTGGACCTAAAATTGACCCCTGCGGGACTCCAGCACTAATTTTTTTCCTCCCACTCATTTTTTCTAATATTTTTACACAGATATGTCTATTAAATAAATAATTTTTAAACAAATTAAGTAGGCTTCCCCTAATTCCCATTTCTTCTAAGATTTTTAATAATTTTTGTGGGTCAATTGTATCAAACGCTTTGGAGTTATCGATAAATAGTACTAAAACATGTCTTTTATGGTTTAATTCATTATTAATATAATTTGAAAAATCCTGTAATAAATTCTCTGTACTTTTTTTCTTCTGAAAGCCATATTGTTTTTGGTCTATAATGCCAAATTTTTCTAAGTATTTATTTAATTTTAAGGAAATATATTTTTTTTAAATTTTTTCAAGTGCAGGCAAGATACTGATAGGTCGATAGTTTCCTATTTCTGAGTGCTTTCCTCCTTTGTATACAGGTCTAATAATAGCACATTTAAAATCATTGGGCAATTCAGCCTCTATAATAAGTCTATTAACTAAGTGCGTTATAACGGGTCCTAAAATATCTATATGTCTTTTCATGTCGTACATTCTTATGTTGTCCATTCCCAAGGATTTTGAATTTTTCATTTTTTTAACAATATTTTTTATCTCAGTGAGAGTTGCCTTTGGTAAATACATACTATGAGGTAATTCTACTTGATTAACATTGGATGCTTCAAAATCACATCTGTGCAACATTTGGCCTATACTATCTGAGAAATAATTTACATATTGATTTGTTACACTCTCCACTGTCTGATCGTTTAACACATATCTTGAGATGACTTCATCACAATTACTTTTAGTTTTTCTTCCCAACATTTTATTTATTTCATCCCAGGTTTGTTTAGTATTATTAAAACTACATTTGAATTTATCTTTAAAAAAACAATTTTTTCTCTTAGTAATTAATTTGTTGACATTATTTCGCATGGACCGCAATTCATTTTCATAAATTTTATTAAGAGGAGAATTTTTCCACCTTCGAAACAATAAACACCTTTTTTTATTAACTCTAAAATATCAGTAGTTATCCATTTTTTTATTGCATGGGGTCTTTTGGTTGGTTTTTCAAAAAATGACTTTGAAAAAGGTTTTTCAAAAAATGACACAGTGCTTTTTTCATACAAATTAATGAAATTATTTTTAATTTGTTGATACAAAGTATTACTATTTTGTTCATTAAGTAAAGAATTCCAGTCTATTTCTCGTATGTGATTATCAATATGTTTTTGGGACAAAATAGTTATCTTCTTCATTTTTTTAGTGGTTCTTTTTGCACATCATATTTAATATTAACCGCTGTCATATAATGATCTGCTATGGAAATCTCACATACACACGCTGATAGCGAGTCCACTTGTTTAAGCCCGTTACTGTACCTAACATATATATGATCTATGCATGATTGTGTTATGCGTCCGCATACAATTGCTTCCCGCGTCACACCGTCTATGCATTTGATCAAATAATTGCTTGCAAGAATATTTTCATAGGAATTTACTATAGGATCATGAAAATCCATCAAGTTTATATTAGTGTCCCCAAAGAGCAAAACATTGTCTCGGGGACCTATGAAATCCGTCAGAATAGATTCAATTTCCCCAATAAAGGAAAGTTTGTTAAGATTCGGCGGTCGATATATAGCTAATATACTCAAACTTTGTTTATTTGGAAGAGTAATTACACCAAAAACATTTTCAAAAAAATTTGATTCTAGTGGTAATTGTTTAAATACCATATTGTTCCTTATATATAGCGATATTCCCCCACCTGATTTGTTCTTACGACAATAGTTGTAATTTGAATAGCCCGGAATCTCATACATATTAATTAGGTCAGCTTGTATATTTGTTTCGCTTATCATTAAAATGTCTATGCGCTCCCAACAACTTCTTAAATAAACATGCAATTACATAATGATCTGATATTTACAAGAATACAAATTAATTCCCCTATATCACTTTTTTTAATTTTTATCCACTGATGGAGATCGTTAGTTCTCAAAAATTCTACTTCATTATCTTCTTCCAGATAATTACTTAAAGCCATATTTTTTACATAATTAGTTCACATTCTGTACGTATCCTATTAATTTGATAATTTAATACAACATCTCTGGTTACTATACCTGAGTATTCATTTGAGTAATGATTGATAAGTAGGTTTACATATATCATTATTATATTTATTTCAATTTGAATGCAGTTTGTAAGAAATAATGGGTAATCTAAAATATTAACAATAATGAATTTAGTCAGAATGAATACTGCAACTCCGCTATTATTATTTTTGTTTATAGTTGTCTGAATATATTTAAAATAATTGCGCTGCAGTCGATAAGCATTCTGTATGCACTCATAATTTGTAAATGTCATGTTTAACACTATGCGGCCCGGCTGCATTTTAAAATTATTGATTTTAATTAAAATAGTAAATTTATTCTGCATTGTAATCAATTTTTTGTTTGGCAACTTTTAACATATAATTTCTAAACTTACATGCTGTACTATTTGGTAGGTGATCCGTAGGGAAATTTTTTTGTTTCTTTTGATTAGAATCCCAGCAGTTGGCACATTTGGGGGGACAATCCAGAGATTTACATTCCCGGTATTGGTGTTCTCCGGCGCAGTGCATACATCTTGGATTCTTCATTTTATCTAGGCATTTATGTGCAATATGGCTAAATCTTAAACAATGGTAGCACAGGGTTAAAGGGTTGCAATCTTCAACATATATCCTCAAGAATCCTTAGTTGACACGTTTTTTCCTTATAAGGTAATTTCTCATGTTTCCATTTGTTTCGACAATTATATTGTGGGATTTATTTCTTTTGTTGTCGGTGATAGCTTTCACCTGAAATATATCAGGATTTTGATCAGTCATTATTTTAATGTCTTCATTTTGGAGTAATAAGTCTGTTAAAAATTCTTCTTTTGTGTAATTTGTTTGTATTCTTTTGAATATTACACATGGTTTTTTTCTTTGTATTTCTTCTGCCGTGATGTCTTTTTTTGATATTTTGTTGATTTCATTTTTCAGTTTGGTTGCATCTTCTTTTTTAGGGCAAGTTATAATTAATCGGTTGTTAGTAATTTTTTCATACTGTTTACTCCGATGCCCAGAGCAGATATTTTTATTTTATTCTGTATTGTTTCCTTAAGTTGGTCTTGATTTTGGTTCGTATTTAATGATGTTATTATATTGGGAAGTTTCTTTCTTCAGTCTCAGTTTCTTGATGATAATTGGTTTTTAATGCTGACGCGTACGTCACTCTTTCATTTTTATTTAATATATATATTTTTTTTATTTTTTTATTATTTATTTATTTATTCCATTTTTACAATTTTACAAAGTTAGGTATAAGTACAATTATTTTTTTAATTATGTACATGTAATGCAAATATTTTTTAATGGTGGTAATAATACCTCTCTAATTGAGAATTTCTCGTGTTTAGGGAGGGAGTACTAACACAATTGATATTTTGATATATGTTAAATTGATGCTACCATGAGCGTATTTATGAAAAAATAAAATAAAAACAACATGTATGTAAAATTATATACCTGTGCACTATTTTAGGAAGAAAGGTTTTTTTTTTTAATTATAAAATATAAAACCTGTGTACACATTGAAAATATAAGTGGGCGTAATATAACACAAACATGAAATTACTTAGTGGTGAAATGTATTTTAATTTTTTTCTTAAAAAATTTATAATTTTTTTCGGATTGAATATCTTTAGGGAGTTCGTTAAAGCATTTTAAGGCTGAGTATGTGTAATGGTGTTGGGCCGTTGTAGTATTAAGTTTAGGGATTATTATTTGTCCTGTTGTTCTCGGCCTGGTGCTAAATGAATTTATTGTTAGTTTGTCTTTATGGATTTGAAGTAATGCATTTTTTTGATAGATTCTGTTTATTTGTAAAACTTTGAATTCATCGAATATTTTTTGAGTTGAATAGTCTAAAGGTTTTTTTAGAATAATTTTGATGAGTCTTCTATGTACTATTTCAAATATATCACCATATTTCTTCTAGTTGGCTTATATCTTGTTCTATGATTAATCTCTGCTTCGCCTCTTTGATACTTGAGCACTTTTTAATTTCAGTTTTAATAGAGTCAATTAGTTCTTGTACGTTCCGGTCCATAATGAGTAATGAGTTATATGCGGGCTGTCTGGCGAATAAAAACGTCAGTCAGCCTGCAATGTTTACAACAATAACTGCTTGGCACTGTACTTAGGTGGTTACTGTATTTCTGGGCGTGCGGTCTGCACGGCGACAGAAACTGAACAGTAGTCGTTCTAATATTTAAATAAATCTATTTATATCACAAGGATGGTAGTTAGGTAGGTACTCTTTGGATTTAACAGAGACACCTGTTGGTTTGAAAATAGAATTTAAACAAGTAAATAACTGACTTCATCTGTTTTTATGGAAAATTTTCTTCTTGTCTTTGTGAAAACTTATGAGTTGTGAAAACTTACAAATTTTATAAGAAAGGTTTCAGATTTACGTAACTTTTGGTGATATTCTTGAAATACCTACCTCTTATAGAAAATTATTATTATTATCTTATAGAATTGGCGTCAATTTACGTATTTTTTGGTAAATTTGAAACAGAACTTACAAAATCTTTATTGGTTGCTTAATTTCATAATTACTTAAATAAAGGTTTGTGATTACGTATTCTTTGGTAATTTACGAAATACCTTTCTATCTTTATTGGTTGCTTAATTTCATAATTACTTAAATAAAGGTTTGTATTACGTATTCTTTGGTAATTTACGAAATACCTATAGTTTTATGAAAATTTAGTGACGAACATTTTAAAATTATTTTTATTTAAAATGCCCTTCATTACGAAAGAGTCGAGTGACCAAACCGATAGAAAGTTGGTCATTTTGACAGCTAAAAAGGAGAGGCTTTTTTCCTGGTTAAACGATTTGTTTAATTTGGCTAAAAACATTTCCACTTTTGAATCAAGGCAGAATGAAAACTTCTCGTCTAAGTCAGAAAGAATTGAAGAGATGCGGAACCAGTTTGAAAATGTTATTGATGATATTAATAATATCCAATTGATTTCAAACCCGACATTTGAACCGGATTATCAACAATTGGATGCTTTTGAGGATTTGTTTGGTAGTGTGAAACGCGTACGTGACAAAATTCAAAATGCAACAACAATATTGTCACAGAATAACGTCCGCAATTCTCGCGTACCAGTTATCACTCTCCCTCCTATAGAACTTCCCTCCTTCAACGGTAAAATGGATACCTGGGCGAAATTTTATGAGTCATTCAAATCGAACATCCATAATAATACACAGCTGAATGATTCTCAACGTGTGCAGTATTTGGTAGGTAAATTAACGCATAGCGCGTTGCAGATTACCGCGGGTATTATACCTACCGGAGAGACGTACAATGGGATTCGTTGGTTTCGAAATATCAAGATAAACGTGCACTAGGCACATATTATTTGAATAATATTCTTGACATAAAGGGTTGTACAAATACATCTGTTAGTCTTGATTCATTTGTTGTTGATTAATTAATTCTTCGTCTGTTTTGGCCTTAAAACAATTAGATATTGAAGATTTAACTGACTTCATATTATTACACTGTGCGTTAAGGAAAATTGATTCCCAAACGTCACAAAATTTTGAAATGGCAGTTAGAACTCAAGAAATTCCTGCATACAATGATTTGATCTCATTTGTGAAAGATCAAGTAAAAATATTAGAACGGACAAGCAATAATCACGGTGTTATAAATAAGGCACCTACCGCTTCATCACGTGCAAATAATTACAAAACGTTCGTCGCGAACAACGAGAATATCCAAATTCCGGCTCCGCCCGCGAAATTTTGTATTTTTTGCAACAAAACTGGTCATTCAATTAATGTTTGATCACAGTTTAAAGGTTTAAGTTCGCCACAGGCCCGATTTGAATTCATTAAATCAAAACATGCCTGTGTGAATTGTCTCAGCGGGTTGCATACGATCAATTCATGCAAATCGTCGGTTGTTTGCAAGGTATGCATACATTCCTACACTTTGAGAGTAGTAGTAGAGTTAAAACCAATACTCACGTACATACGGCTCAAATACCTACCAGTGACGAGCCGTCTATGCCTCCCTTTCCAAGGCCATCCAACGTCAATATTTCGTGTAATTGCAATGCGAAACTAGAGGAGCCCTCGCACGTTAACTCTTCGTGTTCATTGTCAGCTAAAGTAGCTCCTAATACTACAATTTTACTATCAACTGCTCAAGTGTATGCAAAACTTAAAAATGGAAATAAAATTATTGTTCGGTGTCTAATTGATAATGGCTCACAAAATCATTTGATCACGGTCTATTGTTGCAAGGAGCTGAATTTGCCAATAATTCCTTTGAGTAATTCTTTTGTCAAAGGCATTGGTTCAGCATCACAACCAATTTTTGGTTACGTTTATTTTGACATTGAGTCTCGCGTATACCCAAATAATAAATATAATATATATGCGCTCGTTGTCGAGTGCATTACCGACAAGTTACCTAATCACTACATAGCAAAGGGTGATAAGAGATACTTAGAGGGCATACCCCTCGCTGATTTAACGTGGAACATTCCCGGAAATATAGATGTCGTCTTAGGGGCACAATTATTTCCACATATCTATTTAGGGGACAGGGTTGAATCAGGGAACCCCCCGCATTATCGACCGCGTTTGGTTTCGTGCTAATGGGCGACTACCCTGATAATGTGCTTAATACAAGTACTTCATTTTCTGCACTTGCACTTAATGATTTAGTCCAAAAATTTTGGCAGTTAGTAGAAATCCCTAACATGCAATTTTTAAGTCCGGAGGAGATGGAATGTGAGAATCTGTTTTATTCATCTATCGCTCGCTCTGTCAATGGAAGGTTGTTGCTTTACCTTTCTGTAAAGACCCGAAACAATGGGGTAATTCTCTTACTACTGCCCAGCGCCGATTTATGGCCTTGGAGCGGCGAAAATTTAAACAATCACCTTCTTTACAGGAGAATTATAACAAAGTTATCGGTGAATATATTGATAGCAATTATATGTCAGAAGTCACAGAGTCTGAAATTACAGATGATGGATATTACATCCCGCATCATGCCGTCAATCGTCCGGACAAACCTATGCCTCGGATTGTGCTCGACGCTAGCGCCAAAACTCATTCAGGGCTGTCATTAAATGACGTCTTGCATACTGGTCCCAATTTGCAAGCCGATTTGTTATTGCTTTTGCTTGACTTTCGTCTTTTTCCCATCGCTATGACTGCAGACATAAAGCAAATATATTTACAGATTGAAGTTCCTAGCAAGCATCGTAGATATCTGAGAATCTTATTTCGATTCCCCAACAACGATCTCATACAGACTTTTCAATTTAATCGGGTCCCTTTCGGACTAACGGCAAATCCATACTTAGCGATGAGGACTATTCGTCAGTTAGCCCAAGATATGAGACCACATTTCCCGGATGCTGCCAATGTGGCAGAATCCAAGTTGTATATGGACGACCTGGTCTATTCTATTGCAGATGAGTCCAGCGTCATGCGTCTTTCTCGAGAATTAATCTCGTTATTTAAGTCCGGTGCCTTTGATTTGGTCAAATGGACTAGTAATTCTCAAGTTGTACTTTAAAACCTTCCAGATTCTCATCGCAGTGCGGTGGACTTCACTGTTGGTTCTAACAATGCCTCTAAGGTGTTAGGCCTCTCGTGGGAACCAGTTGATGACAGCTTCTTCTTTACGACTTCTTATGTTCAGGAGAAGTGTACAAAGCGGAACATACTCTATGTAGTCGCCCGCTTATTCGATGTCCTTGGCTTGGTCGCCCCCATCATTCTGTACGCTAAATTGCTTATTAAGGAGCTATGGCCATGCAACATTGGTTGGGATGATATCCCCCCTGAGAGCGTTATTCAAAGGTTCTCTTCACTCACTCGGGAATTTCCTTTAATTTCTACGATAAAAATCCCGCGTCATGTTGGTGTCCTAAAGGACACTACAGTGCTCATTGCCGCTTTCTGCGATGCGAGCCTGAATGGTTATGGCTGTGTGATATATTTACACACAACTGATCCGTCTGGGAATATTACCGTGAGATTGTTGTGTGCAAAATCAAAGGTCTCTCCCACCAAAGTGACAACACTCGCTCGTTTGGAGCTATGTGCCGCGGTCTTGATGTCCAAACTAATACGGACGGTTAAAGACAATTATCGTGCACGTCTTCTTATTGCCGGGATATATGCGTTTTCAGATTCAACCATTGCGCTCTCGTGGATACATTCTTCACCGCATCGATGGTTGGTGTTTGTTAGTAATCGCGTGGCTCAATGTCAGGAGAATTTGTCTCCTGAGAACTTCTGTCATGTCACCGGTAGCGAAAACCCTAGTGACTGCCTTTCACGTGGAGTGCTTCCTTCCCAACTCGTTTCACACGAACTATGGTGGAACGGCCCATCATGGATTCGCAGCCCTCCTTTGGAATGGCCAATAAAACCTTTTCATTTCTCTAATACTGAAATGCCTGAGCACAAAACTAATGTGCTCACTGCAATAGTTCAACGTGAACAATCGGTCCTGAGTGAACTTGCTCAGCGTATTTCCACATGGGATAAACTTAAGGATTGTCGTTTATGTTCTCCAATTCGTAAAAAGGGTATCACCTTCTTCTGGAACGGTCAATAATCTTCTGACTGCTGAAAAGGCTGTGATTCGTTCTGTGCAGAGTATTCATTTTATAGAAGATATTGCTGCACTCCAGAAAGGCAAATTGTCTTCAAAGAAGCTTCGGAATTTGTCAGTTTTTCTCGATGAGGATAATTTATTACGTATTGGGAGGCGGTTTCTAAATCGGACTTACCATTTGAGGTTAAACATCCGGTTTTACTTCCTAAACATGACTCTGTTGTGGATCTTATCATCGATCATTTCCATGTCATGAACTGTCATACAGGCCCTGGACTCCTCATGTCCATCTTACGGCAGCGCTATTGGATATTAGATGCCAGGACTGTTATTAGGGCAAAAGTTCGGAAATGCAATTGCTGCTTCCGCTCAAATCCGTCGCATCCTACACCGAAGATCGCAGATTTACCTTCTTTTTTATTTTTTTTTTATTTTTTATTAAATTGTGCAACAGATTATTATCCAATTACTGTACAATTTTTTCATTTTGACAGTTTTGACCTAGGAAGATGATTATTATACAAAAAAATCTTAAGGCTATCTAAAGAAGAGTTATATATACCTATCTAGTGTTTCCGATATTTCGTTCAACAGCACCATTCCTCTTGTCTTGCTATGCTGTGCTAGAACATCTGTTCTGCCGTATGGTATTTTGAACCAGTCGTGTTGACGACTACGACTGAAATTTTCAGGCACGTATAAGCCATAACATTCCAAGAGGAATGGGCTGTCAATACGGTTATGGATTATGTTAAAACTAAGAATTGCAAGATTTGCATAATGCCTAGTTTCCAAGCTAAATCTATTTGTTGCCTCAAGTAATTCTATATGGTGCAAGAATCTCGGGTACATTCCATTCCGCATATAGACATACCTAAGGAACTTTTTCTGAATTTGTTCCAGCATATTAATATATTTAGCTTGGAGCGGAGTCCACACACCACTAGCATACTCCAGCTTACTTCTTATGACTCCATCGAACATGGCTATCATTGCATCTGGGTCATCAAATTGCTTACATATTCTGATGATGAAACCCAGGAGTTTGTAGCATGCTGGAGTGAGGCGTGATATATGATCCGAGAATGTCAGTTTGGGATCAAAGACGATACCGAGATCTTTAAAGCTATTGACTCGGCATAATGTTTTCCCTTTAATGTTGTAATAAAAAACTATGGGCTTCTGGGAGCGGGTATATGTCATAGTTACACATTTTTTTTATATTGAATTCTAATTTGTTTTTTACTGACCATTCTGCAATAGCATCAAGGTCAGATTGCCTTTTTAAGCAGTCATGGTAACAGATTATTTTCATCAAAAGTTTGAGGTCATCTGCAAATAGAAGACATTTGCAATATTTTACACAAACCTGGATGTCGTCTATGAGTATAAGGAACAGCAAAGGACCAAGGTTTGAACCTTGGGGAATACCTGATAATGCCGGGAATCGTTTAGATTCACGTCCATTTATTATTACATATTGACTTCTGGATTTTAAATAGGACGCGAAGAATATAAGTGTTTGTTGATCGAAACCAAGTTTGTACATTTTAAGTAGTAAAATATTCGTGTCCTTCATATCGTGTTGTAGAAGCAAAGGCTTTCGTTCATACCGGTGTAGATTACGCAGGTCCCCTTCATATCACGCTTGCTCGTCAGAGAGGACAACATTCACAAAAGGCTGTTCTTTCGTATGTCTTGTAACCAAGGCCATTCATATTGAATTGGTCTCTGACCTAACTTCAAATGGCGGCTTTCAGCCATTTTATTTCTCGGCGTGGCCCTGTGTCATGCTTGTATTCAGATAATGGCACCAATTTTAGGCACAATTAGATGATCTCCATAAGTTTTTGGTTGAGTCAGAATTTGAGCCCGCTTTAAAGCGCGAACTCGCTAATCGCTGGGTTGAGTGGAAAATGATTCCACCACGCGCGCCTCATTTCGGGGGTATATGGGAGTCAAACGTAAAGAGTATGAAGACTCGTTTGTACCGTGTGATCGGAACTCAGCTCCTCACTTATAAAGAACTACAGACCGTTCTGGTTCAAATAGAGTGTTTAATGAACTCGCGCCCACTCACAGTCGTGTCTTCCGAACCCTATCCGGAAGTTATTACGCCTGCACATTTTTTAATGTCGACACCTTTACAGTAATTACCTGCTTCTGTTCTGACAGACGCTAAAACAAACTTTTCTCAGCGCAAGCAATTATTAGACGGCATGGTTCAATCCTTCTGGAAAAGGTGGCATTTGGAATATCTGCACACGTTGCAAGTCAGGCAGAAGTGGACTGCGACTGACCATCCTATTTATATTTTTTATTTAATTGAATATAATAACATGTGATACAATATAAGATATGGGTAGTCCCACAAAGCTGTGACAGATCAGCTTGTCTGTAAGTTCTACCATTTAATATTATTACATAACACAGATTAATTAGCCTAGGTTACAATATTAATCAATATATATTATAAAAGAACATACAAAAAAGCGTGCGGAACGCAAAAACTCAGAAACGAGTGCCGGTACGATCAAGAGAGTTATATGGTATGGTAGATCTTTATCCCCCCTAGGGAATAAGGGTATTCGTTATTACCTAAAGGGCTTGCTTTTGAAGATATAAGGGCTGGAAGTTCTAAGAAGACTCTAGAAATTTCAAGAAGAGTCTAGGTCTAGAAGATTCCGGAAACTTCTAGAAAATTCGATAAAACTCTGGAATGTTCTGGAAGAAGTGGAGGAGTATATCAGCGAGTCTAGAAGGTTCCGGAAAGTTCAAGAAGGTTCGATAAAGCTGTAGAAAGTTCTGAAAGGTGTGGCGTAGTATGTCAGTGAGTCTAGAAGGATCTGATGGTTACGAATGCTTTAGAAAATTGTGGATGGAGAAAGTTCTAGAAGCTTTCCGAAATAATTGGCGGTGAGTCTAGAAGATTCCGAAAGCTCTAGAAGGTTCGATAGAGCTATACAAAGTTCTGAAAGGAGTGGAGGAATGTGTCGGTGGGTCTAGAAGGTTCGATAAAGCTGTAGAAAGTTCTGAAAGGTGTGCGTAGTATGTCAGTGAGTCTAGAAGGATCTGATGGTTCCAAATGCTTTAGAAAATTGTGGATGGAGAAAGTTCTAGAAGCTTTCCGAAATAATTGGCTGTGAGTCTAGAAGATTCCGGAAAGTTCTAGAAGGTTTGATAAAGCTGTAGGAAGTTCTAGAAGGTGCGATAGGGCTGTAAAAAGTTCTGAAAGGAGTGGCGGAGTATGTCGGTGAGTCTAAAGGGTTCCGGAAACTTCTAGATAGTTCTATAAGGCTGTAAAAAGTTCTGAAAGGAGTAGAGAAGTGTGTTGGTGTGTCTAGAAGATTCCGGAAAATTCTAGTAGATTCCACAATGCTGTAAGAAGTTCTAGAGTGTTCGATAAAGCTGTACAAAGTTCTGGAAGATTCCATAAGTCTGTAGAAGGTTCTGAAAGGAGTGGAGGAGTGTGTCGGTGTGTCTAGAAGGTTCCGGAAAATTCTATAAGGTTCCATAAAGCTGTAGGAAGTCCTAGAAGGTTCGATAGGGCTGTACAAAGTTCTGGAATGAGTGGCGGAGTATGTCGGTAAGTCTAGATGTCAGTCAAGTCTAGTTCGATGTAAGGTAAGTTGTACAAAGTTCTGAAAGGAATGGTGGAATATGTCGGTGGGTTTAGAAGTTTCCGAAATGTTCTACAAGGTTCGTAGAAAGTTCTAGAAGGTTCCGTAAGGCTGTAAAAAATTCTGAAAGAAGTGGAGGAGTGTGTCGGTGTGTCTAGAAGGTTCCGGAAAATTCTAGAAGATTCCACAAAGCTGTAAGAAGTTCTAGAAGGTTCGATAAAGCCGTGCAAAGTTCTGGAAGGAGTGGCGGAGTAAGTCGGTGAGTCTAGAAGGATCTGATGGTTCACAAATGCTTAGAAAATTGTGGATGGAGAATATTCTAGAAGCTTTCAGAAATAAATGACGGTGAGTCTAGAAGATTCCGAAAGTTCTAGAAGGTTCGATAGAGCTATACAAAGTTCTGAAAGGAGTGGAGAAGTGTGTCGGTGTGTCTAGAAGGTTCCAGAAAAATCTACAAGGTTCCATAAAGCTGTAGAAGTTCTAGAAGGTTCTATTGGACTGTACAAAGTTCAGGAAGTAGTGGCGGAGTATGTCGGCGAGTCTAGATGGAAAGTTCTAGAAGGTTAGAAAAAGCTGTAGAAAGTTCTAGAAGGTTCCATAAGGCTGTAGAGAGTTCTGAAAGGAGTGGAGTGGAGGAGTGTGTCGGTGTGTCTAGAGGGTCCCGGAAAATTCTTGCAGACTCCATAAAGCTGTAGGAAGTTCTAGAAGATTCAATAGGGCTGTACGAAGTTCTGGAAGGAGTGGCGGAGTATGTCGGTGAGTCTAGAAGGTTCGATAAAACTGTAGAAAGTTCTGGAAGGAGTGTCGGAGTAAGTCAGTGAGTCTAGAAGGTTGCGAAATGTTCTAGAAGGTTCGACAAAGTTGTACAAAGTTCTGAAAGGAATGGTGGAATATGACAGTGGGTTTAGAAGTTTCCGGAATGTTCTACAAGGTTCGATAAAACTGTAAAAAGTTATAGAAGGTTTCGTAAAGCTGTAGAAAGTTTTGAAAGGAGTGGAGGAGTGTGTCGGCGTGTCTAGAAGGTTCCGGAAAATTCTTGAAGATTCCACAAAGCTGTAGGAAGTTCTAGAAGGTTCGAAAAAGCTGTACAAAGTTCTGGAAGGAATGACGGAATTTTCAGAAAGTTCTAGAAGGTTCGATAAAACTGTAGAAAGTTCAGGAAGGTTCTGTAAAGCTTTACAAAGTTCTGGAAGGAGTGGCGGAGTAAATCGGTGAGTCTAGAATATTACGAAAAGTTCTAGAAGGTTCGATAAAGTTATACAAACTTCTGAAACGAATGGTGGAATGTGTCGGTGGGTTTAGAAGTTTTCGGAAAGTTCTAGAAGTTTCGATAAAACTGTAGAAAGTTCTAGAAGGTTCCACAAAGCTATAGAAAGTTCTGAGAGGAGCGGAGGAGTGTGTTGGTGTGTCTAGAAGGTCCCTAAAAATTATAGAAGGTTCCATTAAGCTGTAGGAATTCCTAGAAGGTTCTATAGGGCTGTACAAAGTTCTGAAAGGAGTGGCGGAGTATGTTGATGACTATAGAAGGTTCCGAAAAGATCTAGAAGGTTCGATAAATCTATCTATAGAAAATTCTGGAAGAAGTGGCGGAGTATGTCGGTGAGTCTAGAAGGTTCCGAAAAATTCCAGAGGATTCGATAAAGTTTCATAAGGTTCGATAAAGCTGCAAAAAGTTCTGAGGGGAGTGGCGGAATATGAAGTGAAAGTTCTAAAAGGTTTGATAGAGCTGTAGAATGTTCTGGAAGGCATTATGGAATATGTCGGTAGGTCTAGAAGGTTCCAGAAAGTTCTATAAGGTTCGATAAAGCTATAAAAAGTTCTGGAAGGAGGTACGGAACGCGTCAGTGAGTTTAGAAGGTTTCGGAAAGTTCTACAGGGTTTTGTAAAGCTGTATAGAGTTTTAAGAGGAGTGGCGTGAGTCTAGAAGTTTCCGAAAAGTTCTACAAAATTTGATAAAGCTGTAGAAAATTCTATAAGGATTGGCGAAGTATGTTGGTGAGTGTAGAAAGTTCCGAAATAAAGTATTTTTAATTTCGATAAAGCTCTAGAAATTTCGGGAAGGAGTGGCGGAGTACGTCGGTGAGTTAACAAAGTTCCTGAGTTCTAGACGGTTCGATAAAGCTATAGAAAGTTCTGGAAGGAATGGCGGAGTACGTCAGTGAGTCTAGAAGATTCTGAAAAGTTCTAGAAGGTTCGACAAAGCTCTAGAAAGTTCTGAAAGGAGCGATGGAGTATGTCGGTGAGTAGAAGGTTTTAGATAGTTCTGAAAGGTTACCTAATGCTCTAGGATGTTATGGAAGGAGAAAGTTCAAGAAGCTTTCAGAAATGAGTGACGGAGAGCGTCAGTGATTCTAGAAGGTTCTGGAAAGTTCTAGAAGTTTGGATAATTATATTATTAAAAACATAATTTGCATGCCACTAAAGCTCAAAGACGAGTCCCGGTACGATAACGGGGGTTATATTGTGTGGTAGCCCTCTATCCTCCATCCATGAAGAAAGTTCCCATTCTCACCTGAAGGGCGTGCTTTTAAAGATATAAGGGCTGGAAGTTTGGCCCTGTTGAAATTTCTAGAACAGTTCAAAAAATTCCAGAGTATTCTTGAGCATTCCACCACATTCCAGAACATCTCGAAACATTCTGGAATGTTAGAGAATAGGAGGAAACTTCGGGAACATATCAGAACAGCCTAGATCATTATGGAACATTCCAGAACACTCCTGAATGTTGTGGAATGATCTGGAACATTATTCTGGAACATTTGAAGTTTTTTTTATATGGGGCTACCCATATGGGGTATATAAAGCAAGATCCGTTGTGGATTCGAACGTCAATTCAATCTCACATCAACTCCATGAGCGATGTCGGACAACCCAGTCAGAGTATTTGAGAGCATTCCACATCGTTCCAGAACATCCTGGAACCTTCTGGAAAATTGTGGAATGTTCAAGAATAGGGAATCGGGAACATCAATGTGAAACATTCCAGAACACTCTCGAATGTTTTCCGAGCGAAGCCAGGTAACCCAGCTAGTTTTTTATTAAAATACTGGTTTACAATTTCATTTGTATAAAAAAAATTGTCGCCGCAGTTAAAAGGGCAAAACATCAGGTATCATCTTAGCTATGGCAAAACTGCAGCAAAACTTTTGAACTGTACGACATGTCATGCAAAAATCACAGTTTGCTACAAACGCTTGAAAATTCCCTTACTTATTTTTTACAAAAAACGATGGCATGCGAAAAATCGATTTCTTCGGAGTAAAATTCTTAGCGTAAAATGTAGAATCTCTTTTTTTTTACTGAATAATACTTAATCGTTTTCAAGCAAACAAGATTTAGTTATTTTGGTTTATTTGGGTACCGCTCAAGAGTCCCAACTGCTCCATACCAGTTTTCCTTTCAGGAACCTATCCAGGGTGATCCTAGTAGCGATGTGTAGGTTCAGCTGGGGTGAACTCGGCGGGTCGAGCCACAGTCGGGTGGCGCCGCGGCGCGGCACGGTGGCAGTTCGCACTCGTCAAACCCGTGGGTCACGGTCCGAGCCACATGTGCGAGTCGGAGTAGGTGGCGCGTTCAAGTTCTTTTGCGTGCAGGCTCCGGCACCGAAGTCCAGCTAGGGTGGAACCTGAGCGTCTCGATTCGAGCCATTCGGGAGTAGGTCGTGCGTTCGAGTTCTTTTGCGAGCTCCGGCTCCGAGGCCCGTCTAGGGTGGAAACTGAGTGTCTATCGGGAGTCGGGAGTGGCTCCCGGGACCTGCTTCATGAACTTAAGTACTTTTAAAAGGAAGCACGTTTCGGAAGCCTCCGAAAAAATGCAGAACTTACCCATCTCTAGATCCTAGTGCCCCCCTGGAGAGACTGTTATAGGAGGTGTTCTCTAACTTAGATTTAGTTACATACGGGTGTTTCAGCTTCTGAAAAATGGCGATTTGTGATGTGCGAGTTTTTACTCTGAACAACTAATGGAAGGAAATAGGGAACAGAAAATAATACTGTGAGAGGATGCCACCACAATTTATCAACCATAATAATGAAAAAGTCCTAACGTAACAGCGGATCTCCTTTCTGTTCCCGTGGATGCACAAAACTCCGCGACGTATTTACTCGTTGTTACACGTCACTCGATATCAACTATGAAACTTGTTCTCAAAACACAAGACACAGTACTGTGTCCAGTTGCACGGTAGAAATGGTGCTGGCGGTTGAAACTAAATTCTTCTCCTGGTGATAACGATAGTACGGGATGTAGGTAATGTTAATTAAATTAATGATTATCAGTTATGCCTGTACGATGGTAATATGCCACACGACACTCAGGTGTTCCTGATACTGGCCATTTATCGGGAGATCTCCCGATTTTCCACTTCACCTCCCGCAATGGCACCATTATATCTCCCTATTTTTGTTTTAGTTTAATTATCATTCAGGTTTTTATGTCCATGGTCCCACGGTGATGATATATTTTTTAAGTTTCTCCTTTCTAAGAATTAGTTCATAATGGATTAATAATAAATAACGTAAAGGGACTCCAAACCTCCAGTAGGAACATTAACAAGCATAAGGTTCTCAAATCTTACTAAATTTATGCGTTGTATTTGTACTTTGTATTTAAATGAAAATTTTGTAAATTTTATGCATTATGAAATATGTACTTTCAAATTTGTAGCATTAGGCATAAAATCATTATAATAATCTCTTTTGGTTTGTTGACTTTGTTGTTTGTTTCCAGCTTATAAAATATGTGGCACGGGTGAGAAATTAATGATTTCCTTTTAGTTGAAGGTGTGTTTCTCAGCTTAAAATCCTAACTTTTATTTTGGGTGAAATTTTTTTTATAGATGGTGTGTGACATTCAGAAAAAATACACAGGTAACTTTTAATAATACATACCATTTATTGGAAACAAAATCATCACATTTATATATATGTATAATTTGTAGTAGGAATAAAAATAAAACTTATTATTATGGTAAAATAATAATTAGTGGAATGACTAGAATAAATAACTCTGAGATTTTTTTTACTATAGGTACAACACATTTTCTCAGAATCATTGTTTTCTATTGGTAATGTATCACTTGGTCTCATAGTAAAATAAAAAATTAAATTAAATTAAGCTACATGAAAATAATAATAAGAGTTAGCAGTAGAATTCAAATAAATTGTGAGATTTTCTGCAAACTACCACTCTCCTGTTTCAGTCTGTGGACAGCCCGAGCCCACCTGCACTTTTTTTTAACTCTTCCAATTTCTTTCACATATCCGGCTTGTTTAAAAAAATTAAAAAATCTCCACGCTTTTTGAGCAATCACTTATTTTTTTAAATAAATTTAAGTACTTAAATATAATATTTAGATTCTTGGCGCCACATATTCGTAAGTACTTAATAAGTAGAGTCTGTCAAATAAGAGTAGAAAATATAAAAAATGGAACTACAAAATTTGTAGGCTGGCAACACCAATTTACCGGTCAAATATTCTTTTAAATTAAATGACACTGAAAATACAGAACACTGTATACATTTTTTTTTTTAAATATTTGAAATTGGTTAAAGCGCACATCCCGGTTAGACGAGAGGTCTGGGTTCGAGTCCCAGTTGCGACCATTGTCTTTTTTCTGTTTTCTGTGTCTTGTTCTCTTTCATATTTTCGTTTAGATTATTATTGTTATCTTCTTCAATGATATTTTTTTTTTGTTCTTAAAAAAAATATATTATCGAAGAACTGTTGTTAAGTTACCTACTTAATGACATAAATTTGATTAAATTGTGTTTTACAAAGTGATTGGCTTTCATTTAATTTAACATAAATTTGAATTTAACAGTAGGTAGAAAGGAAGAATCATTAATGGTGAGTTTGGTTACAATACTTTTAGACCTGAATGAGTTAAATATATGTATTCAGATATAACATTAGAGAAATGATCTAAAACCGGGGCAATGCTAGTAGGTACTTAAGCTAATATTAAATAAATCTGAGCAATTTCTATAGTGTGCTTTATATTTTATTACAATATCGTTATTCTTCATTATGGTAACACAAAATTGCAAAGATGTAAATAATATTATACCTACATGCAATTCTAATTTTGAGATCAATGGAATGAAAAAATATTTTATTTTTAGTATTGCCAGTTGAACAACAGTGGCGCCCTCCTATGTTTTCTTCTCTCATTTGAAAAACTTGAGGTATAAAATATTAATATTCTTAAATAATAATAAAACATGAACATGTAGAATTCCTCTATAACTTCATGAAATGCACCACTGTCACAGGCGCAAGTATTTCTCTCGAGTTTATCGGGGCCACAAATTGCAAAGTAAAACTCGACCCAAACATCGCCAGCCTCTGATGAGAGATTAATAATTTCCAAAGAAGAACAATGATTTTATTGGTCTTCGTGTGATGATAAATCATCAATGGGATCCGTCTGAAATAAAAATACATTTTAATATTTATTTTTATTATGTAGATTATCTGTGACTACGAATATAAATCTAATATATAAAATTCTCGTGTCACGGTGTTTGTTATCATACTCCTCCAAAACGGCTGGACCAATTTTGATGAAATTTTGTGTGCTTATCTGGTAGGTCTGAGAATCGACCAACATCTATTTTTCATACCCCTAAAAGTAAAGGGTGTTCCATTCCGAATGTTTTTTTTTTTTTGGACAAATTTTTTATTTTTTATTTTTTTTTATGGTGAGGCATTAAAAAATACATGCAACCCTAAATTTTCACCCTTCTACCATTAACCCCTATTTTTTAAAAGTGATATTAGTAATTCAAACCGGTGTCACTTCTGACCCGATGAGAACGAAGCCGGCCTCTTTTCTCTAATTTTAATTTTTTTGAGAATCGACCAACATCTATTTTTCATACCCCTAAAAGTAAAGGGTGTTCCACTCCGAATTTTTTTTTTTTTTTGACAATTTTTTTATTTTTTATGGTGAGGCATTAAAAAATACATGCAACCCTAAATTTTCACCCTTCTACCATTAACCCCTATTTTTTAAAAGTGATATTAGTAATTCAAAC
The DNA here is from genome assembly GCA_929108145.2 of Limnephilus rhombicus. Lineage (NCBI taxonomy): Eukaryota > Metazoa > Arthropoda > Insecta > Trichoptera > Limnephilidae > Limnephilus > Limnephilus rhombicus. The sequence goes on from OV815283.1 coordinate 31,061,470, forward strand.
CGGTGTCACTTCTGACCCGATGAGAACGAAGCCGGCCTCTTTTCTCTAATTTTAAATTTTTTACTAATCAATTACTGTTTGATATTGTTACTGCAAACATGATTCACGGTCCATGCGGTAATTTGAATCGTTCATCGCCTTGCATGGTAGACGGAAATTGTACAAAGGGTTTTATTAAAGATTTCACCAACGATACGGTCACACATGTTGAAGGATATGCAATATATCGTCGAAAAAATACCGATAATGGCGGACAATCATTCATTAAAAATATCAGTAACGTAGACATTGACATTGACAATCGTTGGGTGGTACCATATGCACCTCTGTTGAGTAAAAAAGTGGGAAGGAAAAAGGCATGAGGGGTGGGTAGGAATATGGAGGTCATTGTATCCGGGAGTGAATCCATCCCTCCAACTTCGGTGCAAGACCATTGCCTTGAGCGGAATTGACCTTTTACCTTGACCTTTCCAGCCGGACTCTTTCGACCCATTGGTCGAGAGAATCCGGCTGGAAAGGTCAAAAGGCCTCCCTCAACCAGTCTCTCTCGATCCGGTCAGCCACGCAGCAGGTGGGCAGACGCATCCGCCGCCAAGACCCGCACAAAAGTCACCCTTGCTAAATCACCAAACGTAGCGAACCGCTTGGGGTGACCTATGGCAGAGGTGTTGGTTATCCAATAAATGGTTCCCGGGGCGGCGGCACCCGTACCCGCTTCCTTTCAAAAATTCCCGTAAGTAAGTGGAAAAGTAAGAAAATTACAAAAAATATAAATTTATAAAATATATCTTAACGTATGGTTGTATTGGTTGGGGAGCGTCAGGTAGAACAATTTTAGATCCACTGGTGAAGGCCCAGAAATCCATAATTAGAGTTATTATGCGTAAACCCTATAGGTTTTCTAGCGATCAGCTATACAAAAATTTTTATGTACTTGATGTTCGTCAAAACTATATAAAAAAGGTTATTATCCACGTACACAAAAATCTAGAAAAACTTGATAAAATTGATCATAAATACATCACAAGAAGTCACACCAGAAAGGATCTTGTGGTCCCAGGGAGCAATACGTCGAAGTTCCAAAAGACATATACATATCTGGGACCGAAATTATATAATAAAATCCCTCCAGAATTAAATTAAAACATGTAAAATGACATGCATCGGTTCAATAATAAATAAATGGTTGATTGGCTTAGGTAGGGTTGAGTCTGAAAAATTGTTAAATAACGTCACTTAAAACTTAAAATTTTAAATGCTTAACTATTAAATGCCACAATCAGTAAGAGCTTAGTATATATTTAATCTACAAAAAAAAAAACACTTTGTTTTTTTTTTTTGTTCAGAATACATTTTTTGCATTTTTCACCAGCATTTGGTTCCTTAGAACGGGCAATCTGCCTAGCTAGGAACTAATATAGACAAACAAGACATAATAACACTTGTGCCCATTTTAATATTTACAGTTATTTTGAAATATTATTATTATGTTATTTTACTGTATAAATGTATCTTATGTAATAAATAAATAAATAAATACACAACACCATCTCTGATACTGACAAAAACAAAACACGGACAGTTGGGCATCGATAATTGCTTCATTGTGTAATTTTTAACTTAATAAAAATACTTAATTTAATTCAACAGTTATTGATTCTGAGGCGGTACGAAGTTCGTCAGGTCAGCTAGTTATATATATTATTATTAATGTGATTTGCTGTAGAATATCGAATATAACACTAGAAGTGCCTTCGATACAAATTTGAATGGAAAAAAAAATTCCATTTAGCCCTACCTCCTAGCGTTACTTTTCACTTACATATGCCTGAAATCGTAGGTCTACATTCCATTTGAATTTTTAAAACACACTATTAAATGGAATTATAGGCCCAAATTGAGCCTATAATTGGATCACGAAACACGCCCACAAGGCACATCTTGTGATTATTTATACTACACAGTGATATAAACTACAAAATTACTAGCTGTAGGAAAATTATTTAAATTATTGTATTGTGTTGGTACTCACATTGTTTCCTTCAGCATTTTTCAACAGCTCTAGATTTTCTTTCGTCTTTCTTTTGAAGAAACCAAGCTAAAAACCATTAATTTATAAATTAATTTCATCATTATAGGTACCACATCATATTCATAAAGTATTTTCTTTAATTAAAATCATACCTTGTACAGCCCGTAGGAGAAAAGAGCCAGAACGAGAATGCCTAATAGAACGGCCACAATAATAATCCAGATAGGCAGGGAGGGAGGTGGGGGGGCAGACCCCAGAATGAGGGATCGGGTTGAACCGTAAACTTTGTTTCTGAAAACAAAAAGAAAAAACACTTTACGACATTCAAATCATTAGAAACATATTTAAATGTATCTCCAGTTATATTCATTTCAGAGAAAGAAAACAGAACGCTACTTACGGCTTCAATGCTACTCCAAAAGTTGAAAGCAGCAAAGAGCTATCCTTTTTAAGCACCGCTTCTGCAAGTATTAAAAGAAAAATATTGAAGCATGTAAATCAGTATCAATTCTAAAGAGCAAATGTTAATATAATTAGGGATTAGCAGATATAATCTTCTGTGATGGAATGTAACAACAGACAGAGAGACCCATGTTTCCATCTTTTAACATGCATTACTTAAGCACATTATATGATAGAGACTCAGGTTAGTTGTTTCACATATCTTGAATAATTCACAAAATTTCAAAGATAATTTTCAGTTTCTGTGAAAGTTTTCATTCAAGTACTTTTAATATTCCATTATGGGCCAGTTCTTTTCATAGCACTTAAATAATAACGGAACTCGAAAATTAACATAGAAATTTGATAAATTGTTTAAATTCTGCAAAGCAACTGGCCCTCAGACTTATGGCTGGTTTACAGAGCGCGAGCTGCTGCTTAGCCAGTAGACAGCTACTCGGCTTGTCTACTCGTACGCCAGTAGCTCAGCTCACCTTAGCTGTCCACATGACACGTAGTAGCTGCTGCCCAGTCTTGCGAGTTGTCGCGATGTCGAGTGAACGTGCTTTAATTTCAAAAACTGTGATAAGGTCCATGACAACAATATTATGTCAAGAATTGGAAAATGCCCATGAAAACCTTAAAAAAACAGCGAAAGAAAAGGGTTTGGATTAGAGACTGGTGTTATTATTATTAGCTGGTGTTATCTAGATGCATTTCTTTAGCAATGTGTTCCAAAGATGCTTTTCTCATATCTATATTTCTGTAATTTTTATCGAAACAATTCCATGGGTTTTCTTGTTCTCTGTAGAGTTTCATGAATGATATATTATTATCAAAAGACCATCTTTCCGCAGCCATTTTGAATTCGCAAAACGCTCGTAGGCGCAGCACACAAAAAACACAGGTTCCGCTCACAACTGTCCGGCTGGCACTGGCGAGCTACTGCCGAACGCGTCCAAACGATGCCAGTGATGACCGAGCTGTTGTGTTGCTGTGCGAGTTGCTGCCGGGCGAGCATGCGAGTGAAAACAAAAAATGTTGAAGTAACTGGGAAGCGAGCTACTGTCCAACTCGCACGTATTAGTTACTCGTAAGTTACGTCCAAACAGTGCAAGTTACTGCAGTGCAGTTACTCGGCAGGCTGACTCGCACGCTAGCTCGCACTGTGTAAACCAGCCATTAGAGAGAAAGATCGGATTATTTGAGTCTATAATTTATCCTTAATACTATGTACATTATTATCATGCTAGAAGATTTAATAAACACCTTCAATCCTGCAATAAGTCTCAGTGAAAGTTTTCATACTTTTTTTTAACATTAACTCACACAAGAGGCCCTGAGAAAAATAATTTCCCTCAGGACCTATGTCGTCTTTAGAGATGCTGTGTGGAGGGTATCTTTAAGGACAGGAAGGAGAGTAAGTTCCGAGGAGGAAACACATATGCATAGTGTTTCCTTCCCTATAATGAGTAGAAATTTGGGGTTCAGTATGTCCAGAAAAGACAGACATGTGAATTATACCTCTCACAGCGGTTCAAAGCGATGGGTCAAGAGAGTTCAGCTGGAGAGGTCAAATGGTCTCACTACGCAATTGATGGGAAGATGCATCTGCACTCAAGATCCGGACAAACTAGACCCATGAACCCGGGCACCCCTGCTAAGTCACCAAACATAGCACACCACTTGGAGTTACCCATGGCAGAGGTGTTGATTATCCAATGAATGGTTCCCGGCTCTGCTGGGCAAAACTGAAAATACTAAGCTATTTGAATGGAAAAATAGTTACCTATATTGGTAATATTCAGCTGCATCTTCAACACCATATGGGCCCCGTTCCCCCCCGCTGGCAGTCCCCCTATCTTGACGCAGTTCACCACCATGCAGGTCACATGCAGTTTGTCGGTGCAACTGAAGTTCAGGGCCTTGGCCGATGGGTACTTGCCATCATCCACCACACTGGGCAGCTCTACTTCTGTGTCGGTGCCAAATACATCTGAAAAATTATAAAACAGACATTTAAATGCTATTAAAGAACTACAAGATAATTGAAAATATATATGGCACAGACTCAAACCGAGCTCAGGGCAAAGAGCTATAAAATCATATCCAAATTGTTCAAATCTTCAACCTGTCATGTGCAGTGTTGGCAGGGCTGGACAAAATACGTGCTTTGCTGTAATAATACTAATTACAAAATGCTTTTTCACTTGTATTTAAAATACAAAATACTCTCTAGTCGTGTATTTGAAATACAAAATACAGTATTTTAACCATTTTTTAATTTCAATTACAAAATACCTACAAATGGTTTCGGTAGAACCTTTGGTTGCAATAAATTATCGTAAGTGCCCTTATCTAAGGGTGCGTTTCCATAGAAGCAAAGCTGAGCAGAGTGAAACAGAGACGTGCAAAAATTGACCAATCATATTGCTCAGAAGACACATCTCGTCTCCGCTCCACTTGTAAAGTTTTGTGGTATAGAACTGATGTTAGATAATAATAATTATTATTATTATAACACTAGATGGTTCCCGGCATGCATTGCAATGCCATTTTCAAAGAAATAAATTGTTTCTCCCTGCATGTCCTTTTCCGTGCTTCCCCGTTCCCCTCCCGCATCCCCTTCCCCTCCTGCGTTCCCCTTCCACCTTCTCCGCCTACCCTCTCCCCTCTCCTGCTCCCCCATCCCGCCATCTCCCCTCCCACGTTCCATATATTCAGTCCCAGTACATTCAATTTTCAAACAACTCGCTTGCCAGCTATTACAATTTTTTTATTCAAATTTTAATTTTTCACACATTACAAATATTCATTTTTGTATATACAGGGTGTCCGGGGGTAAATGCATTAACTTCGGGAGGTGATTCTACATGATGGTAGGAGTAAAAAAGATTAACAACTTTTTCCGAAATTCCAACATTTACGGGTTGTTTTGAGGTCCTGTCGAAAAACTTCCGAAAGAACAAGTAACTTGATATAAATTACGTTAAGTGACTTTTGGTTTCGTTTACATTGTAATTTGGCCATACATCGCTTATGTGAGCGATTTACGGGAAAACCTACGAGTGTAAAGCCAGCCTAAGTGTAGATTGATTTCTTACGATAATTTTATAAGCTAGGGTAGTCAGTGCTTATGTGCTTACATGGACTACACGCCCCTGTATGTATATCCATCCTAATATCCCAAAAGTCGGAAAAAAATCGAAAAAGACGGTGCTCTAAATTGGAGTCTGAGAAAGCTGTCACTGAAACTCACTCTTCTACAAAAACTGCTTCGACTTACCAATATAATCTGTTGTTATTTACCTTGTGAAAAAAGTTCCTGGCTGCTTTTCAATGTAGAGGCTTCAGTGTAAGAGATGGTCGCTTCTCCCGGTTCCGTTACTGCATCACTCGCCTCGGTAGAATCAGTTGCATACTCCACAGAATGTCCCTTGGTATCCTCTTCATAAAAGTTCCCATTTTGCACACTGCATAAAAATGGCGCTTGATTCTGAAAGTCCTGTAAATTTAAAATGAATTTATATTTTGTACCTAGATCATTAAAATTAACTAATAAAGTGACAAATAATATTTTAGTAGGTACATTTTTATGTATTGTAAATAACTAATAAACCATCACGCTGTTTTAGCAGAGGTAGGAAGAGAGGACAGACCGCCAAACAATTCGGTCTTGGCACACACTTCTTGTTTCATTCACATTCATACATCGTATCATAATGCATAATGAGTACAGTATACGTGGACATTACGTTGTATGTATATGTTCCTAAATATTTGTTTTTACTCACCACAGGTTCAAACACATTGACTAGAGAATAGTTGATGTTGGTTACTTCATCTAAGTAAGCTACTGGTATGTAATACTTCATATGGAAGACATCCAATGGAGTTGGGCCCTCGTTTAAAACCTAAAGAAGATAAAGGTAATTAAAAATTGATAGTGTACTTTGTGTTTGTGAATACTGCGGTTTCAAGACGTTTTTGGGTTATTTTCAGATTTCCTGTTCAGGCAAATAGGCAAAATTTGGAGATAGGTTATGGACCTCGATAAATACGTTGTCTGGGCTCAGTAGACATGTGAAATAGACAAGTATAATTTTTAATTTGATTTACCATTTTAGTCTAAAATTTACTGTTTTAGTCTGAAGCCCTCCATGGTCGAGGGGTAAGGCTCTCGACTAGCAGTCCGAAGGTCGCGGGTTCAAATGCCGGCATGCGTAAGTAAATTTTATTTGATTGAATTGTGTTCTATCACAATTTAATATTTGCAGCCTGATCCGGAGTGGAAAATACTCTCAGTATCGCCTTGGTGTAAGACAACCATTTAGAATTGAAATGTTGCTTGAAATAGCTTTAGCGGAGTTTGGTGACCAGATCTGATTAGTAAGGTACTTCTCCAACTTCCTCTTCTCCCATCTTCTTCTCCTCTCTACTACTGTCTGCTTCACAACATATCTCAATTGGGGATATCATGGTCTCACTGACTCCGGGCAGTTGGTAGCAGTTAGAACTCTTGCACGGGATTTAAAATTTAAAAAATATTAAAAAAACATGATACCTTACCTCATATGTATGGGATATTGTAACATTAGGAGTTTTCTTCAAACTTGGGTTGATATAAATATAACCATCGCCAGCTGCCTCCCTATAACAAGAAAAGTCAATATTATATAATATATATGTGATAATAAAAAATAAAAAAAAAAATCGAAACAGAAAGACCTTATTTAAAAACATGTAGTCAATAAATTGTCTTACCCAACAACAAGGATATTGGCCTGAGTTATTAATAGAATATCCAATTCTTGCATATTATCTTCCGGGGTGACTTCTTCTCCTCCGCTGATTGCCGATATGTTTAACTTTATGGCAGAGTGGTGGCTTGTGAGTAATGATGCATCCAATTCAATGATTACAAAACTCTGGAAATTTTATATAAGTACATAAATATTATAAATTTAAAAAATATTAAAAATGTATAGACTGTCACTTAAGAGTAGAAAATATTAATAATGGAACTCCAAAATTTGTAGGCTGGCAACACCAATTTAACTATCAAATATTCTTTAGCGTAATGACACTGAATATATATAGAACACTGTAAATCATACTTTTAAAAACATTTTTTTGTTCTTAAAGAAAATTATTAAAATCGAAGAAGCGCTGTTGTTAAGGTACCTACTTAATGACATATATTTGATTAGGTGGTGTTTTACAAAGTGATTTGCTTTCATTTAATTTAACATAAATTTGAATTTAACAGTAGGTAGAAAGGAAGAATCACTAATGGTGAGTTTAGTTACACTACTTTTAGATCTGCCGAGCTATTCTCTATTTTTTGTGGGAACGAGATCGATATCGCGCGAGATCTCCTGTCAGATTTGTGTGATTTTCAATGGCTGTTATTTGCTTTTTCTACAGGCCGATGTCAGAATTTCAGCTGTGAGCTGTCACGTATGTTAGTTTAGGTCGTTTTATACACACATTCCTGCAAGCATGCATGCGTATTTATTCATTTAATAGCGATAGAAAATCCCACAAATCTGACAAGAGATCTCGCCCGAGATCTATATATTGGGCATCATGCGTTATATTTTTAGTATTGCCATTTGAACAACAGTGGCCCCCTCCTATGTTTTCTACTCTTATTTGACAAACTTGTAAATACTTAAATATTATAAATAAAATTTAATATGTAATGATAAACTTTAGGGTCCGACCGGACTTTCGGTTTCGGTTTCGGTTTCGGCCGAGTTTCGGTCAAAAAATGAGTTTTGGTTTCGGCCATCATTTAGCCGAAATTACGGCCGAAACCGAAACTGAATTCGGGAGGTTTCGTTTTGCGATCGGACATGTTCGGTACACTGAACTACAAGCCACAAAGTGTCATTTTGCTGCGTCCGCGCTCATAGTCATGTCAGGACTTGAATCACTTATTTGTGTGCGAACTTTGCGGTACTTTGGTTTATTTGTTGTGAAATTGGAGTTGTTTATACTTAACGTTATTTCGAAATAGTTTAGTTTTATTTTGCTATTGAGATGATTTAGTTCATGATAGGCCCTGAGGAAAATAATTTCCCTGAGGGCCTATGTCATCTTTGGGGATGTGTGTGGAGGGTTTTTTTAGGGAATGGAAGGAGAGGAGAGTTCTGGGAAGGAAAAGGGATGGGTAGGAATCTGGGGTTCAGTATGTCCTAGTCATCCACCTTCAAGACCTAGAAAAACCTCATCCCATGAACCCGGGCACCCCTGCTAAATCACCAAATGTAGCGAACCACTTGGGGTCACCTGTAGCAGAGGTGTTGGTTATCCAATAAAGGTTCCCGGGGCGGCGGTACCCATTCCCGCCTCCCAAATTATTTTGTTCTTAAGATGAAAGAGTATATTTTGTTAAGTGAAGGTACCTAAACAAATTAGGTTTAAAAAAATTAATTTTGTTTTCTACCTTTTATTTTATGTTATCTTAATACGTATATAAAACAAAGTCGGGTTAGTTACACTATTTATTAGGTCCTTACTTATGAAATTAGCGTTTTGTATGGGAGGAACATAAAGTCGATTTTTTTTAATATAACATATTTATTTAATCAAAGTATGTACCATTGCTATCTATGCACTTTTGCCATCTCATAGGTAGTTCATCGGTCCGTTTACTAAAAAAACCATTCAGACGGGAATCAATAAAATCTTTGAAGGCAGTTTGGACTGCCCCATCGGAGTTGAATTTTTTCCATTCCAAGAAGTTATCCAAATTTCGAAAAAAATGGTAATCTGTTGGGGCAAGGTCCGGAGAATACGGTGGATGTCTTAGGCATTCCAATTGAAGCTCTTCTAATTTGGTAGCCGTATGTTGTGCAGTGTGTGGTCTAGCGGTCAACGCGCGTTTGTTGATTTGCTTCACTCAATTCGTGAGGTACCTACCCACCTTTCAAGCTTTTTCACCTTCCCAATTTGCTTCAAGTGGATTAAAACAGTTTTATCACTAACACCGCAGCCCGCAGCTAACTCGGACGTGGTTTACGATGGATCCGCTTCCACAATAGCCTTCAATTCTTCATTATCAACTTTGGACTCCGGCCGTCCACGGGGCTTGTTCTGCAGGTCGAAATTTCCAGAACGAAAACGTTGGAACCAAAAACGCACTGTGTTTTCTTTTGCAGCACCGTCGCCATACACATCATTAATCCTTCGAGCTGTTTCTGCAGTACTGGTGCCACGGTGGAACTCGTACTCGTAAATAACGCGATATTTCAAGTTTTCCATTTTGTAAACTAAGTGACGCAAAGAAAAAAAACAACTAAGGAAAAAACAAATGAATTATAATTTTCGAAACACAAATACATGAGTAAATAGCTGTATAAATTTGAATTTGGAATTCCTAACCAAAGAGAAGATATTTGAGATCAAAGTTGCCAGTACGGCAAAACGCCAATTTCATATGTAAGGACCTAATATAACTCGAGATCGGCTGCACCGATTTTGATGATCTTTGATTTGTTGGATTTGTCTCCGCCTGGGATAACAGAATAACTATTAAAACATCGCAAAAATTCACGGAAAAGAGAATTATGAAGAAAAAAAATTTTTTTATACATTTTGTATGGAACGAAATCTCATATTTTGAAAGAACTGCAGCAATATTGTGATAGGTATAATATTTAACTGTGTGTGAATTCCAAAAATTCAAAAATGTCAAATGACAATGAGTTGATTTTTAGCTTTTGTTCTTAATCATATAATGCTGCCTCTCTTTCTTACACACTAAATGTCAATAGTCGAAAATGAGACAAACCGTGAATGTATGTCTCTGCACCCCTCCAAAGGAAAAACACAATAATAATAAATCTCTGTAATGAAACGCATTTTTTTTTACGTAAACTCCACTCAGGACCTATGTCATCTTAGGGGATGCTGTGTGGAGGGTCTTTTTAAGGAAGGGTAGGATAGGAAGTTCTGGGAAGGAAAAATATGAGGGGTGGGTAGGAATCTGGAGTTCAGTGTATCCGGGAGTGAATCCATCCCTCCAACTGCGGTGCAAGGCCATTGCCTTGACCGAAATTGACATTTTACCTTGACCTTTCCAGCTGGACTCTTTCGACTCATTGATCGAGAGAATCCGGCTGGAAAGGTCAAAAGGCCTCCCTCAACCAGTCTCTCTCGATCCGGCCCGCCACGCAGCAGGTGAGCAGACGCATCCGCCGCCAAGACCCGCACAAAAGTCACCACAACGACCCGGGCACCCCTCCTAAATCATCAAACGTAGCGAACCACTTGGGGTGACCTATGGCAGAGGTGTCGGCTATCCAATAAATGGTTCCCGGGGCAGCAAATTTCCCGTAAGTAGGTGGAAAGTAAAAAAAAATCACAAAAAATATAAATTCGTACACAACGCCATCTCTGATACTGACAAAAACAAAACACGGACAGTTGGGCATCGATAATTGCTTCATTGTGTAATTTTTAACTTAATAAAAAAATTAAATTTAATTCAACAGTTATTGATTCTGAGGCGGTACGAAGTTCGTCGTGTCAGCTAGTTTGTTAATAATGTTCAAATAGGTAATACCTACTATTTTTTTTAATATTATTTACGAAGCGATTTACGATTACGATTTCAAAAAGCATAAATAATTTATTTGAAATAAGGAGTGACAATTATGTTATGTTTATTTTTAGTTCAAATATCAGACTGAATGATTAATATATGATTTTAAAATAAAGGCTGATTGATTAAGATTGACTATTTTTTTCCATGAAAAAATGACCTTATATGGAAGTTTCGGTTTCGGTTTCGGCCGAACCTGAGACCGAAGCCGAAACTCAGTTTCGGTTTCGGCCGTACAAACTAGTTTTGGTCGGACACTAATAAACTTAAATGAGAACAAAAAAATGCACATGTGTTCAAAGCCATAGATAATGTTATAAAGAAGGGAGATGGGCCATGAACCATTATTAGTATGAAAGTGTATGCAAAAAGTGCTGTCAACATTAGACACTTTTATAATTACCGTGACGATTCACGATTACAGTACCGTGACAACAAAAAAGGCAATAAACATATGTTCCTTATCATTATAATGCTCCAGCTCTTTCTTTCACGTTAAATAATTCTGAGACAAAAAATTAGACACACAAACAAAAGATGAGGCACACAAAATACAAGTGAATGTTTCCTCCAAAGTACAACTTTTTTGGAAATTAGCAGCATTATATTTTTAAGAACAAAAGCAACCCCATGAGCACATTGTCATTTGAAGTTTAGAATTTTTAGAATTCACTCAAACTTCAATTTTATCCTTGTAAACATTCCATACTTTCAAAATTATCGTCACGGCTAGTAGTATTGAAGGGGTTTATGGAGACCTCACAGTGCCAAGTATGAGTGAGATGCATGAATTTTTTCTTTTCATTTGGAAGAACCAAACCTAAGTACATTGTGTATCTCATCTTTTGAAAGAGCTGGCACATTGTTAGAATAGATTGAATGTTTTATGTTTTTTTTATGCGGTAACGGTACCGTAATAATAAAAGCGCACACTGGTACAAATCAAAAAATGAATGAATTACCTTAGAATGAGTGGCAAGTGGGTTTTCAAAGTCACAGGAGAGCAGAGAATCGATGAGACGACAGCGCGGGGGCACCCTGAGCAGGGGCGCTACGGAGGGCGGGGTGAATTCCACTCGAGCCAAGAAGGCAGGCTCCCCAATATTCTCCACACTTATGTTCAGAGTGATGACTGAACTCGATCCAATTATGTATGGATTACTAAAATTTAATTTACATTCACGTTTAATATAATATATTATGTCACAATCGAACATGGGAATAATTTACTTTGAAAAATAATTCGGTCGTCTTCTACAAAGAAATTTCATATTTATTATAAAATATACTAGTGAGTTCCCAGCATGTGTTGCAATGCCACTTAAATAAAAAAATGTTTCTCCCTGCGTGTACTTTCCCAATTTGTTCCCCTTCCGCCTTCCCTTCGCATTCCGCTTCCTCCTCCAACACCAGGGTTCACAATTATATATAGAAATCTTCTCTGGTGTGCGCACAAAAAATCACCAAAGTTTCATCGCAATCATATACCTACAGAAGATCTCAATATTATATACAGAAGCCAACGCGGGCATGCGTATATCAAATTCCCAAAACATTGTAATTGGACGCTGGTTTAGGAAAGAACAAAGAAAGAAACATTCATTTGTATAGATTAAGATTAGCTCAAGTCCCCGGCATAGCCCGGGCTTTAAACAAAGTTTTTCTAAATCAGATGTAGTCTGTAATTTTCCTCTTTTTTTTAACATCAAGTATACAAAATTTCACAAAATTCTTCTCTAAGGGGTGGGAAAAGTGGATGATTTTTGAAATCTCATGTAAACTGTGACCTTCCTCTTGATTTAAAGGTCATGTGTGTAAAATTTCATCAATCTCGGAATTAAACTGTATATTTGTGTAAAAATCAAATACAAGCCTTCAGCTGAATAAAATACCGAAGTTATAAGGTGTCAAAACATTGATATTGGTTGCACTTATCGTACTTTGATCAAAAACCATGAATCTAAAATATTATGAGCATATTTCCAGCGTAAAATCTAGCGCAAATCTATTTTTTTTTTCATTTTATATTTGTCTTGATTTTAACTTACTTCTCCAAGAAGTTGACCTTTAGCTTGAGGTCAGGCTGGCACACGAGGTCATCCCCGCAGCCGGTGGCAAAGGGGACACGGAGTGAGGTCTCTCGCTTAGTGGAGGGGCGGAGCACAGCACACTTTTCACAGAAAACTGAATCTGAAATCAGATGTTCAAACATTACAATAGAATAACCACATTCTAAATTTTAGAAATAGTTGTACTTACTACCAGCGTCCATGCTTCATCAGGGTTCCACCTCTCTTACAACAACTTATCGAATGTATGGTTTCAAAATACTATCCTTCCAGAAATTCCCAACAAAAAAGCTTATGCTTAGCTCGTGACAACTGAGCTCACCATTTCAGAGTACTTATATTTGCTTTTTATGAGATGATCATTAAATAAAAAATTTAAATCAGGACATTTTAATGCTTACCAAACATGGGATTCTGTTTTAGTTCAAAATTTGCTTCAACTTTGATTGGGCGAGAAAAATCATTCTTGGAGGGCTGAAAGAATTATAAAAATATACAACCAAATAATAAAAGCATCATTTATCCATTACGGCAAAGGACTAATTTCATTGTCTAGAAATAAAACACAACCATTAAAATATTTTATCAACAAATTAAATTTAGAAAAAATTTACATCCTGTGAAAATAATTAAAATGATTGATACATTGTATTGCATTTTTTTATTGACCAGCGAGTACCCGGCAGCGTATTTCCAATCCTCTATCTGTTTCTGTGAGGGTGACGACCGTAATTATAGAGAGGTTAGCAGAGAGGATGGACAGCGTTTTTTTAGTTACAATATTTTTTTTTTACATTGAAAATTTATTTTAAGTAAAAAAAAACGCACGTTTTTTTTTACTAAAAATATAAATTTTCTATGTAAAAAAAAAAAAAAATTTGTAAAAAATTTCAGTAAAAAATTACGCGGTCCATCCTCTCTGCTTACCCTTCTATAATTACGGTAGTCACTCAGTAAAAAAAAAAACACGCGTTTTTTTTTACTTAAAATAAATTTTCAATGTAAAAAAAAAATATTCTAACTAAAAAAACGCTGTCCATCCTCTGCTAACCTCTCTATAATTACGGTCGTCACCCTCACAGAAACAGATAAAGCAACGAAGCGCATAGGTGACTGAATCGGTATAGCTTTTGTAAGGTGATTTATGCATAACAATCCCTAACGCGGTTCAGTCACTAGCGCAACTGAAATGCGGTAGTGTTTGTAAGGCGATTTACGCCTTCCAATCCCTAACGCGGCTCAGTCGCTAGAGTGACTCAACCGCGTTAGGGATTGGAAATACGCTACCTGGCATGCATGCTCAAAGAAAGAGAACGGGCCACGGACAGTTGTCCGTGAGAGAAGCACGGATTTTCCAAATTTACCCCGAGCTATCCCCTGCCGCTACTATGTCTCCTTTGCAATCCCTCCCTCTCCCTTACCCCTCTGTCATCCCTCCCCGACGTGCCTTTTCCCCTTTCTCGCTCTTTCGTTCCCCTCCCCCCTCTCTCCTTCCCTCCCTGCCACTAAACTATATGAAATACACACATTTTTCAAACAACTCGTGTGTCACTTATTGTAAAAAAATTTATACTAATTTCATAAAGCCAGAGTTCACCATTCTATATAGAAACTTTCGCAGGTTTGCGCACAACAATGAAACAATGAAACATTCATTTTTATATACAAAGATAATAAATTGTAACTTACTTCAATGCGAACTATAACTTCCTTGCAGTAACTATTACCAGCTGATCCAGGAATAAGATAAGTTGCATCACTTAAATTTTCTAGAGACGCACTTTTATATTCATGATCAACTGCAAGTTTCACTCTTATTTCTGTAAAATAAAATCAGTAAATACATAATAAATTAGAGCACCACTTTTTAAGGTGTTAAAAAATCTGTGAATATTAAGTTCAAACACTCAAGCCTTGGAAGGACATTACTAGCCATAAACATCATATTCCATTAGTGATTAGATCCTCTGAAGAACTGATCTGACCGGGGCGTCCATACATTACATAAACATCATATTCCATTAGTGATTAGATCCTCTGAAGAACTGATCTGACCGGGGCGTCCATACATTACATAAACATCATATTCCATTAGTGATTAGATCCTCTGAAGAACTGATCTGACCGGGGCGTCCATACATTACAAAAGTTTTTTTTTTTTTTTTAATGCGGATAAATGAAATTTGTTCGACATTGGAAAAAGAAATGATTATCGTCCTTGGTTTGCTTTTAAAATTTTGGCTTGATTCAATGAATAAAATTCAAAAAAATATCAAAGTGAATGGTTAAAAATTAGCGGAATTTTTTCGTTGATAGTTGAAAGTTAAAATGTCATTTATGTTTTTAATTGTATTTATAACATAAAAGGTAAAGTTACAAAAAAAATCTTGCTAATTCCCTACACAAAAAAAGCGTTTTTTAAATAACAAATTCAGTGAAAACATAAAACGTGAATTACAAAAAAAAAAATTCTTGCTAATTCCTACACAAAAAAGTGTTATTTAAATAACAAATTCCTTAAAATTTAGGGACATTTCGACTCAATATGTTTCAATCAGTTTTTTTTGTTAACATTTTAATGTTTGATATTATAATATTAGGTATTATCTAGAAATGCCAAATGTTTATTTCAAATTCAAACATGTCAAAGATAATTTTATCTAGTTTCTAAAATGTTATTTCTTTTTATGACAACTTCAAAAATTAAAAAAATATTTATATCACATTTAAAATACCTCGGAAGCACTTATTGGGACTTGTAAGTAAAAATATTTTTAAAACCTAAGGTTTAATAGGTAGGTATATACATACCATTAGTAAAAGGTGTAGATCCACTAAATATATGACAAATTTTAGCAGTAAAATTAGTGGACTGCAAAGATAATTCTGATGGGAAAGCTTCAATGGTGGAAACCACATCTATGGAAGGGTGGCAGCGAAGTAATACAGCCTTGGCACTTTCGTAGGCTCCAATCGCTATGTCTGAAATATATAACATTATAATATAAATATTTAACTCAAAATTAGCTGACTTTCTCTGTACCATAACTACTCCGTGTTTTTTTTTTTATATATGGCTAATTTTTTTACCTTTGCAAGAGTTTTTATCGATGTCAACTCCTCTAGAAATACTTATGCCAAACCCTTGCATGTCGTCCATTACAATTCGCTGCGTATAATTGGGGTTCAGACCATTTTTCGCTCCAAGATATATATAGACAGCTCCTTTCCCATTATTCTCGTACGGAGCACCAATAGCAACATCTGTAACATAATTTGTAAAGTGCTCTTGTAATAAAAATAGTAAAGAGTTTTTTTTAATTATTTATTAGGCAATATTTTCTAGACATTTTGTTTTGAAGAGTTCTAGTGCACATGTTCATTTGTTACTTAATTTTTATTTATCTGCTACTGGTTTCGACACATCTGTGTCATTCACTAGCAAACTTCATGCATTTGAATGTGAAAAATGAAGCAACAAATATAAATGTGAAATAAAACTCTTCAAAACAAAATAGAATAATTTTACCTACCAATAAAATTTATATTTTGTTTCCATCGATGCCTGGAATCCATTATGAGAGAGAGCTAGCTCTTTCGCCCTTATAGTTTCAGTTTCGCGCGTGTTTATTCCCTATATTTGCCCTTTTTTTATTCGACTTACCACATTTTCTCTCTGCTGGCAACACTAGTGACGCGCATCTCAGATCAAGTGATGTTATTGTTTGTCATATGACTCGTAATGCACCAGGTAGGGATTACCTGGATTCCAGGCATCGATGGAAACAAAATATAAATTTTATTGGTAGGTAAAATTATTCTATTTTGTGTTCCGTATCGATGCCTGGAATCCATTATGAGATGTGTTTGCTCTCACCTGGTGATCTGAAAACTTAGCGTTATATGTGATGCTATTTACACTGGAGTAAAGAATGGAGCCATTGAGTGCTGGAGGTGCTCACTTCTGGAGTGCGCTATCTCCTTCTGGTAGAACTTCCGGAAGGTGTGCTCGGACTTCCAATTCCCTCTAGCAAGAATCTCCTCTATGGGGTAGTCTTCCAACCAGTTTAAGGAGGCTACAGCCGAGCGTACACTTCCCGGGGTTGCGTGGACTCCAGCTTTTCTGAGGACTGATTTGATCCATCCCCCTATTATCGTTTGCGTTGCCGGTTTTGTTTCTGCTGATGTGGTCACAAATAGGTTCTTTAGTAGTGGACCTCTTCTGGCTGTAGAGAGGGCAACGACTTTTCTCAACCATTTAAGGAGGTTGATGTTATCTTTTTGTGAGCCCGTCAGTTTCCAACCTGATTGTTTATGGTTGACTGTGTCGGTTTTTGCCCCAAAAATTGGCCACAGGGTAATAGAGTTCCTCTTGTCGATGAAATGTTCTGGGGTGATTCTGAGCAGTGTCAAATCATGAACTCTCCTGCCTGACGCCAGGACGAGGAGTATTGCTGCCCTCCGTGACGCTTCAAACAGCGAGTCTTCTGTGGGGGAATTCTTGACCAGCCAGTATATTACTTGTCTGGGATACCAGATAGGGGCTTTCTCCTTGGTCCTCCTTGCCATTGAGATTGCCTTGAGAACGTGTCTTACCAAGAAATCAAAGCTGATTTTTCTCGCATTCTGAGCTGGGCCGCAGAAGGTAACAATGGCTGACTTGTGGACCTGAATGGTCCCTGGGGCTAGGCCTCCTTGAACAAATAGGTGGGCTAGATACCTGGCAACCGTAGTTGGTGGGGGATTGTTGACGTCCACACCGTTTTGAGTGCCCCATTTACGCCACCTATCCCACGCAGGTTTGTAGGTCTTCGGTGTAGACTCTCTCCAGGATGACTTGAGGAGTTGGCGTTCTTCCTGACTCCATGTTGTCAGGGCTTGTTCCCACCCGCAATTCTCCAGACCTCTAGTTCCAGATCCTGAATCCTGGGAGGGGGTAGTCCTGTCGATGTGTCTATGAGGACTCCCTCTAGGTTGCGCAGGCGTATGGGAGGTTCGTCTGTTCGCTGTTTTAGGTCGCTTCTCCAGAAAGTCTTCTCCCATTTTGGGACGACTAGAAGGAACATGCCCTTTGCCTGATTTAGGTGGGTGAGCACTCTCGGAACGAGGTTTGGTGGAGGGAATACCCAAGCTAGATTGTAGTCCCAAGGTTGACTGAACGCGTTGGGAAAGCAGGCTAAGCAGTCGCTTGAGTCTCTGGAGACGTATGTTGGTACCACGTGAGCAGTGGCTAAAGCGAACAGGTCTATTTGAGGGCGACCCCATTTTTTTAATATCTCCTTCGTTGCCGGACTTAGTAGATGCCACTCTGGAAGCGGTGCGCCCCGAGAGAGACGGTCCGCAATTCCGTTGTATCTTCCTGGAATGTATTGGGCTGTCAGAGATATCTCCATCTGGTCTACGAAATCCAGTAGCTCCCGCGTTGTTTCCAGAAGGGCTAACGATTTTGTACCCCCTTCCTTGTTGACATAAGCCACTACTGTCTTGTTGTCTGTCTGCAATAAGACATTCGTCTTGTTAAGATAAGACATTGGGCTTGTCCTTCCAATGGCTGCTAGCCACCACTGTATATCCTGCCGTGCTGCGTTGGGCAGAGCAACGGGCCGCGATGGTTTCAGGTGCTGTATGCGGCGGCTGAACCTCTGCAGTCTGCGGCAATGCAAGCGACCTCGAGGGATCACGAAATTTGCAAAGTTGAGTCTTCCCAGTAGACCGAGAGCCTGCCTGGGAGAGCAACTGCCGACTTCCAAGGGAACCTGCAAGGCTTGGCGTAGACCAGCGCACTTGCGGTCGGAGAGACTTTTGATCTGCTCTCGTGTCCCATGTTATACCCAGGAACTCCAACTTCTGCGTGGGTGTCAGGACACACTTGTCCGGGTGCAGTCTGCGGCAATGCAAGCGACCACGAGGGATCACGAAATTTGCAAAGTTGAGTCTTCCCAGTAGACCGAGAGCCTGCCTGGGAGAGCAACTGCCGACTTCCAAGGGAACCTGCAAGGCTTGGCGTAGACCAGCGCACTTGCGGTCGGAGAGAGACTTTTGATCTGCTCTCGTGTCACATGTTATACCCAGAAACTCCAACTTCCGCGTGGGTGTCAGGACACACTTGTCCGGGTTTATGCACCAGCCTAGCTGTTGAAGTGTGTGCACTATAGCAACGGCTTGGGAGGTGAGAAGTTTTCTGGACTGGTTTGCTACTAAGAAGTCGTCTAGGTAGACTACAATCCTGAGTCCCTTTTTCCTTAGTAGTTCTGCTACCCAGTTTGAGAGCAGCGAGAAGATCCTTGGCGCTGATGACAGGCCGAAGGGCAGACACGTCATCTGAAGGAGCTCTCCGTTGTACACGAGGCGCAGGAACTTCCGGTGTGATCTTGCGATTGGCACGTGGAAGTAAGCCTGAGAGAGGTCGACTTTTATCAGCCAGTCGTCGGGTTGGAGGAATTCCGGGACCCGAAAATGACTGAAGAGTCTGAAGGGCTTTAGTCTATGAAGACGTTCAAGGCCTTCAGGTTGAAGATGGGCTTGAGGGTGTGGTCTGATTTGGAGGTAAGGAACATACCTGACAGGAAGCTTGGGGAGTCGTCTGCTGCCTCCAGGATTTTTGACGCTTTCATCGTTTCGATGTGTGCGGTCATGCCTGGAGACAACCTTGTCCTGAAATTCTGCTTCAGCTCGGCCGATGGGAGCGCCCGAGGAGGTTTTGATATGAAGTGTATCCTTGCTCCTTTTAGAATGTTCAGGATTAGCGGTGATGTTCCCAGCTCCCTCCACACCTCCTGATATGCCTTTAGGCGTCCTCCCCAGAATGGCTCCGGCCTCCAGTCACCTCCATCGCCTTCTACCCCGATCGCTGGCCGCCTTGCGAGAGGGCTCTGGCTTTTTGGCGGGCTGCCTGTACGTCCTGTCTTTCTCTGGCCTAGGGGCAGGTCGAAAGGGCTTCCTAGGTCGGGAGTGTGGAGCCTCTATCACCGGTCTTGCTGCTTGTGAGGTAGAGGGTTGAGGTTGACGGGGGATATACGACGAGGATGCACTACCGAATATCTTTTCTCGTCCCCCGTTTGCCACGATATAACTTGCTAGTTCCTCTTTATTGAAGAGGTGACTGGCGCTCGGAGGAATCCTGGCAAGGCCTTCCTTGATGTACGGGTCCCTTACTCCCTCTAACAGGGCCTTTCGCCTACTTTGTAGGCATTCCGTTCGCCTTCCGCATAAAATCTGTAGGACGTCGTCCGTGGTCTTACTGTACTTGGCAAACATCCCCTGAATCTTGTCAAACAGAGTCGCAGGGGTCGAGCAGGTGCCTGGTTCGGATGCTCAGTTTACCAGTGCCTGCATGTTTCCTCTGACCGACTCTGTTTGGGATAGCACTGCATTGGAGAGGGCTCCCAGGGAACGGTCCAGGGCTGGCGCGAAGGAGTTGTTCTTATCAAACCTCCTAGTTCTTCATTTACCTCCAGCTCTACGAAGGCGGGCGTGGCGGTGTATACTTTCTGTGTTTCGGCATAGCGAACACGCGATCATTCCTCCGAGCCAAAACGCTGAAGAGCCGAGATAACTGCGACTCTTCTTGCGCCCGCCTTCGGAATCGGCGATTCCTTCACCAATGTGCTTGGATTGCAGAACTCCAAAACGTTTTTCTGAG
Source organism: Limnephilus rhombicus (assembly GCA_929108145.2). Classification (NCBI taxonomy): domain Eukaryota; kingdom Metazoa; phylum Arthropoda; class Insecta; order Trichoptera; family Limnephilidae; genus Limnephilus; species Limnephilus rhombicus. The sequence continues at coordinate 31,082,265 of OV815283.1, forward strand.
CGGCTAGGCTGGCGGGCATCTCTAAAAACCCCGATTCTACCTCTTGCCGCATCTCTCCCGCGGAGTCTTCTTTGTCCGAGACCGTTTTCTCCGCGAACTCTACCCGATTCCCAGATAAAACGTCCGTCATGGCCGACATCTGTTGCATCAGGATGTCTACCCGAGGATCCCGATAGTAATGCCTTTCTTCCGAAGTGTCGGATCCAGAGCTTTCGCGCGGCATTTGGCGTTTCCGAGAAACTCGTGCTTGATCATTGTTTCCGACCGGCGAAGCGTCTTAGTTGTCGATATCACTCATTTTGTTGCACAGTTTAAACACGTAAACAACCGAAAAAACACACTAAATAATTAGTCAATTTCTCAGAAAACTATCTATCACGGTATATTTAATGTTTAAACTGAAAGAGCAGGGAATAAACTTCGATTTTCGACTCAAAATTGGTTTTTTAAGTACAGCGAAACACGAAAACTGCTTTCGGCGCGAAAAAACGGCGTCATATGACAAACAATAACATCACTTGATCTGAGATGCGCGTCACTAGTGTTGCCAGCAGAGAGAAAATGTGGTAAGTCGAATAAAAAAAGGGCAAATATAGGGAATAAACACGCGCGAAACTGAAACTATAAGGGCGAAAGAGCTAGCTCTCTCTCATAATGGATTCCAGGCATCGATACGGAACAAAAATTACAGCAGTTTATCGAATTAACAAGATGTATTACCCATGAAACCATCTTCATTAATGTCACCAATTGGAGCTATAGAAGATCCAAATCTTGCTCCGTTTTGAAGGCTTCCGCCAATAGTTGCTTCTTGTTCCACCAAATTTGCCTGAAAAGGGATAAACAATAAATTAATAACATTTTGATGTGGAGAATTTAACCAATTCTCATTTAATTTTGAACGTATTGTAGAATTCAAGGGATCCAGATGTAGAAGATATTTGTTCTTACGAATTGAAAAAAACAGTTATCGATCTTAATTTTTATTTTTTTAAGAATATTAATAAAAAATCTTATAAATAAGAAATCTTTTAATTTTGAATTAAAATGTTGCCACATACATAGGTACCTATAATATTAAAATTAGTAAATTATTATTTATTCAGTTATTTGATACAATATTTTACATTTCATAATACAATCCAGTAATGTTGTCCTATAAATTATACATATTAAGTTTAAATATATATATATAAATTTATGTGTTAAGGGTATGTTTTATTATTTTATGTTATGAAATTTTGGTAATATTGTCTTTTTTGTTCTGTAATCCATTTTGTAATTTTATGTCTCAATTTATTTTTGTTTTCCTCAAATTTATTTTTCTGTTGAATGCTTTTATAGCATGATGTTTATAGTCCAAAGCTTGTAATTACCTTCGGAGTTTTTATGTTTTCTTTGTACGCTTGTCCAACCGGTCTGTTAGTGTCAAAAATGTAGTTTAGTAGTGTTTTAATGTATAATTGGCGTATATCTAGTACGTCACAATATGAATATTTGGTCTGTGCCAGTCAGTCTATGTTTTTTAAGTATTACCTAAGATCGTTTTCTGCGCGATTTCTATGTAATCGATAGAGGTTTGTTGCTCCTCCCAAGCAATTATTCCATATTCTATTTTTGATTGAAAAAAGTGAAAAATATATTGTTTTAATTTGTTTTAATTTATATGTTTCTTATGTTTAGGAAAATGTGTATTGTTTTGAGGAGTTTATTTGTGATTTGTTTGATGTGATGTGTCCATCTACGGTTTTGGCCAATTACGATTCCTAGATACTTTATTTGTTCTATTTTTTCTATAGGAGGGCAATCACAAATGTTGGTGTTTAAACATTCGTGTATTTTTATGGTGTTCGTGTTGTTTTTTGGCTGTCCTGTGCTATTTATACAGTACATTGTGAATTTTGTTTTTGATGTGTTTAGTGTAAGTATGTTTGAGTCTAGCCATATTTTCACTCGCGTGATTCCTAAATTTGCTATGTTATATGCATTATTCCAATCCTTAGATTTAAATAATAAAACTGTGTCGTCTGCATAACTTACTATTTCACCTTCTATTTCCATGCTGCAAAGTTCATTTATGTAAATAGTGAAAAGAACGATAATTATGACAATTATAAACTTTCCACTGCTGTTAGTAAATGATACACCTAATTAAAGTGTAAAGTGTGTCATAAACAAAGGAATTAATTTGAAAGGCACAAAATTTCTGGAATTTTATACATGTAGTCGGAATGATGACTTCATAATGATATGCATGAAAAGGTTCATGTTTATATTGAACCACAAAGTAACAGGTGACTCTACTGTTCTGTAACTACAAATGAAAGCTATGTACTTTGAAAAGATAATAGCCTACCTTATCATGATTCATGTAGACATAGACCCTGCCCTGATCGGAAGAGTATTTCTGTGCGTACATGGGAGCTCCGACTATGAGGTCAGCGAGGCCATCTTGGTTTATATCGATAGATGCCAGAGTAGAGCCAAAGTACTCTCCAAGCTGGTGACCCTCGAGGGTTGCATATATTATGTAACGGGCATTCTCTCGAACAGGGAAGTCAAACAGAAGAACCTTAAATTAGGAAGAAGGGAATAATAATTATCATTGATTTATGTGTTAATTACAATTTATTTCCTTTGCAGAACTAACATTAGAAAAAATTTCCCAATTCCTCATAATGAGTGTTTTACAAAACAAAATTATATATTGTGTTCATTTGGATGGTGAAGGTCAGCGGTCGGCAATTAGTTTTGGTGGCGGGCCAAATGAATATATGCCATTTTATTTTTATTTTAACTTTATGAGTAAAACCTCAAATTGTTGTATTTAATTAAATGAAATACATAAAAATCTGAAAAAGATATATACAAGCAAGAGGTCCCGGGTTCAAGTCCCAGAGGTGTCAATATCTTTTTCTGATTATTCTGTTTCCAGATTTTCGATTGAGTTTCGCTTTTATTGTCTTCATTTAATTGAATATATGTCAATTTTTTTTTGCAGGCCGACATTTAATTGATAATTAATATAATACATATGTCCACGTACGTTATGGTCATAAAGGAGAGATTGCAGAATGTAATTCCAATGCCAATAAATGAGAAATGAGGAATGTATGCAATTTATTTCTGTTCTTATCAATAGGTTGGTGAGACATGTAGTACCGTATGTGATATCGCATTTCCAAAGTACCAAATGATAAATGATAACATCGATGAATTAATATTAACAATATTTTATGGTTTAAAAACCCCCGTATTCATTCAATTCCCTGCAAAATTCAAAACAACGGAAGTTGTCTCAAGTTACGAAAAGTCATTGCATTTGATGTATTTAAGTAGGGGGCCGTTCAAGTATTACGTAACGCAATTTTTGAAGATTTTTTTCCCCCCCCCTCCCCCCATGTATCGCGCCGTAATGTTTTTCTGTACTCCCCCCCCCTTAAACGTTACGTAACGCCCAATTGACAATTTTTATCTGAAAGTCACAATTAAGTACTGGAAAGTTGCTTAAATAACCTTTTTCTTGTTTTAATCGCGTTTGCGGTAGATAATAAATAAAACAAAAGAGATTTCTAAAAGGAAAAGGGTTGCCAACTTGGAAGATTTTAATTCCTTATTTTTTTTTAATCTAAATAAAGAAAAACATGTTACATAATGCGTTGTTCGAACCCCCTCCCCCCTAGTAACGCACAGTAACGTTTCACAAGACCCCCTCCCCCCCCCCCATGTGCGTTACGTAATACTTGAACAGTCCCTAGTAAAAAATCAGCACATTGCTCATTATAGTGATTTATTGATTTTGGGGTAATATGCCATGTTGCGCTACCACCTTCCTTAGCCAATGTTTCGGAGAGCATTACAGTGTCCATCATCTGGGCTATGATACTTTTGGCTGTGGAAATCTCAAATCATATCTAACATTGCTCATTACATATTTACAAATGTATATGAAAAATCGTGGAAAATTGTTCTTCTTTTATATTGTAACTAACAATATGTAAAAACACTATACTTACATGCTTTAAATTATGTTTACAATATTTAAATTACAAACCTGTCCTTTGTAATTTGCTCCTCTGGGAGCCCCCGCTACATATAAATCTGAGCGGCCTGCAATGTATTTGCCTGAATCAACGCTGTACCCTGTAAAAAATTTTATTTAAAAACATCTTTTTTTCATTGTAGACGGTGAATTCTCATAACAAATGATATTGATTTTGACACTTCATTACATTATATTTAAACCTGTCGCCTATTAGTAGGTATATTGTTATAATGAATATTAATAAAATTTATTTTTGTTGTAAGTTATTATTGTTTATTACGTAATATGTGTAAACATCGGGTATAATTTATAATTATAAAGTTATCTGTCCACCATTTTGCTTGTGGATTAAAAGGGAGCTCAAATATAATATGAATCGAGGTAACCACTAAAGCTTCCAACCCGAACCCGATTCCCAGGAATCCCGCACCTCTGTAGGCACCGTAATCCCCGTACTGCGCTTGGCTGAAACCCGGGAATACTTGTTGATTTCACAACCTTGTTTCAACTTTCGGAGTACATATTTTATTTGGCAGCATGTCGTTTATGCACAACATTCTTTAGATCTTGAGATAAAAGTCATAAAGATTTTGGGAAAGGTTACGTTTATTGCGATGTTTCTTAGAAGTAAGGATGTTTTATTAAAACCTGAATAACATTCAGTATGTTTAGTCTTGTGACATCACTTCACTGGGATTGTTCAGAGCTTTCACTTCTCTTTTTTTCGCATATGCAATTCACTTTGCAGTTTTAGATGTTCTCTACAAGAAATCTAAACCTAAATCACTACAGACGATGAAATCAGACGTTTGTTGACGTAGAAGAAATTATCTATTTCTCTGTGTCGGCATTAAACATTGAAAATGTAGAGGAAGTCAATTTAAATATGTCTCTAGGAGTAAGGCTCGATAGAACTATTGATTATTTAAATTTATCCGGCTGCATCAATTTAAAATAACACACATGTTTGAAGAACGAATATGCACTAGAGCCTTGAGAGTCACACGTAAAATCTTTTAACATCCTAGTTAGTCAAACCTCTTATGGGTAAATAAGTTTTAAATACCATGCTACAAAGCTATTCAATTCTCTACCTACTGACAATAGAAACAGGCTAATCAAAAGTTCATTTAAAAGTAAAATCATTGATTTCCTCCAATAAACATCTTTCACGAGTATTTCATAATATATATATATTAGGGTGTCCCAGGCTATAAGGGTGAATTTTTTTTTTTCGAATTGAAAAACGCATACCCTCTATTTTTTTTTCATTTGACTCCAAAAACTTAAATATTAAATATTATTGAGATCAGATAACGATAACCCGTGCCGACTTCACGTCAAAGTTTAAGTTGAAAAGTTAATATGGAGCTATAGGGACATTGTAGACTTCATTATTTGTATTCAGTAAATAAAACACATTTATAATATTTATTATGTGTTTATAGTAAAATACACATTAATCATTAAATTTCCTTTTCAAAGTTTGCTTTTTATTACCACGATATACGTTTCTGTGTTCTTGTACGCAACGTAATAAAAATTGATTTTGCTCCTCTTCAACAGTGATTAAACCATGAAAGTCTTGCATTAATTTAACCGCTCTTTCTGCCGTATCATTATCTGCTCTCAGTGTCCATAGCTTCCTTTTAACTTGTATGAACGAATCATCATTTGACCATAAAGAAAGGCTCTTCTTCAGAAAACTGTCATCAATTTTGAGTTGATTAAATAGGAACTTGATTTTGACGAAGTCATCGATGTTTTTCTCTGAAATTAAAACAGAGGGAACGGTTATCAATCGTATGGTAAACTATAGAAGAAAATCGAAGCGCAATTTACATATAATACATACCAAAAAGTGGGCCACAAAGTTCTTCTTTGGATGCAACGTAATGGTTATCGTGGGCTGATGGGTTTTCTTTAGCTGAGTTAGCAACCATTTTTACTATAGTTTCTTGATCGACATCATCGTCAAATAAAGACAAAACAGACACTTCATCTGTCAAATACCATAAATGCCGGCAAAACTTCTGTAAAGCTGCTTTGGAAATGCTTTTGTCTATTGTTTCGTAAGCTTTCATGGACTTCAAAAAGCATAAGTCCTGATAAGGTGCTTTTACTGCTAAAATGCATTGGAGCCAGAATTTGACGTAGGATGTCATGATAAACAGACATACATCCAACAGAGCTGCCTTATCCTTGTTTGAAATTCTGAATTGGGAGCTAAGTAATGATATTTTTAACGAATAAATGGCTCTCGCCATCCACCGAGCTTGGTGCATAGCACCTGGAGGCCGAATCTTAAATTTCTTCTCTGTATCTCCACCAAGACAGCCTAGCTATTTCTTTAGTCAATTCAAATCGGTAGAATTCTAGCAGTTTATAAATTTCTGAAACATTTAAACAAGATAGCTTTTCTGTACAGATTTGTATTTTTTCGGCATCGACATTTTTCCAGTTTTCTTGGAACTTTTTAAAAAACGGAATGTCTGGGCTGGTGGTTACTTGGCTGATTTTCGCTTCAAACACACTTTTAATACAAGTTCATAGACGTGATGACGGCAAGCAAAAATAATCTTTTCTCTATCAAGTTTTTGTTCGAGAAGCACATACGCACCATTAATACGACCTGTACTTGAAGCAGTAGTATCACAACAGAGAATCTGCACTCTGTCATCAAGATTCTAGTTGATAATGGCATTCCAAACTGCCTGTGCCTGTTCACTTCCTGATGAGCTGTTAGATTTATGTGAATCTAGAGCCGGCAATAGTTTGCCATCCCAGTGGACAGTTTCCGTATCCGAGATATTGTTGTTTTCAAAATTAACTTTTATAGCTTCAGCCCGTTTTTCTGTAAGAATTCTATGGACTGAGGACTTGCTTATAGAAAAGTCATCCGTCTTATGCCCTAGTGGCGAGTGCCTCAATAATGGCTTCAATTATAAATATAGAATCTCTCACACTTAACTGACATCTATTTAATGCGGCAACCAACTTCGGAGTTATGAAATTTTTCCGCATACAAGTTTTATCGGGCTGAGAGGAAGCACCACTTAGGCTGGGTCTATTTTCTTGTAAATCTATTATTTCAGAATCAGAAGATGAATTTTCTTGTGGTGGTTCATAAGATGATGTCGATGGAGCTGAAAAATATTTAGCACGTCGCTTTTTCTCCTCGATGTTTCTAAGGGGCGCCTTTTCTTCTTTTTCTGTAAGTTTTTGTCCACTCCGGCTAAGTGGCCAGGCTGACCTGGTTCTCTTTGGCGCTCCAAGAAGATCCTGTCTTCATTTATTTTAATTAGCTAAATCGTATTGGCATGAGCAATGTCAAACAAATTGTCAATGTTGGAAAGAAACTCTTGTCGATGTTGTTGAAACACTTCTTGTGTTTTTTTCGCATTTTTTTGCAAATCTCTCCAAACTTGGTATAATGAAACTAGTTTCTTAACACAGTTAGGTAATGATTTAGTCGGGATAAGTGCCTTTTCCCAGTAAATAATACACTCATGAATAGCAAGATTTGCACTTTCATTGGCACTTAAATTCACTTCACGAAAATTATAGAACAAAACTCCCAGTACTTGTCCATTAAAGGGAAGTTTCGAACCGGTGATTTGATGTTTTACGACTCCTATTAAAAATATCTCCTTTTTAGAACTTCGTAACTCTACTGACATATTGACTACTCAAAAGTAATGCGTTTACTAATAAAATAAACAAGTAATAACACAGTTGTCGTGATCCTAAGTACGCAAAACTTTATTTTTAAATGTTTTGAGACCATCAAACAAAATAAGAGGGTATGCATTAAAAAAATGTCACTTTAATTTTTTTGGGACGCTCTAATATATATATATATAAAGTTGAGAGATTTAATTCCTTTCTATTAATTTATAAATAAAACCCTTGTGTTGCAAAATTCTTTAACAAAGAAACGACATTTATTTTTATTTATATCACTTTCCTTTTGAATGGTTTCTTCTAACAAAAACTCATATTTTACAATCAAATAATAGAATAACAAAACAAATGACAATTGATGATTGCATTCTAACTGACACTATAGGATTCAAATTTAAAGGGAATATATTTCCTTTACATATATTTATGCCTTCTGTATGTATATATGTACACTATGTATTTCATATATGGGGGGGGGGGGGAAATTTCAAAACTAACCTCCAACCTGTAGAAAGGGTACAGAGGTTGATTCTAAAAGTTATCACACAAAAACCATCTTTATTTCCAACAATACAACTATTTAGCTCTTTGAGGGTACTCAGTTTAAATAAAATTTTCAAAAAGAACACACTATTACAAACACACAAAGATCATTTTAATACTACAACACAATCACAAAAATAAGTAACCGATCAAGATCACGTGGTAACCTAGAAATCCCTAAATTTAAAATGAGTGATTTTCAACAACATTATACTTATGAAGGCATAAAAATTTTTAATGCCCTACCATATAAAATCAAATCCGAAGAAAATTATAAAGCCTTTAAATCACAAATAAAACAACTGCTAGATCAACCAAACACTAACTATAAGTTTTAATTTCATAGAATGAATTTCTACATATATTTTTTTATTATAATGTACCGATTAGTAAAAATTGATCAAGTCTTAATTATAATATTATGTACTTTAGTTCAAAATTAATCATTTAACTCCATCATTAATTAACAAAAAAAAAAATTATAAATTAATGTATTCTTATTGATATCACATATCCTCTTAAAATATTTCATCAGCATTTGAACTCAAATGAAGCGATTATTGTCGTAAAATAACATTATGTACCTACTCCTGCAATGTTATCAGCTAATCCAATTGTTAGAATCAACTTTATGTACTTCATCTAACACCTACGTATTAAGAGAAATGCAATATTATTATACTACATCTATTTATATTATTACTTTAAAATATCTAAACTACACGTTTATCTAATTTAGTAACTGCTACGTTAGTATATTTCTTTATCAACATTTGTTATCATTCATAAGTTTATTTGTTTCATTATTATTACTTTAAAATATCTATACTACATGTGTATCTAATTTTAGTAACTGCTACGTTAGTATATTTCTTTATTAATATTTGTTATTATTTATAAGTTTATTTGTTTCTTAATTTAAAAAAAAAAAATAAGTATATCTTATTTCTTTATCTTTTTTCTGTAATGACACGACTCCCGAATTTAAACACGAGAAATGTTTTTCTCTTTTAAATTGGTTAGATTCATTAACAAGAAATTATTTTATTGTAATTATTTTTAAGAACCTATATTTTCCTTATGTAAATCTGTTATATTATGTATGTATATTTTAAATTTAAAAAAAATAAAAAAATATTTACATTGGACTAAGTTTCACTTGCCTTTTTTAGTATCATTTATCAATATGCCTTTTTGTCAAATTGAAATTTAATTGCTTCAAAATTATTTTTTCCTACATTCATACTTGAATTGTATAATGTAAAAAAAAAACTGATTTTGTTTTATGTTTATAACTGTCATTGTCATATTATGTAAGCATAAACCTAAATAACCACCACACTACACATAAATTGCCATCTCAACACAGTCGTTTCACACCTAGTGAGATGGGCAATATGTCATTACTGTAATCAAATGTAATATTAAAATAATGAAATAAATTAAAGAATTTACTTAATTCCAAAATCTCTTCAAAAATAAGAACCTCCAGAGATATATCAAATATTATGAGAAGAACCTGGCAAAATCCGAATCTGAAACGCGGCATAGAGTAAACCTAGAAAATGAAAGCCCCAGTAGCCACTGAAGTTAGGTAGGTATGTTTAATACCTTAAAGGAAATTATAACATTTTCTAGTATATTGGTAAAAAACCTAACAAAATCATTGACTTACCAAAGTATGTAGTGTCTGTGAGCTCGGGGGTATAATAAGGATTTTGAATATTCTTCTTCATAAAGTACAGCTTGTCGTTACTTCTTACTACTGAATATCTAACTACACTTCCTGCAACAAACAATAAATTTTTTGTGTCAAATTTAGTATTCGAGTTTAAGTAAGGAGAGTACCTATCAGATTGTTGAAATATTAAAATAGCGTGTGTAATGACAATGACTTAGTTAATATTATATGAATAAAATAATTCAAATAATTAAACATTAATTCACCTGTCCAAACGTAGATTCCTGGAGCACCCAGAATGAGCTCAGATCCATCTTCATTTAGCTTCATAGATATACCGGCTTGTCCGTAAGCATAGAAATAGTTACTCTTCTCCCTGTTATCATCTGGATTGGTGATTTGAAATCCTTGATTGTCTAAACACCATAAAATTCGTTAATTAGTAGTTACATGACGTCTTTCCCTCATCTACCAATTTTCTGGGCAATCAACGCCAACAAAGCAGGGAGCCTAGCAGAACAACTGATACATTTCACAAACTCTAGGGTATTTTTGTGAATTTTTTAAAGCTGTACATTTCGTATCAAAGTTTTTAATAAGATTATCGGCTTCTGTGAATGTTGCTTTACCTTTGTAATTGTTTGGCAAGTGCTAATACAGTGTTACTGCTATACATCCCATCAATTTATTAGAAGCTTTACGTAGATTGAAAATAATAGGATTTGTGTACATATTACGGTAAGTGATGTGTTGCTTACATTTATCAACGAGCGGAATGAGCTGCAAAACATCTGATGGCTTTCGGGAGGCATCCGTCTGTGCGAGTGAATAGCACAGTCCATTTGCTAAATGGTATTCCTTGTGGAATTGGTTGATCCACCTCGGGGCACACATCTGCAAATGCCATTTTTTTTTCTTTTTTATTATTATAAAACATAGACACAGATTACGATAAGTTAACAAAAACAATAAAGTAGTCTTGCAAAGCTACCATATTTGGCAGCCCATCTGCAGGTTCTACAATTTTATTTTTATATTTTATATAAGCCTTGATGAGAATGAATATGAATTATAATAGTATGTGTGTTGTATATAGTACATTACATAGTTGTATTATAGATAATTCATGCCATGTAGGTATAGTTTACTACGATTCTAATAAAGGATATTTACCACAACAGTGCCATTATTCATATCAGTTCCAGCAACTGTCATCCCAAGCCACATATTATCTTTTCGATGTTGAAACGCCTTTCCGTTTGCCAAGTTGTGCCTAGTGTTACCTGTAATTAATAATTTTCATACAATAGCAATAATAACATTATCACACAACAAACTTTCTTCACACCCGTGTTAGATCAGGCAGTATCTAGTTTAAGGCGGGGAAAACTATAAGCATATAATAATGGCTAGAAAAAGATTAACAATATGTGCCCGGATTGTCGGCAATGAAACCTCTCAAAGTAACCCTGGACTATGGTCCATAGTAGAGTACTTCAATCTTTTATTTTTTGACATAACATAATAATAATAATAATAACGTAGTATTTATATAGCGCAGTTTTGTGATGTTTCACTTCAAGTATTCAACATATTGTATAATTTATGACCACATACAATGATGAAATATGACTTTGTGATTTACAAAACATAATTTAAGTACATATTGTGTACATTCCAATATTCAAGAAGGCAGTTGCACTCATTGGTGATCATAGAGCTATGCAATTAGAGATGCCTTTGCATGCTAATTTCTCACTGAAACAGGCAGTTTCTGGTCATTCAGCGTTAGAGTTTTGGGGGTGTTGAATGTTAATTGGAGGTAAAAAAGTATTTCTCTACCTCCAATTAACATTCTTTTCACATTATTGGTGGCTCATAAAATGGCAAATAATATTTTTTTATGTGATTACCACACAAGAGTCCCAATTGCTCCCGTCTGAAGCCAGTGAGACTATGTACACCAATTGGGGTATGTTTGGACGCTGAAGGTAGTGGGGAGGAGAAAGAAATAGGGAGAGGAAGGTGGGGAAGTTCCTGGCTATTTAGATCAGGTCACCAAACACAGCTAAAGCAATTTCAAGCAAAGTTTAATTTCTGAATGCTGGTCTTACACCAGGGCGATAATTTCGCTCTGGAACATGCCACAAATATACATTTTACTTTTTTGAATTGTGAACTAACACAAATTTATTAGCGAATGCCGGAATTTGAATCTGCGATTTGAATTTGATCTGCACGAAGGCCTTCAAATTAATGACATTATAATACATCCAATCCTTAGGGGGGGTTTTGACCTGGGGGGGGGGGTTCTGACAAGGGAGAAAGGAGGGGTTGGAAAATTTATTTACTTTGGATTTCTACTTACCACAAATTATTATTTACATCACATTAAAGAGATGTATAAATAATTTGTTGTATTTTTCTTAAATGTAATATACAAATACTATTTTCTTTTTTCCTACGCAATACTGAGGAGAGGGAGAGGTGTTCCAACCCTCTAAACCCCCCTTTATATACGCCTATGATCCAAAAATCATATTTTTAAAATGTAGGTAAATATTATATAATGCTCACCTTCAACATCTAATATCTTCTGTTGACATTCCGATTTGGCAACATTTGTTTGAATGTTACACATGTAAATTGCTCCCGGATCCTTGATGTTGGAGTGGCCCATGTACTGAGAGGTATCTCGTGGCGCCCCCACTATTATTCTGAAAAAGAAAATTCGGGTTAAGTACCCACTTTTGGAAGAGTCTCCTACATATTATATCGTATTCCATTTTTGAAGAAAAAAAAAAGTTTTTTAGCCAATTATTATTATTTGTAAAGTATTATTATACAACGTGTCCGGAAACTCATAGTAACAGCGGGAAACTGGTGAATCTAAATCACGTAGAGAACCAAAAAAACTTATTTTTTTCGATCTGAGCATTTCAATTTTAATATATATTTTTTTCTATTTTTCCATTTTTTCGGCAACTAAAGGGTTAAAAAAAATTTTGAGCCCGGTTTACCCTTCGATGCATTTTATAAGACATTACACAGCTGAAATCAACCCCAAAAAAATCCAACTTCGGACCCGATTTACTCCAAAACGAAAACTCAAATCAAAAAAGTTATATCACAAATCGACTCCGAATGTGATGTAGATTTACCAGTTTCCCGCTTGTACTATGAGTTTCCGGACACCGTATATAATGTAGATGGGTTCTTGTTATTTTAAAACCAAATTTGAAAATATTAACCCAAAATTACACTCACAAAATTATTCATAAGACACTGGCCAGAACACTCCTTTAGGGTGAAAAGCCATGAAAAAAAAAGACAGATGGATTTTGAGAGATGGGTAAATTTGGAATTGTTTGCAGATTAGAGAGTAATTGAAATAATTTAACAAAAGTAGCAAGTAGAATTTTTTATCATTTAGACTAATAAATCAGATCGAACTGTTAGTAGCTGAGTGGACAAATGTGTCAGGTTCCAGTTTGCATTGTGGAATAAATTAATCTGCTATCTAAGTTCTCCATCATCATTAAATAAATGTTTGTGCTTATAATGACAGAGTAGAAGAAATTCAAAAAATCTCAAGTTATTTGTGGCAAGGGAATGTTTGCAAACACTGTTGTTCCCCTCACCCTTAATGGCATGCCTACGGTTTCTAATGCCCATATAAATTTGTACACTTGTATGGACACGCGACAGCGGTGAGGGGCACCGCGGAAGGTTTCGTAAGTGGTTTGGCGTCGAAAGGCTCGCCCGACAGATGGGTACACTCGAAATTTACTATTTTTTACCCCACTTTGACGCCGGCTGCTTTTTTATCATTTTCCAATCGACCTTTATCATATGAGACCATTCCCGTTCGTGTACTCGAAGACTGAATTTTTTCGAAAAAAATCGCTCATATTTCCTGCCAAGAGGCCTATCTCTTCTCCCAGTCTAATAGTACCTACCCCAATTGGGGATGCCATGGAAAATTTTTCCTTACTAATGGTGGGTTTCTTCATTTACCGAGAATGCTAAATGCAATGCTAATTGTAAAAGTAAACAATCGAAATTTAAAAATTTCTATGCATTTGACCGTTTACTTTTACAATTAGCATTGCATTTAGCATTCTCGGTAAATGAAGAAACCCACCCTTAGTGTAATTGGGGAGTCATAGTTCCACAGATTTCTAAGAATGGAATTAGCTGCACACAGTTTAAAATTTTATTTTTATTTTACATTTCCAAATTTATTACACAATTAAAAATGAGAGGGGGTGGTGGGGAAAAGGTGGAGGGGGCGGAGTGGAAACCCCCTAATACCATGCGAGCGAAGCCGCAGGAAAAAGCTAGTTTTTTTTTTTTTTTTTATATGAATACCGCACAAGAGCCCCAACTGCTCCCGTCTATAGCCAGTGAGACTATGGCATCCCCGATTGGGGTATGTTGTGAGGTTGAAGGTAGTGGGGATGGGAAGGAGATAGGGAAGAGGAAGGTGGGGAAGTACCTGGCTATTCAGATCTGGTCACCAAACACGGCTAATGCCATTTCAATCAATGTTTCAATTCTGAATGGTGACCTTACATCGGGGTGATACTTAGAATATCTTCCACTCTGGAACGTGACGCAAAACAAATTGTGAAATAACACAAATTAATCAAATAATATTTATTTGCCACGCCAGGATTCGATCCCGCGACCTTCGGTTTGCGGGTCAAGAGCCTTACCCCTGGACTACGCCGGTCGTCTATTATATTAGGTCCTTACATATGAAATTGGCGTTTTGCCGTACTGGCAACTTTGATCTCAAATATCTTCTCTTTGGTTAGGAATTCCAAATTCAAATTTATGCAGCTATTTACTCATGTATTTGTGTTTCGAAAATTATAATTCATTTGTTTTTTCCTTAGTTGTTTTTTTTCTTTGCGTCACTTAGTTTACAAAATGGAAAACTTGAAATATCGCGTTATTTACGAGTACGAGTTCCACCGTGGCACCAGTACTGCAGAAACGGCTCGAAGGATTAATGATGTGTATGGCGACGGTGCCGCAAAAGAAAACACAGTGCGTTTTTGGTTCCAACGTTTTCGTTCTGGAAATTTCGACCTGCAGAACAAGCCCCGTGGACGGCCGGAGACAAAAGTTGATAATGAAGAATTGAAGGCTATTGTGGAAGCGGATCCATCGTAAACCACGTCCGAGTTAGCTGCGGGCTGCGGTGTTAGTGATAAAACTGTTTTAATCCACTTGAAGCAAATTGGGAAGGTGAAAAGCTTGAAAGGTGGGTACCTCACGAATTGAGTGAAGCAAATCATTAAACGCGCGTTGACTGCTGCGTTGCATACCAACATACCGTTGGCTACCAAATTAGAGGAGCTTCAATTGGAATGTCTAAGACATCCACCGTACTCTCCGGACCTTGCCCCAACAGATTACCATTTTTTTCGAAATTTGGATAACTTCTTGCAAGGGAAAAAATTCAACTCCGATGGGGCAGTCCAAACCGCCTTCAAAGATTTTATTGATTCCCGTCCGAATGGTTTTTTTAGTAAAGGGATCGATAAACTACCTATGAGATGGCAAAAGTGCAAAGATAGCAATGGTACATACTTTGATTAAATAAATATATTATATTAAAAAAATATTGACTTTATGTTCCTCCCATACAAAATGCCAATTACATATGTAAGGACCTAATATAATATAACTGTAAATATCCATAATTTTTAAAGCTTTCTATATTTTGATGATACTTTGCACATTTGAACTACGATTTGACAATAATGTATTATAAACTAGTGAGTACGTTGAGTACCCGGCTTGCGTTGAAATTCCACTAAAAGAAAGAGTTTGTATTTTAATAATGTTTATTGAAAAGCTTCTGGATACACAATATATTTTGTTTTAAGCCTGGTGCGTACATTAATTAATCAGAAGGATTTCCAACGCATGAACGGGCCGCATACAATCCGTGTAATATAATAATAATAATAAGTTATTTATTTCAGCCGAACAGAGCGGTGGGTGCAATACTCTGTCTGCCATAAAAAAGTATACATTACATAAAATGGATTTACATACTATATGAAAAAGAAAAAATAAAATAATATAAAAAGATTGAAAAAGAAATATATATACACATATTTAGTACTCGTATACCTACTACGGGGGCTTCAGATGAATTCTCCATGTTTAGTGAAGAGGCGCACCCTGCCACTGGGCCACGGCCTGGACGAGAGTGTTCTCCGATCTTTGGTAGCGCTGTCTCACCCCGGCTATTCTGTGGCGCATCAAAGCGGCGAACCCATGTACCCTTCTTTCTGCGAACATCTGCGAGGCACTGCATCGCCAAGGTAGGCCGAATAGCGCCCTATATGCGTTATTGTATTGTACTCGAAGTGTGTTCATGACGCCTTGTGAGTATCTTGTCCATAGTTCGCCGGTGTAAAAGCTCATACAGTAGCTCATTGACTAAGAGGCATTGATTTTACAAATTTCCCCCTGCTGTGCTTTTCCCTCTCCCCCTCCCGCGTTCGTTTTCCGCCTTCTCCCCTCCCTCATCACCCTTTGGGTAAACCCCACGTTCCTTCGTTCCCTTCCCCCTCCCAGTTTCCCTGTCCCCCAGTCCTGGATTTGTCAAAAGGCCTTGTAGGCCGTGGCCTAGGGGCGGCAGAGTTCAGGAGGCGGCGCTCGCTCCTGTTAATTTTTTTTTTTTTACATTAACTCCACACAGGAGGCCCTGAGGAAAATAATTTCCCTCAGGGCCTATGTCATCTGGGATGCTGTATGGAGGGTCTTTTTGAGGAGAGGAAGGAATGAACATTGGTCTTGAAGAGATCCATGTTATAGGAAGGAGGAAACACAGAGGCCGGCAAATCATTCCACAGCCGAGCTGTTGAACACAAGAACGAGTCGAAGAAACGACCCGTTCTCATGTGACAAATGTCAACCGTGTACAATTGTTGGGCACGCGTTTGGCGTGTTTCCCGACTATGCACCGGTGCCGAAGGGATCAATGATGCTAGTTCATCGGAGCATCTTCCATTGTAATACCGGTAGAACAAGGATAGCATTCCCATCCGACGCCTGTGCTCTAAAGATTGCAATCCGTCTGTTAAGATGGGAGAATCTATTAAACGGACCGCCATGGCTATCACGAAGCTATCATGGACTGTACTGTCATCCGCGTAACAGTGAATTAGTGCACATGACAAAAGGTCGTTGATGTGCAACAAAAACAAAGTCGGAGACAGAACCGATCCCTGTGGGACGCCAGCATTTATCAAGTGTGAGGAAGAGATGAAACCATCGACTACCGTCTGAATCGACTTCTCCCTCAAAAAGTCGGCAATCCACATACACAAGGATGCGGGAAGTCCGTAAGAAGGCAGTTTGTAGACAAGTCCTCGGTGCCAAACCCGGTCAAAGGCCTTGGAAATGTCCAGTGCAACCGTTTGGGTCTCACCGAAACGTTCCAGGCACCGCCCCCAAACATGCGTCACATACACGAGAAGATCACCGCACGAGCGGTTCCGCCGGAATCCGTATTGACGGTCGTTAATAATTTTGTTCTTCTCGAGGAATGTGAGCAGTTTGTCGTTGATCACACGTTCTATCACCTTAGACAGAACTGATGTGATCGCTATGGGGCGGTAGTTGGCCGGGTTGGAGCGGTCACCCTTCTTTGGAATAGGATGGATAACCGCTTTTTTCCAACCAGAGGGCACAGAACCAGTCTTCAGGGACATTTTAAAAAGCTTTGTCAAAATTGGAGCTATTTCTGCAGCGCACCTCTGCAGTACCAGGGCAGGTATTCCATCAGGCCCACTAGCTTTATTAACATCTAGCCCTCGTAAAACGTGGAGTACTTCCCGATGCCGGATCCTCAGCTTTTTCATACGAAAACCGCAGTGAGGAACCGACGTCGGGACAGCACCTTGGTCATCGAGGGTTGAGTTGTCCGCAAACATTTTACCTAATAAGTTAGCCTTTTCGGTGGCGGTGTTTGCTAGTGAGCCGTCAGGTCTGGTGAGAGGTAGCAGACTGGATTTGCAGAAATTGCGGCCCATTGAGCCCGCAAGCGACCAGAATTGCCTGCTGCCATGGGCATGCAGCCAGCTTTCTGCTGATCTGCAGGTCGTGTTCCAATTTTGACCTATTTATGATTCTCTTGGTTTCCTTTGCCATTTTGTTGTAAGCTGTTCTGTCTTCGGATGTTCTAGATGTGTTGTAGGCTCGGTAAGCCGCGATTTTTCGTCGCACTGCTTCAGCGCATTGTCGACTGAACCACGGCTTTGAGCCTACACCAGTTTCCTTAACAGTAGATGGGATGAAGCAATCCTAGCGGATGTGATGACTTCACCAATTTCCTGGGCACATCTTGAAGGATCCGAAGTCCGAAAACAGACAGCTGACCACGGGAAAGCATTAAAATGTGTTAATGTTACAAATGAATGATTATGATAGGTGGCAACTTCTAAGAAGGAGGAAGGGGCGGCGCAAATGAAGTGGCCTATACTAATGAAAAGTGTAAATACGGCCCTGCTGTCCCCTCCCGCCTTCAAACGATAAATAATTTCATAATGCCAGAGCTCACTATTTTATCCAGGGTGTTAAGGGACGTACTTTACTTACTTTAACCAGTGATTCCTGACTTTATTTGGAGTAAAAAAAAATTTTGGTCTCAGGTGACTTTTTGATGTTTTTTTTCCAACTTGTTGATAATTTGTTGTATGCACTTCAACACTTCAAGCACGCATCACTTTGTTTTATTTTATATTAAACTTTGCGCGGAACCCCTGACATTGTTCAGCGACCCCCAACTCAATTTTCCACGGACCCCCTGAATGATCCTGAGGACCCTTGGGAATCCGTAAGGACTACTTTGTGAACCACTGATGTAGATATATATAAAAGAAATCACAATCATTACATTTGAATTTATAGATTCCAGATTTTTTCATTTTTAAATCTCTCTCCATGTTCTTTAGACTGTAATTTGGTTTATTATGTACTTGCTTAAGATGCAGGAAGAATGTCATTTGGTACATTCTTTGTTATGGAATTGTAAATTCTATTATTTAAAAACCTTATTATTTAAAAGAAAAAAATTAAAAATTTATTACTTATTTAAAAGAAATTTTATTACTTAAATGAAAACAAATAACTTTGTAAAACCCACTATACAGAGTTTTAACCATAGACATCCAAATGGATAGACAAGAAGTTACAGATGAGGGGTAAAACCAAACTATGGAGGGCGAAGAGGGGAAAGATGACTGTGATTCGTTAAACAATCAATCTGACGGTATATAGGCATCTCGCATTACAATATCACCATTTAGTTCTTAAAATCAAAATCTGCCTTGAATGAATAGACCTTTTTACATGGGAGCGCGAATTGCTTGCCACGTTAATAACATATTTGCTAAGGCCAAATGCTCGCCCCAAAAAGACTCGCCACAATACAAATAGCAATATTTTGTTGCCGTGTTTAGTTAAAACACTTTTACAAATGTTTCATAATTTACTTACTCCTGTAACCAGCGACGAGCACACTGGAGAACCGCCCACATTCGCTATGTGCACATTGATATGTAGATATATTGTATGGCACGAGCTACCGTTTTGGCGTGTTATTTCGTTAAATGTATGGATGTTAGCTTCTCGCTGTTCACGGCAAGAATGATGACGTCACACATTTTAGATTCAAGCGAGGCTCTATCCCCTCCCCATGGAGCGAGCCGGTTCCAAGGATAACCTCCAGCCAGCGCCATGTGGAGGGGGAAATAATACGTTTTATCACTTAGGGCAGGTCCAGATATATTCATATGTCCGTGGTGTTAAGGGACGTACTTGACTTACTTTAACCAGTGATTCCTTACATTATTTGGAGCACAAAATGTAAATGAAATTTTGGTCTCCGGTGACTTTTTTTTTTTCAAAAATTCTTTCTTCAAAATCAAACAAAAAAAAATTTCTTCCGCATGTCATTACTGGTCACTCAGCCGGGTGTCCGACGAACCCCTTACCCCGCCTTCAACTTTTCAACAACTACCATTTTTTTATGTCTTTGTAGAAAAAAAAAATCATCAAAAATGTCACCGGAGACCAAAATTTCATTTACATTTTTAACTCCAAATAATGTCAGGAATCACTGGTTAAAGTAAGTCAAGTACATCCCTTAACACCCTGTATAATCAATATTATCAACATGTTTCCAAAACCAAGTTTTCTTTATCAAGATAAGTTTTAATAACGATTATTATTATTAATTAATATTAATCTTATCCTGACTAAGAGAAATTGGTTTTTTAAACAAGTTGTTAATATTGATTATATAGTGGTTTTTACAAAGTTATTTGTTTTCATTTAATTCAAAATGACACCACAAAGTAAGTATACGACTGGTCAGTGGTTGAGTGGGCATAGCTCTTGGGTCCCACCCGAGCGTCGCGTGTTCGATTCCTCGGCTGGCTAAATCCTCCATCACAACACAAGCAACATTTTCGGCTTTCTGTGGTGGTAGTAGGAGATTTTCAAAGATTGTTGGGTTATTCGTAACCCGGGAATGTTTGTCTATCTTTAAAAAAAAAAAATATTTGAAAGGTTTCAATAAGAAATTTTATTTTTTATTTTATCCGTTCTTTCCCTTCTTCCTGATCTTTTTGTACAGGATAAATAATATTTATGATTTAAGCAATTTAATTACTTTATTTTTTGTTCAGAATGTTTTCAATTAAATTGGTGTTATATCTGTTACGATTACTGTTACGATTTTTTTTCTGGGGGGGGCACAAGGGGCGGACGGGCAAAAAAATAAATAATTACTGTTAAGATTTTTTTCTGGGCGGGCACAAGGGGCGAAAGGGCAAAAAAATCAACAATTACTGTTAGAAATAAACTTGAAGTATCATACTTCAATCTTATTTCTACAAGTTCAAGTATGTATATGAAGGTTTATGAAAGTGTCAAAACAATAGAAAAATTAAATGTTTAATAAAGACAGTTTTCTGTACTGTGATGGAATCTTCACAGTACACAAAAATACTGTGTACGTGCCCCCGTGCCCCCCCCCCCCCCCTTTGATGCGTTGTAGATTATTTTTAGTGTCGTTTTTTTATAAACAATGAACGTGGTTAAAACTTAACAAAGAAATCTATTAGTTTTGAATTTAAATGGTGCCACAAAATAAATTTGCTGTGTTTGAAGAATTAATATTTGAAGTTTGAAGGATCAGTACCTAAAGGACACCTTAGCTCAATTGGTAGAGCTGCTCCCCGGAAAGCCGGAGGTCCTGAGTTCGAAATAAATGAAACAGAGAAATAAGTGATGTTTACATGATAAGACGTTTCCGTATTTAAATAGATTTTTCAATTAATGTGTACAGTTATGATCGTATTATTTACCATTTATCATCGATATTCTGAGAAAGGTGAGATAGGAAATTATCAGAATGATGGCATGACGATGAATGACGTCATGATTCTGCCTTCTGCGCGCTGCCGGCTTCAAGTTGAGGTAGGTAGGTACCTGCCTAGTGTTGCCGTGTTGGTACTAGTCACCTGTTAATATAAAAAAAGCCTTTCAACGCCGAATCGATTGAATGCGATTGGTTTATTTATGGATTGAATCATACTCATATCATAATCATTTGTAGTTTGTTTATTCTGTGAGCTTGCGCGGAAAACGATCGCGGGCGCAGGTTAAAATACAGTACCTACCTAACCTATACATTTTAGGCAATTTGCAATAATTGCTCAAGATAAATTAAAACCTTTCTACTTTCGTCAATTAGATTTAGGAAATAGGTAGGTACATTGTACATACTAATACTATTATGAGATTATTGTAAGAATTTACTTGAAAATTATTAAAATGAGATACTAAGGTACCTACCTAATAGTATATTATTTTCATTCATAGACATCTCACACAATATAATACATACATTATTTTCGTAATTAACTAGTACCTACCTACGAATTGGGATATTTTACGTTTTTCAAGGAATTAATTGACTGGGCGTAGCGATGTCTTCTTTTAACTCGAGCGCTTTGCATTTTGTCTGTCTGTAAATTTGTGTGTTCTGTGTCTTATCAATCCTGTCATGGTGGTAGCCGTGTTGGATAGTACCCTTTTATTCCGTCAGATACGAGCCGTCAGATCTACGGGGTATTTTATGATTTATTTTTAAATTTATAAAAAAGACATATACTTATTCCCAGGTTATCTCCTAATAACCTGACAATGTTTCGAAAAACTCTCTATCATCATTAAAAGCTTAAAATGTTGCTCAAACAGTGATGAAGGTCGCAGAGGAATTGAGACTACGACGCGACGCGACTTCTGCATGGAAACCCGACGCATTTATACACCCAGCCACTGACCGGTCAAATACTATCTCGTAGGCCCAATCGCCCTATGCTAATGCTATGCGTAATATTATTATCATTGTCCTGCAACAAATTTACGCGGACACTATCGCAGAGAGTTCAACGCGTGGCGGGGTTATCTCAAACAACAAACAAAAATGACTCCACTTTAACCCCTTCCTTGCCGGTGCTGTGTACCTAGGTACCTACTGATTCGACGTGTCTATTTCGATAACTATCTAAATGTACTGAAGACAGAGTTCATATTTTAGATGTTGTCACATAAATAATTATATGACTAATGCAGTTCTTGCTTAGGTGGTTATTTTGTCTATGGTGTTTTTTTTGGGACACTGGTAATTTTTGGAAAAGAAAGAGTTCCTTTTTGTTTATGGGGACTTCCTTGGGATCAACTTGGGCAGTTGGGTCGGAAATTGGTCACTCACCATCCTGGTGTTTAAATTTACGTTTAATCATGAGAATCTAAGTCGATTTTAAACCTAAAAGAACGCGGGGTGTTTTTTACGTAACACGCGAGGTTCGTGTACGAGTTATTTTTAGTGGATGACGTGTAAGTCCCACTTTTTTCCGATGTGGCTGGTTGGCCGTGTTGTGGATGTATTTCTGGAAAAGGAATCGTGAAGTGAATTGCTCCTGGTGTTGGCTACTATAATATGCCTTCACGACCCCGCGTCGCAATGTCACGGTCTGCTAACCGTAATACGCCAGACTTGGCTACTGATGGGGACCACGTGCCTTTGGATTGGAGTTCGTAGAGATGGCCCGTGGCTGAATGCGCTCCTTGGAGGTATAGCGTCCTCCTGCCCAATTAGAAGGACGACCTTGGTGCTCTGGGTTCCGCGCCGTTCCCATATGGGAAGACTGGAGTTCCCGTCCCGTCTCGTGTTTTCTCACTGCGAAGCAAGATCGCGTTCGTCTACCGGGGTTATTTCCGTATAGTTAGCTTAGCGTGTCCATTAGGAGTCCATCTGGTATGTGTATTTTTGTATTTCCTTTTTGTTAACTTGGTACGAAGTTTGTACACTTCCTTGTTACTTTTTGTGGTTTTGGATTCAATACATTTTTATAAAGTTCCTCTTCTTTTATTTGATTGAAAACCCTACCTACATGACAGATAACTACTTGGCCCACTATCCTGAGCCCTGGTCTCTGCTCTGCCGCAAGGTTACCTTTTTAATACGAACATGATACGTTTCAGTGGCGCTTCCAACGTGGAAAATCAGTTATTTTCGGTGCCCGAAACGTACTTTTCTGTCATGTGGGGTGGATTTTCAGTTCTTTTGCTGATAATTTTAGAGAAATCAGAGATGAATCGGTGTGTGTGCATTTATTTGGTTTTATATCTAACATTAACCGTTCTGCAGAGATTCTGTGTGTCATTCTGAAAATACACCTCATTGTGTTATGATCATTTTGTTGTGTGAATATTATTGTTTGTTTACCTTTTCGTAAGGCATGTAATTATAGTGACACCAACTTTAAGTGTTGTCATTAAGATAATGTTAAACACAAAATTCATTCATAATATCTCTAGAGATGATAACCGAAATATTGTTGGGAACATTTTTTCTGTTTACTGGCAATTCTGTTTTAACTGTCAGCTATCTATGTTATGGTTTATCGGAGCCGAGCTGTCAATTCTTGTTGACATTTGTCAGGTTATGTGCATTGTTTACTTACAAAGCCGCGGAGGTTCATTATTAAATACGTTATTTTTGTTTTTTAAACATAGGACGACTTGTGACAGACATTTATCATAAATAATTGTTTATTATAAGCTTGCGGTTACTAAAATATTGGGAGAATATAGTAACGGCACTATTCTTGTTCGCATTTGTGTCCGGTTATACCTTCATACATATAAAGGGAATTCGTGGAACGTATGTTGTAAAAAATAATTATTATTTTAAATATTTACTGCATTCTAAGGTGATTTTAAATAAATTATAAATGGCTTTGTCGTTATTGAAAATCAATGACTATTTATGGAGTTCATACGTACAGGGTGTTTGGTAATTGACGTGTTACAAATAAATAATTATTTATAACAGTTTGGTTAATCCTATTATTACCTTTTATTTCATATAATTATTTGAGAATAATAATTTAATTATAAATTAAATTAAAAATTTTATTTACATGGTTAGACATTTATCATAAATAACCGACGATCTTTTGCGTTCTGTGCACAAGGATGACAGAAGGTCGTCGTCAGTTACACAATATGGACGCATATATTTTAATGTCAAATTTTGGCGAGGATTTTAGACCTCATAAGTATATTTTGATTAAAATCCTAGTTTATTTAAAGGTATTTATAAGTAGTCGTTTATACATAGTTAGCTATATTTATTTATAGGTATACTTGTCTTTATAATTAATACTATGCATATATTAGTATTAGAATAATACTACCTTCATATAATTAGATATGTTAAAAACTATTAAGTTTTTTTAAATATTTTCTTTTTTATGCGGTGGCATGAGGGAATACCAAACCTTCATACTGCTTCATTTTATTACATTTGTTTCTTTTGTGATTGTTCTGGTCTCATGATTTGGAGTTTGGTACCTCCAAATCTTGTGCTCAGTACAGACACTTAATTCTAGTTCATTGACGATAAACCGTTTATTTACCCTCGGTAAACTGGAATGTGATCCTTGTGGTCACTGGCGCCCAAATTTTGTTAATTAAGTCTTTCTTTCCTCCGTTAATATGCTTTTCTGTTAATAATAACATGCACTAATTTCGTGTTTTTTTTTTGTATTATTAAACGTATGATTATTTTGGTAATAATATACTTGTTCACATGAGTACACACACACTGATTTCATACCTTGTTCCGTCTGTTTAACGGATTTAGTTGTAATGCTATTATTTTTAAGTTTATGCCCTTCTTTCTTTAGTCCACTGGAGGCTCTTTTATTGCCCATTGCCCATGGAACCTCCAGAGAACTTGAGAAGGAATATTTTGGAATTTTGTGTTTCAGAGACTTGAGCACCTTTCTGATGCACAAAAGTTCTGTTAGTTTTATTATTGATATTTTGTATTTCATAAGTTTAAGTATGGTATAGCTTTCCTAAAAGTTCTTTATATAAATCTTAGTTCATAAGAAAGTTGTTTTGTCTCTAACAAAGTTAGTACTGCTTCGGCGTGCTTAACTAATAATTAATTCCTTTGGAATTATCGCTTTGCCTCTAATACAGGAAAGTGTGTTCTGTATAGTTTTTTAAGTCTAAGTCTGTTCTGTATAGTTTTAACTCTAAATAATATAAACATTAATATCTTACTGTTAGTATCATTATTAAACTTTAAATTAAGTATTACTAGTGTCATTCATTAAAATTTTGAATTGATCACACCTCGAATAGTGTCAACTCACTGAAAGCCATAGTTGATCACACATTTTGTTTTGTTTGTACAAGAAATGCTGACTTTTGTGCACTCGTGGAGTGTTTTTTTTAAGGGATGCCAGCTTGGGTATTACCGTGGTCTCATTTTTTTTACAAACAATGTCACTCTTTTGAGTTTTTGATGCAGGTTGTTTAATGGATTTTTGGATATCCTAAGCTGCGAGCTTAACTTTCTGTTTCGCTGTTAAGTACCAATCGACTTTTGTCATGATCTGATAGATAGGTATTGTGTTATGTAAATCCTAATCTGACCACCTTGATTGGCAGGTATTTATTGTTTTATAAAACCTGACCTGATTTGATTTTTGAAAATTGGATAATTTAAATATTATTCTAGTTTGACGACCTTTTTACATATAGGTATTTCTTCGGAATTGTAAATCCTGGTTCAATAATGACAGTTAGATGATCCAATGTAAGATCCCTACTCTGTCCACGTCTGATAGACAGTTTGTATACTGATTCTATATTACTTATAACACAGAAAAGTATTTTCTTGTGTTCTAGTTTTGCCAACATTGAACTCCATTGTTCTGATTGAAAAATGTATATTTATATAGATATTTTCTTAATTTAGGCTTCTTTAATTTTAAGTATTTGTTTATTTTTTAAGTTTTATCTTAAGAATGTTAAACCGGATGGACTTAGTTAGATAGGTTACTTTTTTTGCTATTCAAATATAGCGTAAATTCAGTGCGAGTGAGGGCTGTTTAACCCTAAAAAGTGAAGCCAAATTGGCCTTTATTTCCTGTATAAGGAAAAGTGATCAAATTTTTTTTTTTTTTTTTTTTTTTTTTTCCCCTTCTTTTCTACAATTTATTTGGTTGTGTTTTTTTTTTAAATATAAAATGTTGAGTATTTTATAAGTATAAATCTTGAAACAAAGGCTACCGTCTAACTGTGCCAGTGTCATTTCATTCCTCTTTACAAAATTAATCATTTTATATAGATAATAGTTTTAAAATAGTATTGTAAATTAGTGTAATATAGTTTTTACTTGTATATTTGTTTTCACTGTAAGTATTTGTGTTATATAATTGGTTCTTCGGAGCAGTTAAGGTAAGATTTTTTTTTTGATTTGTGTGCTGTAGATTTATTCGAACATGGATAAAGAAAAACCACCTGATCCCCCAGATGATGGTTTGCTATCTGAATCCTCGGGTGTTACAAAAAAAATAATCGCGGTTAATATTCCGGAGGCTTCGGACTTCGTAACGATTACCTCAAAAAAAAGAAAAATTGCTAAACCAGCAGATAATAGAAATGCAACAGATTTTGAACAAATACATCGAAAAACACCCTCCACGCAAAACGACTCCCTTCCAAATAATTCTGTTTTACAGGATGTAATTCCGTCCACTTCTTCCTCGATTTCAAGTCTAACTCCAGCAAGCCCTTCAACCACACCCGCCCCACTGGTAAACAATACTCCTTCACAAATGTCACGTCTGTATAATAATCTTGATAGACCACCTTACATTACACACGTGACTAAAATTTCAAAGGATGAAAAACAATCAAATTTATACGATGTGGACTTTGGACATTTTATGTTTAAAAATAAAATCCACCCTGTCTGGAATGGAGTAAAATCGGTTGGGCGTAACCGTCTTTCTGTTGAATTCAAGACAGCGGCTGAGGCCAATAGCTTTGTAAAATCTGATGTTGCCAAAAAAAACTCGTACAACGTTTTCATACCTACATATCAGGTTACAAAGTTAGGTGTCACAAAAGGGATCCCACCTCACTGGTCGATAGAGGACATCCTGGAAAACATTACTGTTCCTCAAGGTTTCGGAAAAGTTTTAAAAGCGCGTCGTCTAAATTACAGGTTTAATACGGGAAACTCTGTAGAATGGAGACCCTCCCAATCCGTTGTCCTAACATTTGACAGCAAAGACCTTCCACAAAATGTTACTATGTTTAACGTCTCTCTACCAGTAGAGCTCTATGTGTTCCCAACTGTGCAATGCTACAAGTGCTGCAGATTTGGACACACGAAGAACCTCTGCAGATCAGAACCCCGTTGCTTCAAGTGCAGTTCGTCCCATAGTGGCGATTCCTGTGATAAAACAGAGGAAAATTATAAATGTTTAAACTGCTCCGGTACCCACATGTCCATCAGCAAAACTTGCCCTGAACTGTCAAGGCAGCGCAATATTAAACACACAATGGCCGAGAAGAGCATCTCTTATGCGGAAGCATCAAGAATGTTTAACAAATCCATTCCATCTTATTCTGAAGTAACTTCCAAAAATTCTAAAAAATCCACCCCTTCTCAACCTTCTTCTTCTTCATTTAGAAAAACTGTTGAAAGGGTCGTGAAACCTAGAGTTCTAACAAAAAAAAATAATGCTAATCACGAATCCCTTCTGTGGTTCCCTAACGGACAAATTCCTTCCAGTTCAAATTTCAATTCTTACCTAAAGTCATCTACTAAAGAACAAAATTATAATATAGACCTTAACTCTACACTAATCACCTCATTTTTACATATTTTACAAACTTTAAATAAAAACAACATTCAAATACCGTCCCACGTTGCTAAACAAATTACTAATATTATCAACTCAACTAGAAATGGCTCCTCTGATGAGGATTCTTCAGTGGAATTGTCATAGTCTTAGAAATAAGACTGAAGAATTTTTAAACACATTACACTCAAACTCAATTGCAGTGGCTGCCATCTCGGAGACGTGGCTGGAACCGGATTCTGATTTCAGAGTCAGGGGATACCACTGTCTTCGAGACGACCGTCAAGATGGAAAGGGCGGCTCCGCTCTTTTCATTAAAAAATCATTACCCTTCTCCCCTGTAGATGTAAAACCAATTGGTTGTCCTTTTCAAGTGACGGCCGCAAAGGTTTTTGACACTACAATAATTTCTTTGTATATATCACCATCTAATAAACCTTCTAAATCAATCCTAAAAGCTATGTTTTCCAAGGTCACTACCCCTTCTCTTGTTCTGGGAGATTTCAATGCCCATCACGGATTATGGGGAGCTCACAATTGTGACAGAATGGGCAGAGA
The DNA here is from genome assembly GCA_929108145.2 of Limnephilus rhombicus. Classification (NCBI taxonomy): domain Eukaryota; kingdom Metazoa; phylum Arthropoda; class Insecta; order Trichoptera; family Limnephilidae; genus Limnephilus; species Limnephilus rhombicus. The sequence continues at coordinate 31,111,051 of OV815283.1, forward strand.
TATTGTTGATCTACTAGATGAACTAGACTTTTGTATTATCAATGATGGTTCTCCTACTCGTCTTCAGGTGCCTGGTCAGCGACCCAGCATGGTTGATCTTACTATTTGCAATTCCAACATAGCCGCATCCCTGTTATGGAAGGTTTTGGATGACCCTCATGGGAGTGATCATTACCCCATCCTCATTGAATCCTCAAATATTTATCATTCCAACAAAAATGTCAAGTGCAGTAGTCGAAAACCAAGGTTCTTAACTGCCAGAGCCAACTGGAATGACTATTCAAATCATACAAAGTTCTCTGTGCAAAATCTGCCCTCTCCAACTACAGAAAATGTTGCGGAATGTTACGATTTATTTGTGTCTGCAGTCATTACGGCCGCAGAAAAATTTATCCCCATTAAAACGACACGTAACAAAGGGAAACCTCCCCCAGCTCCTTGGTGGGATATTGAATGCTCAGACGCAGTAGATATGAGGAAAAAATATGCGAAAATTTATTCAACAAATATGAATATGGAGAACTTCCTTCAGTATAAACAAATTGAAGCTAAGACCAAACGTCTTCTAAAAAACAAAAAACGTCAAGGCTGGAAAAAATTTTGCACATCATTATCTCCCGAAGTTCCTCTTTCAGTTGTTTGGAATTCAATTCGCAGGTTTAAGGGTTCTCACGTCCCAACGGTGACTCGACCACTCACTTCAGAGTGGGTGAAGGAATTTGCCGATAAACTAGCTCCTCAAACTGCAAGTAATTTTAATGAAACAGAATTCACATACTCATTTAAAACACGGGGTTGGATGGACACCCACTTCAATTTAACGGAACTTAGGGAGGTCTTAAACGATCTCACAGACTCATCCGCTGGTGTAGATGGAATTCCTTATAGCTTTATTAAAAACTGCGACGTTACCACACTAAACTATTTTCTTTCAATTATAAATCTGATCTTTGACTCCGGCAAAATTCCATCATCCTGGAAAACTCAAATAATTGTTCCCATTCTGAAACCCCAGAAAGACCCTAACTCTGGACTTTCTTACAGACCTATAGCTCTGTCATCTTCCTTAGTTAAAATAGCTGAACATATGATCAAAAGACGTCTAGACTGGTATGCAGAAAATGAGAAAATTCTTCCCAGCTCTCAGTTTGGCTTTCGAAAAAGAAAAAGTACGATCGAAAGTGTGTCCATCCTGACTTCTGATATCCAGTTAGCCCTGGCCGATAATGAATTCCTTGTCGGTGTTTGCCTTGATGTGTGCGGAGCTTTTGACAATGTTTTATTGGATGTTTTATTTAATAAATTATTAAAAATTGGCATCCCTCGTAAGCTTTCCAGTTTTATAATTAACCTCCTTCTTACCAGGAAAATTCAAATCCAGGTGCTGGATTCTCCTCCACTGGAAAGAACAGTAAACAAGGGTTTGCCTCAGGGCTCCGTCCTTAGTCCTATCCTTTTTAATATTTATACCTTTGACCTGCATCGGAGTATGCATCCATCTTGTAAAATACTCCAGTATGCGGATGATCTTTTTATATATATTTCAGGACGAATTATTTCTATTCTGGAGGATGTGATTAACATTTGCATGAAAAACCTTGACACCTGGTTAAAAAATCACGGCTTAGAAATTTCTCCGTCCAAAAGCAATGTTATCGTCTTTTCCAGAAAACGTGTTACTCCGCGTGTAACAGTCCAAATAAATAATTCAATTCTCCCTATGCAGGTACAAATAAGATTCCTTGGGGTAATTTTAGACTCTAAGTTAACATGGAACCCGTATGTTAATTTAATCATTAACAAATGTCAAGCTGGCCTCAACACTTTACGTGCCGTTTCACGGGTCTGGTGGGGAAGTCATCCATTCACCCAAAAACTTTTTTATAACGCATATGTTAGGAGTCATTTGGATTACGCGTCATTCCTCATTGAACCCACTTCTAAAAAGAACCTCGCAAGGTTGGACCGTATTCAATTTCAATGTTTAAGATTGATTATCGGAGCAATGCGTTCTTCCCCAATTAACGCTTTACAAGTGGAGGCTGTGGAGGCTCCTCTTCATTTCAGAAGACAGTTCTTGGCTGACAAGTTTTTATTTAAATGCTTAAGACTCTCTAATCACCCACTGAAAGACAAAATTACTGCACTCACTGCTCAAGTGAAATCACTTCCATATTGGAGGAACAAATCAATCCCTCTTCTTGTTAAAAGCCTCCATACGTACTGTTCGTATAAACCCCTCTTAAATCCATCAGACAGACTTCCTTTATATGCCAACTCCTTTCGTATTCATTTGTGTAAACCAAATATTCTTTTTTCTCTCGGCATGATTAACAATCACGAAGCTCCAACAAAACTTATCGAAATTTTAAATTCGAAATATTCCAACTGGAAAATTATTTACACAGATGGTTCCAAGTCTCCCTTATCAAACCATGTGGGAGCGGCATTCCACTGTCCATCAGATCAAGTCGATAGAAAAATTAAACTTCCAAAAGAGGCTTCCGTTTTCACTGCTGAATGTATAGCCATTTTTGAATCCCTCAAATATATTGACGATGTTAACATTGGAAAATTCTTAATTCTCTCCGATTCCCTGAGTGCACTTCAAAAATTAAACTCTTCCCCTTTCCATTACCCAGAAGACAATTTCTGTGTTGGAATTCGCACTTTAATTCATAAATTAACCGACTCTGGCAAAGAAATCGTCTTGGCTTGGATACCTAGTCACTGCGGTATCCCTGGAAATGAAAAGGCCGATTCATTGGCGAAAGATGCCATTATTTCGGGGGATATTTTATATACATTTTTAAACACCGATGACATTTTCATAAAATTAAAGGAAAAAATGATTTCCACATGGCAGAATCATTGGGAAGAATCTAGTCAATCAAAAGGATATAGCTTTTTCACAATTCAGCCAACGATTCCTTCAAAACCGTGGTTTTCAAGACTTTCTTTTAACAAACTCTCGACATCATCCATTTGCCGCATGCGGATAGGGCATTGCTGCCACAATGTTCACCTGACAAAAATTCATATTTAGAATTCTGCGATGTGTGAATGTCGTCTTGGTGAAGAGGATCTCAATCATATTTTTTTCAGTTGTCCTTTAAATAATTCATACAAAAATTTCTTCCCTCACCTAATCAGTTCGGGTATATTGCCTCCCTACAACATTGCATGCCTGTTATCTTCTGTGAACAAACGCGTGTATAAAGTCTTGGCTAATTTCCTGAATATTAACAGCATCAATTTGTAACTGTAAGTTAAGTTTCATGTATTTATTTATTTATTTTATTTTTTACGCACAATAAATTGTGTCAGCATATCTTTTAATTTCCTTGTTATGTTTAATTAAAATCATCTCTTATTGTAATAATTTTGCGTATTATTATTATTATTATTTGTATAGTATTATTATATAATGTAGATAGGTTCTTGTTATTAAAACTAAATTAGTTAATATTAACCAAAAATTACACTCACAAAATTACACTCACAAAAGCATTCACTTGACACTGGCCAGAACACTCTTTTGGGGTGAAGAGCCATTAAAAAAAAAAAAAAAAAAAAAGTATAAATCTTGTTAAATTGACACGAAAACAACAGGTCTCCTTTTTTTTAAAGTAAATTCAAAACTTTGTTTAATTTAGTAGATGATGGTTGACTCCTTGTTTTCGTGCCTTTCTTTTCTTGTTTGTTCTTTATTATTAAGAAATTTAATTTTAAGAGATTTACCTTTAAGAAATTTAGTTCTAAGTTGTTATTTTAATTACTAATTAATGTTTTTGTTATCATTTTTCTAGATACCTGATGGACTCATAGTGTAGTTAGTTTGTGGACTTAGTTTTTCATGTTTGAGGGCAAACATTTTCGTGGGAAGGGGGGAATTGTCACATAAATAATTATGTGACTAATGCAGTTCTTGCTTAGGTGGTTATTTTGTCTATGGTGTTTTTTTTGGGACACTGGTAATTTTTGGAAAAGAAAGAGTTCCTTTTTGTTTATGGGGACTTCCTTGGGATCAACTTGGGCAGTTGGGTCGGAAATTGGTCACTCACCATCCTGGTGTTTAAATTTACGTTTAATCATGAGAATCTAAGTCGATTTTAAACCTAAAAGAACGCGGGGTGTTTTTTACGTAACACGCGAGGTTCGTGTACGAGTTATTTTTAGTGGATGACGTGTAAGTCCCACTTTTTTCCGATGTGGCTGGTTGGCCGTGTTGTGGATGTATTTCTGGAAAAGGAATCGTGAAGTGAATTGCTCCTGGTGTTGGCTACTATAATATGCCTTCACGACCCCGCGTCGCAATGTCACGGTCTGCTAACCGTAATACGCCAGACTTGGCTACTGATGGGGACCACGTGCCTTTGGATTGGAGTTCGTAGAGATGGCCCGTGGCTGAATGCGCTCCTTGGAGGTATAGCGTCCTCCTGCCCAATTAGAAGGACGACCTTGGTGCTCTGGGTTCCGCGCCGTTCCCATATGGGAAGACTGGAGTTCCCGTCCCGTCTCGTGTTTTCTCACTGCGAAGCAAGATCGCGTTCGTCTACCGGGGTTATTTCCGTATAGTTAGCTTAGCGTGTCCATTAGGAGTCCATCTGGTATGTGTATTTTTGTATTTCCTTTTTGTTAACTTGGTACGAAGTTTGTACACTTCCTTGTTACTTTTTGTGGTTTTGGATTCAATACATTTTTATAAAGTTCCTCTTCTTTTATTTGATTGAAAACCCTACCTACATGACAGATAACTACTTGGCCCACTATCCTGAGCCCTGGTCTCTGCTCTGCCGCAAGGTTACCTTTTTAATACGAACATGATACGTTTCAATGTTCCTCAGCAATATCCACAAAATAATTAATGGTCATACGTCAATAAAACTTAATACCTGACGCACAAACACACACTAGACGAGGAAAAGAAATGAAATAAGAGTCCCATTCCGAAAAAACACGGTTAAAAGTCGTTGATGTAGGTACCTACGGCGCAATTAAGATATTTGGCAAATTACCAAAGGAAATAAAATTAGATAGCTATCTGCTTATTATTTTTAATTGATAAACTAATGTTTTTTATGCAAAGCACGAAGGGTAACAATTATTGTAGGTAAAATATAGTTGTTATAAGCAATAATTATCAGCCTGAAACACTCATCCACATTGAAAAATCTTCCGAGAAAAGATACATGACGCCAACGGGACTTGAACCCGTGCCCTTCTGATTGCCGGTCAGCTGCTCTCCCAATTGAGCTATGGCGGCTTATCTTATACCCGCCAAATGATTCAATATATACTAGTGTTTCATTCAACAATTACTGCAAATACTGCTTATTACTGCAATCAGAAGGGCACGGGTTCAAGTCCCGTTGGCGTCATGTATCTTTTCTCGGAAGATTTTTCAATGTGGATGAGTGTTTCAGGCTGATAATTATTGCTTATAATAATTGTTACCCTTTGTGCTATGCATAAAAATCTTGTCTTAAACGTTAGTTTAACAATTAAAAAATAATAAAATATAGTTGGTTGTTTGCAGATGAAAAATGTAATACGCAGTAATTGTTGAATGAAACACTAGTATATACATTGAATTATTTTCGCGGGTAGGAGATAAGCCGACGCACGTAGCTCAGTGGTAGAGCATTTGATCGGAAATCATAAGTACGCGGGTTCGAGTCCCGTCGGCGGCATGTACATATCTTTTCTCGGGAGATTTTTTCAATGTAGATGAGTGTTTCAGGCTAATAATTATTACTTATAATAATAGGTATCTACGATTCATCGGAACAGTTCGATAATAAATACTGATCGTAACTAGAACTAGGAACCTATTATCGAAAATCCATTAGGTACGTATTGCCATAAGTGTGCGCCAAGGTGTGCATTTCCTGTGCCAATAAAACCGTAATCTATAAAAACTAAAGAGGAAATCAATTAAGATTAGATATATGTGAGTACATCCGCATCGTTCTTGGATGGTATTTGCAAAATAAGTCATTTCTGTGGAAATAAATAATACTGTTTGCAAGAGATCATATTGTTGAATGAGTTCACCAACTTTGTAATAACAGAGCCAACTTCCTCTCTCGAAGAGTTTCCTTTATTTTTATATAACTCTAACTTTATATCGAATAATTTTATTGACCTGCTAATTTTCTTCTAATTTGAATAAAAATTCTTATTATTATATTCGTAAATAAGATTATAATTCGTTTTAATGTGAATGAAGCAAGGGCTGTGTGTCGAGACAGAGTTGCGTGACAGTATATCCTCTATGTCTCCTCCTGTGGGGAAATGGTGTGATTTTTAGTTAGTTAAATAAGATAGGTACCTACTTTACCGATACTTAGAAACTGCATATCGGGGATTTAATAATAAAGCCTAAATATATCTATTAATTTATCCATGGAAAAATTCAATAAAATAATATAAATATTTTGAATAATATTGCTGAAATAAATATATGTAGGCATAGGCACATTTGCGGCATAATCCAGAATGAAAGATAGGACAGTCTGAACAGTGTCTCCTTCGACAGAAAACATGAACATTTGCTTACATATTTGATTATACATTAATAATAATAATGTATAATTATTATATATGGCTAATTTATATAGCGCCGTTTTTGTGAAAAATCACCTCAAGGGCGCTGTACAAATAAGTATTTAAAGGAATTAATATTACTGGCTTTAACTAAGATTTACAATTATAACTAGTGACTTACATCTAAGACTTATAGCTAGAGACTTATTTTACTATAAACATTGGCAATAGAAGGGTGGCCTTGCTGCAATCGCATACAAAAATGTTCAAGGCCACACCCCCATTGGAAAGATTTATAGTAATGTGTAAACAAATGTTCATGTTTTCGGTAGGAGGAGACCCTGATTATGCATCGCCCTCGTAAAAGACCACTATTTAGAATCGAAGATTTATCAGAATTGAGTAGCCAAGAAGGTACTTTCCAACCTTTTTCCTCTCCATCTCCTTCCCCTTCTCACTCCATTCTGCCTCATACCTTCTCCGCGTAGGAAACGGTTATTTTCCTTCTGAGTTACGCCAGCCAACCACCCCCTCAAGAAATTTAAAATTTCCACAAATATTTAAAAATCCATTCAAAAATTAAAACCGCTAAAAGTCGATGCGATAACCGGTACTAAAAGATACAATTTGGCACTTTTTGTGAATCATAAGTAAATATTTTGCATTTTTCCACATTTTGATTGAGCATAATACCTATTATAATCAAAAGACTGTACATCTAGGTACGTAGCTAGTTAGATTCGACTATGACTCTGACCAGAATTTTTAGTTATATTACAGATATTCTCAATGTGCCAAGTGCCGTTTCAACGTCTATTTGAATTTCACATTAGTTTTCTTGATTAAATCATTGTATAAATGAAGTGGAATCTTGGAAGTTAACCACATTCCGATCGAGCTGAAATTCGGCAGATAAACTTATTCCAGCAACTTTCAGTGGTAATCGCGCGCACACACCCGGACATAATGGATTTTTCTCGGAAATTCGATGACAGTATTACAGCACGAAACACGAAATGGTCGATTTGTTTTGGCTCAGTTGGTAGCGTTGTTGACTCCAGTTCGTAGGTAGGAAGGTTAAATCCTCAGTCAAACCAAAATATATTTTTTCAAGTTTTAAAAGACATTAGAAAATATATGTATTGTAGCAAAAATAATTGCTTTTTACGGGCAGATTTTCATCATCTACTATTTTGATTTTCATCATAATCTACTATTACCTACTCCTTTGGGACGCCTACCTCTAGATGATTGAAATAATGACTAATGACGTAATGACTAAATAAATGTTTTATGCTTGAAAGGCAATAAATATAAATATGAAATACCAAGGGCGGATTTAGGGGGGGGGGGGGGGGGGGGCACGAGGGCACGTGCCCCCCTCAGACGGTATTTTTGTGTACCGTGGAGATTCCATCACAGTACATACTTAGAAGCTAAAACTGTCTTTATTAAACATTTAATTTTTGATTGTTTTGAAACTTTCATAAACCTTCCTATACATACTTGAACTTCTAGAAATAAACTTGAAGTATAATACTTCAAGTTTATTTCCAACAGTAATTGTTGATTTTGTTGCCCCCTGTGCCCCCCCCCCCCAGAAAAAAATCCTGGATCCGCCCTTGTGAAATACGTTAAATCACTATGAAATAAAAGTTGTTTTGCTTGAGTCATTGTGTAGGTTCAACTAATATTTTAAATCTTCGAGTCGCCGCGCCGTAGCTTTTATTAGCATATTAATTTTGGGATAGAATTTAAAAATTCCATGTCATGCTTTTTACACACAAATTTTACTATTGAAATTACACTTCGTTTCAACAAACAACTATTTACGTCGGGGGAGATAGAAAAACATGCGCAAAATGGGTTACTTGGAATTTTATTTTATGTAATTAAAAGTTTAAAAGAATGTCTGAACTCCAGTTTCCTTCCCAAAACTCTCCTCTCCTTTCTTTCCTTAAAAAAAACCCTCCACACAGCATCTCCAAAGATGACATAGGCCCTGAGGGAAATTATTTTCCTCAGGGCCTCCTGTGTGGAGCGCATGTAAAAAAAAGTAGGTACCTACTGGCACAAACTTTTATAAAATGCCAAAAATATAATACTTACAAGGGTCGGTCTCCTCCCCTCAGCACGAGGGAATATCCAAAGTAAGAGTGGTTGTTGGTTCTTCCTCCCGCAGAGTACACTATTCTTGCTCCAACATTGAAATTAAATGAAGTCACATCTCTCGTCAGAGAAAACACCACCATTGCCAATATGACAACATATTTACCACCGCCGTACATTTTGCAACGCATTGTTTCTATAAGCATTTTGAATCACAATTTAACACTAAACCAAACTGGTAAGTAAAACTTTTATATTCTATTCCAGTTCGGTATAATCCCGAATGACTCAACTACGTATGCGGTATCATTATTTTAGTGTATATTTTGTCTTTCACTGAATATTTTTCTTATTTGCACTGTTATCTACCCCGATTACAATGATATTGCAAAGTGATCGGTATTTTGTAGGTACCTACTTGACAATCTACAGATTTGTAGTATATTGATACGACATAAAAAAATACTGTTATCGATTATCAGTGTTATCACTGACTTAAATTGTAACTCTTTAATTATCTTCGCGCACTTGTAACTCTACTACTTGTCCGGGAACTAAAGTCATCGATAGTCAACGACGTCTGATCTCAACAACACACGATCCGCGATTGCAGATTGAACCAAAATAACGTCTCGTCGGTTCGGTTTGCTCAGCGAATAACTTGAATGTGCTTGAATGAATCAATTGATGACGGCACTGTAAAATACCGCGTATGCATTAAAAAGTTGAGTAGCAATCCTTGAGTCCGGCAGCGGGCATTAGTCACACCTCGGGGGCTTTTCACAACAAGTAGAGCCTTCCTATGTATCTCGAACTCCTACTTCTTCCATCTACCACGGAGTCAATACTCAGTTTTTTCTAGTCGTCTAGCGATAATAGCTAAACCGCAGACCACAAAAATAACATAAGGCCACAAAACAGTCGAGCTAGATTTTATTAGTGGGTATATGTCTAGCGGTTCCATAATTTGGGGTGCCCATAATTTGGGGTTGAAGTTACCGGATTGAATGCATATATTTCGTACAATTTCAACAAAATTCATTAAAAATAATTTGCAGATCTGAGCCCGCTTTCTTTTCGTGTTGAAAATTTTCTCTTGAACGATTAATACACATAATATTACTTTAAAGACAGTTCATTCAATTGCGATTGTATCACGGCGTATCATTAATCGGTTTTCAAAATTTAAAAAAATTATTAAACGTTATTTAAAATTATTTTAACACAACCAGCTAAATATTTCGTAAACAATCGTGAAGTTAGGTCAATATTGTTTGGTCAATAAATTGAATAAACATTAAATGAAAACTAATAACTTTGTAAAACTCCACTATTTAATCAAAATAATTATCAACATTCGTTAATCTTATCCTGACGAAGAAACCTTTGGTTTCGAAACGTGTTGATAACTTTGATTAAATGGTGGCATTTTACAAAGATATTTGTTTTCATTTAGTTAAAAATTTGCAAAGATTTAAATATCGCTTTCCTTGAAATATTTTTCTTCATAACACTTCTCCAGGATTCCCCGAAAAAATGGACCTTACGAAATTCATCCCACCTTTTGACTATTTTGCTTCTTGTGATTTGATTTTTGGGGTATTATGCCGTTTTGAGCCTTGAAGCATTCTGGCATCGTGGCAGACTCGCCACATCTTCACAACATCCCTGTTAATGGATATGCACGTCTTTCCTGATGACGGAAACTACAAGATTGCCTGAACGTTGACTAAAAGAGGAGAAAGTGTAACACGGCATAATACCTCAAAATCAATCACGATCTTCTGATTTGTGTCAACACTGTCAACAAGCGAGAGTTTTAAGGGTAATCCCATCATACGTGACCTCCAATTTATAAATAAATACCTGACAACAACTGACAACAATAGCATATGAGACAGGCATAACACACCAATTGTAATAGAATTAATAAAGATGACTGAAGAAAAAAAACATATGGGAACTACCTCTGACATCACTCTATTCCGATTGTGACGCCATTGCAGGTTAGTATTCTTCACTAAACAATAATTATTTGGCCCGTTCACAAGAGAAAAAAATACTATGAAAACGTGCTAAAATATTTCATTGATTAAAGTAATTTACTACTTAAATAATTCCACGGCATATTCACCATTCAAAGAAGTTGACTGGAGTTCCTCAATGACTTGCAGGACTAACTCAGAGAGAAAATAGAATCATACTTTTTTCACAGCGCTTTTTTTTATTTTGAGGGGGACAGGACAGACCCCTAACTGGGTATGCCACTGGTTCTTGGAGGTATTGGGTATTGGTAGTGATACAGATGTTGGTGTCCAGGATGTGGTGTCCGGGAGACTGTTGCGATGTGCGTTTTATCAAGGGAAGATAGGACCTAGTGCTTCCGCTTTACATTATTCCGTAGATTAAAAGCGTAATACAAAACGATCTGCTTATCACTCCTTTCGTTCCACGCACTGTTCAATGGCACATATTAAATTAATCGTTTATAATAATAATTATTTTAATGGAGTACGAATCATATTATTTGAGGTTGTATGATTCATGCGTGCATACAATTGTGCAATAAACAGGGTGACCTGTACCTACTTGGTGAGAGATGTTGTTAGTAACTGATTTTTTTTTTACATGACTACCGCACAAGAGTCCCAACTACTCCCGTCTGGAGCCAGTGGGACTATGGCATCCCCAATTGGGGTATGTTGTGAGGCTGAAGGCAGTGGGGAGGGGAAGGAGATAGGGAAGATGAAGGTGGGGAAGTACCTGGCTATTCAGATCTGGTCACCAAACACGGCTAATGCCATTCCAAGCAACGTTTCAATTCTAAATGGTGGTCTTACACCAGGGCGATACTGAGAGTATCTTCCACTCTGGAACGTGCCGCAAATATACTATATATTATTTTAAATGAATAAATTGTGAAATACACAAATTAATCAAATAACAATTATTTGCCACGCTGGGATTCGATCCCGCGACCTTCGGAATAACCTAGTCAAGCGCCTTACCGCTGCACTACGCCGGCCGTCGAATACGTAGTACCATTTGAATAATATCAAATATAATTAATTAAACTCAGTAAATACACAAATAAATAGGGAGATATAAATTAATATGTATTTGCAGATCAAATTAAACAAAAATAACATATTTTCCCCCCTCGTCTATTGGCCTCAAATATCGAACCAGTCTATTCATTTTCATTATATTTAATTTTGAGAAACAAAGAGCTTTTACAATACAAAGATTATATCTGAGAATAAATAAGGTTAAACCAAAAAGCTTCTTCTAAAGTTTGTTAAAGGTAGAAGTTTTATAATGCATATAAACTAATAACTGGTAAAGGTGAGAGGAATATAGGATAAGGATAAGCGATGTTCATGCTTCATGCTTCATGCTTCATGGCCCACGTCATTTGTAACTTCTGCATGCGTCTATACCCCTACCAATTTATTGCTAGGTATGTCAGGTCTTGGCGGCGGATGCAGCTGCTGTGGCAGGCTAAAATCTCTAACTGGTTTATTTCGACCCAACGTCCTGCATCGCAGTGAGACGAATGGATTAATACGTCCGTCACTCCTCAACACACTAATCTCTAGATTCCTACCACTCCTCATACCTTTTTATACCTTCCTTTCCTTAAAAAGACCCTGCACACAGCATCCTCAAAGATGACGTATGCCTTGAGGGAAATTATTTTCCTCAGAGCCTCCTGTGTGAGGTTAATGTTTTAAAAAAGTAAAATTCAAAGAGAAATCATCCAGTGCCTATTCAGTGCGATCACCTCTGGTGGGATCGCAATGTCACTTCAGGTCACACCAATCGGAATTTAAAAACAAAGTAATGAGCAGTAAACAAAAGCTGGCCACTTTGTCGAGCTAATAATCTGACCAGATTACAAAAACATGCAGAAATAATCACACCTGCTACTCGAAGCCGATCACTAAATTAAATGGTCATAATTTGCATTAATTTATAACGCTATCTTCGAGTACCTACCTACCTGAGTACTTGGACACAAAATACTGTCGGAACGAAAAAAATAACGTGTTTCGACGAAATGAGTGTTAATTAAACTGGTTCCAAAAGAAACTCTGATGTTGGCTGACGGAGTTAAATAATACCACATTGTACAAACAGAGGTATAACTCATATATACTATACATACTCATAGATAGTAGAAAGTTATGGTTGTACTTTATATTGTAAGTTTCGCGGTGCAAGCACACTTTATTTTAGGTAGAGCCCAGAGTAGGTACCTACGGATTGCAAATTCCGATGCGTATATTGCGTAGAGTAGGTACGCGCCAAACTTAAACTCTGTGGACATTGATATTAGTCCTGGGTCGATCGATCGTTTTACACGACCCGGGTCGCTCACGACCCACTGGCGTCACAAAATACGAAACTCGATTACTCATCACCCAGTTACTTTCTACGGGTGCGCCGCGCGGTAGACGGTCGCCGCCCAGACCGGTCAAGTCATACGTGACACAAAACCCAGGTTATAATTGTGTGAACGTTCTCTCACTGCTCACACCTGTAACTAGTAATGTCATGTCCCAGAAATTAATTTTAAAAAAGACATGCTTCAGGGGTAAAAAAACAATGTTTTATCATGTTTTGGAGGATATAAAAACCTTGTAAAAAACGTGTTGTTCTGAAGCTTTTATTGAGAATTTAAATAAGTAAATTAGCTGTAACTAATGCTTTATTATAATTTCTTTTTATTTAAGTCGGACATTTTACACTTTTACCAGTTTATAGTTTCTATTACAATGCACAATTACATTCACGCTCACACGAAAAATGAAAAGTTTTTATGAAAACAACACTAACAAAATGTGAAAAGAAATGCACTTCACCCGTTGATTAACAATACCAAGATACGCTCTAATTTAAAACGACGCTGTGTCTAGTCGAATATTCAAAAATCGAATCTACCTAACAATCCCGCGATGACAGGAAGCAGGATACTGTCACGCACGTGTGTGCGTTGATCGGCAATCGGCGATCGAATGCATATCGAATGTGTCGCAGTTTGCGGGTTTCGGGAGCTGACACGTCTCGCCCCACCCGCACCCCGCACCCGGCGATCGGTCCGTGAGTCACGGGGTGCAGGAATGTGTCGTAGATCGCGGGTCGCCGGAGTGTATCGCGGTTCACGGGTCGCGGGAGTGCGCGCGTTGTTCTTGTCTTGTTGTTCGCGAGTCGCGGATCGTGAGACCCGGGTGCTGACGAATAAATAACCCGCTCGCTCTTTGGTGGCTTGTGAGCGGGTTTCGACGATCAGGTCTTTCACGATCGACCCAGGACTAATTGATATGACTGTGGGACTGTAGGTAAATAGAACTTGCCCATAAACACGCAAAAAAAAATGTATTTTTTAATTCAGTTTTGTTGGGGATATTTTTGCATAAAAATCACTTTCAAAATAAATTGTAGACTCCTTCCTTCTTCCCAAGAGCCTCTTGTGCCTTTTATACGTTTGCTGGCTGCTTCTTGGGTCTTAGATCCACCCTTGATTGCAAGACTTTGTGTTAGATCTGTGAACGTCCTTTGTATTATACAAATTGTATATAATTTTGTTCAAAAAGTATATTGGCAACAGACTGTTTATTGTTTTATGTATGAAGGTGTTCGGGGTAAGCACCTGTTTCACTGTTAGCTAATTTTAGCTAACATTTTATCTAGGTTCTTGGATACTTTTCTCTTTCACCAGGGCGACACTGAGAGTACGTATAGTACGCATGCACTCTAGTATTGAATACGTTTTGGCTACATTGCTAAAGAAATGTACATACCTGCTTAGTTTATTTGACAGTCTTCCTGAGGTAGGGTAGATTGGGGACGATTGAAACAAGTCATGTTTGAAACATCTCAATTTCCTCGAAAACTATAAAACCTGAGAGTGTGACGCAAGACTCGACAGGTCTGTTGGGACGTCTCTACAAAAGCGCACTACCCGGCAAGTGATACAATCCTTCAGCATTAATCGTGCTTAGGAGACATTATCGAATTTTGCACTTAAAAGTAAGTATTATTTATGACATGTTTGTTTATATTATAACTCTTTTTACTCTCGCAACTAGACGAAACTTTTTATTCCATTCTCTTCTTATCTATTTTAGAATATTTTTAATGCATTCGCGTGACGGTAATGTCTATTTAAAGGGCTAATTTTTTATCTTGAAGTAGAAATGCAGCGTGGGAATGTTTGAAACAGTTTGTGTGGGGATGATTGCAACATTTCAATCATAACCATGTTTCAATCGTCCACACTGAGAGAAAATTTAAAAGATATAATGAAAATTGGTCAGAAAGTCAAATCACTTTTACTATGTTTACTTTAATAATGTCGTATTTGGGTGAATGCACCGGTAAAGGCCCTACCGTTACTTTAAATTCATTTTTTTACGAAAGCCAACCTCATTGAATTCTTCGTGATGATACTCTTGATTGCATTATGTATTTCTGACACGGTTTTTTTTTCAATTTTTGAGATTCCCAGAAAACGGATAAACGTCACACACCGAAATACTAGAGACATGTTTTCATATCAGCAAGCATATAAAAAAACATTATCTGGAAAATCATTGAGAAAGGTTGGGGCGATGTTTAAATTAGACCACGTCTCATTGGGAAGGTACAAAGAATGAGAGAAAGTGTGCCAGAAGACACATCTATTGGTTCCATAATCATGGGATATAATTCAGCGAAGAAAGTATTTTGCACTTCTCAAGAGACCGAAATTGCAAATCATGCAATAAAAACCATAGACATTTATTTTGGGCTAACTCCAAAAGATTTAAGACAACTAGCATTTGTTTGGGATTAAGGCCAGATTCGTGGGACACAAATGGCACGGCTGGAAGAGAATGGCTCCAAGGATCTTTAGACCGCCGCGCCGTCCAGAATTATCTACAAGGTGTGCCAAGCCACGAGTTTGGCGACAATTTTTAATCGACATTATGTTGATGAATTCTTCAACAATTTAGCGAAAGTTATGGACAGTTATAAATTTGAACCAAAGGACATCTACAACTACTACTCTACCTTAACACGGGCATTAGCCTAGTATGGTAATCAAGAAAAAAAAACATAAAAGTGTATTTTCAAAAATTGTATGAAATAAAAAAAAAAAAAAAAAAAAAATAAAAAAAAAAAAAAAAAAAAACAACGTAGATGAGAACCTTGTCACAACCGTTCAGTAACTATCTTTTGACATACATCTCAACATAGTGAAACTGACCCCCTTGGACCTTTTTTCTCTTAAATTTTGTATTCTTCTCCGTAATAATTTGGTGTATAACTCTTTTATGGAGAACCTGAAAAAATAAATAAATAAACAGTTCAAAGACCTAATCGGGTTTAAGCCAGGAGAGAGGAACTCTCATAACTGTCTGTAGCAGCAAATACAATTGACAACTCAAATCCGCCTATGTTAAGAAGATTTTACCAAATTTCTAAATCATTTCTCATGTCAATTATTACAACTCTTCGGTGCCTTCAACAAGTAAAACATTTATGCCAGAAAGCGTGCGACCATTCCCGAAAGCGCTACCCAAAAAAACAATTACCAGAGCTTTGAAGAAGAAAAAATCCACTTTTTACATAGACACTCCGGAAGAAGAAAACATAAGAACAGAAACCAAAGAAAAGAAAAAAGTGCTAACACTATAAAAAAAAACATAAAGAATACAGAGAATAAGACAAAAAAGACTAAAACAACAGAATATATCGAAATCACTTTTCGAAATCAGATAAAAATACTTATTGTTTAGTACGTGGTGAGTGGTGAAGAATATAATTCTAGTAAGCCAGGTGAAATTTGGGTCCATTGCAAGATTTGTAAACTTTGGGCTGATGAAAAGAGCACCAAAGAAGAATTTACAGTATACTTGTCATAATTGTGAATCTGATTATTGATTGATTGTTTGCCTTATATCTGCAATTATAGACTGTTATTTTATAAATAAGTTTGATTGCGTAAGTTTTAGGAGTTACCTAATATTTGATTACTCATAGTTACATTAATGTTAATTTTTATAATATGGCTTAAGAAGTAGGTAGGTATCCCTTGGTTTTAGTGCAATTCTTTACACATAGGTGTTTTATTCATATCATTTAATTTCAATTATTTTAGGTGATAAGAGATCACAAATATAATGATACTTACCGTACTAGGTACCTACCTACTAATTGTTTACTTGTAATAGATACTATTTACTTATTTAATAGATTCTGTGACCGGTCATTTAAAGTTTTTGTTTGGTTTGTTATAATTGTTGTCGTTCTTTACAAAAGTGTTAACTGATTTTTTTGTAGGTGATAAGAGGTTACAATAAATTATTATGTTACTTCCAGTATTAAGTACCTACTTACTTTTTGTTCTTTAATAGATACTATTAACTTGGTTAAAATATCTTTATGGCACCTTAACCGATTATTTTAAGTTTTTTTCTGTTTTAAAATGTTGCGATATTTTGTAACATGATGTCACATCACAAAATAATTGTTTTCTATTTTTTAATTACTGAATTGTTGAATTTTACACAGAGAAAATGCTCTCAGGTCAGAGGTCAACTGTTATTATTGAAACATTGTTATGATTGAAACAGTGTGATGATTCAAACAAGCACTTTTGTATGGAAACAATAAAAACTTACTTTAAATACCATTATACTCTACTTCAGAACAATATTGCAGTAAAACTATATTGATTTTTCCAAATACTCATAGTTACTTGAGCACTTAAACACAAATAATAAAAAATATATTTAAAGTAGTTTCATTTCAAAATATTTATGTTCACAGTTTTTAAAATTATTGTGATATCTTTAATCATCATTCATGACCTCATTGAGTACTGTTACAGTAATGAAATTGTATAAAATTGATTACAATTACTCCATTTATTCCAAAGATATTTAGAGCGTTTCAATTATCCCCACATACTGTTTCAATCGTCCACACTATGGGGAACAGATTTCCCCATCTTCTTTAAGTGGTTATTGTAGCTTACCTGTACGATTTGTGGCCATCCAATAAATTTAATTTAATAACTGGATAGATTATAACTCATCTTATCCATAAATTCAAAATAAATTTTACTACACATAGTTAAAATAAAATTGTTTCAACCATCCCCACTCTACCCTAGTCGTCTCGGAAAAGTTTGAACGTGTGTGTAAGTCAATGTAATTTATATGTGTAAGCCAGTGTAAGCTCCGTGCTAGTGCTAGGATCAGGTGAGTTCTTCTTCTTCTTGTGCCCTGTCCGTTCAACGGAAGTTGGCTGTCATGTTGGCTATGTGGACTTTGTTTACTGTGGCCCTGAACAGCTCTACAGTAGACTGGTCAAACCTCTGCAACTGTCTCGAGTTTTTCAGCCATGAGGTTCTCCTTCTTCCAGGGCCCCGTCTTCCGGCAAGCTTTCCCTGCATTATGAGAAGCAAGATCTCGTACTTCTCAGGATGTCTCATCACATGACCTAGATATAAGTTTTCGGATTTTTATCGTAAGTTGAGTTACCATGATTTATTATCTATGTGATGATTTATTAAAGGTGAGTTACCATAATAAATTTATTATCTGTAGTATTACTGTTTTAAAATATTTTGTGCATCTGACGCACGTGTAGAGTACCTAAGGATTTTGCAAGGAATAGGTCAGTCCTGAGAGTTCTAAGATAATTTATACAAAGAAGATTGTCTGTGGCCGGCGTGCGGACGGCGTGGGTTTGTTTTTATACAAATCTGGTTTTATTCCGAGACTGATGAAATTTTGCACACTTTACCTTCAAAACAAGATAAAGTCACACTGCCTGTACTTGGTTTTGAAAAACTCTGTGGAAAGTCCGGGCAACGCCGGGGACTTCAGCTAGTAAACATGTATTTAACAAGCTGTAATTTTAACAAACACCTGAGCTAGGTACCTACCTGCCTAGGCCATATGACAGGGATACATATATCATTATACTAACGGCTATGAAGGTGACCTTCATCGTATTATAATTAAACGTGTAAGTATAATATATTATAATGTTGTGACTCTGAGCCTTTGTCAGAATATGTGTGTCACCATTTGACGCATTCTTAGTATAAATAAAAATATTAACATACTCATTGTACACTATAACTAGTGCTTTGCCGTGACTTTGTCAGAACCAAGATTTTTTTTTAAAATTTAATTGAAACGTTTATTAAGTTCTAATGCACCAACACAATTTATACGTATATTTGTAATCTTACCGATCGTAATAATACACGTAATCGTAGGTACCATAATCAGAATCGACGCAGAACTTTGCGCCTCAAGTGATGCCTGGATCACATGCACCGAGTAGATTGGCGAGACAGTTAATCAAGGATACAAATGCATAGCGATATGTCTAGATTTAGCTAAAGCCTTTGATTCAATCTGCCACAATACGCTTTTTAAAAAATTTGAAAACATGGGTATCAAAGACAAGGAACTCCAACTACTAAAAAGTTATATGAGTAATAGAACACAAGTCAAAATTAACAACCATATTAGCAAACCACTTCCGATTCATACGGAGTTCCACAAGGAAGCATACTAGGGCCCGTTCTTTTCACTATTTACATTAATGAACTTTGCAGCATGGAAATAAACGGTGAAATAGTTAGTTATGCAGACGACACAGTTCTACTCTTTAAATTTAAGGATTAGAATAATGTATTTAACATAGCAAATTTAGAAATCACGCGAGTGAAAACATGGCTAGACTCAAACATACTTAAAATAAACATATCGAAAGCAAAATTTACAACGTACATTATAAACAGCACGGGACAACCAAAAAACAACACAAACACCATAATTATACTCGAATGTTTAAATAACAACATCTGCAATTGCCCTTCTCTAGAAAAAACAGAACAAATAAAGTATCTAGGAATCGTAATTGACCATAACCTAAGACGAACACGTCATATCAAACAAATCACAAATAAACTCCTCAAAATAATACACATTTTCCTAAACAAGGAACATTTATAAAATAAAACAAATGAAAACAATATATTTTGCACTTTGTCAATCAATAATAGAACATATAATAATTGTCTGGGGAGGAGCAATAAACTCAGCTATCGGTCACTTAGAAATCGTGCAGAAAACGATCTAAAAGGTAATACTTAAAAAACATACAAATATTCAACAGTTGTGACGTACTAGATATATGCAAATTATTCGTTAAAACTCTACTAAACTACATTTTCGACCAAAAAAACAAATTTCAACAATCTCAAAATATCACTAACAGACCAATAAGACAATCGTACAAAAATAACATAAAAACTCCGACAATGAATACAAGCTTTGGACAAAGGCACTATCATAAATATCAAGCATTCAACAGTCTTACCCTTGAAAATAAAACAGAAGAAAACAAAAATAAATTCGTACTCAAAATTTGAAAAATGAATTAAAGAACAAAAAGACAATATTACCAAAATCTCATAACGTAATAAGAATAAAACACATACACGCATAGACATCAGAATGAATAGACCAGAAGATACAGATGAGGGGGGGTAAAACCAAACTATGGGGGGCGAAGAGAGGAAAGATACTGTGATTCGTTAAAAAATCAATCTGACAGTATATAGGCATCTCGCATTATAATATCACCATTTAGTTCTTTAAAGGAAAATCTGCTTTGAATGAATAGACCTTTTTACATGGGAGCGCGAATTGCTTGCCACGTTAATAACATATTTGCTAAGGCCAAATGCTTGCCCCGAAAACATTCGCCCCAATTCACATAGCAATGTTTTGTTGCCGTGTTTAGTTAAGACACTTTTACGAATGTTTCATAATTTACTTACCCCTGTAACCAGCGACGAGGACATTGGAGAACCGCCCACATTCGCTATGTCCATATAATATGTACCAATAATCTATAGCGCCGTTTTTGGCGTGTTATTTCGTAGATCGTATGGACGTTAGTTCCGCGCTGGTCACTAGAAGAATGATGACGTCGCATATTTTAGATTCAAGCGTGGCTCTCTCCCCTCCCCATGGAGAGAGCTGGCGCCAAGGTGGAGCTTATAGACGGTTCCATGGGGAGGGGGAAATATTACGTTTTTATCACTTAGGGCAGGTCCAGATATATTCATATGTCCTTGCATACACGTAACACACAAAACCAATTTAAAACTCATCATAAAATAGATCATTTTACCTATAATTTTACCTTAATTATAAATATTTATTTTTATTTTAGCTTACTTTTTTTATGCAGCATTATTTTTAATGTTTTATGTATAAATTTTTGTTTTAAAAATGGAGGCCTCAGCACAGGTGAGCTACCCAGTGAGGCCGACATTGCTGAATTGTATTTAAAATGTTAGATATTATATCAAATAAAATAAATAAATAAGAAATAAAGTCCTATTTCATATTATTAGCCGTGGTAGCAAACACAAACACAAAAACAAAGCTACCGAGTCAACAATGTTACAATATTCAACAGAGCTGGATTTCGCACTGTTTTGATTTTAAATATAACCTCTTTTGATTTTTTTTACCATTTTGAATGGCATTTCCACCAGAAAACGTAATATTAGCGACAATAGAGAACAGTCTAATTTTTTTATTGAATAATGACCTTCTAACATAAATAACTTCGTATTTTGTTTTTTTTAGGGTTAGTTTTAGTTAAAATAAGTAGTCACAATAGACGTGTTACGGGGACAAAGATTTAATTTGTTAGAGTTGCGAAATATTCTAAGTAGGGTCGATAGTCTGTGGAAGGTGCCTTCTTGATAGTTTGTGGGGGGGGAAATTATTTCATAACATTTAGGCTATGTTATTTACAAGTAATAAAAGCTTTCGTAGGGAGGGTTTTTCACCACAGGTGTACGGGAAGCGGGGTTAATATACAACTGTCGTAGTACATTCCCGACGGGAGGGTTGTTATTGACAATCGCGCTTAGTAAGTAAAGAAATCTATATTATAAATTACAGGTCCTACTGATTGCAGGGTGGTGTGAATAGAACGCCCTGCATCGAGTAGATTGATGTATTATTTATCCCAGAATAGGTGGTAGGTATGTTTTCACCGACCTTTACAATATGAAACCATTCCCGTTCGTGTACTCGATGACGTAATTTTTTTCGGAAAAAATTGCTCACTTATCACTTATCTCGTCTACCAGTCTACATGACATTATTTGTTTTTCCGAAACATTGATGAACTCAACAGTGGAGGTTATCCACCACTTGGCCGCCCTGGTATAAGTAACAGATGGTTACAAGGCTCAAGGCTCTCGCAAGATTCTAATTTTTGTTGTTAAGAACGATGGTGGTCATTTAAAAAAAAACGTCGATAGGTATTGGAATGGATGTTTTCTATTCCACTCCGCGCTTCGATCAAATACTCACACATCTATAGTAGCATGTGTGAGTGTGTGAAGCTCTTGTGTGCGTTGTAGCGCGCTCATGTTGATTCCTTGCGTTTGTCGCCTTGCCAGCTTTGACCAAGTACCTAGTTGGCAAGAAATAAAATAAAACTCGAAAATAATAGAAAATGTTTCTCCGTTAGCTGCATCACTCCAATATTTTGTCACGAATTACACATATAGGATATCGGTGAGTACCTACTAAACTATTCATAAACACAACCAACTAAAATAATTTATGATGAATGTCGGTGTGAAAAGTGTATAATTACCCCTCTATACAGAGTCTTACTAAAATATTTTATAATGTACTAGCTGGTCCCGGCATGCGTTGCTATGCCATTTAATAAAGAAATTGTTTCTCCCTGAGTGTCCTTTCCAATTCGTCCCGTTCCCCTTCCGCCTCCCCTGCTTCTCCTGCGTCCTCTTCCCCTCTCGCGTTCCCATTCCGTCAGCTCCACCTTCCCTCTCCCCACTTTACTCCCCCCTCCTTCCCCCGTCCCGCTAACCAACCTTTCGAGTTCCCTTCCCCCCTCACGCGTCCCCTTCCCCTCCCGCATTCCCCTTCCACCTTCCCCGCCTTCCTTCTTCCCTTTCCCGCTCCCTCGTCCCGCCAACCCTCCTCCCGCGTTCCACATATTCAATCCCAGTACATTAGTTTTTAAACAGTCCGCGTGCCACCTTTTACAATTTTTATTCAAATTTCCATTTTTTATGTATATTAAATTTGGTACCTAACATAGGTACCTATTTCAAACATCTAAAATTCTTGATTCGATTCAAACTTTTAGGGGAGTACCTACTTTAAATAAATTTATCAACTTACAGATTTTCAAAAATAGAATCCTGATTTAATTCCATCATTGTTTTGCAAAATGTCATTCTCAAACACGCAAACTGTCAAACGTGTTAGGTTTTCTGAAATTATCCAATTTTTTACGCAATTTTCTTAATTTTTCTCTCCGTAAGAACCATCCTCGTACTTCAAGGAATATTCTAAAAAAAGAATTAGCGAAATCGGTTCAGCCGCTCTCGAGATTTGCGCTTACCAACAAATTTAGCGATTCATTTTTATATTATAGATGTGGATTACCGACATATTACGAATTATTCTACTAGAATTAAATAAATAAATAACTAATTTTAAAGTTTTCACTATATTTGCGTTTATAAATATGCAGTCAAACACACTACATCGAATTATTTATTGCGAAAAACTCGATAATGAATTGTTTGGTTTGCCAAATATTCTGTACATTGATTATTCTCTATGACACATTGATTATTATTTAAAATCAGTATTAACCTCTCAGGTCTCGGGCCTGTTTTTTCGAAAGGTCAAAGTATATCCGCTTTCCAATAAATTCCAAACAAATTTTATATTTCTGAACGCATCCAAAAACTAAAAACTGTTTTTGAAAGATGATGAAATACGCTTTCAAATTCTAAAATTCGAAATTAACATATAATTTTGGATTTTTTTTAATGAAATAAAAAAAGGTTTAAAAATAGCTCACCTTACGTTTTTTCTAATTAAAATTACGAGAAAAGCTATGAGAAAAGCTATAGTTGGAGCAGTTCCAGAGTGGAAGATACTATCAGTATCGCCCTGGTGTAAGACCACCATTCAGAATTGAAACGTTGCTTGAAAATGGCTTTAGCCGTGTTTAGTGACCAGATCTGAATAGCCAGGTACTTCCCAACCTTCCTCTGCCCCACCTCCTTCCCCTCCCCACTACCTTCAGCCTCACAACATACCCCAATTGGGGATGCCATAGTCTCACTGGCTCCAGACGGGAGAAGTTGAGATTCTTGTGCGGTATTCACTGTAAAAAAAAAAAGTAAATTACAGAAAAGAGCAAGAAAACACGGCACAAAGTGATAAAGTTAAAAATCTGAAAACAAAATGTTCGTTATACTATTGCAAGTCGGAGAAGTATACTAATGATCCAAATTTAGTAAGCGATCTTCAAGATTGTGGAATATGGACTGATATTCAACAATTATTGTTGTCTCTAATAGCAAATGCAGAAAGTCTTATTATTAACGCGACAAATAACACTGTGGAGCAATTCAACAACGTTATTGTCAAATTTATAGGCGGAAAAAGAGTAAATTTTACAAAAAGGGGATCATGCCAAGCAAGGTGTTTTGGAGCAGTAACTTCGTGGAATAGTGAAATGGCAACCCACTAACCCTGGCAACTACACGAAGCATTTTATAGAAATAAAACCACGTTCGAGGGAGACAACACAGAGGTGTCGAAAAAGAAAACTAAGGTATAACGAAAACACGACAGAAAAAAGAAAAAAAGTTGCAGGGCCTGATGAACATTAAGGTCAATTGGAATTAGAACCAGATATGTCACCTGAATTATTTGAAACGAAAAGAGAGGAATTTATCAGAGAATTATCTCCATCGAATAAGGTAGAACTTGAACGGAATACGGTGGACCAAAGCAATAATAATTTGTAAGCTACGGCCAAAAACTTCAGTTGCGAGAGTATTAAACTCGTTACTGTACTCGCCATTTAAAGGAAATATGGCCACAAATTGTGGGAAAGAAAATGAAAACTAAGCAACTGAGCAATTTACAAAAGAAACAAAACTAGAGGAATTCCCTGTGGACTATGTTTCGATGAAAACAAAAACTTTTTAGCAGCAAGTCCGGATGGCCTTATCGGCAAGGATTCTATAACTGAAGTTAAATGCCCATATAGTATAGCAAATATGTCACCCGATGAAAGAATTGAACAAAAAAAAATTGATTACCGTAAAATTGAAGACAATCCTTTAACATTAAAACGGAATCACAATTACTTCTACCAAATACAAGGACAGTTACATATTACTCGTCATAATTACTGTTATTTTGTTGTGTGGGGTCCTAAGGGTTTGCTGTATGAAACAATTGAAAGGGACGATTCAATCTGGCGAAATTCGAACCTCTGTTAGAAAACTTCTCCACCAAAGCCTTTTACCAGAAATAATTGACGGTCGCATACCAAAAAATTTACCGGCGAGAGAAGGATCTAAATCGTAAATTGTTTCAATTTCATTGTCTAGTTGTAAAATATTTAAAATTTTGTAGAATAAAGCGTTTACAATAAAAAAAAATTCAATTAATCACTGAAGGCAATGTAAGCGACTCTCAACCGAAAATTTGAAATAGATTGTTTTTAAACATAAACCCCACATTGGAGGCCCCGAGAAAAATAATCGCTCAGGGACTTTGTTGGAGAAGTTGTTGGACATCATTGGAGAAGCTGTGTGGAGGGCAATCTTAGGAAAAGGAAGGAGAGGAAGTTCTGGGTAGCGAAAAGGTAGGTAAAAGTATGAAATGATGGTGGAGAGTCCGGCTACTCCGGCTGTAGAGATCAAAAGATCTCCCTCTTCCAGTTTCTCCCGATCCGGCCCGCCACGCAGTAAGTGGACAAAATCATCCGCCTCCAAAACCCATCCAGACCTTACCCGTGAACCCGGGAACCCATGCTCAGTCACCAAACATAGCGGACCACTTGGGGTGACCAAGTGGCGGAGGTGTTGGTTATCCAATAAATGGTTCCCGGGGCGATGGTACCTATAACGCCTCCCAAATTGAATATTTATTATAGTACTTGACATAAACAATTTTACTTTGGCACAATTTTAGTATGAAAGCTCGATCAGTATCGGTATACCGCGATAAGTCACTAAACAGAAAAAAACGAATAAAAAATATTTATTACTCGGGGAAAGACAACACTAGTCTACCGATAAAATTCGTTACATCACTACTTCGCCTTGTATGTATTTGTCAAAACCCTCGTTCCCCGGCTCCCCTCAGGCGAACTGAGTGAAAGGGACAACTGCACATCGGGCCGAAAATACCTAAATAAAATCTTCAAAATCAATGTTCTGTATTCCCATGGAACTAGGATTGCATCCATACTCTTAGTGTATTCCCCATTTTTCTTCTCCAAAACTGAACCGATTTTAAATTTTTTTCACTTACTATATTAGAAGAAAATATTCTATGTCGGTACTTTTTGCTTTTTTAAAAAATAAATTGTTTAGTTTGTATACTGAACGTCTTTTGTCGGCGTTTAAACCAGGCAATTTTATTCATTTTTGGAAGGTCCTAACTTCTATAAGAAGTAAATTATCAAAAAAAAAAAAACAAAACGTACCGACACGCTAGTGGTCAATATCTATATTATGTAAAAAAAATTGCTCTAGGGTCAAAATTCAGAGAGATAAACGGGGAATACGTTTGTATGGAAAAAAACGCCGCCCGCGTTCCCTCTTAAACGAAGCTACATTTATTTATTTTGAACTAATCTAGACGTCCAGTGTCCCTGCATACTTGGCTGAACTCAACAGTATTTAATGAAGAACTATTTGATGACAGATATGTAATATTTGGAAGAGGTCGTGAGTCAACCAAATCTGTGACTAAAGAAGGTGGCGGAGTTCTAGCCGCCGTTTCTAAAAAACTTCTTGTGTCAAGAAAAACTAAGTGGGAGAGTGAAAATGAAGATTTGTGGATTATGATCAAGTCTAATTCTCATTCCAACACGCTCATTTATATTTGCGTCCTTTATTTTCCTCCTTATGTTTTTAGCTGTTTGAGACACATTCTAAGTAAAGAACTACTGAGAATGACGTACTTCGCATTCTGTCAATCCATAATCCAATATGGTATAATAGGATGGGGTGGCGCCTATAAAACCGACACAATCTCTTTACATTGCGCAAAAACTAATAATTAAAATAATATTAAAAAAATCATTTCTTTATCCATCTGAACTAATATTCAAAGAATTTAAGGTCAGAAAATTAAATACTCTCTTCCTGTATCATTCAACCTTACAAGTTTACAAAGAGGATATCCTAAACAAATCCATACCTTTCAAAAACACAGTAAATCTCAGGCAAAAATACATGTTACCAATTCCCATTTGTAAAAAAACTTTGGGTCAACAAAACTATAAATACTTAGGAACAAAGTTCTTTAATAATTTACCAGAAAATATAAGATCCCTTAAGGACAGTTTCAGAAATTTCAAAACACAGTTAAAAAAATATACTGAAAACCTTAACTAAAAAAAATAATAATAATTAAAAAAATATATACGTATACACACATATGTTTCTCTTATTCTTAATATAAACTAAATTTAAAAAAAAATCAAAATAACCTAACAAATAATACTTCCTCCCGTACACACAAGCATTTGCTTATTATGGGAGAACATTTTTAAAAAATATGTATATTTGTATTTAATAATTGTATTAAGTTTTTTTTTATATACTTTCATTATATTTATGTATGTACTGTACCAAAAAAAAAATCAATTTCAATGTAACTGTTGACAAGTATTGCAATCAGATCGAAAAATTACAAGATCTGTATTTAAAGAATACAAAATCAAATTCACAGTTTGTTTTTATTGGTGATTTCAATTTGCCTTAAATTAAATGGTTACCCGACACTTCATTTAAGAATGTACTTTCACCGTCTAATTATAAAAGTCAGAAAGCACATAGTCTTGTCAACCTTTCTTCAATTTGTAATTTGAGTAAATTTAATTATGTATTACATAAAAATTAAAATGTGTTAGACCTTGTTTTATCTGATAAAATTAATACAGATCTACATATAGCGCAGGACTTAACTAAATTAGATAATTATCACCCCTCATTTGAAATCAAGGTAAAACAAAATAGAAATCATTTCTTAGAAACTAATAAAAATGATTCAAAGTACAACTTCAGGAGGGGATGCTATGATGAATGTCTATTAGTTGTTAATAAGGAACTTCAGTGAAAAATATTATGGCTTTAAAAAAATATGTTCATATAGACCAAGAAACGCTGATTCTGAATATATAAGTTTTATTTCATAATATTAAACGCAGAGTTTTTAAAAAATTATTAAAAAGTGCATTTTTAAACCTCTTCTCAAAACACAGCGTTAAGTTGGCATTACTGAAATGGTTAACGGTGACGTCACTGTTAACCTGTCACCTGGTGATAGTGTGTATTGTATTGTATTGACATTTGAAATGACTTGAAGTGCACACCTACCTATGCAATTCAACTTTCCTGTTTTTGGTTTATTTTCGCACTGTTTATAGAGATTTAGGTAAATAATAGTTATTGTGTTTATTGAAACATAATTTAGGCCCTCAACAATTTACGAAAAGGGCTATATTTGCGGACAATCTGCAATAATTTTTGTCTATTTGAGGTTAAAGTCGTGTCATATTTTGACATTTGGTTCTGTATTTTCAAATTGTTTTTAGTATAGGGCTTTTTATACAAGTTGTTACACACTCGTCATGATCAGTGTATTATAAATACCAGTGTTTCTGTATGTATTATACATAAAACAATGTAGGTACCTACAAAGTAACGCCTGACACAAAACACGATGTCACATGTATTTGCAATGAAAGAGATGATTTGTTGTTTTTATATTGCACTTTTATTAAATACAATAACAGTAGCGGTGAAATGTGGACATTTTACCAATGTTTTTCTATATTAAAAGCAGTTAATCTTGAATAAAAAACACACCTCACACCTAAAAGTCATTACAAAGCATTCCGCCATGACCGCCATGATTCTTCTGGCTTCTGGATTCTTCATTCAAACAGGGATGTTCTGCCCAAAAAAATTATTTCCCTAGATTTCGAAGTGAAATTTCCCTAGAATTTCACATTAACGCAATTACCTACGTAGTCACCTGATTGTGTAACACTAATCCTGTTATATGTTAATTAATATGATAATTAATTGGAAAGTTATCGGAACTTGGTAAATATACTAATAATACTGTGATTTTCCAAATAAAACACTTTTTGCTACGTGAAGTAATAATTTAAAAGTACGAATACACTCACCACTGAATTCCAAATTAAAAAAAACACTTTACAAAATAAAAATCATAAGCAACCCGCCGCTCATTTGTACCAAGCGTGGTATTTTGAAACCCCCCCCCCCCCCCCCAGAACGTGTCACGTAGTATGGGTACGTTCCCTAATATCATTTTGAGTTCTCAGTGTTAAAAATAACATTGCATGTAAGTACATGGACAATAATTAAGATTCATAGGAATTCCAAAAAATATATAAACGTATATATATATATATATTTACGCACCAGATTTAAATGTCCGGGTTTAATTTTCCCCACAGGAAAAACTAAACCCTTTCACACACTTCCCAAATGATCATCTGGTCAATCCACGTTATGCAATTGCACTATATGTATTAAAATTACAAAACAATACAAGAACAACATGTCAACCTACCAGAGACCAGATGGGAAAATAATTCACCGACTCCAGATATTTTCATATCAGAGGGTTCGGCTCTGTGGAATTCCTAATTGAACCTATAAATCCTACTGATCCCTCAATATAAATATTTAAAAAATCTTTTGTAATCCTACATGTATTTAAAATTACCGATTTTTGCATTTTTATGTATAAATTCTTTGACAAATCTAATACGCCTAAATTTTGAATCAGAGACCTAGGTATAATGCCAGTAGCCGAAATAACAAATGGTAATATTTTTATATTCCGAGAATGCCAAATTCTTTTAATCTCATTTCCTAAATCTGTGTATTTTCTAATTTTTTCAGAAACAGTTTTTTGAATATTACAGGAATTTGGAATAGCTACATCAATGATATAAGTTATTTTTTTAATTTTGTCATGTAAAACTATATCAGGTCTATTATGACTAATTGTTCTGTCTGTTAGTATAGTTTTATCATAATATATTTTATAAAATTCATTTTCTAAAAATGAATTTGGTTCATATTCATAATATGGTACTATATAACGGCAGTCAATCAAGTTATGTTTAATTACCAAACTTTGGTGGATTATTTTTAAAACCTGATTGTGCCTAAATGTATACTCGGACGGCGCTAATATAGAACATCCCGATATAATATGTTCTATAGTTTCCGGAAAAGCCAAAAATTTTCTACATAAATCATCAATTTGATTTATATCTTTGATTATATGCTTCCTATAATTTTTAGTATTAATGACTCTATCTTGAATGGCAAGCATAAATCCTTCTATTTCTGCGCTCAACTCTCCAATACTCAACCATTTGTTTGACGAAAGTTTGTCAACATACGTTTGGTTGAGATAATTGAAGTGTTTTGCATGAATAATTTTATTTGACCAGGAATCTAATAATTCCTGGTTAGTATTTATAAGAATGTTGGCATTCTCGTCATATAAATTTAAAGGTGTAATGTTTCTATCTGCCTTACAAATTATTTTGTGCATTTCTGAGCTATTAGCTTTCCTATGGAAAAAATTTCTAAGCATTTCTACCTGATTGTGTTTCAAAGATGTTATTTTGACTACACCTCTACCTCCTAAATTTCTAGGTAAATTAATTCGTTCTATAGCTGAATTTGGATGATGGCAATTAAACTTTGTTAACGTAGTTCTAATTAATCGTTCTAAACTATCTAAATCTGTATTGGACCATTTAATTATGCCAAATGAGTACGTTAATAAAGGTATTGCCCAAGTATTTATTGCTTTTACTAAATTTTTAGCAGATAGATTGCATTTTAAAATTTTTCTGATCCTAGTTTGAAATTTAATCCTAATATCATTTTTAATACTAGTGTGATCTAATCTATTCGATTGCGGGTATCCTAAATATTTATAAACCTCATCCCCTTTCATACTTTTAATTTTGAAATTTCTAAATATACCCTCGTCTCCATCTACAATTTTGCCTTTCTCTATATGGATCGTTTTACATTTATCTAAACCAAAAGTCATTTTAATATCATCTGAAAAAATTTTAACTACCTTAATCATTTTTTCTAAATTTGATTCAGAATTTGAAAATAATTTTATATCATCCATATATAATAGATGTGAAACTATACTACTCTCTCTTGTATTACCCTTAATTTTTATTCCAAACTTGCTTTTAATTAACATTTTAGACATAGGATTCAATGCTAAGCAAAACCAAAGAGGACTCAATGAGTCTCCTTGAAAAATCCCTCTTTTTATTGAAATGCCCGGTACTACTATTTTCTTACCTTTTAAATTTACTAGTAAATCTGTATTCCAAAAGGACATAATATTTTTCAAAAAGCTAATTATAATTGGGTTAACTTTATATATTTTTAATATTTTGATTAGCCACGAGTGCGGGACACTATCAAAAGCTTTTTGATAATCTATATAACAAGTATGTAAATTACGCTTTTGATTTTGAATTTGTTTTAAAATTAAAGAATCAATAACTAATTGTTCTTTACATCCCATATGTTTTCTGCGACAACCTTTTTGTTGTTCAGATAAAATATTTTTTTCATCCAAATGAGTATATATTAAATCTGTCAAGCAAGAGGTTAAAATTTTGTATATTGTCGGTAGACATGTAATGGGTCTATATTGAGAGGGATTATTAATATTTTCGCTTTTAGGTAACATATAAGTAATGCCCTTAGTTAGAAAATTCGGAAAATTTTGAGGTTGTTTGACAAGTTTTGAAAGATTTTTTGCAAAAAGAGGATGTAAAGTAGTTAGACGTTTGTACCAAAAATTATGTATCCAATCGCAACCCGTGGCTTTCCAATTATGAGTATTTTTTATAATTTTGGCTAACAATTCAACCGATATATCAGAAAAACTCATTTGTTCAATGTCTGAACAATTGAGTTCTTCATTTTCTATCCATGAACCTGCCTCATTATGTTTTATATCTTTACTCCAAATGTTTGTCCAAAAATCGCGCATATCTGATTCAGATGGCAACGGAATATTATTATTCGAAATAATATTTTGTTTATCATCAAGTTTGGAATAAAATATTTTCTCATTTTTTTGAAATAATCTATTATTATTTCTTTTATTATACGTATAATTATATCTTTTTAATCTACTAGCTTTTACACCTAATTTTTGTTTTAATAAATCTAATAAATCATTGATTATATTTTCATTATTATTACTACCAATGTTATAACCAAATTTTCTCCCAATTTCATCTACATGTCTCAAAATATTTCTACTTTTATTCCCATTTTTATATTCAATTACTCTAGCTATACTACTTCTTAAAAATACTACATCATTTTCTAATCTAATCTGCCATTCTGGTTTACTATAACTATATGATCTATCATCAGAGGATGTTAATTTAACTCCTAACCTAGTACATATAGTGATAGCACTAGCGTACACTAACGTATGAAGATCTAAAAAACTAATATCGTCAAATATTATTTTTGGTAAAATTAAATTATTTAATTCAGAAATTAATTTAGATAATTTTTTTGACGTATGCAATTTTGGTAATTTTGGTCTAACTGTGGGCTCTATATCTATATATCTATTAATATTATTATGAAGCAAGTTAGCTAATTCTATTACATTATCATCTAGTAAGTTTAAATTTGCAATGTTGATTTCCCTAAGATTATGAATAGCGTCTAAGTTATTTGAATCTACTGTAATATCATTAGATTCTTCTACTAGAATATTATCTAAACTGTCTTCATTCAATGTATCTGATATAACATTACTACTCGTATTAATTTGTTCTAAATTATTCTCTAATTGCAATCTATCTCCTATTTCCTTTTTTATCTGATTTAATGTTACTAAAAGGATTAAATTATTTTTGAAAATTGCCCTTTTTTGGTCAGCTAATCTTTGTTAGTTTACTTGGGCAACCGGATAATTTTGTGAGAAAAGTAAATGTAATTTTTTCCTATACAATAACATATCTGTTTCTAGTTTCGTCACATAAAAATATAAACGTACGATGAACATATTGACATCGTTCGTCCATTTCATTCTCTGCCTAGGAATACCTGCTTTTGTTTTTTGTAACTGCAAGACATACTTCTTTGTTAGAAATGGATAAATTGATATCAGTGCTGATGATGGCAAGGTTATCTTGTGTAGATTTCTTTTTCCTAAATCCAAATTGGGATGGAGAGAGAAGATGATTACTCTCGACAAAAAATTCTAACCGGTTTTTAATTAATTTTTCATAAATTTTACTAAGGGTGGATGAAAGAGCAATTGGCCTATAGTTGGATCCAGAATTGGGTGATTTGTTTAATTTTAGAATTGGGATAATTATTTGAGAACTCCAGTCATCAGGTATTATGCCAGTCTGGAAGATTTTATTTAAGGTGCTTAAAAAGTGATTTAGAACATTATCATTACTATTTTTGATAATGCTATAAGGTATACCATCTCTGCCTGGAGATGAGTCCTTGACTGTTGATAAACAATTTTTTAATTCAATTACAGTGAATGGAGAGTCAAGCCAATGATCAGACATAGGAGTGTTGTGGATTGGAGTTATTTCATCTAAGTTAGGTACAGAAGGGGGGGCAATTTTGTCCAAGAACTCGTCTATCCATTTAGAATGAGAAGCTCGAGGAGATGTTGGACTGAAGGAGGATCGAAATCTTCGAATCATAGACCAAACTTCCGAAATTGGAGTGTTCGGAGATACTGAACTGCAGAAGTTGTACCACCCGGATTTTTTTTTTGACCTCAATACCCTTTTGGCATTGGCTTCGGCATTTTTGTATATGAGATAGTTCTCCATAGTCATATTGTGACGATAGGAAAGAGATTTAGCTTTCCGAATTCTCACTACTTTGGAACATTCCTCATCCCACCAGGGAGTTGGAGGGAGTTTTTTGAGAGATTTGGTTTTAGGGGGAGGATTTGATTTATTGATTGCAGTTACGAGCATTGATTTGAAGTTATCGTAGTCATCTTTGACAGATAATGTATCGGTATAGGATAAATTTTGTATAAACTTATCCATATGTGAGTTAAATTCGTCCCATTTGGTGTGTTTTGTTTTAATCTTTGTCGAAATATGGGACTTGTCTGAATGGAAAGAAGTTTGATAAGTGATGGTGATCGGGAAATGATCACTGGAGCAAGGGTCGGGGGACACCACCCACGAGGAGAGAGGTGCCAGATTAATAGAGCATATGGAGAGATCCACTGCACTGGGGTTTGTGTTGGGGCGAGAGATTCTACTAGGAGATCCGTCATTCAAAAGAAAAAGGTTGGATTCATCTAGGAAATCCATCACACTTCGACCGTCTCGATCACAGAAAGCAGAACCCCAGACGAGGGAATGGGCATTAAAATCACCCAATAAAAAGAAAGGAGGGCTTAGTTGACGGACAATTTGCAACCACGCTTGTTTATTGAAGTGCGATGTTGGGGGAAGATAGATAGAAACAAAGGAAGTGTCCTTTATTTTAGCTGCAACCATTTGAAAGTCAGCATTGGGGGGTTTGATATTATTTATTGGGAAAAACGGAAGGGATTTTTTAATAAAAAGGGCAGCACCACCGCCCGTACCTTCCGGGCGATCATCGCGGAGACAGGAGTACCCTCCCACATTAAAGTGGGTGGATGGAGTAAACCATGTCTCCGAGACAGCAGCCACAGAAACAAGGTTTGAATTTAATAGGTTAAGAAGGTTTGATTTGTTAGAAATAGCACTGCGGCTATTCCACTGAAGAATTCTGACATCTTGAAGAGCCATTTTGAATAAATGATTTTAATGTGGAAATAATAGAAGCAGCGTTGGACGGTAGATTAGTTTGAGAAGAAATTAGGTCAATTAGAAGCATAATAAGAGTTTGAATAAATGAAGAATTATCTTGGGAGAGTTGTTCAGAAAGCTTTTGATAGTTTGTTGAGGATGAATTATAATTGTTTGCGCACCCATTTGTGGCATGTGAAAGAGGAGAACCATTGGGATTTAAGAGAAGTGAGTTGTGTTGTTGCTGATCGTATCCACGAGCCTGTTTAGAGATAGGGTTTTTGTATGTGAATTTTGTTGAACGGGAAGATGTTGAGGAGGAGGCGAGAGGGTTGGATGAAGAGTTACTGGATAAAACCTCGGAAAATGATTTTTTGACAGGCGGGAATAATTTAGAAGCCTGCAGAAAAGACAAGTTCTCAGAGGCCATAGAAATTTTTATATTTTTTTGGCGAGATTGTTCGGGGCAAGAAGAGTTAATGGCGGAATGAGCGCCTAAGCAGTTAAAACATTTAGGTGAAGAGAGAGAAGAACATTGGTCAGCCGAGTGGTTTTCTCCACATTTGAAACATCTGGGAGGGGATCTGCATGCAGCTTTGGTATGACCAAAACGACAGCAGTTGTAACATTGAGTGGTGGGATAAGTGTACATTTCAACTGGTAAGGAGTTGAAAAATAAATAAATATGGGAGGGAAGAGATTGTCCTTCGAATGTGATGACGACAGATTGGGAGGGCTTCCAGGAAACGATGCCCTCAGAGGTGTCCTTATAATTTAGCCTCCTGGCTTTTATGGGATTGCCATTATGTTGGGGGGTTGAAAGTGAGGACAGGATTTCTGGAATGGACAGATCGGTCGAGATACCCCTGACCATGCCCATTCGAGTGACATTGAAAGTTGGGATGTACGCCTTGAATTTAGAATTTGATGAAATAAATATATTTTTGATAAAGTTGTTGGCGGCTGAACCTGACAGGAATTCAACAGAGATTCGGAAGCGACCCTCGGCTTTAACACCTCCAGGTTTAATCGAAAGGTTCTTGTTATTTGAAAGAAATTTACCAAATTCCAGAGGATGGATGGTTTTACCTTGTTCAGTTTTTTGCGCATATACAATGTAGGGGCCACGGGAATGAGTAGAGTAAAAGATTGTTGGAGGAGGTTGAGGAAGAGCTGGAGGGGACTGAGAAGACAAAGACGAATCATGTTTTTTTGGGGAAAGGGGACTAAATTTTCTTTTTTTAATTGAGGTTAGGATGACAGATTCATTGTCTGAAATGTTTGAATGTTCTGAAAAGTCTATTTTATCTGAAATGTCTCCATCTGGAGGGTCAGGAGGGGGATCTGGGGGCTTTGTAAGGGGTACAGGAGGTAAATCCTCCTCCATTGTTCAAAAAATTACAGCTAATATAAAAAGTTACAGAAGTAAAAAAAATTATATAAATATCTGAAAATGAGCAGCAAGAAGTGACTCCTGGAAGATCAGGGGGGAGAAGATTCCAACACACTAAACTTTTTACAGCCAAAACACAATAAAAAGATTGGTTAAGAATATTTTTTGAAAGAGCAAAACAAAAGAACTGATGATAGCCAAATGTTATTGTTGCGATCTCCAAAATGACAACTTAAAAAGTAAAAAACACTATCGGTGGGTGAAGACCACCATAGATACGGTGCGTTTCTGGGAGTCTTTAAAAATTAAAACTTTGACAATTATTTTAACTATTAAAACTAACTATAAAAATAAAAATAAAAATGCAGTTATTTAAGTTTGAAGGTCTTTATTCATTAAAAAAAAATTTTAAAAATTGGACTGGAGTTCTCTATTTTTTTAAAATAAAAATGTGAATAGTATGGTTGTCTTGTTTTATGAAAAACTGTGGGAAATAATTGACAAAATTAAAAAAAAATATGTTCCTAAATCAAAAAACCAATACCCTGTCTGCAGGGCTGGGCAAAATAAATGCTTTGCTGTAATTAAAATACAAATTACAAAATGCTTTTTCGCATGTCTTTAAAATACGAAATACAAAATACTTTCAAGTCGTGTATTTAAAAAACAAAATACAGTATTTTAACCACTTTTTAATTTCAAATACAATATACAAATTACAAAATATATTTAGTTTTGGTAGAACCTTTGGTTGCTATAAAGTGCCCTTATCTAAGGGTGCGTTTCCATAGAAGCAAAGCTGAGCAGAGTGAAACAGACGTGATACAAAAATTATTGCTCAGAAGACACATCTCGTCTCCGCTCGACTTGTAAAGTTTTGTGGTATAGGTGTTAGATAATAATAATTATTGTTATAATAACACTAGCTGGTTCCCGGCATGCGTTGCAATGCCATATTCAAAGAAATAAATTGTTCCTCCCTGCATGTCCTTTCCCGTGCGTCCCCGTTCTCCTCCCGCATCCCCTTCCCCTCCCGCGTTCCCCCTCCACCTTCCTCGCCTACCCATTCCCCTCTCCCGCTCACCCGTCCCGCCAACCTCCCTCCCGCGTTCCATAAATTCAGTCCCAATACATTAAATTTTTCTAAACAACTCGCGTGCCAGCTATTACAATTTTTTAATTCAAATTTTAATTTTTCACATTTTTTACAAATATTCATTTTTGTATATTATAAGAACAATCAATCAAATCTGGTACCTAACATAGGTACCTGTTTAAAATATGTATAATTTAAAAAATCAATAGACAATTCTTTTGTTACAAAAAAAACAGCTGCCTGCTAAATTCAATTTCATCAAACGCGCGAACTGTCAAACGTGCGAAGTTAAAATAGTCGTCAAGTTTTTTGAAATTATCCAATTTCTGCGTAATTTTATTAATTTTTCTTTCCGTTGTCACGATAATAATTATTACGTAGTGATAATAATACGTAATTATTACGTAGTGATAATAATTAATTCGCAGTAATAATTATTATTACGTAGTAATAATTATTTTCCTGACTTAATAAACCTTCACCGGTCCCCTTACTTTAATTGGTTAATCGCCGTATTTTAGATTTTTTTCGATTGGCAACTGTATTGATAAATTTCCGGCGTTACTTTTTGAATTATGAAATGAATATGCGTATGAAACATACATCAATGAATTACAGGTAATTCAAAATAAGATAATCAAAAAACTATTTCACTACGAATCCAAAACATCCACAAAAAAATTATATTTGGAAACAAAACTGCTAACATTAAGAAAGCTATACGAGTACAATATATATGTCCTTATATACAAAATAAATAATAAACTCATACATACAAACACAGAATTCATTAAAACGTCCCAAGTACACAAACATTTTACACGACAACACGATAACATACGCTTAAACACCATTCATACTAACTACGGTAAACAATCAATTAGTTACGAGGGAGGCAATTTATATAATTCCCTTCCAGATGATATCAAAAACGAAAAAAGTGTGTGCAAATTCAAAAAAAAAATGTTCATGTTAATTCACAAAAAACAAAGTAGTGATAGTGAATAATATCGTATGGTGATATAATATCATGTAAATGTTAATATTGCAATCTAATGTAATCTAAGGTTATGAAATGTAAAAACTATGTAATATAATGTAAAAAGTACATAATTCAATATTCTAGTTAAGTAAGTGAAAATGTTATTTTCTTTTTTACTGGAATAAAAACTTATGAAAAAAAAAAAAAATTACTGCCGTTCCGGGCGCCCGGCGTTATTTTATTTTTTTTTCATTTTCTAGATTCTTATGTATCTTGAGGAGATGAATCATTTAAATTTACTGAATTTAAAATTAATGTTCTTTATACAAATAGAACGGCGTCATATGCGCCTTGCAATTTTTACCTCATGTGGGTATTTAAAAATAGTACCTGGCTATTATAGAGGTCATGTGTTTTGTCGGTAGGGAAAAATTGTTATGTAAAAAACCCTACTAAAATTGCATGTTTCGCTTAGCTCTACAAAGCAATTGAATTTAGCCCGGGAAAAATATATACATACGTGTGTGTTTGTGTTATGTTGGGAGTGGGAAGGAGTCGGTCATGTCCTTTTGTTTGGAGCTCCTCCGCATTTGCCTTTGGTAATAAGGAAACCATGAAAAACCTTATCCGGGAGGAGTCGGCCGACAGTCAACATGAAACTGTGCGGCCTTCAGTGATTTCAGTAGATGAAATCCTGCATTTTGTGGTGATGGGTGTGGGTGTCTGTTTTTATGTGATATATACTTTATGGGAATTTTTAGGATAAACTTACATACATACAGATAAAATAAATATTATTATATAAATATATAAATAAATATATAGACATAAGTTGTGGGGAGGGGTCTGGTGATTGGGAATACCTACCGATCGCTCAGTCATCCGCGTCTGACTCCGGGTTGTGCCAAATGTGATTAAGGTCCATCAGAATATGTTTGGGTAGTCTGTGTTTATACCTGAAAGGGAGATCGCTAGGTGCATTGTATTGACCGATTTCTTTGATGAGTTTATTTTTACTATGTTGAAGTGACTTGTAAAATCGGTCGGTCAGTCTGTGTGTGCATTCAAATAAGGTCGGTATTTCTTCTCTTGCATGTAGTTTTTTCAAGTTTGTTCTGAGTCTTGTGTTGTACGTGATTTTAATGCAGAGATTAGAGAAGTCTGTAGTTTTGTGTGGTCAGAGTGGGAGATGCTGCCCCACACGGGGATAGCATGAGTCAGTACCGGTCGAATGAGCGAGTAGTAGATCAGGAGTTTGGTTCTGGGAAGTAGCGGACTTCTTCTGTTGAAGATTGGCTTCATCGCGCCGACTGCCTTTCTGGATTTCACGTGCATCTTGGCTACGTGAGATTTACACTTGAGACGTGAGTCCATTGTGAGGCCCAGGTAGACGACCTCATCTTTCCATTCTAGGACGTGTCCTCCCATTTCGATGTTGACGTCTGGTGTTCTTATTTTATTTTTCCTCGAGTACATAATGACTTCGGTCTTCGCCTCGTTCAGTTTGAGTCGCCATTTTTTGTAGAACTCTACGAGTGCGTCGAGCGCCCTCTGTAGGTATATGGCAGCCATGTCTGCTTGCGTCGAGGAAACGTAAAGTTTGACGTCGTCTGCATAGATGGAAAGGTTGCATCTCTCGTCATGGGGGATGTCGTGCGTGAAGATGTTGAAGAGGTGAGGTCCCAGTAGACTTCCCTGAGGCACGCCTTTTGGAATCTCACGTAGTGTCGACAGCGCGTTCCTGATGAAGACTTGGAAGGATCTGTTCTTGAGGTATTCTTGTATCACTCTCGTTAGGTATATGGGCGTGTTCAGTCTGTGAAGTTTGTGCAGAAGCCCTTTTATCCAAACGGTGTCAAATGCCTTTTCCAAGTCTAGCAATGCAGCGGCGGTGTAGCGATTTTCGTTGAATCTTCTTGCGAATTCCGCTACTCTGGATAGCTGATGGGTGGTGGAATGCCTTTTCCTGAATCCGAATTGTTCGTCTGGCAAAGTGTCTTCGTGGTGTGGTAGAAGTCTGTTGAGAATCACCTGTTCAAATACCTTGCTCAGCGTGGAGAGTAGGCTAATCGGCCGATAGTTTGTCGGCTGCTTCTTGTCCTTGTTTGGCTTGGAAAAGGGCAGCACGGTCGCCGTTTTCCAGATCTCGGGGAAATGTCCGATGGTGAGGCAGGCATTGAACAGTTTGGTGATGAAGATGATGGCTTTCTGAGGTAGATGTTTCAGTAGGATGTTATGTATTTGATCGCTTCCCGGCGCCTTATTTGTTTTCAATCGCCTGATAATGACGGCTACTTCGCTCGGTGTGCTGAAGTGGATATCGGCGGCGTTCGGCTGCTCGGCTTGTTCGAGGTTTCGTAGAGACTCTTCTACTAGTCGATCCGTTTCCGGGTCGGATAGGTCGTCCGTGGCTGCGTAGGCTCTCTCGAATCCATCGGCGAGCGCGTTTGCTTTTTCTTCGAGTGAAAGTGCCAGCCCTGATCCGTCTAGCTTTTTTAGCGGGGAAATCGCGTGATCCTCGTGTCTCAGCGCTTTTGCCATTTTCCATAGGCTGTTGTCCTTTAGCGTGAGTGACGTAACTTTCTTCGTCCAAAGTTCGCGTCTAAGGTCGGTGATCTCTTGCTTGATTTCCCGCTGTAGTGTGTTGTAGGCCGTTTTGAAGTAGCCGTCGCTCGTGTGATGGTAGATGCGTCGCAGGCGATTTTTCTCCTTAATGAGCGATAAGACGTACTCGGGAAGCTTGATCGTGTATGTCTGTTCGTCTTTAAGGGGGATGAAGGTGTCTTGTGCAAATTGGATGATTTCGGTCAGAGTGCTTGCGGCTTCGTCGATCTCTTCCTTTGAGCGCAGGGTTGCCGACGTTAGATGTATTCGTTCGTTAATCTCTTTTTTGAATCCTTCCCAGTCTGCGTCCTTGTAGTTTCGCAGCTTTCTGGGGCTCCTTGAAGTCGTTCCTCCTATACTGAAGCTCACGGGCAAGTGGTCCGACGACAGTTCGTCCAGCGTGCGCAATGGCGAGATGGTCTTGGCGTTCTTCTCAAGTACGATATCCAGAGTGCTTGGGTACATTGCGCGTGCTGTACCCAAGTACTCTGGATATCGTACTCATATCGTACTAGTGGAAAGTCGGTTTGTCCGGCGCCATTATCGTGTAGTTGTGCGTCTGCATATGTGAAAAGAGCGTTTTCCCATTCGCGTTGCCTCTGTAGTTGTTCCAATAATTGTGCTTGGCGTTCAGATCTCCTCCTAAAATGACAATAGGGCGCAAATTAAGTAATTTATCGAGATCTTCTCTTACCAGTAGGTTGGGATGGTTGCAGTAGGCGGCGATGATGGTATGCGCTCTATCCTCTATGTTGACTTCGATAATCGTGGCTTCAGTATGCTTCAACTTCGGAGTAGGGATTCTTGTAGATGTGATGGTTTGACGAACGAATATGGCGGTGCCTCCGCCTGCGCCCTCCGGTCGGTTGTCTCGGTGTACTTCGAAGCCGGGCACTCTCAGGGGAATGTCGGGTTTGAGATGAGTTTCTGTAATGAGAAAAATGCCAATGTTAGTATTGTTTGCCAGAGCGAGCAATTCGTCAATTTTAAAACGGATGCTGTGGGCATTCCACAGGAGGACGTTCACCATCTGGGGATCAGACATTGATGGTGGACGTGATGAGATTCATGAGAATCACAGCCTTCTGGAGCTCGTTATTGCAAACGGCCAGTTGGGGTTGCACGCGGATCAGTCCCTGGAGCAGGGCCATCATCAGGGCGGCGTCATCATCTGCGGCGGTTGCCTCTCTTGCGGGCTTCTGCGTGCGTGGCTGCGAGCGGGGCTGCTCTTGGTGCTGCTCCTCGCGCTGTTGGGGGCCTGAGGCTCCTCCGGCTACGTGGGCCCAGGTGCGTCCATCATTCCTCGTCGTCTGATGCGCATGCGTTAATTGGAATGGTTGCCTAAAATATAAGTTTGTGTGTTCATTGTGTGATAATATCACTTTTACGTGTTAATACCCTTCATAAGAATTGTGTCATTTTTTCTAACCGTGAGCCGAAAGTAGTACCGTGTGTGGAGCGGGATTTATTTTAAATTTTTCTGGAGCGACAGAGAGATCGCCATTTTTTCGAGGCTAACACAACGCCGCGTTCAAATTTTATTGTGAATTATCTACGGAATCGCGGCCGGTGCGTTCGAGATATTTGCGTAAGCAAGGCTTTATGACCAGC
Organism: Limnephilus rhombicus; assembly: GCA_929108145.2. Lineage (NCBI taxonomy): Eukaryota > Metazoa > Arthropoda > Insecta > Trichoptera > Limnephilidae > Limnephilus > Limnephilus rhombicus. The sequence goes on from OV815283.1 coordinate 31,153,396, forward strand.
TACGGTCGTGGCGGTACCTATTTGTGGCGGATGGACGCCCGGCACTGATCTCCGGATGAAAGGTGCGGTACTCGGGGTCTACCGAGTGATCACCGGTACGCTCAACCGGTACACTGGACCTGATGCTGGATCCTGCTCCCTGGTGAGGAGTCCCCATCCTCTAGAGCCTTCCTCGGAGTCTTTCCCGGTTGCTGACCTGGAGATCCCGCATACTCATGGACCTCGTTTCTTCCACACGCTACGTGGTCGTCGGTTAATGTGCGTTCGCGTCAAGTTAGAATTAAAAGAATTTAAATAGTTACATGGTCCGCAGGTATGCTCTTTTCTTTATGTTAAACTTTCTTCTAGCTAAATTCTCACTATGGTTTGTTTCTTTTGGGAATATGAATCCCGGTCCCTTGAAGGGCACCCTTGTATTTAAGAATGTATAAATATAGTAGTATTTGTTACTGTGAGATAATCTCTTTTATTCACCTAGCCTAACTAACCTTACCGGAGGGAAAACTGTATTTTTACTTCCTACCATTCTGAGCAAGTTTTATATGCTCTATATATAAAAAAAGGTACCGAGGAACCTTTATGTTACACCATAAGAACCTTCAACAAAGTATTTGAAAACTTTAAAAAAATAAATGAAATAGGTAAAGTCATTCTTAAGTTATGGCGTGACCAAGTGAAACAAGGATTCATTTTTATATACAAAGATGACATTTACATAGCGCAGTTTTGTGTTATTTCACTTCAAGTGCGCTCCACAGTAATTAACTTAAAAATAATCTAGTATTCAGTCAAATTTATTTATTTATTTAATTTCAACGGTATACATATACCATAAGAACTTATGATTATTAACCTCAATTTATTCCTATAGTGCTTGATCTAACACTACGATACAAAAATGTACAATACAAAGCAATGACAAGTATAATATAATATGATACAAAATGTACAATAACAGTGCTATTATAGCACAGGACAATAATAATAACTAGCATGACAAAAAAAATGTACAGTACATTATAAAGCAAATGATAAGAGAACTACAAATATTCATTAGTAACACACAGGACAATAGGACAATAGTACAGGATTCTAGCGTTTTTAGTCTAAGTATTATCTAAGTCAGTTTATTTTTCATTATCATTCTTAAGATCGCTAGATGTATTTGAAAATGTATTTTGAAGCCATAAGTATTTGAAATACAAAATACAAAATACCTCAGCAGCAGGTAATTGAAATACCAATTACAAAATACATTTTTTGGAAGTAATTGAAATACAAATACAAAATACGTATTCGTATTTCAAATACGTATTTCAATTACAAGTAATTCAAATACTGCCCAGCCCTGCGTGTCTGGTTTAATCAGCAATTGATTTCTCTTCTTAAGAAAAAAAAAATTAGACTTGAGGCAAAAAAACATGGCAATGTTTCAGATTATAAATTCTCTAATTTAAGGAAAATGGCCAAAAAAGTGCAAATTGAATGTTATTAATCATACATCAACTCTGTCGAAAGTGGTCTGCAAGATAACATAAAGGGGTGATTCCATTATCGCGGGTGCAACATTTAGATGCATATAAAGCTTCTTAATAATAAAACAAAAAATATTTTTTAATGAAATTATTATTGGAAGAGCTACATTTTAACATTTTTACTTTTTATTACTATATAAGAATTTTATTAAAATTTTTAAATAGTCAGTGAGGAGATTCAAATGCGATCGCGGGTGCAACCAATTTGGCCCACCCTTTCCAGATCATAAGACAAAAACCCAAAAGTCTGTTAATTGTGATACATTTATTATGTTATGCCTTGATATTTCATAAGGCTTTAAACTATGTAATCAACTAAAAAATAAACAAATATTTATAAAACAAAAACAATCAATGAATTACTAGCTTTTCAACATCAAATTATCGCGGGTGCCACTCGTCTAGTTTAAGTGTATATAAACATCAACAAACCCTGATAGAGGAACGAAATAAGAAATCCAACAATGCTTATTACTAATTAGTAGACTTCTTGGTTATTTATGTTAATTATTTCTTTTCTGTTACGTCAAAATTCGCCGAAAATTCTATGATATACATCCATCAATCCTTTTCAAAAACAAAAATTTGTTTTTTTTTTCTTATTTTGTAGAATTCCTTTTTATATTTTGTAATTTGTAAGAGGTTCCAAGTTGTTACCGTCCCAATCACTTTCTGTTTCATTGGTGGTTTTCGGAGATTTCAAAACCAGTGTGCATTTGAGACGAGACAGTGAGGTTCGCGCCACGGAAATGCTATTGCCGCGCCGTCTTCAGGTTGAAAGAAATGTTTTGATTGAGTCCCTGATTTATTTTTCAGCCTTTCCCATTTATCATCCAACGTGATCATCTTTTTTTAACTACTCTTTTTTAAAATAAAGAAGATGTTTCAGAGAGACTGTGTGCCAAATCATAGAATTTCTATAAAAAAAGAGCTGAATATAATATAAACACACCTATTAAATATAAATCACTAGTAATACACAGCGTATATTTTTATTGAAGGCATAAAAAACAATAAAATATATGATAAATCACACAATAAGGGTAGTTGTCAATGAGTTGCACCCTCGATTCTAACAACACAATCGCGGGTGCAACCAATTTGAGTCAACATTTATATCAATTCAGCTAACTTCATACTCTTAAAAACGTTTTATTCAAGTTTTCCTGTGATTTCTTCTTACTTTTACAAAGTTTCAAAACGTTTGCACTTTATTTCTGTGAAAAACACAAACTTTTATATCTTTTGTATCGCGGGTGCGACAAGCTAACAGTGACTTCTTGTAGTCAATGATGCTTAAAAAATAACAACAAGTACTTACACCTTTCGGCAAATAAGAATAAATTAATATTGTCACTACACGTTTAGCAGTAAAATATAACTTCAAACTATCGGTTACAGCTGTTCCGCGCCAGGGTTGCACGGTGTGATTTTGCAGTTTATATACCGATTCTTCGAATGATAATGTTTCCAAAGGCGCCAAAAATTTCAATATGAAGTAAAATCCAATTTTTTGTATTATTATTAAATATTGACCTTCTTCTTTGCACTGATATCAAAAAAGTAAAAAATACTGCAATTTAAAAATTACTGTCGAGAATCGTCTATAGCGGAATCGCCCAAAGGTATTCTAGTCATACTCAAAATCATTACGAAAAACCAATTGTTTTCCTAAAGTAGGTAATGCATCCTGATGAGATTTCCGCAAACGATGGAGAACACACATAGCAAACATATTCTCCAAATATTTTTCATCTGTTAATACTAATTCGGAATCACCTGATAATGATTCAATGTTAAATATTACTGAACACAACCAAAGCAATCTCGGTAAAATTCATATAAGTGCAGTTGAAATAAAATGTTTTTTGAGTAAAATAGATTCCAATAAAGATTCCGGCCCCGATGGTATTCCACCTTTCTCAGATGTTGTGCCGATTCATTATGTTTACCACTTTTTATTATTTTCAACGAATCTTTAACCTCTGGAATTTTTCCTGACTTGTGGAAAACAGCCCATGTGGTACCAGTATTCAAATCGGATGACCAATCTTTAATCAAAAATTATAGACCAATTAGTATACTATCATGTTTTGTTAAGGTTTTTGATGCATAAAAAAAAATTTCTCGCCGTCCCTTCTCTGCACTAGGCAACATGGGTTACTTCAAATCTTTTGGAATTTTGTGATTATGTGTATAACTCTTTCAATGAAAGATTACAAGTAGATGCTATTTATACCGAATTCCAAAAAGCTTTTGATAAAGTTAACCACTCCATCTTACTTAAAAAGCTTGATCAAATAGGAATACATGGAGACCAATTTCGCTGGGTGAAATCATATTTATGTAACAGAACGCAACTAGTATTTATTAATGGATACAAATCATCCCCTATAAATGTAACTTCTGGGTATCTAGAGCATGGTCGATTGATATAGATTTTATCGAAAATGTCGGTAACCTGTCATCGCTCCCGAGCATGACTGCAGGCTGCTAACGAACAAACAACAGTTCACAACAACTAAGTGTTCCTAATTTATTTGACGTGAATGGTTGTTTGTTAGTTGGTGATCTGCAGTCATGCTCGGGAACGATGACAAGTTACCGACACTATCCGTAAATTCTTTATCGATCGGCCATGCTAGGGACCCTGGTTTACCACTCTTGTGGTAAGAGATCTAGGAATAACTCTGATTCTAAATTCATATTTGATGTACACATTAACGACATTAAGTGCAAATCATTTAAAATGATGGGATTTATCCATAGAATATGTAAACCTTTCAAAGATCCTCTGTCAATTCTAACCCTTTACAATGCCTTAATTAGAAGTAAAGTTGAATATGGGAGCACTATTTGGAATCCACATTACTGCAAATATGAAAACATTGTATAATCAGTTCAAAAAAGTGCTAAGACTGTGTTACGTAGCGCTCAGACACCACCCTACGCCAGTGAGTTGCACACCGCCCGTCCCCCCCGGGCACTCGTACCCCTTCTCACCTCGCCCAAACGCCCCACGCTCTCGCGACCCGGCAACGCGGCCACTCTCGCCCGGACCCCTGCAGCTGTAACCCGTGCCCGCCGCTGCGACAGCACTACGGTTCCGGAACATTCCACAGAATTCACGGAGCCGAATGTGAGACGCTCCCGTCCGCCATGTTCCGTGAGGCCCGAGTTGACCGGCCCCTCTGCCACGCCACCTGATTGCAATGGACTCCCTGTTGGGCGTAGCCTGCCTTACTTACAGGCAAGCGTCCCCCTGGAATGCTCGCCCTGCCGCCACCTGGTACCAGTGAGTAACGCCACTTTCCCCCATTTTTGTTGTGTCCTTTCATGTCCCGCGAACAACAACCGACCCTCAGGGAGGACGCGATTTGAGAGAGATTTGATAGGCTTCCCCCATGTGTAGGTAGTTGATTAGTGTACCTGTGCCTAGTAATTGATTGTAAATGTACTGCCCTGCTATATTTGTGTGTGATCCCGACAATACAAGAAATGTTTACCTTAGACGATCTTTTATTTGACGAGGCGTGACGAGTGTTGGCATATACTATGTACCCTCCCCCCCCCCCCTTTTTTTAGCTACCTACGACCCTTGATGACGAGAGCCCCGCCAGTTCTGCCGACCTATCTGAGCTAGCTTTGAGGCAGAACGTGGGTGCTTCCACCGAGGCACGCAACACTGTCGCCCTCACGTGGGTCATTTTTTTTCTCCTTTTTCCTCAGCACTGTGTACCCATCTTTTCCCCCACGTCCAACACTGGCCACGACGTGAGGTTATTTCTTTTTCCTTTTAATGTTCTGAAGCCAACACTGAGTCAATTGCTTTTCTCTTCTCGTCAATTATATGCCGTATATACCGCCAAAAACAATTACCGTTCCCGCGCATTCCTGTACGGTCTAAAAAACCGCGCGAAATGGTGGCATGGCCCGAGAATGTTCGTTGGGTTACGTAAGCTTATACCTACCATAATGGAGCGACAAAATATTAACATTTTTTTCCCTCTAAAAACAGGCATCCGTTATTATGCAGTATTTTTTTATGAATGATGCAATATTGTTTCTTCTCTTTATCTTCCTCGCAAATAATAGCCACAGTAACTAATTCAAATGCTGGCATGCGTACCCGCCCGTGAAATGAAAATCAAATACGCCCGGACCCCGTGTTGTTTTCTCTCTCAAGAAGTGTGAGCTCTTGTTAAAAAAGTGAAGTTCTCCAAATATTAGACAGTGAAATCAAAACAGTGTTTTTCTAAAGACTTCCCTCGGCCAAGTGTGTATTACCTTACAAAAGTGTCATTTTTACAAAAGTGCTTTGTGAAAATTAAACTAGCTGCCCTTACAAGGAAATCTATGGCCATTTTTTTTCTGCCTAGTATTTTTTTCGTCGAAAAAAGTGTTTGTGCTCGTATAAAAGTGGCTTTTTTCCAAAAGTGCTTTGTGAAAACTAGAATATCCACCCCGAGAAGGAGACCGCTGGCCGTTTTTTTTCAAAATTAAAACACTTTGAAAAATTTTCGACAATTTTCAAAAGTGCTCATTTGGAACACAAAAAGGCTTTTCTGTAAGGACCCCTCCTGGCCGATTTTTTTTCCAGCCCCAAAAAACACTTCAAAACAAAATACGGCGAATTTTTTTAATTTCGGACTTTTTTTAAATTTTTTTTTTGTTTTTTTTTCTTTTCTGCTCTTCGCCCAGCGAAAGAATTTAAGTTGTCACGCCGTCCATCACCTGCACCAAAATGGAATCACAAAGATTGATTATCAAAGTCTTCGGACATAATCACGGACACCTTCAACCTACAAAGGCACCGGTAACATCATACCCGATGCACTGTCAACATAGAAACGATCAACAAGTACATTGGTCACAAGCTATAGGAGCTGTCAAGCCCGAAAATATGTACACCAAGAATGCAAGTACCATACAGAGCGTGCCACCCAGGAAAGCAAAGGCCGACGGTGATGCCTCTCCCGGCAGAATCAACCACTGCCTGACATTACAAAGCTTGCCTAGCAACAAGAATTTGCTTACGTCACCCCCAATTGTACACGCCGGCCACATCCAAATGTCACGGCGTCGTTTGCGACTGTTAACCCCATGGAGACACATACGAAAATTATTATGTGAAAAATACATCGTAAACGAAACATTGGCGACGTTTACACAAAGGATTGAACTCCACAGGATCATTTCTGTAATACCTACTCCCTCGCAGCGTGTACACTACACAAGAGTTACACCCCGAGATAAGGAGATGCGGCATAAGTCCTCAAGCGTGAGGCAGGTCTCGGGTGAGCTTTCGGGCGAACTCTTGACAATGTTTTGTAAATAAATAAACATGCATTTAACTGGCGTGTAAAGTGTCAATTACGTGTCCAGACCCCCCTTAAATAAAGCAAGCTCTTTATTTATCCCTGTTTGTAAATAAATGTACATTCATAATAGGTACATCCAAATGTCACGGTTGTACCGATTTCTCTTTTCCCCATCACGGCAAATTGCCAGCATTTTTCTTTTTACCTATTATTTTTTTTCTCACCTGTTCTGAGGCTGATCACTTCGGAACAGAGACACCCCTCGAGTCACGATGTTTGGGAAGTCATGAACCCAAACTGTCGTTTCTCACCCCCACACTACGCAATGCTCATGTCTGTCTTGCTTGGTCTTGACATGTCATGTCACTTTTTTTTTTTTTTTTTTTGCCTCGTTTTATCTATGGCCTCAGCTTCGGCCGCCCTTGTACCTTTTCTCTCATGATCACAATCACCACATTTTACCTACCATGGTAAAACCCTTTTTTCTTACCCCTCGTTTTTCAGCTCACCTTGAGTACGTAAAACCCAATAGTGGTCTCAAGCTCAAAAGTCAGAAATGGTTACTTTACCTTTTCTTGTACACAAAAGTCTTTTTCAATTTTTCCCCAAAAATCAAAAATTGATGGCGTCCTTTTCACCCGTGCTCATGTTTTCCCCCAAAATTGGATATTGACACGTCCATTTTGGAAATTGTATATTATAAAAAACCCTAAAGTTAGCCCTTATAAGTCATACACAAATCTTTGGCTCGTTCGACTAAAGTATGTATAACCGAATCATCCGGTCTTTGGTTGCTACAACGAAACCATTGAGTTGTTTCTCCTCTAATGTCACGTCACGTATGTTTTGTATAACACGTTTCAACACGAGACAGGTTAATAAAACCTAACGGTCATCCTGATTCTCGAACCCAAATAATTGTAACTTTTAACGTAAATCAGCATTGATTTGTTCGATCATCGTTTTGCAATTATCACCCCTTGTTTCCTACACGGACAGTATGTAAAACCCTCCAGGTCTGTCTTCTTTTATTGCTCGGTGTAAGCAGAATGTACTCTGCCATCACCTTATAACTCGTGACATAGGAAGTAACATTAAATTGTCTATCTTCTTTGCCGTTCTATCGTACGCCCCCGGGCTACGGGGTTAATTAATCTAACGAATCTTTATAAACAACATTAAAATGAATGTTGTCATCATTCATTTTGCTGTACTTAAGCATAACCTGTACGCAATAGGAGAGATCCTTACAACATCCACCATCATAGGAGAGATCCTTAAAACATCCGCCATGACACGAGAAGTTCGTTATAATTACTTTAGACTCTTAACTAAATGTTAATGAGTTGGTCGTGTGTCATTAATTTGCCATGAGAACCGCCCCTTTTTGGTCGTCTGTCATTAATTTGTTATAAGAACCGCCTTGTTTATAATTGTGTACCTATATAATCTGTACACCACACGTGAAGACGTTACAATACTCACCATGAATCGTGTGAACGACATAATATCGGCCTTGTTATCTTCTTTAAGATGCATTGTATAACACTCTTTGACTTCTGTCTATAATTGAGTTGTATCTTGTGTACCTATATAATCTGTACACCACACGTGAAGACGTTACAATACTCACCATGAATCGTGCGAACGAAATAATATCAAACCCTTTTTGTGCGTACTACACAAAGTAGTCCACAACCTTTTCCAAATTATTCAACGACAATGCCCGTGGACTTCCTGTTTTTCTACTTCTCTCCCAAAAGGAAAGAAGCCCAGGAATATCTACTATCTCAAAAGGACTAGTTTGTCAGCTTCACTGTCAGCTATGGGGCATAGTGCCGTGGAAGTTAATCGAATGGGCACAAAACCACCAAACTCGTCGTCTGGGAAGCGAATAAAAGAAATCCCGGGATTGTGAAATTGGAGCGAGGGTCTATCTTTTCTCACAATCAAGGAGAAGTTTTTAAGTGACCCCTAACCTTTCGTCAAATACACGCGAAAGATTAGCCTTTTGGTATAATGTGTATTCTTTCTCATCTCATTGTTTGTTTTTCTAATGTAAAGAGTCAGGAAACGTGCTGGTGGATTACGTTTCATCCTCACATAGAGTTTGAATTGGAAACTAGTCCAGTAGACATGGGCAGACTCATTCCCAGGAGTGAATCGATTCATTGTGATTCCCTCGGCCTTTTGAATTGATTCATTTTATTCATTCCTTTAATTCCAAAAAAAAAAAAAAAAAAAAAAAAAAAAAAAAAAAAAAAAAAAAAAAAAAAAAAAAAAAAAAAAAAAAAAAAAAAAAAAAAAAACCTCGCTTATATTTTATTGAGGCTACGAAGCCAAAGAGGAGACCAATAATGCTATCTCATTCTCTCGCAGACTACTTTATTTCTTAGTTCTCCTTTAGATGCATGTGTTTGCTCTTTTTAGTGTCGTTATTTTTCGTTTCATCGAGTTACAAATCACAACGGTGATAAAGAAGTTTTCACTACGCAAAGCACTCTTCTTGGGGTAAATTATGTTGTTCTGAAAAATCGTAGGTACTAAAAACGACGCGCGACGAGGATAATGAAATATTTCAATGTGTACTTAGATATTATTTTGCCCAAAAGACAAATTTTTGACAAGAAAAATGTGTTTATATTAGGCTATCAATTAAATCTTAAATTTTTTTTCAAAATACAGTTTTTGTGGTTAACCCCTAAAGTTTTACTAATTTTTATTTATTTATTAATCTTAAAATTGTTTCACTTCACGTGATCTAAACTTCCCACTACCTTCAGCTTCGCAAAATATCCCAATTGGGGATTCCATAGTTTCATTAGCTCCAGACGGGACTTGGGCGGAATTCACATAAAAGCCATACTATTATCGCGCTTTCATAGGTATATCCGGACCGGTCACCTGGAATAAGCTTAACTCAAATATATACATATATTTTAAATGCACCTACCTCAATGGTGAAGTTAATACCATGCGCCGAATAAAAACTAATTAAAAGCCACAAATCGCTGGATTATCATTTATCAGTATCACGGTTCGATAGCGACTGATGTATTGTTTACGGCTAGAGTAGACAGACAGGTACCATAAAAAAAACAATAATAATATAGATAAACATCGTTTTGTTTCTACAAGCATTGTATCACAATTTACGCACGTGTGAGGGAGAAAAAACATAGGATTAACTTTCGCTTTTAGATTTTTATTAACGTTCAGGGTCCGAAGTGGGAAGTTTCACCCTAAGATGACGGCTTGGCCGCGCGGGGACTAACGACGAACCGATTCTCTGCGGGCATCAAGAAATGAATTAGGAACTTCTGACTAATAAGTGTCTTTTGTCTTGCTGTGACTTGAATAACTTGCATTCCGCGGACCGGCCGGATCGACTCGACACGTGGGACCCGGGACCCGTGGTGGGACTACGACGTCACAAATGAATAAGAAATAAATGTTTTGATTCCTTGAATAAGTGAAACAGAGATTGGGGTTGCGGATTGAGTTCGCACAGACCGAACAGCTTGTAGGACTATGACCACGGAGGAACGATTCCTCCGTGACTATGACTGGCGGGACTAGCGGGACAACTGTGAAACAGACGCGACTCTCGGAGCTCAGAATTATTTGGATCTTGGCTGACTCGCTTGTCTGTTGGCGGTTTTGTCACTTGGATTGGGGACGGGGACTCTGGCCTACGGAGTTTTTTGTAGGTATAAGATTTACTGCGCGGGATACTACACAGTACACGTGATAGGCAATTTCGCGGCGCGCATCGCTTGTAGTAGGTGTACCTATCCGCGCAACAAATATCCAGAATAATATTTAATTTAATTCCTACGAAACACTACAATATTTATAGAGTACAATATTATTATTATTTTCTTACCTCAATATAACATGAAATATTTAACTGTAAAATAAATTAATCGAAATAAAAATAAATATGGTGCTGTTAAAAAATCGTAAGATGCGAGGCCAAGGGTAAGGAATAAAGATTTAATTCCTTTTGAAAATGAGAATCAGATCGAGTGTGTTACAAGATTGAATTTATTCATTTAATTCAGTCATTCAATTTTGCCCACGTCTATAGTCCAGTCCTCAGCAAGTTTCGTCACTCAACTCCCCTCCATCCCTTTTCCCCTTCCCTCCCTCATGTTCTCATCATGCTATGAAGTGGAAAATCCGTTGTTGTCCACATTTCGCCCTCACTTGAGTTCGAATCGGTACCTAACCAGGCACAACGGGCCTTCTATTTCACTCTCGTCATATGTTTCATCTTTTCTTCATCCTGGTTTCAATGAAGCAGATTCATGAACATTGGACACGCATGTTATGCACTCGGCGTACCATCTGTCTCTTCTCGACAACCTTTGTCCATGAATCAGTTTCGCTGCCTTGCCGTGACTCGTTCACAACCTTTTGTCTTGTTCTTTGAAATTCTTCGAAAATGCTACCATTTTATGTTAACATAGGCCATGGAAGGCCGGTTGCTTTTCAACCAAGGCATTTTGTCACCCGGCAAAAGCCAGGTTATCCTAACAAAGGATAATTTTTTTTTCAAAAATGCAATTGTATGCTAGCCAGGAATCTCTCTCTCTCTGGTTGTTCTCTCTGTTTTTTTATTCTCTGGACACATTTTGTTTCTCTCCAAACTTTTCTTCATTGGTCTCTAGGCAGGTAAACTTCAAGAATATTGCTTTAATAGTAATTTCTCCCGGATTTAAAAAGAAGCCCGGAAGGATGTCCTCATCGACAGCCAAGCTGAGCTTCACTCCCTGGCAGCCCCCGCTGTGGTTACGGAGGTTCCCCCGCCGCTATTTTCTACACATTTGTTCCTGAAAGCACGGACCATACCGCCCTTATGTATGTTGTCTCGTTGCGCCACTGCGAGCCGAGTTGTCCCGCTATACATAATGACACTCTGGACTACCTTTTGGGCACACTAGCCCTTGGGTTTTGTTCCTGCTCTCCCTACCAAGCCAGCTTTGCCGTCTCTTGCTCTGTCATGCAGCGACGCTCACCATGTCATGTGTAAACCATTATTACTCTGACTCTCCAGTATTCGCTGAATGCGTACCCTTACAAGTTATTCCGGGCTACATTATGCTCCGATAACCATTATACACGATCCGTGCCCACCATAATGGCACATTAGGATTCGTACTGGCATGTCTGCAGATCCTGGATTCTTCTCTCCATCGACCCCCGTAACCATAGCCTCCGCACTGCAACCACAGTCTTCACTTCGTAACCTTCGACGTCTACGACAAAACAAAGTGTTTTCTCCAAGGCCCTAGTGTACTCTTGAGTGTTATCTCAAATGGGTCAGATTACAGTGATAATGTAATCCTTCTAGAGTCTATGAAATCACGTCTCTTCGTAATTCTACGAAACTCTTCGCACCTCGTCGAAACCATAAACAAATCTACGCACCGCAAACTTAGCTTCCAGACCAATGAAACCCTAGAGTCTCACATTTTCATAATTTTGTCTTTGTTTTCACATTTTCATAATTTTGTCTTTGTTTTCGCATTTTAATAATTTTGTCCCTGTTTTCACATTTTCATAACCTTGTCTTTGTTCTTTCAATTGCATAAATACCTATGTTGTTTCACCCCTCCATGTGCTAATTGCCTGTTCCTCATATGTTATGTACCCCCTCCCTACCCTGTCAAACATTGTACCTAGCCCTTGGCATAAGCTAGTCTTAAGATGTTAGTCAGCTATCTCTCTCTGGTCAACAAATCTCTCTTTCAACTCCCGTGGGTAACGTAGAGGGTTTTTGCCCTATTGCTCCATTACCACGTCGCCTTTTTTCCGAGCGCGGGGGGAGGTGTTACGTAGCGCTCAGACACCACCCTACGCCAGTGAGTTGCACACCGCCCGTCCCCCCCGGGCACTCGTACCCCTTCTCACCTCGCCCAAACGCCCCACGCTCTCGCGACCCGGCAACGCGGCCACTCTCGCCCGGACCCCTGCAGCCGTAACCCGTGCCCGCCGCTGCGACAGCACTATGGTTCCGGAACATTCCACAGAATTCACGGAGCCGAATGTGAGACGCTCCCGTCCGCCATGTTCCGTGAGGCCCGAGTTGACCGGCCCCTCTGCCACGCTACCTGATTGCAATGGACTCCCTGTTGGGCGTAGCCTGCCTTACTTACAGGCTAGCGTCCCTCTGGAATGCTCGCCCTGCCGCCACCTGGTACCAGTGAGTAACGCCACTTTCCCCCATTTTTGTTGTGCCCTTTCATGTCCCGCGAACAACAACCGACCCTCAGGGAGGACGCGATTTGAGAGAGATTTGATAGGCTTCCCCCATGTGTAGGTAGTCGATTAGTGTACCTGAATACCTGAAGTGTAATTGATTGTAAATGTACTGCCCTGCTATATTTGTGTGTGATCCCGACAATACAGGAAATGTTTACCTTGGATGATCTTTTATTTGACGAGGCGTGACGAGTGTTGACATATACTATGTACCCCCCCCCCTTTTTTTTAGCTACCTACGACCGTTGATGACGAGAGCCCCGCCAGTTCTGCCGACCTATCTGAGCTAGCTTTGAGGCAGAACGTGGGTGCTTCCACCGAGGCACGCAACAACTGTTATCTTTTAAACGTGGATTACAAGAACATCCTTAAAACATCATACTACAAGCCACTTGAATACTTCAAAATTAACACACTTAAAATCAGAAGGCAACTGACTGTTTATTGGCAATTATGTTTACATAAAATAATTCACGGCCATCTTGATACTTCATTGTGTCTTAGCAATATTGATATAAATGTTCCCAATTACCATTGTTTAAGACGCCATAATATGTTTCACCTGAACACATTTAAAAATAATATCGCCTATTTTAGCCCTCTCACCCAAATGTGTCGATTATATAATAAGATAGAGTGTGCCGAAGTAGATATTTTTGCCGAAAATTTATTTGGATTCAAAAAAATGCTCTGCGACTGCTGAAAAATATGTGCTAATTTATTATGTATCATTTGTGTCTCCAATTATGTCTCTTGTCTTGCCTCTCTTTAATTGCCATTTGAGTAAACTTTGTATTTTTATGATTTTCTATTTCTAACTGTTTTTTGTTTTATTTTATCAAATTTTCATTTAATCTATTTAAACTGTTTCAAAATTTAACCAATGTATAATTTGGTTGATTGATTTTATATTAAACTAGCTGACCCGACGAACTTCGTACCGCCTCAGAATCAATAGCTGTTGAATTATATTCAGTTTTTTTATTAAGCTAAAAATTACGCAATGAAGCAATTATCAATGCGCAACTGTCCGTGTTTTGTTTTTGTCAGTATCGGAGATGGCGTTGTGTACGGATTTATATTTTTCTGATTTTCTTACTTTTACAATTACTTACGGGAATTCGGGAGGTGGATACGGGTGCCGCCGCCCCGGGAATCATTTATTGAATAACCAACACCTATGCCATAGATCACCCCAAGTGGTTCGCTACGTTTGGTGATTTAGCAGAGGTGCCTGGGTTCATGAGGTGACTTATGTCCAGGTCTTGACAATTGATACGCCTGCCCACCTGCTGCGTGGCGGGCCGGATCGAGAGAGACTGGTTGAGGGAGGCCTTTTGACCTTTCCAGCCGGACTCTCTCGACCCATTGCCTTGCACCACAGTTGGAGGGATGGATTCATACGTCCGTCACTCCCGGACACACTGACCCCCAGATTCCTACCCACCCCTCATACCTTTTTCCTTCCCAGAACTTTCTATCCTCCCCATTCCTTAAAAAGATCCTCCACACAGCATCCCCTAAGATGACATAGGTCCTGAGAGAAATTATTTTCCTCAGGGCCTCCTGTGTGGAGCTAATGTAAAAAAAATGCGTTTCATTTCAGAGATTTATTATAATTATTGTATTTTTCCTTTGGAGGTGTGCAGACATACGTTCACCATTTGTCTCATTTTCGACTATTGACATTGAGTGTGAAAGAAAGAAGGGCAGCATTATATGATTAAAAACAAATGCACAACAATCAACGCATTGACATTTGATGTTTTTGAATGTTTGGAATTCATGCACAGTTCAATATTATACCCCTCACAATATTGCTGCAGTTTTTTCAAAATAGGAGAATTCGTTCCATACAAAATGTATGGGGAAAATAATTTTCTTTATAACTATTTATGTCGGATGTTTTAATAGTTATTTTCCTATCCGGGGCGGAGACAAATCCAACAAATCGAAGATCATCAAAATCAGCCCAGCCGTTCTCGAGTTATAAATAGTGTAACTAACCCGACTTTGTTTTATATATTACTTACTAGCTGACCCGACGAACTTCGTACCGCCTCAGAATCAATAACCGTTGAATCAAATTAAGTTTTTTTATTAAGTTAAAAATTACACAATGAATCAATTATCGATGCCCAAGTGTTCGTGTTTTGTTTTTGTCAGTATCAGAGATGGCGTTGTGAACGGATTAATATTTTTGTGATTTTCTTACTTTTCTACTTACTTACGGGAATTTTTTAAAGGAAGCGGGTACGGGTGCCGCCGCCCCGGGAACCATTTATTGGATAACCAACACCTCTTTTTTTATTTGTAGTTTTAACGCCAAAAACCGTCATATCGCTGACTTTTGTGACAAATTTGCAGATGTATTTGATTGACTTCACCGAATTGCAATAGGTACCCCACGTCACAATGCGCCTTGAATGTTTTGAAAAGAAGTGGCTGTTTTCCTGGAGTTGTGCAGACATCAGACATACGTTCACCATTTGTCCCCTTTACGACTGTTGACATTTAGTGTGTAAGAAAGAGAGGCAGCATTATATGTTTAAGAACAAATACACAACAATCAGCACACTGGCATTTGACGTTTTTGAATTTTTGGAATTCAAGCAAACTGCAATATTATACCTACCTACCACAATATTCCTTCAGCTCTTTCAAAAGATGAAAATTCGTTCCATATTAAATGTATGAGGAAATGAATTTTCGTCATAACTTTCTTTTCGTGAATTTTTGCGATGTTTTAATAGTTATTATCCTATCCGGGGCGGAGACAAATCCAACAAATCAAAGATCATCAAAATCGGTTCAGCCGTTCTCGAGTTATAAATAGTGTAACTAACCCGACTTTGTTTTATATATTAAGATAAAATTTAAGTATTTGTCTTATTTGTATAATTAACTGAGTTTTTATAACTGGGTTGTTCTCACGTGTATGAGAACAATTTGTAAAACCCAGTATAAATAAATTAAAATTAAAATCTTTGTTCCTTGGCACCGACCTCTTCCAGAGAAATTCACAGAGATATATATCCCTCTTTCCGAATTTCGGAACATTTCCCCTTACATCTCTCCAACACCGCCCAATATGTTGAGTGTGAACTCCGGTTTCGTGATCTACGAAGCACAAACTGTGGTTCACATTTAAATTAAGGAAACCTTCATTTTCAAGGCAGTCATGCGCTTTCCAACAATCTGATACGATTGTGGTGCCGGCAATATTTATATACTTTTTAAAAATAAATTTTCAATGTAAAAAATTAAACAAAAAAAAATCTTGCTAAAAACCTTTTCTACATTTTAGAAAAAACATTATTGTAATTCATATACCAAGGAGTAATTCACATGTTAAAGATTTATATATTTACACATATACAATCATTATTATGCAGGGCGTAATCTTGAGTGCGCTCGGGCCCATCGCTCACTCAGGAGTGGCGCTTGGTGCTGGAAGGCTGCGGTCACCAACATGTTGTCGGAGGCCATTAGCCGCATCCTGGCTCCAGTGACCCGGTGTCTCATCAGGCTGGCGAATCCATGGAGTCCTAATTCTGTGAACATTTTTGAAGCGCTGCTACACCATTTGAATCCAAATATGATTCACGCATCATTATATTGGATCCGGAGACGTTCCATTGAGCTTACTCGGTATTGACACCATGTTTCACATGTATATAGGCTAGTGCAGAATGCAAAATAATGTTTTTTTTACATTATTGCTGCGTCGGAAGAATCTTCAGGCAATCATATTTGACAAAACACTGATACTTTTCCTCTGTCGTTCAATATCACCATCATCCGAGAGGTCTTTAGTGATGATGTGCCCCAAGTATTTTACATTCGTGGATGTTCTTATGATTTCCTCGTTATGTTATATGAAGTGACTGATTTGATATATTTATTGAAACCCCGCGACATGAAGAACGTCTATTACTTTGTCTATTTAGATGTTTTCTATTTGGTTTCATTTTCGCTTTGATCCGTAGCAACTTTTTGCGATAAGCTGTCAGCTTTAATTTTAATAGGGCCGCTCGTCGGCAATCTGCCATTTTGTAAAATTACATAAAAATAATATTTTGAAATTTGGAACACCACTTGCAAACTAAAGGTACCTAAGTAGTTACTGATACACTTGCTCAAAGTTGTTACTCAATTTGTGCAACCCAGAGATGTGGTTTAGTATGTTTATGCCGAAGATTGCCCAATGTTTGGACTTAATTTTTTTTTTAGTTTGTGTAGGAATGAATTGTCTATTTTGGGCCGGCACACGGAGCATTGAGTTGTATGGGGGAAGTGGCAAAAATCATAACTCCGGTTACAGGTGGAACAAAAAAAAAAAAATGCAGTTTCATAAATGTAAGTCATTTTTTAAAAAGGTTTTAAGACAATTTTTTTAATTCAATTATATTAATTCAATTCAATTATATTAAATTAATAATGTCACATCACACAGTAACCGCTTCATATATGAACAAATATATTAATTTTATTTTATTTTATTGTCTCTAGCCGTTTATTTCTTCCTTCCGGTTTGTTTCTTCCGGTTTGACGCCGGTCTCCGGTTCCAATCCAATTAAAGAAATTAATTAGTTCAAAATATTTGTCTTACCGAATACTTAGACGTTTTGAAAAAATGGCGTGCGAATCTTGTTCCTTTGGGTTGGTGGAATTTTTGGACGTTATTAAAGGAGGAAGTCTTGATGGAATGGTCGAGGAGTCACGAAATTATTCTCAGGAAGAAAAAATGTGGAAATTTGTGCAGCTTTTCGCATCTGATGTACACTGTACAGATGCATAAAATTTTCCGTAGTAAGGTGGGTGGTTACTGGATTGGTATGTGTATGGTAGTAATTTATGGGTAGTAAGTTCCGGCCATAAAAGAATAAAATCCCGGTTTCGACTCGAAAAGGCACATTTTTCTGTCAATAAGCCTTTCTAAGAAGAGCTCGAGCAAACTGATTAAATTTTAATAATAGCATCTCCCACACGCACACTTCGGAGCGACCGAGTCATGACCGAGTGAAGAGTGAAGAGGTGTGCGTGGTACAGGTGGTGCCACGAGATAAAGAAAATCGCCCCAAATGCAAAGAGTTCTCTTTTACAGTAGTGGTGAATCAGGTTTTTTCTAAAAAAATATTCGTAAAGCATAGCGCGTAGCCTGTTTGATCGAAAGTTAACCCTTTTCCGGACACCAGGCTTTTTTTCTTTGTATCACTAGCAGTGTTGCCATTTGCATGTTTTTTCATGTTTTTTTCCATGTTCTCTGGGTCATTTTAACAAAGAACCCCACACAGCAGCCCCAAAGATGACGTAGGCCATGAGGGGAAATATTTTCCTCGGGGCCTTCTGTGTGGAGCTAATGTAAAAAAAAAACAAATTTCAATTTCATAAGAGTAAACGAAAGAGAAAATAACTCTCAACAAAATAGATTTTTTTCACTTTTGAGGTAGAATTCCCCAATTTCGAGATTTTGAACGACTTTGAAATTGTAGGGATTTTAGTTAGATCATATGCGATTGCGTTGGCAACCCTGCATATCACAACAATCGTCGCGTCAAAATGTCATCCTCGACAACCGCTTGTAAACAGCAAACTAAGCCAAAAGTCAGTGTTTTAAAAAATAAGTCTTTACAACACCAAACGCAAGAGGTTGTAATGAATGTTTTGGACTATTTTCAAAGAGAAAGTGAAAACGGAGGACCATTTTTACCCTTAACTTCCCTAAACGAAGTAAATGACAGTTTTAACAAATAATGCCTTTGCGAAATACGCGAATTTTTCTGTAGGTTTGGTGGACACAACGTATAAACCGTTTGTGAAGACTGTATCAGTTGTAGCCATGTACCCAATAACCTTTTGGATACTTAGAAAAACAGATAGGGTGAAAGCTTGTATGGAAACGATCAAGGCATTAAGTGAAAATGGCGTCTATACAGCGCGTTTTGGATGTTGTGTTCTCCTCCCGATGTTTGTCTTAGCAAACACAGAAAAATGTTACAATTTCGTTTTCTTTTTGGTTCTCAGACAATAATTTTCTCAATAACGCTGCTCTCACACGCGCGCTATACTCTCATGGCGTGGCCTATCTCAGCACATCGCTCGTCATATATTTCCTTTGGGAACGATGCTGTGAAATAGGCCAAGCCTTAAGAGTATAGCACAAGAGTATAGCACATTATGTTTGTTGGCAGCCAAGAAAGAGGAAGCACAACACATCTCCATTTCCCAAATAACAACCAAAAGTATGTTTTATTATTTGCACACATTTTAGAGGACGGCAGCGGCATGCGGATTGACTCTGCACACCGTGTCAACCACTAAGAAGAGGATGAAGCTGGCCGAGGAAACCAACACAATGCCGCATACGCCGCAAAAGACGCGTCGACGACTTAAAAAAAAATCTACTGATATAGATATCGTTACGAAAGATGCCATTAGGCGAAAAGTTCACGAAATGCATGCACAATGTAAGTTGCATTTATAAAAACCGTTTTCAATAAACCGGTAATCAAATAGAAATTATTTATTTATTTGGTAATTATCGGTTCGGACTGGCCACGCTTATTCCGAATAATTTTTAGAAAAAAACTTTAGATTCGCCTTAATTACTATAAAAGGAAACTTTTTGGCTTTGGGGCGGTGGAAAATAATGCATTTTAATTTTCAATTGCATAAAACCAAAATTCTCTTCGCGATCCGACATAGCGAAAATCCGCGGCCGTACCTGTCACTGTGATGTTGGTATCCTTTATAAATTAACAAGAGCTAATACGACTGTAGCCGACTTCGCGGGATACCTACATGAAATACCGTGAATCACAAACCATGTTACTCAAACCTAGCGTAGCCGCTAAACCACTTGAAAACTGGGATGTTTTTCTTGCCTTGACGCGAGTAGGCGTTATAAAGGGGCACTTTCTTTTGTATCACAAACCATGTTACACAAACAAGCCCGCTAGACAAATTTCATAATTACGCGCCTTATCCCACGAAGTCGGCTACAGTTGTATTAGCTCTTGTTAATTTATCAAGGATACCAACATCATACAGTGACAGGTACGGCTGCAGATTTTCGCTGTGTCGGTCGCGAAGCGAATTTTGGTTTTATGCAATTGAAAATTAAAATGCATTATTTTCCGCCGCCCCAAAGCCAAAAAGTTTCCTTTTATAGTAATTAAGGCGAATCTAAAGTTTTTTCTAAAAATTATTCGTAATAAGCGTGGCCAGTCCGAACCGATATTTACCATTTATTTATTCACGGCTTGAAGGCTTTTACAGATTCACTTTATTGTAGATACATAAGTTATTCAGGAGTATATAACATTATAAACCGAACATTAAGGATATAAGCAGGTTCAATATGTAGTTATGAATATTGTACAAAGGAGTTAGTAAGTTTAATATAATAATTAAAGATGCCACGAATAGTGATTTTGCCCAATACCGAATATTCGGCGACACTTAGTACATTTCGCAGGTGACAGGTTCTGACCTGCATCATTGAAGTGCGTGTGGTAACTTCGTATTTGTTTATTTGCGAGTAGGTCGTGGCACAACATGCATTAGTTGATTGTTACATCAAATTGTGTTACTTATAGTGTAACATGAAATGGCACCTTTTAATAGAAAATCACCTATTTGGGAGGAGGTATTATGAAATTTATAATGAAGACAATAAATATTTAATTTACACGCATTTTTTATCATTTATCATGATTTGGTATTCGGCCGAATGGTTCACAATATTCGGCCGAATGGTTCGCAATATTTGGCCGAATACCGAATAGTAAAAAAAGTAGCCGAATATTTGTGGCATCTCTAATAATAATAGTAAAAGAGAAGTGCAAGGTACAATGAAAGTATTTATAGAGGAATGTGTATTTACTATGTTGATTTTATTTTAACTTAATCATGAATAGGTAGTTTGTTTTAAAGCAAGTTTTAAAGAACTTTGCAAAATTAACAGAGCGATAAATAGTACACATGGAAAAACATGTAGGTCCTTATGAATCATTTTTGAAAGCTTGTGAGTAAATATTTATAGAAGAAACAACTATTTATGTTGGGGGACATGCATAACATTGTTAGGTTCATAGTTAAGAGTTATTTAAATAATGTTTTCATATTTAGATTGAAATTAAACCTTTTGCAAACGTCACTCCGTACTAAAAAATAGTTCAAAATGGCGGCATACGATGGAAGTTTTGAACTTTGAATAAAAATGGAACTTTAATGCTTCTTTTACCATCTCCCCTTATTTCCATAATCTGTGCACATTAAAAGTGCGGCGGATAAGTAAATATTTACTGGATTAGGTTAAGTTTATGGTTACTCAACATCTTACTTCACAGATATTCTATTTCTTGCAATGTTTCCTTACAATGAATCTCTTCAATCTGGCACATTGTGAAAAAGAAGCTGTCCCATTTTTTACAGCAATTGTTTTTGGCCCAATTTATATATTACTAGGTGACCAGGCCACGCGTTGCTGTGGCTAATAAAATGGAATGCCATCTACTGGATAATTACCCAACCTTTTAAATCACACTGCCATCTGTTAATTTTCATACAAATCAAATCCACGCCGCCCGCTTGCCATCCTGCTCGTACACCACATACATTCTCCTTTAATTATATATTTCAACCAATTTACACAAAACCTTGACAAATTATATACCTAAATCTTCCTCATGAATCACTCTATCTATTAGTGAAAACCGCTTGAAAATCTGTTCAGTAGTTTTTGAGTTTATCGCGAACAAACAGACAGATGCGGCAGAGGACTTTAATTTATAATAATATATAGAGATGAAGAGACCCAAGCATGGGCGAAGCCAGGTTTTGATTTAGGGTAGGGCAAAAAATAAAAATCTAGAGTAGGTACCGACAAAAGTAGGCTTCCAGGCTGCATGGCAGGCCGGATCGGGAGAGGGTGGTTGAGGGAGTCCCTTTGACTTCTCCAGCCGAACTCTCTCGGAACATCGCATTCATACATCCGTCACTCCTGGACACTCCGTCCCCCAGATTCCTACCCACCCCTAATACCCCTTTCCTTCCTAGAACTTCCCCTCCTTTCCTAAAAAGACCCTCCACACTGCATCCCCAAAGATGACATAGGCCCTAAGGGGAATTATGTTCCTCAGGGCCTTCCGTGTGGAGTAAAGTAAAAAAAAAAAAAACAAATTTGTCACCCTCAACACAAACGGGCATATCTCGTATTTGGAAATTTTTTAGGAGAATCAAAAATCTGTTTTTTTTTTTACAATATTCTTATACATTTTATTCAAGGTTTCGCTAATGGGGTAAAAAAAATTAAGTTTTTAAATTTCCTAATATGAGAATTGCCTGATTGTATTGCAGGTGTTCAATTATTTTAGTTTTACTTAACAATATTTTGTTTTTAAATCAACTACACCCCAAAGTTTTCTTGACATGTAAATGCAGATATTGTGTGTAAATACTCCGCTTCACACTCATAATGCATAATAATATAGCATAACTAACATTTTGTTTATTTCAGCTATTCCCTTATCCTTGGCATCCATTCAAAAAGCTTTGAGCGAAGCCGAGATTTTCAATTTCAAACGGGAGAGCTTAAGAAGATTACTTAAATCTATTGGCATCCATTACAGAAAAAGCGATGCCCGGAAGGGTCTTTATGAGTTGGAGCAAATTTCTGTAGAGCAAAATGACACCGCCAATTTGCGTGCAGGAGAAACAGGCGAGAAGAAAAAAATAACAAAAAAGTAATGACTGAATAAAGTTCGTTTTTTTCATTTAAAACAAGATATCCTAATTATTTGGACCAATTTTGTATAAATTTAATTATTCGTCGATATATCTATACTGCTATTTTAAGTCAGGGCAAAAATATTCTCTCAAGTTCCCTTGTCTTCTTCTGGTGATTTCAGGTGCCGTAGTCCACCTCGCCCCACTGAACTGGGACCCATGTGTGGCCATCACATTTTATAAAATAATTGACAAATGTAACATGGAAACATGTTTCTCAAATTATATTTATGTATGATCCTTAAATGTATTAATAGGCCACTTGCATCCCATTTTTTTCCAGTTTAGGCAAATATTCTAAGACATTCTGTATTTTTTTTTTTTAATCATATTTTTGAAACCCTGGCGATTTTTGGAAAATGTCAATCCGATAAATCAGACCATTTTTTATAAACCGGAAAGACAGGACAAAATTTTATGGGTATGATAATTACATAGCCGAAAATCATTTTAAAAAAAGAAGAACGTTTTCCACACGAATGGCACAGGAGAATAACGAGGCATACCAAAAATATTACATCTCATAAATATTTTTTTCCTTGATCCATCTTATTGATCATAAATCATTATAATGTTCAACGTCTATATTACTAAATCCAATGTAATGTACTTGTACTGTAAATTATAATAATAGTAAGAATATTATAAAATTTGATTTTGTTAAAATCAACACCATTACCATTATACCTCTAAAACACATGCAGACAGCACAAATGTGCGGGGTTCTCTTCACAACATCTGTCAAAAAGTCAAACCAAATGATAAGTTCGCAGAGAACAAACAATGAATCTAGTGAACTGGTTAAATGTTAAATTAAAAAATTCGTATGAAATCAAAGTGTTGCCATATAAAAAAAAAAAAATCAGTGAGGAATTTTACAAAATTAATCGGAACATTTTCGGAGACAGGACATTTTCATGTAGTGACGTCACGAGCCCAAATAATGAATTTATTTATTTAAGATAAAAAACTACATTTCCAAAAATTTTTGCCAACATTTTCGTAATCTTAGTAAAAAAATCTATCCACACGATTTTTTCCAAGTCGTTATGAAATCCATGCAAGTGGCCTATTATTAGGGTTGTCGAGAACTTCAAACACAGATATTTTGGTAGGAACCAAGTTAGCTGCAAACATGGGTTGTTCTGATGAAATAACAATCCAGGATAAGCCCATGATGAATTCTGAATATGCTATGATTTTAATAAAGTACCAATATAGATTGATTGATATGTTTCTGTTGTGTTCATCCAGCTCCTAAAAGTCTAACCCTTAATCCTACCCAGATCCGTACATTATTCAAAAAGGCCTCGATTCTTAGACGAGGCAATATCTATACATCATTCAAAAAGGCCTTGATTCTTGGACAAGGCAATACCTACACATCATTCAAAAAGGCCTTGATTCTTGGACAAGGCAATACCTATACATCATTCAAAAAGGCCTTGATTCTTGGACAAGGCAATACCTATACATCATTCAAAAAGGCCTTGATTCTTTTGGACATAACAATATCTAAAGTCATTCGAAAAGGCCTTGATTCTTGGACATCGCAGTATCGATCACCTAACTGTAATTAAAAAAACATTCAGAAGTCGCCAACGGTGCCATGATAGTGAAAGAATGCAGTTGATGATAGTCATATCAATATGACGGTGGACAATGCAGATTATGGTAAGTGCGTGGGCGATTGGGAATTAAAACTAGACCTTGAAGATAAACATGGGACGTATAGAGAAAATAAATACACAATAATATAAGCGATTCATAATAGGTACATATTATGCAAAAATAATTGAGCTGAATGCAATAACGTGATGAAAATTATCGAGTGAAATGTGTTCAAAGTTTTTTTAAGCGTATAGTATTGTGTCGAATTTTTTCAGCTATAGAAACACATTTAAGTTTTGAAAAACTTTGTTCTTTATATATTTTTATAAAAACTAGTCTAAGGGCGCCCGCAGACGAGAGACTTTATTTGCAGCCACAGTTGGTTAACTATTCCAAAAAGTCTCTTGTGTGCCACTTTCATACACCGTAAAGGATTTTTGTACCTGCAACTAAAGTCTCGTCTGTGGGCCCCTAAGGCCAATTCGTACATGGTGATATTTACAAAGAACTTGAGTTTTGTCCGCTCATGAGTATCTGCCATACTATTTTGCAAGTTTTTTTTGTTATTTATTTTTGGGGTGTTATGACGTGTTACGCTACCTCCTTTAGCCAACGTTTCGGACAGCATTACAGTGTCCATCATCAGGGCAGATGTGTAATGGTTAGTGGTGAAATGTGAACTTAGTTCCGTCGTCTCTATTAATGTTAATAGGAGCTAAGCTCAATAGTTCTTGGTATCCGGTATTTGACAGCTACACCAAAGCTAAACGCAGAAAACCATTTTGAAGTATACGGCAATACTAGCTTGGAGTGGAGCTGGCAACACGGTATTGCTTCTAAGTACTTAAGCACACATTTCGCCACTAACCACATTACACATCTGCCCTGATGATGGGCACTGTAACACTGTTCAAAATGTTGGCTAAAAGAGGAGGTAGCGTAACACGACATAAGACCCCAAAAATAAATAAAAAAAATACTTTTGGCCGTGATCTAAAATCATATCTATTTTGCGAGTGTTCGTACACAACGTGACGCGCTGACACTGGGCTTGATGTCAGTTGCATGCTACCAACAGTGCTGGTAGCATGCTACGCTATTTGCATCTGTTGCATCCGAAACTTGTTTCCGAATTACAGCTTCAGATGCACTTGGAAATGAACTGTAAAATACTAAAGAATGTAACGAAACGAAATGGTGTTTGCTGGAATTGGGTGATAATATGTGTAGGGAAAAATAATGGATTACAAGGAAGAAGGATAACCAATTACTTACCTCTGCGAAGGTAACAAAATAATTACAAATAATATAGTTTATTTAGTTCCACCGCAGTACCTCGAGGTAATTATCGCCAAAACACGAATATTAGTGTCGGACCGAAACTAGTTTTTACGGCCGAAACCGAAACTAGTTTCGGCTTCGGTCTCAGGTTCCGTGTAAGGCCATGTTTTCGTAGAAAAAAATAATCAATCTTAATCAATTAGCCTTTATTTTTAAATCATATATTAATCATTCAATCTCTGATATTTGAACTAAAAATAAACATAACATAATTATGGTAACTGACGAGTTCATCGAAAGCAAATTCATCGAAAACGAGTTCATCGAAAATCAATTCATCGAAAGCAAATTCATCGAAAACGAGTTAATCGAAAATCAATTCATCGAAAGCAAATTCATCAAAAACGAGTTCATCGGAAACCAAGCCAGAAGACACAACAGCCGTGAGTACCACTTAATTGTGATTTACCTATCTTGTTTGGTGGTCGGGCATAACTTATCGAAATCCATAAGCGTCTTAGCAAAGAGTAGCCGCAAAGTTACCCTCATCCCCGTGCCCCGTGCACGATTCACTTTTTGAAATCGTAATCGTAAATCGCTTCGTAAATAATATTTAAAAAAAAATAGTAGGTATTACCTATTTGAACATTATTAACACATAACATAATTAAAAGGTAGAAAACAAAATGACTTTTTTAACCTTTCCTGGTCTGTAAAGTGTAAATACTACACATTGCTGCTAATAACTTTTATATCTCTATAAATATAATGAATTCTGGGTTCAAATTTTAGGTATTCCTCCGTTATACATTTACGCACTGAATTAAAATTTAATATTTTAAATAATTAGCAAATTTAATTCAAAATCAGAGATATTTTGTTAAATATCGGGAATAAACCACAAATACAATCAACCGTGTGCCAGTGTGGACCGTGATACGCGAAGAGTGTGCGGGGGGAGATGACACGCCATGTGACGTCTCGCTCTACTTCGCTATACGGGTACACGAGAAACAGAGACCGCCGCCGTGCGCAGTTGTGTTTCGACCACATGCATAGCTGTATGTATTGGGTAGCAGTCTAGCACTATTCTAGCTTCTAGCGCCTCAGTCGTTCGCGGGCAATCGTTTGAGATGGTCTCTTCGCCCGTTTTTTGAGCAACGGACGATGGTTTTTTCATGTTTTCAGCAATTAAACTACAATTATTATCACTTTTAACACTAATTATGATAAACAAAAGCGATTAGCTATGAATGTTGATATATTTCCGAGATAAAATCGCTAATTTTGACACGCGAATTGATTACACAGCACCGGAGCGCGCGTTTTTTTTAGCACAGTAAGGGAAAGGTTAAATCTAATTTGTTTAGGTACACTAAACAAAAAATACTCTTTCATCTTAAGAACAAAATAATTTGGGAGGCGGGAATGGGTACCGCTGCCCCGGGAACCTTTAATGGATAACCAACACCTCTGTCATAGGTCACCCCAAGTGGTTCGCTACGTTTGGTGATTTAGCAGAGGTGCCCGGGTTCATGGGATGAAGTTTGTCTAGGTCTTGAAGGTGGATGACCAGGACACACTGAACCCCAGATTCCTACCCACCCATTTTCCTTCCCAGAACTTTCCTCTCCTTCCTTTCCATAAAAAACCCTCCACACAGCATCCCCAAAGATGACATAGGCCCTTAGGGAAATTATTTTCCTCAGGGCCTATCATGAAATAAATCATTTCAATAGCGAAATAAAAATTACCTATTTCAAAATAATGTAAAGTTTTTAACCCCTCCGCAACGTAAGCAGATATAAGCGTCAAAAATAGGACAGCAGTCAAGTACAATAAGCGTGTTTATAGCGCGTGTGTTTCCATAGAAATCGTTATAACTCCGTTATTGTTTTAGTCACATCCCTAAAACAAAAAGTCAAAGGTCGATAGTAGATCAAGCTGCACATTTCTATCAAGTTGTCTATGGAAATACATAACAGGAATCAGCTGTCAATCGTGTAGTTGACAAAAATATTTACCCGCGCAAATTTGCTACCGGCAGCTTCACCGCGCTCCACATTTTAAATTTTTATTAAATATTTTTATATGAAATGATAAAAAAAGTGAGGTGACAAAAGTGTTGACTATACATATATACAATAGAATAAGTATTGTTGTTTGCATAATCTGTGATTTTAGTACCGTTTTCACATAAGAACATCACGTGAGTCATTTTTAATGATTGCGTTCTAAATTTTAATATTTACAAATGTTGGAGTTTTACCTACCATTAAAACTCTTATTATGTTGTCTTGCTTATCCAGAATATATAATGTGAGATATCAGCCCTATTTCCCGCCAGCGTCGGTCTTATCCATTGCTTTATCTTGAATTTCCCGCCATTCCTCTGCAACTCCCTTCAGCTGTCAATTGTCGCCGTGCAGTTGGCATCTTGAGATGCCGTGTTAATTCAATTTGGACTCACCAAGCAGAGCTTAAATATATTCTGGATAAGCAAGACAACATAATAAGAGTTTTAATGGTAGGTAAAACTCCAACATTATGTGTGTCGTTGCTTATCCAGAATATATAATGTGAGAAGTGTTTGTTATCGCTTGGTGACAATTCTAAAGCCAAAATTGTGACTATTACTGTATTGCTTGCAATAACTTGGTCAAAGACTGAGAGTGAATGGGGGGATTCAGCACCTCAACATTGAGACCTCTGATTTGTCTATATTTCTTGAATGTGTTTTCTGAACTCCAGCTTCCTCTTTCCAAAATGGTGTCTATAGGACACTCTTCCAGCCAACTTCTTGAAGCTGCAGCTGATCTCAAACTCCCAGGAGAGGCATCAATCCCAGCATCCTTCAAAATTGTTTTAATCCATCCACCAATAGCAGTTCTCGAGGCTGGCCTTGCAGGCCCCAACGTGGAAATAAACAGACATTCAACACCAGCTTCATGTCTTCTGTTCTCACCCAAAGACATAAGCTTTCTCAACCAGAATATGGAATCTATATTACGATCCTCTGCTTTGTAAAGCTTCCAACCAGACTGTCTACGTGTAGAGGTGTCCTTCTTAGATCCAAAAAATTTGGCAATAATACAATGTGATCATCATTGTCAACAAGATTATCGGAAGATGCATGTAGTAAGGTCAGATCCTGTACTTGTCTTCCTGATGCCAGAAGTAAATTAACAGAACATCTACGAGATGCTTCGAAAAGGGTCAGGTCATTTGAAGGATTCTTACAAAGCTAAGACACCAAGTGTCCTGGATCCCAAGTAAATGCTCTAAGCTTCTTATTTGCAGAATTTCCTATACCTCTCATCACTTGCTTGACCAAGGGACGATTACTTATCCTCAAATCGCCTATGGGGTCATACAAAACCGACACTACAGACTTGTGAAGTGCTATAGTATTGGGATCCAAGCCTTTCCTCACTCTTAAGTATACTAAAAAACCGTGCCAGCTGAGATCCCGAAGGGTTATTAGGACATGTATTATTAATGGCGCACCATTCCTTCCAGCTCTTCCATGCCATGTGATAAGTTGTAAGCTTAGGTTTGCGCCAACCCGCATTCAATAGAGCTTTTTTCTTGCTGTGACCAATCGTTCAAAGCTTCACTCCACCCCTAATCTTCCACACCTGTAGTTGGAGCTTCTGGACCTGTTCAAGATGAAGTCCTGTCGATAAGTCTATCAAGTTGTCGACCAACATGGGTATTATGTGAGGTCGGTCTAGGGCTCTTCTCTTTAGGTCTGGTAACCAAAACACTTTTGGCCAATTTGGGGCTACAACCAGGTACACCCCTGATGACTTGTTCAGATGTGCCAGCGCTCGTGGCATTAAGCAGGGGGGAGGAAAGATCCATGCCAAGGGGAAATTCCAACTCCTGCTGAACACGCTGTGAAGCATTGCTCTCTTGTCGTGGGAATCTATCGAGACATACTGATCCACGAAGTGAGCCCTCGAGGGAGCGAATAGATCCACTACTGGACTGCCCCTAACTTGTGAAAAACAGCTCTTACCGCTGGGGGTAGAAGGTGCCATTCTGGTAATGTCATCCCTCAGGATAGATGATCCGCGAGGCCATTGTAGCGTCCCGGCAAATACTGCACTTGTAAAGAGATTCTGTGCTTGTCCAAAAGCGCAAGAATCTGAAATGTCAGATGAAGGAGACCCATCGACTTAGTGCACCCCTTGTTCCTCAAGTAGGCTACGACTGTCCTGTTCTGAACTTCTCAAATTCTGAGTCAGAGACGTTAAGGCAACGATACTCAACCTGCGGCCCGCCAAGCTTTTATGTGCGGCCCTAAACACATTTTTATCAGGAACATGGTTTAAAAAAATTCTATCATTCTAAATTTCATATAGCTTGCGATTCGTTTCGACTTTGACGCACAGATAGTGACAACCGAAGAGGATTGTCATTATAGTCCTCATCAGAGCTGGTATCAGAGTGTTGCCTACATTTATTCCCAAAAACCAATTATTTGACAAAAAAGTATGCACGCAAATAATTTATAAAACAGCCGTTTCGAGAAACCACTAAATCAATTATAATGCATAAAAACAGGTTAATATTGTACCACCTTATAAAGTATTGTTTTGTTTTAATTTAATTACCCATATTGGCGGGAGTGTCTTCAGAATCCAATCGAAAAATGTCCGACGAAAGTAGCGTTTCAATACAAATGGGAAGAAGAATATTTCGTTGTTTCGGGGGGGTTGGGGGGGGGGTGAAGGGGGGGTTTCATGATTTTTTTTTGTGATACCAGTATAGTGTTGCGGCCCGCGTAACTTTACAAGTATATGTATGTGGCCCGAAGACAAAAAAGGTTGAGTATCGTTGCGTTAAGGCATTTAAGATTGCTGTCATCTCCTTCATGTTGCAATATCCCCCCTCTGTCTGTCCAACAACCCAACGGAGGTACATAGTCGATCAGGGCTCCCGGCCGTGATCTGCCGCATCCGTAGTCAGAGAATGTGTTGGGCTGGGAAAATGAAGAGTTGAAACATGATCTAAGTTGATCATCCACCATTTCATTTCTGACAAGACCTCCTTCTTTATCAGAGACTTTTGCTGAGGGGTCAGCTTCAGCATTAACTGTAATTGTATCAGCCGAGTATGAATTCGACCTCTGGGGACCACAAAGGTAGCAAAATTCAACTTTCCGAGAATATTTCAGAGTCCATCTTCCTTTTGTCACGGATCTCTGAAGTGAGTTCCAAAGACCTTGGCGTCTGTATTTGTTTAAGGACTTCTGTTTCAGATGGGGGTTCTACACAATTCCATGGAAATTTACCGACCAACCTAACCGCTCTAACAATTAAAGGGCTTCTCAAGCTTGACTGAGGATCTCTCTGGTCTGATGAGCCAGGAGAAAGTCGTCTAGGTACACAATGATCCTGATAGCCTGTCTACGCAGGATTTCTGCAATCCAATTTGTGATAGCTTTTAAATTGAAGATCGACTGTTTCGAGCCTTCGCTCGTTTGAACCAGAAAAAGTGTTGATAGGAAGGTGGCATTGTCGTCAGCTCTTTCCATGTACCATCTCTAATCATTGTCATTTCCGGGATTACTTTCGTTTTGAACCTCCTTGCGGAAGCTTGGCTTGGACTTATCAACGAGGGCTCTTGGATGAATGGTATGCGGTATCCTCTTATCATATGTAAGATGGTCTCTGGGACATCTAAGGCCTGCCATTCTCTCCAATAATCCTGTAGTGTAGTTGACCCGCCCGAAATGGTTGATAGTCACCTGTTGAAGCGGCCACGGGAGGTCTGCCCCCTCGCGCCATGCTTCTGTTCCCTCCCCTTACCCCTCGTACAGGAGGAATATTGGGGGTTTCGCCCGTGGTCTGCCCGCCGGGGAAACGAGGGAAATGCCATATTTTCCTTTGATGTTTGCTTGGGGGGTAGGCAACAACCTCCTTAGATGTTGAAGGGCGGTTGTGCGCGACACCTGTTGAAGCGGCCACGAGAGGTCTGCCCCCTCGCGCCACGCTTCTGTTCCCTCCCCTTACCCCTCATACGGGAGGAATACGGGGGGTTTCACCCGTGGTCTGCCCGCCGGGGAAACAAGGGAAATGCCATATTTTTCCTTGATGTTTGCTTGGGGGGAAGGCAACAACCTCCTTAGATGTTGAAGGGCGGTTGTGCGCGACACCTGTTGAAGCGGCCACGAGAGGTCTGCCCCCTCGCGCCACGCTTCTGTTCCCTCCCCTTACCCCTCATACGGGAGGAATATGGGGGGTTTCACCCGTGGTCTGCCCGCCGGGGAAACAAGGGAAATGCCATCATTTCCTTTGATGTCTGCTTGGGGGAAAGGCAACAACCTCCTTAGATGAAGGGCGGTTGTGCGCCGAGTGGCTACCCTGAGGTAGACGCACTGGACTAAAGCACTTTGCTACACCACCTAGTTTCTGCAACTGGGCAGAAAGTGCTTCTTCCCCAAAAGGATGAGTGGTAGAAGGAGGAATTCTGCTGAAGAGCCTCCGTTCCACTCCAATCTTACAGCTGTCCATTGTTCCTGTAAAGACCTGACAGGGAACCTTCTGAACTACTTTCCCATTTGATAAGTTTTTTGGAGAGCCTGTTGAAAGCACTCTCTGCTTCAATGAGGCATGCAATGCCAGCATCTTTTCCATGGCCGTAAATATTGGTGAGGCGGTGACAAATGCCAGCACCTCGCAGTTTACCTCCAGCTCCTTGAAGCCTGGATCAGCCAAATATTCCTTTAAAGCAGATGCATAGCGGACATTGGCCCACTCGCCCGAGTTTGTAACATGCTTGAAACTGTCAAAAGCAGGACCAAACTTTTATAAATAAAGCTGAATTATAGATAAGTCTAACTACATCAAATTGCGTCAAACGATTATCAAACGAACATGAATGTCATGATTTCGTATTTGTAATTTGAGTATTTTAATATGACATCGCCGATGGTCATATTTCATTAAAAAAAAATCGATTACTTAAATTCCAAAGGTGGAAAAATGGTTAAATGTGTCTACAATTGATCCATAAATCAGGTAATTACGTAAGACAATACATTCAGCTTAATTTATCTTTAGTATGGATATAAATGGGTCGCTCCCAGCGGCAATGCCGGCCAGGCCAACCCGTGACAGGAGTGGAGCAAGCCCCGAACATCCCGTCACATTCAAAAAACCAGTTTAATAAACTGGTCCCGTATTGCGGGAACTATCAGATATTAAGCTGTGATAATACACTTATCTTAGCCAACAGGCCGAGAAGCGATTGCTAATCGGCGCGGCGTCCTTCCGTTTTCGAGAACGAGCGACGCAGATTTATATTGCGTAGGTAGTAGGAATACGCTAATCTGTCAAAAAATGTTTGCACTAATCACTTGCACTAATTTTTCATAAAATTACGGAATTTGCGGGTAGCAACAGATATTATTTTCGTTAAAACAATTACGAACGAAAAAATTTTCGACCGGACGTGGGCGAAACAACGCCAAAATTGAATTAACACGGCATCTCAAGATGCCAACTGCACGGCGACAATTGACAGCTGAAGGGAGTTGCAGAGGAATGGCGGGAAATTCAAGATAAAGCAATGGATAAGACCGACGCTGACGGGAAATAGGGCTGATATCTCACATTATATATTCTGGATAAGCAACGACACACATAATGCTAATATTTATTTGTAATATAATAATTTGAAAGCCGATTTTGTAACCTTTCTAAAACAGTTTTTACTATTCAGCTACGTTCAGAAATGTTTCATTTATAGAGCTTTAATTGTGAAGCGGTTATAACTAAAAGTTTTCGTAAAATGTCATTTCGTTTAAGACACCAAAAGCTAATATTCTCGAAAATTCGGAGGGGTTAAACAACTCCAATTTTACGACAAATAAACCAAACTACCGCAAAGTTCGTGGGGGAACACAAATAAGTGAATCAAGTCCTGACACGACTATGAGCGCGGACGCAGCAAAATGACACTTCGTGGCTCGCAGTTCAGTGCACCGAACATGTCGAATCGCAGAACGAAACCTTCCGAATTAAGTTTCGGTTTCGGCCGTAGTTTCGGCTGGATAGCGGCCGAAACCGAAACTAAGCCGAAACTCGTTTTTTGGCCGAAACTAGGCCGAAACCGAAACCGAAAGTTCGGTCGGACACTAACGAATATGTATAAAATGATCTCGATAAGGTCTAAAACCTTCTTTTAGTTCATAAACGATAAAACAATATTATGAACACAAACAACCAACAAAAATGCTTCCAATGAAGTCCCAAATCTTCTTCTGTTTTTTCAGAAACAAAAGCACTTGAATTCACTCTGTCATTATTTCATTTTCAAATACTTTTCCAGCAAGGTGATATGGTTGGGGAGGGTAGGTACTGGATAAATGACATCCCAGTATTACATACTATGCATGTCATTTCAAAACCAAACAACATCTACTACCCGCTTGACAGTGAAGGAGTCGGAGCATGTCAGATTTGAATGTCGAGTTGAGAGGGAGTTTTTGAGAAACAAGAAAGTGTTCAAAAGGGTAAGATGTTTTTACCAGAAATTTTTATCATATTTTTAGTGTGTAATATAAAAAATTAACTTTATTCAAAAAAATTGCAAGAATTAATCATATATTGATAACATAAAAAATAAAAAAATTATTAGCAATAGGAGAATTTGTACAAACACCGCCGCCCGGTGTGCATCCATACTCCTTTTCGCATATTTTTTTATTGACGTACAGGGTGTGGCCATACGTGCCTAAGGAGGCATACATTAATTACGTGAGCTCAAAAGGGGGGGGGGGGTCCAGCAAAATCTCATGTTACTTGAAAGAATATACGAAGTGGCCCAAATTTATCTCACCAAGGGGGGGAGGAGGAGTCTAGATTGGAAGAAAAACTGCTCACGTAATAAATGTATGTCCCCAAAGGTTAAATTTGTTCTGGAGATGGAAAAATATTTATGATTATACAAATATAATTTACCGGAATATGTAAGAAAGGATTTAACAGAGAAGAGGTTGGAAAAAATTTCACATCACTCTCATTTACTAGTTCTTGGCAGCAAAGAATGCTCTACAATAGGCCACTTGCATGGATTTTGTAACGACTTGGAAAATATCGTGTGGATAGATTTTTTTAATAAGATTACGAAAATGTTAGTAAAAATTTTTAGAAATGTACATTTTTTTTTTTTAAATAAATAAATCCATTATTTGGGCTCGTGATGTCACTACATGAAAATGTTCCTATTAATTTTGTAAAATTCCACACTGATTTATTTTTTTTATATGGTAACACTTTGATTTAAGGCAAATTTTTGAATTTGACATTTAACGTTCACTAGATTTATTGTTTGCTCTCTGCAAACTTATCATTTGGTTTGACTTTTTGACAGATGTTATGAAGAGAACCCCATACATTTTATGCTGTCTTTTAGAGGTATAATGGTAATGGTGTTGATTTTAACAAAATCAAATTTTACAATATTCTTATTATTATTATAATTTACAAGTACAGGTATATTACATTGGATTTAGTAATAAAGACATTGAACATATTATAATGATTTATGATCAATAAGATGGATCAAGGAAAAAAATATTTATGAGTTGAAATACTTTTGGTATGCCTCTATTCTTCTGTGCCATTCGTGTGGAAAACGTTCTTTTTTTTTAAATGATTTTCGGTTATGTAATTATCGTTTTTTCGCATTCATAAAATTATGTCCCGTCTTTCCGGTTTTTAAAAAATGGTCTGATTTTCGAATTGAAATTTTCAAAAAATCGGCAGGGATTCAAAAATACGATTTAAAAAAATATATATAGGAATGTCTTAGAATATTTTCCTAAACTGGAATTTTTTTTTTAAATGTGATGCAAGTGGTCTATTACAATTTATTTCGTCGTACGATGAGCCCAAAATTTTCTTTTATATTGTTTTTTATGCTTATAATAAATATAAATAAGAATAGTTTGGTCTTCATCGCTAGAGTCACATAACATTGTATTAACACCACGGCTGCACATGTAAAAACGATCCAGTTCAGTATAATTTGAGTAGTACCGTGCACGGAAACCGGCTTTAAAGAGTAGCACGTCAGTAGGCGACTTGTGGTTTCATCACAGTCTCATGGCTTGTAAGTATCTCTGTTTACGAAAGGCCTATGGTTACAAGTTGTTCTTGTTCAGTTTTCTTAAATTGTGATTGGGAAAGTGGTTTTGGAGACAATTTAAATTAAAAGATTTTGAATTTAGATACAAAAACATTTTTATTTGTATTTTTGACAACCATTATGAATACATTTATGTAAAGGAGTGTGTCTGTACCCTGTGGCGGGTGGCGTGGATTTGATTTTTATAGAAATCTAGTTTTATTCCGAGACTGATGAAATTTTGCTTACTTGACCTTAAAACAAGAGGAAAGTCACTGTCTATATCAGATTTTGAAAGACTCTGCGTGAAGCCTGGGTAGCGGGAACTTAGAACGGGTAGTTGAATATATGTATAAAGTGGTGCAGGAAAAATACTTACAATCCTAGCATTCATAGAAAGGGCTAATTTCATTATTTTGGGACAAAAAATTTACGCTTTAAAACAGCGGTCGTCAGACTTTTCTGGTCAAGGGCCGCATAGAACAATATGAGGTATCACCGCGGGCCGCACACTTATGTTTTCGGGGGGGGGGGGGGGGGGGTGTTTTACCTTTTTTTGTATTTAAGTACCGGGTTGCTACTTCCTTCCTTCTTGAGGTTCATGATATAGTGTCAATTCTTAATAATAATGCATGTGAATTTTCGCACATAGGTACATACAATAACAAAAATTAACCAATATTAAAGTTTATTTTTCTTTATTAGTACGTGATAAGTGTGTTTTTTTGGTCTTTTTTAGATCTTTTTTTTACCTACCTACACCCTCACTGTGCCATCTCTAGGCCCTCTAATTTTCTCTGGATCCTCTATTGCCCCCCTGAAAGTCTCAAACGACAATATAATTAATTGTAAAAAAACGGATAGTTTCTATAATTGTACTCGTACATGAAAAAAATATATTTAAAAAGAAAACGGTAGATATTTGTGCGGGCCGCAAAAAAACGGATAATAACATGAAAAAAATATACATTTAAAAAGAAAACGGTAGATTTTTGTGCGGGCCGCAAAAAACGGATACTATAATTGTAGGATGAAAAAAATACATTTAAAAAGAAAACGGCAGATATTTGTGCGGGCCGCAAAAAACGGATAGTATAATTGTACTTGAAAAAATATCTATTTAAAAAGAAAACGCCAGAGATTTGTGCGGGCCGCACAAATACCCGCCGCGGGCCGCATGCGGCCCGCGGGCCGCAGTTTGACGACCACGGCTTTAAAATATTAAGATGAGTTGAGCCCTTGTGTAGAAAAACAGCGTCATCGGGTCTGAGTGGTTAATATCCATTATGTAATCATTTATTCACATTACTTTTTAGGGGTGCCTAAATAGTACATCTATAATATAAAAATGAATCGCTAAATTTGTTGGTAAGCGCAAATCTCGAGAGCGGCTGAACCGATTTCGCTAATTCTTTTTTTAGAATATTCCTTGAAGTTCGAGGATGGTTCTTACGGAGAGAAAAATTAAGAAAATTGCGCAGAAAATTGGATAATAACAGAAAACATCGCACGTTTGACAGTTCGCGTGTTAGAGAATGACATTTTGCAAAACAATGAATGATTGTGCAATCAGGATTCTATTTTTGAAAAGTTGAAAAATTTATTTAAAGTAGGTACTCCCCTAATATTTTGAATCGAATCAAGAATTTTAGATATTTTAAATAGGTACCTATGTTAGGTACCAAATTTAATATACATGAAAAATGGAAATTTGAATAAAAATTGTAAAAGGTGGCACGCGGGCTGTTTAAGAACTGAATGTACTGGGATTGAATATATGGAACGCGGGAGGAGGGTTGGCGGGACGAGGGAGCGGTAAAGGGAAGAGGGAAGGCGGGGAAGGTGGAAGGGGAACGTGGGAAGGGGGACCTGGGAGGGGGAGGGGAACTCGGGAGGGGGGTTCGCGGGACGGTGAAGGGGGGGGGGCAGTAGAGTAGGGAGAGGGAAGGTGGAGGTGACGGAGTGGGAACGCGAGAGGGGAAAAGGACGCAGGAGAAGAAGGGGAGGCGGAAGGGAAACGGGACGATGGGAAAGGACACTCAGGGAGAAACAATTTCTTTATTAAGTGGCATAGCGACGCATGCCGGGACCAGCTAGTAAAATATAAAATCATGCATTATTGTACCAGAAAATTTCATAGACAGTATTAACAGTCAACCTGGTGAAAATTTTTAATTAATGGAACAATCATTGGGAAGTCAATTCCTTTTAATTTTGATTGCTTGAAAAAAAAAAGTCAGCAAATTAACAAGATATCAACTCTTATCTTAATTATTTTTGGGGTATTATGTCTTGTTGCGCTACATCCTTCTTTAGCCAGTGTTTCGGACAACATTGCAATGCCTGTCGTCAGGGCAGATATTTAGTTTATTGATTACACATCTGCGCTGAAACGTTGGCTAATGAAGGAGGTGGTGCAGCAAGGCATAATACCTCAAAAATAAATCAAGATAATACTTTTGGCAGTGAAAATTTCAAATCATACAAGATATATCAACACTAAATATCTATGATTTCTTCTTTGATAACATTTCCATCAATGGCCGGCAGTAGCGTAAGATCAACGCATGGATCGGGGCTTTTGAAGTATTTATTGCTGGCATAATGTTCCTTGAAGTATTCACCACCCATTTCGTTGTACTCCTGTCGAGTGATGAGGTATTCGGGCAGTTGTGGGTCGCAAGCGAAGGCTCTCGCTCCTCGCCAGGCGTCTAGCGAAGGGTCGCCGGCCATGTTGACTTTGTGTGGTGACTGGAAGGGCCGCATCTCCAGAAGTTCACGCGATAGGCGCTCTTCCAATCCTGAAGTATATAAAAACATCAAATAATATCTGGATAAGACTATGTGAAGAGGTCTGCACTATTATAAATATAATGGGGTACAGAGATGATGATTGCCAATTGTCAATTTGCTTACATCATTGACAATTTTCATTGAAGTGCGATTGACAGAACTTCAATCGACCCGTCAATACTTTCACCCCAGGTGCTTTTTGGACATAAAGTGTGGAATACAGTGATACTAAAGATTATCAATCGCACAGCGTGAATAATCTAACCGCTGCGTCAATTGCGCTTGTCTATGTGCTCAATCAAAATACACACCAATAGCCCTGTCAATGGGAAGTTTCGATTGTCAATCTCTTCAATTGCCTCGGTAATTGATCAATAAGCAATTGCCAATTTGATAAATGACATTGATGTTAATTGATTATTGATGTTGATCGATTCCAGTCTGCTAAAGGGTTAAAACTTGTTTATAAAAGAAAGCAAGGAGTGTATGCACATGTAAATAAGAACGATTTAGTATGAATGTCTCACAAGAATCCCAACTGCTCACAATCATCTGGAGCCAGAGAGACTATGGCATGGCATCCCCAATCGGGATATATTGTGAGACTGAAGGTAGCGGGGAGGGGACAGATACGGGGTGGAAAAGTACCTGCTTATTTTTATCTGGACACCAAACAATTTCAAGCAATGTTTCCATTCTGAATGGTGGTTTTTTTACCAGGGCGATATTAGAGTATCTTCCACTTAAACTAAAAACCGCTCAACAAATTGGGTCATAAATCCTGGGAAATTGAGCTTAATAATTTTATAATGGTAATTTTGATACAAATATTTGATTTGAAATAATACCTGAAAATTTGGAACAGCCTCCAGTTATGAATACATTATTGGCCATCTCCAGTTGCTCTTCGTAGGTAAATTGCTTCAACACATATTCCAAGGTTTCAGCTAAGCCCGCTTCTATGTTTCCCATCATAAATGGCTGAAATAATAGCTCTGGTGCTCTGGGGATTAAAAGTAAAAGCAAATATTAAATACGTTACCAAATCATACAAAGATAAACAATTTATTATTAACCTCTCCACAAGTATGGGTGAAATGGTTCGGCGAAGCGAAAAAATGCCCAGAAGAGTATGGCCGAAACGTTTCGTCCGCAGTTATTATTCAAAGACCGTCACATTTAAAGAAACTATTTGACTTGTAGTGGCTTCTATTGACATCTGTGTGTAGTTTGTTGAAATTTTGGAAGACATACCTACAATACCAACTTCACAGTTTTAGTAAATTCTTTTTGCGTCATTTAGCGGTCGTCAGAGGAAGGAAGCAGTTTTTTTGGATGGACATGTTTTTTTTTCGATGTATGTTTATTTTCATGGATTGATGTCAATGACGTTTTAATTCAAAATATAATATTATTTTTATTTAAAATCTATGATAATTTAGAAAAAAATATTAAAAAAACAAACCAAAAAAATACAAATTCCTCACGTACTTTAAGTTGTTTGCCAAAACTCACTCGCGGAGAGGTTAACCGTATTTTCAAAGGCACCGAACTTTGAAAATGAAACACTGAACCTAACCTTAAAATTAAAAAATTTCTGATACGATCGGGAGAATACTAGGGAAGATCTCCACCAGATACTCCCCAAACCGAGTAAAAGAAAAAATATTTGATGCTTGGTCTTCACCAAAATGAATGAATTCTACATAAAGCGACTAACACTAATTTGCAGAAATATAATTTTTATTTAAATTTTGGATCATTTTCAAGCTCGAATTTTGTTGAGGCAACAAGACGACTGTTCTGCACCATATCTTATGTTGCGTATACATGCACGATCATGAATGCGAGCCAAGCCACCAATCACAGGAAAGGAAAGCCACAAAACGCCGCTTGCGATTGCTTAATTCCTTTCCATAATTTGTGGTTCTGGACTGAATAACTCAGAACGAACTCAATTGAACACCTCCTTTGAAAAGTCATTAAAAGCGATGAAAAAAATATATTAAAACAATGGTTAAATAGGTTATGTTAGGTTAGATCATGGGATATTTTTCAGTTTTTTGAAGTGAGAACTTCTTTAGCACTGTTGTGATTTGAAACACGATGAAACGAAAAATCGACACTAAAAAGAGACAAACACAAACTTCTAAGTCTATAGGATTTAGCCTGCGAGATAGAATAATCGATCTCTTCTTTGTGCGGTTCTTCTTAGCCTCCCCACTTTTGTTTACTTTCGTTTTTGGAAGGTTTTACTTCTATCACGCGTGATGTGCAAATTTTTATTTTTTTATCATAGCTTTTAATGATTTTTAAAGAGGTTTTGAGTTGAGTTGATTCTGGGTTGTCATGGAACCGAGATATCAGTACAGTACAAGTAAAAAATGTTAGTCCCCACCAACAAAGATCCCGCCCATTGTTTTTTGGGGGAGATACAATTACTGAAACAAGGGTTAGTTAACGAAACAACGCTCTTAAAAGACGGAGAAAATTTGCACCCCACCAAATGCCCACCACCCCGCACTTTCTGTGACGCTTAGTTTCGGCGTGGCAACTGTTCGCGATGGAGCTTCTGCTCGCCGAACCCGCCAGGTGTGAATTACGCTCCGTAACTCGTTTTTTGTGTGTAATGAACAAAACCCTGTCCTAGACCTTCTGTCTTCTGCATAAAGTGTACAGAAAATAGTTAAAGAGTCCGAAAAGTTGGTTTAGAAGGTCTCGTCCTCAGTCACAATTGAGTCCAAGAATTCCTCACAATCAATGTCATAGAACTCAAGGAATTTGGGCTCCTTCAACCCATTGTTGTTTATGATCCTTGGTGAGCATTTTTGGGACCCACCTTGTGGTATCCCAAATGTTCTGTCAAAATCTTGTCAATAGTGGTCTTACTGATATGACCATATCACGGAGCTCCGAAAAAATTAATTACAGTGTGTTATTCACCCCAGGTGGATGCGGCGAGCGGAAGCTACATCGCGAACGGCTACCACGCCGAGACTAAGCTTCACAGAGAGTGCAGCGTGGTGGGCTATTGGCGTGGGGGAACCAGGCTACACGCCAGTGTTGCCGGGCCGCCCGTAAAATCGTTTCTCGCGACTGCAGCACCTTGGAGACCTTATTTTACAGACAGCCCTCGTATATATAAATTTTATTAAAAAGAAAAATTTTAATGTGTTAGATTTTTTATTTTTTCAGTGTGAATATCACGCAAGAGTCCCAACTGCTACCTGCTAACCGGAGCCAGTGAAACTATGGCATCCCCAATTGTGGTATGTTGTGAGGCTGAAGGGTATGCGGAGGGGTAGGGGATGCCATTACAAGCAATATATTGATTCTGAATAGTGGTCTTTCACCAGGGAGATACTAAGAGTACCTTCACTCTCATTAATCAAATTAATTCACAATCGATCTTTCCAATGTGGTGAAATTTGTAAACTAACCTCAATCTTTCAATTCCAACATGAAGCTGGTGAGCCTCAGAAAGTCCCCCTCCTACGGCAACTCCTCCAAATAGCGGATCGTATTCTCTGAGCACATTTTCAATTTCTAATAACTTCTCATTTTCAGCATCAGAATCCGAGTCGTTTCCTGTAATTAAACAAAAAGGAAAATTATTATAAAAAATTAAAACAAAGTTATCATTTAGTTCACTAACTTCCTGGAGTAAAATTACATTGTATGTCAATTCAATTCAATTTAAATTATTATTTTTTTAAAACATTACAAAATTATTCATTTTCGCTGAGCTTTCATGTAAAACTGTTGGTTTTCTAGAAATAAAATAAATTACATACATACATACTTATTTGAAAAACTGTTAGGTAAAAAAAAAAATACCTTCTCTGCTGATAGTCTTGTACACGTCCCAGTCCTCGTCCCGCATGCCAAAGTCATCGTTTTCCTTCTCCTTCTTGGCGAGGTGCGATATGAGGCGCATGCGCTCCTGCGCGGCGGCTGTCCTGCGGCGAGCCATGTCGAGGCGGCGCTGCTTGCGCGAGTACTTGGCTGACTGGATGTCTGCACGCTGCCAGAACAAATACACTATCATTGTGAGTTGTGGCTTTATTGGATGAACCAGGCTCTACCACTCTTCACATTACTGAGTTACTGAGCGGCGGACACCCATGGTTCAGATGATACAGAAGCGTACTCTACATGATCAGTTCAAAGCATTGGTGATTTTCCTCAGTTTCTCCTGCCAAACATTTTGCCAGGGATTGTGAGCTTCTCCAGATTCGAGTTCTCAGTTTGGGGAGCAACATGTCTGACACACATTTTTTTTTTTAATTATGATACATTACGATTGATGTAATCCTTTTACAATACACACGATAATAAAAATTTTAGAGTTCTAGTCTAAAATTACTCTTGAAACCTTCAAGGCCAATGTTGAAAATGTCAAGAAACCTAGAGATATCCTTTAGCAGCATCATACCTCTTGTTATGCTATGCTGGGCCAGAACGTCCATTCTGCCATGTGGAATACAGAGCAAGTCGTGGTGACGACCCTGGCGGTAGTTGTTCGATGTGAACAATTTATAGCATTTTAAGAGGTATGGGGCTGTAAATGTAATAGTTTCCGTTAAAAGCTCCTAGATTGAAGACTTTCATAGCACGTTTCAGAGAGCAAATCCATGTGATGCATAAATCGCGGATATTACCCATGCATTCTAATATAAAGATACCTTAGAATTTTTATTTAATTTGTTCCAATTTATGTATTTTTGCTGGTATGGGGCCCAGATAGCAGAAGCGAATTCTAATTTTGATCGTGTAATGAAGTTGAACATCGATGTCGTTGCTTCGGGCTTGGAAAATTATTTACTTATTCATCATTATGGGCATGGGCATCATCTTATGATACGTTGTAGGCAGGCAGTTGTATTTGATTTTGTATGCTTAGCTCTTTCAGAATGGGCTTTCCCCAGGCCCGGCTGACCATGGAAATCCAAGCATTTCCATTTGTCGGCTAAGTGTAAGGCCCTTCTTCCACAGACATATCCACAGCATCCGATGATTCAAGTATCTTGG
Source organism: Limnephilus rhombicus (assembly GCA_929108145.2). Classification (NCBI taxonomy): domain Eukaryota; kingdom Metazoa; phylum Arthropoda; class Insecta; order Trichoptera; family Limnephilidae; genus Limnephilus; species Limnephilus rhombicus. The sequence continues at coordinate 31,197,167 of OV815283.1, forward strand.
AGGCTACTGCCATATGTCTGAGCGAAGGTTTGTACACATGCACAAGTTGCCGACATGTTGCAAAGTGACGCCAGTACTTAATTTGGTAGGCGGGTATGGGTACCGCCGCCCTGGGAACCATTTATTGGATGACCAACACCTCTGCCACAGGTCACCCCAAGTGGTTCGCTACGTTTGGTGACTTAGCAGGGGTGCCCGGGTTCTTGGGGTAATGTTTGTCCAGGTCTTGATGGCGGGTGCGTCTGCCCACCTTCTGCGTGGCGGGCCGGATTGGGAGATGCTGGTTGAGGGAGACCCTTTACAACCGGTTACCGATGTCAGGGCTGCTCGGTAGTACAGGGGCCCGACCCTCAGGCTCACGACTGAGGGTGGGCTGCCCCATCAACAAGTGTAAAAACCCCGCCGCTGCTGTTGTGCCGGTTCGTGACCGGAGGGGACCAAGCAGTAGCGTTTGGGGCGCATTGGGCAACCTCTCCAGCCGGACTCTCCCTGCCCATCGCCTTGCACCGCAGTGGGTGGGTTGGATACATACGTCCGTCACTCCTGGAAACTCTGAACCCCAGCATCCTACCCACCCCTTATACCTTTTCCCTCCCAGACCCTCCTTCCTCTCATATAAAAAATTTTTTAAAAAAACCAACAATTAAAATCATGAACTTGCAACCTACAATAATTAACGTCATTACAGCGGCGAGACGTAGGCGTCCCCGGTGGGGGCCAAAACTGTTGGTGAATTACACCAACATTCGCGGCCTGCACACCAATTTAAACTCTGTCCACCACCACCTTTTCAACGCCCAAACCTACTTTTCCTGTCTGAAACTCAGATAGCTGAGCCTGTAGACACCTCCTACCTGGACTGCCCGGGCTTCACCCTCGCAGGCAAGTTCAGACCTAAAGGAGGTGTCTGTCTCTATAGTCGAGCTGACGTCAACTGTGTGCGACTGTTGAATCTGGAAAACTCCAGATTCGACGTAATGTGGGTACGCGTCAATCTTGCCAGTACGGTAAGATTCTACGCGTGTTTATACCGCTCACCGAACCTTAGCGAATCAGACACGTCCGAGCTCTTCAAACACTTAAGCGACACTATTGATGACCTCTTGCCCCGCTACCCTACGGCAGAGTTCGTGGTCCTGGGGGACTTCAATGTTCATAACGAACCTTGGTTGAAGTTCTCAGGATCAACAGACTCGGCTGGACGCCAAGCGGAATCCTTTGCCCTTTGCTACGGATTGGAGCAAATGGTTCAGGAGCCTACAAGGGTTCCTGATGTCCAGACTCACCGTTCCAATCTGTTAGACCTATTTTTAACTACTGTGCCACACGGTTACAGGATTGAAGTCACAGCGCCTTTAGGATCGTCCGACCACTGCCTGGTGACGACATCAATCCCTGTAAACTTCAGACCACCAAACGAGAGGCTGAAGAGAAAAGTGTGGCACTATAGGTCAGCAGATTGGTTCGGTCTGCGGGCACATTTTAATGCTTTTCCGTGGTCAGCTGTCTGTTTTCGGACTTCGGATCCCTCAAGATGTGCCCAGGAAATTGGTGAAGTCATCACATCCGCGATGGATGGCTTCATCCAATCTACTGTTAAGGAAACTGGTGTAGGCTCAAAGCCGTGGTTCAGTCGACAATGCGCTGAAGCAGTGCGACGAAAAAACGAGGCTTACCGAGCCTACAACACATCTAGAACATCCGAAGACAGAACAGCTTACAACAAAATGGCAAAGGAAACCAAGAGAATCATAAATAGGTCAAAATTCGAGCACGACCAGCAGATCAGCAGAAAGCTGACTGCATGCCCGCATGGCAGCAGGCAATTCTGGTCGCTTGCGGGCTCAATAGGTCGCAATTTCTGCAAATCCAGTCTGCCACCTCTTACCAGACCTGACGGCTTACTAGCAAACACCGCCACCGAAAAGGCTAACTTACTAGGTAAAATGTTTGCGGATAACTCAACCCTCGATGACCAAGGTACTGTCCCGACGTCGGTTCCTCACTGCGGTTTTCGTATGAAAAAGCTGAGGATCCGGCATCGGGAAGTACTCCATGTTTTACGAGGGCTTGATGTCAATAAAGCTAGTGGGCCTGACGGAATACCTGCCCTGGTACTGCAGAGTTGCGCTGCAGAAATAGCTCCAATTTTGACAAAGCTTTTTAAAATGTCCCTGAAGACTGGCTCTGTGCCCTCTGGTTGGAAAAAAGCGGTTATCCATCCTATTCCAAAGAAGGGTGACCGCTCCAACCCGGCCAACTACCGCCCCATAGCGATCACATCAGTTCTGTCTAAGGTGATGGAACGTGTGATCAACGACAAACTGCTCACATACCTCGAGAAGAACAAAATTATTAACGACCGTCAATACGGATTCCGGCGGAACCGCTCGTGCGGTGATCTTCTCGCGTATGTGACGCATGTTTGGGGGCGATGCCTGGAACGTTTCGGTGAGACCCAAACGGTTGCACTGGACATCTCCAAGGCCTTTGACCGGGTTTGGCACCGAGGACTTGTCAACAAACTGCATTCTTACGGACTTCCCGCATCCTTGTGTACGTGGATTGCCGACTTCTTGAGGGAGAGGTCGATTCAGATGGTAGTCGATGGTTTCACCTCTTCCTCACACTCGATAAATGCTGGCGTCCCGCAAGGATCGGTTCTGTCTCCGACTTTGTTTTTGTTGCACATCAACGACCTTTTGTCATGTGCACCAATTCACTGTTATGCGGATGACAGTACAGTTCATGATAGCTTTTTGTTTGACAAGCCCCCAAAGGGCTCACAAACTCCAACAGCTCGTAGGGCTTTGAAGCAAAGAATGGACGGTTACCTCGAGAGTGTTTTCTCTTGGGGTAAAAATAATCTCGTTGAATTTAATGTTTCAAAGACCCAATCTTGTCTGATTACGTCTAAAAGGGATCGAAATGAAAATCTAGTCTCTTTCAACGGAAGCAATCTTCCGAACAGGCCCTCCATTGATATGCTTGGTGTAACCCTAAGTGACCAGCTCAGGTATGGGGGCTCCATCGAAGCCAGAGTAAAGTTAGCCTCCCAAAAACTGGGCGTACTGTACAGGGCCCGCAGATACTTTAATAGTACACAACTGCTTACCTTGTACAAATCACAAGTACGCCCACGGTTGAATTTGGCAGCCATCTCTGGTCTGGAGCTCCAAAATACCTGAAAAATACCCTCGACTCTGTGCAGAAACGGGCGGTCCGTTTGATAGATTCTCCCATCTTAACAGACGGATTGCAATCTTTAGAGCACAGGCGTCGGGTGGGAATGCTATCCTTGTTCTACCGGTATTACAATGGAAGATGCTCCGAGGAACTAGCATCATTGATCCCTTCGGCACCGGTGCATAGTCGGGAAACACGCCAAACGTGTGCCCAACATTTGTACACGGTTGACATTTGTCACATGAGAACGGGTCGTTTCTTCGACTCGTTCTTGTGTTCAACAGCTCGGCTGTGGAATGATTTGCCGGCCTCTGTGTTTCCTCCTTCCTACAACATGGGTCTCTTCAAGACCAATGTTCATTCCTTCCTCTCCTCAAAAAGACCCTCCACACAGCATCCCAGATGACATAGGCCCTGAGGGAAATTATTTTCCTCAGGGCCTCCTGTGTGGAGTTAATGTAAAAAAAAAAAAAAAAAGTCTCCTGTGACCAGCCGGTCAAAGTCTTTATCACTCAAGTCGTTGAGACTTTCAACACGGCGGAGCAATTAATGTATACGATCGCACTGTCATTTATGTCAGACATTTTGTAACAATGCATGTACTTTAAGATGTATGCTAGGATCAAACATTCAACAGAAAATGACAGCTACAACAGCAGTTTTGAGTGAGGTTCTGAAAGCCAGTTTTGACATTTTGAGAGGTGGCGAGGCGATAATATAACAATTTGAAAGCTTATTTCGTAACCTTCCAAAAACAGTTTTTAGTATTCGGCTAGGTTCGGAAATGTTTCATTTATGGAGCTTTAATTGTGAAGCGGAAATAACACAAAGTTTTTGTAAATCTGACATTTCGTTTAAGACGTAAAAAGTGCTTATTCGCAATAGATCGGAGTGGTTAAAAAGAAAGCTTTTTCTATCCTTTCAGCTACACTTTGCAAGTCTCATAACACTAATAATAATTTAAGCCCTGCATTCCGAATTTTTACCAATTGATAAAATATTCATTTAAAAAAAATTTTAAATAAAGTTCTTAAAAAATATACAACATTTTTTTAAATAATATCTACATTTGATGAGTCGAAATGGTAATTATATGAAATTCTGTCGTTTTCTGTTATTTAATATGTTAAAGGTAAATTCACAGTGTATCTTTAAATGCTACTTTTGACATTTGTCAAGAGATTTTTGCTCTATTTTAAACGAGTTTTATAGAATATTATTATAATTTTCGCTTACTATAATCATTTTTTAAATTAGCGCGCTCCCTCTAACATTTGTATTTATACATCTCCCTTTCAAACCATCTTCTGCTTCTTTTGGATACCGGGCCTTAAGTTTTTTTCATTACTTATTCCCAAATGCATAATAGAAATTCATCTTCATTTGCAAATAAAAATGTATTTCGTATTGTGTATTTTATTACATAGTATAAAATGAAGTCGCTCAAAATGTATGTGCGCGTAGATCTTTTTAAACTACGCAACGGATTTTCATGTGGTTTTCACCAATAGATAGAGTGATTCAAGAGGAAGGTTTATATGTGTAATACATGTTTAGTATAGTAGAGAAAAGCCGAGAAATTCAAATATTCAATTCAGGCAGCAGACAGCGGGCAGCTGGCAAGCGGGTGGTGTGGATTTTATAAAGGTTGGGTAATGGTGTTGTGTTTCGTTAGCCACAACAACGTGTGGCCGGGTCTGCTAGTATTGAATAAAGAATGTTAAATGCTATACCTTTTTCTTGAATTCTTCCAGCCAAACAGAGAAGTGACCGGGATCAGTAGGAGGTTGATATTTACTGTTGCTGCTGACGGAACTCTTCTCGTCCATGATCAGCATCCCGGGGTCATTCTCCGTGGTCGCCACGGCAACTATCTTCTGCCGGATCTTCTCAATTCTGGTGTTCAGTTGGTTTATCTGACGCTGGAAAGGATATGGCATATGGTGGTGTGATCCTTATTGATTTACATATTAAGAACTAAATAATGGTTGAAGGAGAACTATCAACTTGGGTAAACAGTGGCATTTAAAAAAAAATTGTGAATACCACACAAGAGTCCAAACTGACAGGAACCAGTGGGACTGACAGTGGAAAGTCACATCTGGTCATTGCTATAGCAATAATTAAAGCATTTCAAGACATATATTATAGCAACTAACGGACCCCCGGATGCGTATTTCCAAAACCTATACCGGTTCAGTCGCGGCAGTGACAATTTACATATTAAATACGCCTCTATATTTGTTATTTCTTATCACTTTGCAAAAAAATTTGGTTGTTCTAAAATCTAGATTAAAAAATCTTTTTAATGTGTATATTAGAAATTAATAAGGTAAATATTTCCCTATCGAGTCCACGCTCAAAACACACTTTATAAAATTAAAACAAATTGTACTGGGTAGATAATGGTTAGTAATAAGTAATTCAGTAACCGGAATTGAAAAATATTGCGTTTTAATGTTTTTTTTTTAATTTTAAAAATGTGAATTGTCATTTTTCAAGGACCGCCACGTTAATTGCGACGATGAAATATGCATTTTTAAAAGAAAAAATCACTTTCTGTCAGTTAGACAATAATAAATGATAAATAATGTGTATTAATCATTATTTTGTTCGGTTTCATAAGCACGAAAAACCACACGAGACGTTTTCCGTCGTAATTAACAACACGGCATTCCTTGAGAAATGACATTTCGCTTGCAATATTTTTCAATTCCGGTTACGAATTACTTATTACTAACTGTAATCTACCTAGTTCAATTTTTTTTTTTTTAAGTGTGTTTTGAGCGTGGGCTCGATAGGGAAATATTTATCATTAATAATTTTATTTCTAAATATTTAAATTTTGATATTATTCCCATATATTTTAAATCTATATTGGTTATTTTTTATCACTTTGCAAAAACAAAAATGGCTCTAAAATCTAGAGAAAATAATCTTTCCAATGTTTATTTTAGAAATTAATAATTTTATTTCTATATATTTAAATTTTGATATTGAAAATGACTGAACCAGTATAGGTTTTGGAAATACGCCTCCCGGACAAGCATATTCAGGCGTTTCTCTCTGTGTAGTAGTAAAGACCTATTTGAAATAATGTGTTGAAGTTCTTCCGTCTTAATAAAGAACAAAAAAGCATATCATTGAAATTTCCATTTTAAGCTCTTCCTCTTTCTTATAAACAAAGCACATAGAGGTTTAAAAGAAAGAGGGATTTCAAAAAGCTCTCAGTGGCAGGATTGAGAGTTGTAGAATGTCTACATTCTAAAAGCCAGAGATCTATGGTTTTCTTTGAAAGCCGTATAGATCACAGTTTTTGTCTTTAATCTGTTTCCAGTACTGGGTAGAAAGATTATAAGTGAAATAATTATAAATGGTGGCTACCTTAAGTTCCTCATAGTTTTTAATATCAAATGACTGAATGGCTCTATAAAATTCCTCTTCTTCTCCTTCCTCCAGTAAGTCCTTAAAAAAAACATATATTTATTATTTTTAACTTTATGAGTAAAACCTCAAATTGTAATAGTTAATTAAATGAAGACAATATTAGCGAAACTCAATCGAAAATCTGGAGACAGAAAAATCAGAAAAAGATGTTGCTCTAGTATCTTTTTCTGATTTTTCTGTCTCCAGATTTTCGATTGAGTTTCACTAATTTAATTAAATATATTTATTATTTCAAAATTAATAGATTACTGAGTTTTAACCACGTTTATTGTTTTAAAAAAATCAACTTACTTCATAAGCAATGCTTACGAAACATGTTGTGTTTTTTAAACAATAAACGTGGTTTATTGTTTAGTTACTGAGTAATCTATTAATTTTGAATTAAAATGGTGCCACAAAATAAGTTTGCTGTGTTTGTAGAACATGTTTATTAATTCATTTACTATTTTTTACCTACTTAAAATCCATTATAAAAATTTTTGGTAAATACATTTATATGGGTACGCATAAAATGAAAGAAAAATATCAATGATGTAAACATTAAAAAATATATATCTGAAAGCAGTAAATTCAATACCGCAGAAGAAACATTCGTAAAAAGTTTAGGAGAGACCAAAAACCTTGTGATTTTGAAAAACAAATTTAAATGCAGCTTATTTTGTTTTGCTGTTTTATACTAGAATGTTTTTACTATCATTTGTGTCTGTGCAAAATTAGTTATACAATATTACGAATAACATGACAATATTTTAAAATCTCTAATATTTTACTGTACAGTACAATCTCACTAATCCGGCACTATTAAAAACCAGAGGGTGCCAGATTATTGGAATGTTCGGATTACTGGATTATAGAGAAAAAATCATAATAATTAAACATAGCATTTCATAAAGAGAATATAGACACTATTCACACTTCAAAACAACAGGTAAATACATACGCTCGTGCACATGAGATAAGTTTTGAGGTTAGACTGCTAGATGACGACGCGGCGATGGAGCTCATAGGCGTAGAGGGGCGATGGAGCGCATAGGCGTAGAGGGGCGAGGGAGGCGCGGGCAGAGGGTGCCGGATTATTGGACGTTTCGGTCTATTGAAGTGCCGTATTAGTGAGATTGTACTGTATTACGAATATCATGACAATACGTTAATCTCCTACTACCACACATTAAGTGGAAAAAGTTGCTTGGAGGAATTAGCCAGCCGAGGAATTGAACTCATGATGCCAGGGTGGGACCCAAACGCTATGCCAACTCAGCCACTGACCGGTTCGACTGAATCTAGGGATATAGACGGTCTTGCTTGCCTCTTTAGTGGGAATGCTTTATTTGCAGTATTGACTTTAACCGAGTGCAATCAGTTTATTGGTCAATTCCAAATTTTGAATGCACCAATCAATGACATTTGTACTGTTGAACAGGAGCCAAAAAAACATATTTTTAAATTATTAGATCATACACGGTATTGAAGTTCTTCTTCTTCGATGGCGCTACAGCCCATATCGAGCTTTGGCCTCCTGCAACAGTCGCCTCCAACTCCTGTCCTCAGCGGCTGACTTTCAATTTGGTACCTGGAGAAGCTGTGCTGCATACTTCGTCTTCCCACCTCAGTCTGCATCTTCCCACTTTTCTCTTTCCACCTGGGTGTCCAGTCAAAATTCTTTTTGGGACGCGTGTATCCGGCATTCTCTGTACATGCCCAGCCCGTCTCAGCCTGAGGAGTCTCATATGTGCTGAGATGCTAGGGGCCTTATATATATCATACAATTCTGTATTGTGCCGGATGCGCCACTGTTCACCCTCTTGAAACAAATATTGGAGCCAGTGTCTATTAGCATTTTTCTTATTACATGTTCGAGCACAATGTTGAAGAGAGTGGGAGCCAGACCGTCCCCCTGTTTTAGTCCCTGCGATACTGTCAATTCTTCCGACAATTCCCCATCTATTTTGACCTGACATCTTGAGTCTGACATTGTGGCTTTGATGAGCCTAACCAATTTAGGTGGAATCTGGAATTGAAGTAGTATGTCATATAGACACTCCCGATCTATGCTATCATATGCTTGCTTGAAATCTATGAATAGTTGGTGTATATCTATATTAAACTCCCAGCACTTTGCCAAGATCTGCCTGACGGTGAACAGTTGGTCTGTTGTGGATCTACCGGTGCGGAAGCCTGCCTGATACTCTCCCAGTAGGTTTTCTGCGTACGGTATTAAAGTTACATAGACGATATAATAAGATATGATACAGCCGTGTAAATCACATCAGCGTAAGCAATGAAAATACTATGTATATATTTTATCTTACTTGTAATGCCAACAGTTGATTTAATTGTTCCTCATCTTCTGCTAATTTTTCCTCTCTTTTCCTCGCATTTATATCCATTAGTCGCTTGGCCATTTCTTTTTTTCTCTCCTTCTGAACCTCAACTATGAAAACATATATTCATTAAAATAATAATAATTACGAGGAGAGGGTGGTATAGTTACCGTTAACCTTTAATGTGCCTAGAAATCCACAGTGGATTTCTGACATTTGTACCCGTAGTATGCAGACTAATCCACCGTGGATTCACTAGTAGTTCACCACACTTTCCCCGGCTTTATCGTATTTTGTAACATAATGGCATACGAAAACATTTTTTATTCGTCTGACAAAGAAATAATATTATTCTAGACTCTCGTTTCGTCAAGTTCAAATATATTTATTTTAATTTTGAAATTTTATATTTGTGAAAGTGAAAAAAGTTTCCGATTTTCAAAGCGATATTCAATAGTACTGTATTTATTACAGGAAAGTCTCATATAATTTTTTTTTTTTAAGTGAATTATGATATGATATTGAATTATTGTATAACATTAATTTCACTTTTTGGAAAATATAATAAAACCCAAGAATATTTTCATATGCCTTCATTGTATTATATTTTTCTTTAACATTACAGAGAAAAAAACTTTAAAACCCATAAAAATTTCTCTGAATATAAGTAGTAAGAAAATATTAACGAGTTTTATTATATTTTCCACTTAAATAATCGTTCTTTACAATAAAAGTCATATGAGGCTTTCCTGTAAATAAATACAGTACTTTGATTTTTGAAAATGAAAAATTATGTCATTTGATTGCTATGCGCTTTTTTACAGAAAAAAATCGATGTTTGCCAGTTTGTTCACTCGCCAGTGGCAAAACGACAGTCTAGAACAATATTAAGATTCATCAAAATACCATAAAACAAAGCAAGTGCGGTGAGTGCAAATCCGTTATGAATTCACTGGCATTCCGAGGGATATAATACAAAACATTCATGAGACATGCCATTATTCTTGTAAAATTTAGGGGTGCTCGATGGCCCGCGTGGTCTAGCGGTAAGGCTCTTGACTCCCAATCCGAAGGTTTTCCTGGAAGGACTGACCTGAAGAACTCCCAAGCCGGGATTGAATCCTGGCGTGGCAAATAAATTTTATTTGATTAATTTGTGTTACATATTTCACAATTAATTAATTCAAAATAATATATAGTATATTTGCGGCATGTTCCAGAGTGGAAGATACTCTCAGTATCGCCCTGGTGTAAGACCACCATTCAGAATTGAAACGTTGCTTGAAATGGCTTTAGCCGTGTTTGGTGATCTGAATAGCCAGGTACTTTCCACCTTCCTCTTTCCCATCTCCTTCCCCTCTCCTTACCTTCAGCCTCACAACATACCCCAATTGGGGTTGCCATAGTCTCACTGGCTCCAGACGGGAGCAGTTGGGACTCTTGTGCGGTATTCATATAAAAAATAAAAAAAGGAGTCAAAGATAACCTCACATCTCACATACAATTATTGTTCCAATTTACTAGAATAGGCCACTTGCATCACTTTTTTTTTTTTTTTATTCCGGTTTAGGCAAATATTCTAAGACATTCTGAATTTTTTTTTTATCGTATTTTTGAAACCCTGTCGATTTTTTGAAAATTTCAATCTGAAAAATCAGACCATTTTTTATAAACCGGAAAGACGGGACATAATTTTATAGGTGCGAAAAAACGATAATTACATAGCCGAAAATCATTTTTAAAAAAAAAGAACGTTTTCCACACGAATACCACAGGAGAATAACGAGGCATACCAGAAATATTAAATCTCATAAATATTTTTTTCCTTGATCCATCTTATTGATCATAAATCATTATAATGTTCAACGTCTATATTACTAAATCAAATGTAATATACTTGTACTTGTAAATTATAAAAATAATAAGAATATTATAAAATTTGATTTTGTTAAAATCCGCACCATTATTATTATACCTCTAAAACACATACGGACAACGTAAATTGTACGGGGTTCTCGTCATAACATCTGTCAAAAAATCAAACCAAATGATACGTTCGCAGAGAACAAACAATAAATCTAGTGAATGTTAAATGTCAGATTCAAAAATTCGCCTGAAATCAAAGTGGTGCCATATAAAAAAAATAAATCAGTGTGGAATTTTATAAAATTAATAGGAACATTTTCGGCGACGGGACATTTTCATGTAGTGACGTCACAAGCCCAAATAATGGATTTATTTATTTAAAAATAAAAAAAACTGTGCATTTCTAAAAATTTTTACTAACATTTTCGTAATCTTAGTAAAAAATCTATCCACACGATTTTTTCCAAGTCGTTATGAAGTCCATGCAGGTGGTCTATTGTTCCAAATTAATAGTAATTCAGGATTACTAGCTTTTGCCACAGTAATGAAATTTTTTTTTTTTTTTTGCTTAGTGAGTAAAACCTCAAATTGGAATATTTAATTAAATGAAGACAACATTAGCGAAACTCAATTAAAAATCTGAAAACAGGAAAATCAGAAAAAGATAGTCACATCTGGGACTCATGTTTCGCTAATACTCTTCATTTAATTTAATATTTTAGTTTCACTTACTAAATTTCTGTATTTTATTATGAAGCTGTACCTCTAATTTTAAAATGCTAAGGGGAACGTATGCGCTGCCCATTTCTGCCCGTTTCATATAAATCCTAGATTTGGATTTGAGATCAGAATACCCAACCAAACCGAAAAAATATTTTTATAATCAAAAGCTGTATCTATAAAGCAAAAATAAATAAAGTAGCTCACATCCTGACTATATATTTGATATACCTTTTGGTTACAAAAATAATTTTTCAGTTTGGTTGGGTATTTTGATCTCAAATCCAAATCTAAGATTTGTATGAAACAGGCAGAAATGGGCCGGGCATACGTTCCCCTTAAAGGTGACTTGCAATAGTTATTTACCTGACAAAGTAGGGTTGGCGATTGGCAAAGCGTACGGCAGCTGTATCTTCCTCACATTGGCTTCGTAATGTTCCGGTTCGGTCCAGCGCTTGATCTCCTCCTGGTAGTGGACAGAGATGTGCCCATGCTCTAACAACAGCTCCTCGGCTCGTGACGGAGTGATGGCGTTCAGGTGGACGGGGTATTTGAGCTGCAGCAGCTTGTGGAGATAACTGACTATTTGAAAGCCACCTGAAAATTACATGTAAAAGTTGATAATTTATTGCTTCGCTAGCGTGGACCCGTGAAAACTTACAAGAACATTGAAAAATAAATAAGTTTATTTAAAAAAATATAAATTGTTCCCTTGTGTGATTTTTAATAACAACTGTCTTTGGGCAATAAATGTTAAGGGTAAATTGAAAATAATTGATAATCTGCTCGTTCGTACAAAGGTTCCAGGAAAGGCATGCAAACACAATACTGGATTGAATCACCGATACAATATTGTATTTGTATGTGTGGTAAACGTATGCTTAGGGTATGAAAGAGACATGCGTGTATGAGTGAGATAGCCTGAGGAATGCGTAAAAGGAGATATTTATTGTTAATTCGGTCTCTTTGCACATAGGCTTCCATGAAGAATACACTGTACAGATCTCCCAATAAACGTAACTAGTCTTATTGTCTCACCACCTCAAAAACTGAGATCACCACATATAGAAAACTGGATCCTCACGTATTGGGCACTCAGATCATCACAGTAGTAATTCTTCATACGAAAAAACTATTTATTCATATTGTGTATTTACGGGCGCAAACAAAAAATATATCTTAATATTTTTAGTGTAAATTTCAATAATGTTTTTTCCTAAAATAATTAAATTACCGCCATCTCTGAACGAGTACATTATGAAGTTTTATCCTTAATTTATAATAACATGTATAACCAAATGGAAATACCCAATCATATTTCTGTGCTCCTGTTACCATTTTGTTCTTTTTGGTAGTTTCACGATTTGACATTTATTATTTATACCTAGCCTTTGATTATATAAATGTCTAGATAAAGTGTTGCGCTGTAATTCCGACAAAAACAGCAGGCCAGATTTGAAACACTTGTGTGCGTGACACGCACACAAGTATGCGTAACTTATATTGTTGACGTTAAGCGCTTAACGTCACTGTAGGCGTGTTGAGTGATACCAGCTCCCGAGTATTTCCCATAAAAGTGGGTAAAAAATATGTTTCGATTTTGCGGGACCTATAATTCGTTTAATTTTGAATTCATTTAAGTAAGATAGTTTTCTACATATAATGATATAAATGAAAAGAAAATCATTGTTAAAAGAGATTTATTTTTATTTGATTATTTTCAACAAATAAATAAGAAATACGGAAAATAAGAAAGATAAATTCCTAGACGCTGCCAACTGGCCGGCAGGTATCGCTGTGTCTAAATTTAAATTTTGATCATCATCAAATAAAGAAGGTGGCCCACATCCAGGTAAATCTATACCTACCTAAAAATGGCAAAACTATCTTTAAAATACCAAAATGTTTGTGGTTTAAATACGAAAATAGGCGAATTTTCGAACAATGTTATTTCACAAAATACTGAAGTTGTTGCTCTAACTGAAACATGGTTGGAAACCTCTATATTCGATGCAGAACTGTTGTCCACCAATCAGTACACAGTACATCGCCGGATCACACTAACATGTCACACTAAAAAACACAATGCAACTTTTTAAAACTAAAGCTATCGATAGTTATTATTTATGCTTAATGACCTTCCCTTTGAATTTGTTTTTTAAACAGTTTTCGTATAGATTTTACATCCCGGTTAATATTATCAAATTTTGTATTATAGTGATATCTTAAGGCCAAATGTTTTTCCACAACCAATCTTATCAAATTAACTTGATGCAGAAGACCGTAAATATGATCGGTTTTTACTTTGAAATAATTATCGGGAAAATTTAATTTGAAGAACAGGCAACCCTGTAAACATGGCGTCAAAACATGGCGTCAAATGGCGTTGTCCTAAGACCAAATTACACTATTAAAACTGAATTGTTTCTTTAACTAAATGGTTATTTAAAGGTAACTTACCGATGATAGGTAACATTTTTAGTTGTTTTCAATCGTCCTATGTAATTCCTGCACACTGATATAGCGCAAATCGTCATTTTCAAATGTCACACAACACGTGTTTACCGCACAACGATAGTGTCGCCACTGAGCGGACAGGCCGAGCTTATCTGCCAACCTTTGGCAGATCTTTTTTTGGCGCTTCGTCACTCGAGCGCTATATCTAGACATTTATATAATCAAAGTACCTACCACAGACCTGTTAAAAATCAAAACTAGACTGAATTCTCGACAAATCAGTTCCAACTTTGAAAGTGACAATCAAAATTTAAAATATTATACTTATAGGTAGGTACTTTTTACTTATCTGAATTCTCCAGACAAATACTAATAATTTTTAAAATAAAGACACTTAATTTCAGAGCAAAAGTTCTAGATTACATTGAACAGGAGTTACAGACAGACAGTCACAACCGAAATTAATATTTTTAATTAGTATAAGCAGTAAATAGATAAATATTTGAGACATAAAAGTTTCAATAGAATGTAATGTAGATATATTATACACATTATTTATATGTGGGGATCAAAATTAGAAGTATCAGTTGAGTTATGTAGGTGTCAGAAAGTACTACAAGTGTCCCGTCGTTTATAGATATAAGTGCCAATGTCAACTGCTCTAGATAATTTAAATTGTGGCCTATTTAGTTAATCAATAATTGTCAATATTTTCAAGAATACAAACCTAAATTGATTCTCCTCGCATGCCGCCTAATAACTTCTCCGTTTAGGACAGGTATAATGTGAGTGGTGTGATAACCGCAGTTGACAATAAGGCCGGTGTTCCCAACATTATTGTGGTAGAATGAAAACAGAGAATCCACTCCGTAGGCCAAAGAGGGGACTCCGTAGCATTCAAACAGCAACTCAGACATTACTGAAAAATGAAAGTAATCAATATATATTATAAAAGAAAGTGTATGAATGTGTGCATCCTGCTAAAACTCAGAAACGAGTCCCGGTACAAGGTACATATATGGTGTGATAGCCCTCTTTCCACCATCCATGAAGAAGGTTCCCATTTTGAAGATATAAGGGTTGGAAGTTTCGCCCTCTAGAAATTTCTAGAACAGTCCAGAACATTCGAGGGCATTCCACAACATCCCGCAACATTCTGGAATGGGAATCGGGAACATCACTGTGGAACTTTCCAGAACACTCTCGAATATTGTGGAATGTTCTGGAACTGTGAACCATTCGAAGCCTTTGTGTATGGGTGGGGCTACTCGTTGGTAGGCGTATATAAAGCAAGATCCGTGGTAGGTTGGAATCTCGTATCAACTCTCTGAGTTATACGAGATTCCCCGGTACCCCAGCTAGTAATATTATAAATAATAGTTGTGTAACAAGAATAATAATCTATCACTGTAAACCTTTCACACATTCTTTAACAGTTCAAGCCTCTGTAACGAGCTGACCTCTGATGTACAAGGTACGCTCTCAAATGCCACTTTCAAGTTGAAAATAAAAAAGGTTATTTTTATTCCCACCAGCAAAATGTTATTTCCATTTGCCTTTATTCCGTTCTTTTCCTTTCCTGCTTGAAAACATTTATTAAAATTTTAAGTTTTTACATAACATCACATTTCACTATATCACGCCATGATCGCCAAAAGATTGTAACTGTTACATTGTCGAGATTCCGGTCTGTAGATCTCTCTCTAAAGCCCCATTCTGATTGATCAAGTATTTTAGTTGAGTGGAGAGTATAGTAGTAACTAAACGCGTCCGAACACCGTAATTTTAGTAGAGTGGTATAGTCAGCTAGCTCTTTAGTAGATTCAATCCATCTCCATCTATTTTTTCGGCGGGTAGCGGCCCCCACCACGCGTCCCTGCGCACTGACAGGCGCGAACCGACCGTTTTAGCAGTATTCGTTTGTGAATGCGCAGAAATGTCGTGGTGATAGAGCAAAGATGCTACCCTAAATTCATTTATTTATGCTGCTATTAATCTCTTTTCCTGTCCATGGTTTATTTATTTTCATCTTACTAATTTATTCTTCCACCTCTTCTAAAATAAACATTAAAATAAGCATGAAAATAAGCTTAATTAGCGTATTTATTTATTTTATTTATTTATTTATTTATCTATATAAAGTATGTTTACATTACATTATTCGATGCCTGTCTCACTAGGGTATACCTGTGTTGAGACAGGGGACATTTACTTTGCTTTGTAGTGCCCGTCATCTGCTGTCTATCTTGCAATGGGCGACGGGCACAAATGTACTTTATTTGAAAGTAATGCGAACGGTTTTCGGCGAGTCAAGTAGCGAGTGTATTCATTGACTTACTTGATCAATGTGAACGTACCTTTATCGACAGCAGGCAAGTCAACATGTCAATTGTCAATTGTGTATCATGTCATCAGGAATAAAACATAATTTAAAGCATCTGGACATCTATTATTCAATTAACCTAGTAATCCAGAAAAATTAACCTAGTGTCAGAAGTGTTGTGAAATAATTATTTGTCGAAATTACCTACATATAGGTGTCAAAAACAGTGATAGAAAACGGAGATGCAAAAACATTCGAAAATGGCCGATACACGTGATAACTCCGATACGAGAATATTGAATAACTTCAAACCAACTGAATGGACGTCATGGATTCAAAGTTTTGAGATCTATTTAATGGCTACAGGAGCGGATCAAGAGGCTGAACATAAAAAGATTGCAAAATTGTTATACAACATGGGAAAAACTGGATTACAAATATACAATTCGTTTAATGTCGAAATAAAGTCAATCACATACAAAGAAGTTGTAGACCAGTTCAATAATCATTGTGTGCCGAAAAAAAACTTAACAATGGAAAGACATATTTTTTTCAATAATAGACAATATAATAGACAATGTAACATCTCGACATAGACAATATAATACACAATGTAACAGTAACCACCAAAACAAAATTTTACAGAGACATTTTTTCTTGTCACTTTTTAAGGAATATTGTAGTTTACAGCGAATGTTTCTTTTATTGAATGTTATCCACCTTAATTACGAAAATCATTAAATTTGCGCTGCTTTGGGGATAAATGCCCGATTTGCCTGTCTATTTAGTGATGCATTTGTTAATCTTTGTTCAATCATAATATGTATGTACATCAAATAAAGGCAGAAATTTAGAGCAGACCGACTGTTTTATTATTCTCTCTAGCAACAAATGAATGAGCCCCAAGACCCTACTAGGAAAAAGGAATACTAATAAAATTGTATCAACTTACATTGCCTGCAGTAATTAGGGTTGACAAAGGCTTCGGTCATGACAATGGGATGATTGACACTACCCTCTGTGTTTATTCCCAATCGGCTAAACGTGTAGTCAAATACCTGCTCTTGGGCTTCAAAGTGCGTCACAACATTACGGTCGAACTGAGTCTTCAGCTGGAAACTAAAATTTATGATTGTATAATATGTTACGTATGTACATACCAGGATTTTAAAATTACAAAATCAATTTATTCATACTTAATTTTAATCCAAAAGTAACACTATCTATGATTAATTTTATAAAACAACTTCCCATTAAATTCTGTGGCCTTGGTTAGAAAGAAACTTAGCCTAGATGTAAATGCACATCTAGGCTACGTTTAAAATAGAGCACAAAGTTATCGCCCAAACAGTGTGATGTAACATGTTTATTTATCAGCCAATAGGAAGTCTGAAAAGCATCATGTCACAAGATATTATGGAGATGAACTTAACAACCCAACTCGATGTACAACAATGTGGCCTACATCTCCAAAAGCTTCTAAAGACGTACGCGAAACCACGAAACTGTTAAGATTTGTACACAAAAGTCATAATTTGAATATATTCCTTCGAAACACTTCACCAAACCAATACAATGATGAATTCTGTTTGCTGATCAACAATTAATAAATACCACTAAATGATTTATTTTTCAATGTACACTTATCTACTTATAGCCCAGTCAGTGGGGGATAAAAAAGGCCTTCAGCTTGCAAAAGTTCGTGTAGTAGCGATTTTGATATATGTTGTTTAGATTGGGACTCTAAAGAAAAAAAAAAGTTTTCGACCTTGGGAGGGTCGAGCTTGAGCCGCCATCTTGGATTGAAGGTGCCAAAATTTAGTTTTTTCAAAATAATTCCTCAACGGTTGATTTTACAACAAAAATGTCTTCGGCAAATTTGAAGAAAACTAAATTACATATATTTTTTGTTTGAAATTTTTTTTTATTAATCTAATATATAATGACTTACAGCGGTAGAAAGAAGAAAATTTTGACAAAAAATCATTAAACTCAAGTTTTCATAATAAATTTTGTAAGAACATATTACACAATATCATTTTAACGTATTTCCACACCACAAATAGCAGAATCTATTTCAAATTACAGTCATTTTTCGTGTTATATAGAGGAGAGAAAGAGACAGCAACATACTGCGTGCCTGCAGTCCTGAGTGCAGCGTTGCCACCTCAGCGCCTATATTACTACGGGCTAGGATCCCACTATGACAAACCCGACGTCATCGAGTGCATGGATGAAACTACTTTGTAGTGATGATGAACATTTAGTAAGTCTTAAAAAAGCTGGTCTGCCAGTGCGTCTTCATTGAGTATACGAATGAAAACAACATCATGCAAAACCAGAAGACATAGAAGATGAAGGAAAACGCTTTCTTGTTGCTTTGTACGGGAGTTCAAAAATGGTATGGAATCCAAAAAAATCCAGAAAAATGGGGCTGGAAACGTGGCACCAATGGGCTTGTTCTAGTAAGAATGACAAAGAAACCAGCACCCGAAACATTATTAAAATTTATTTCTTGCAATTGAATATGAAGAGATTTTGTCAATGGAAGCCCAGCAACTCAGTACCACAGGCAATGAGTTGGATCATGACATTGATGACAAAAACTATTATTAAGATGTCGATGTCAATGTCAACCAACCGGGATCAACAAAAAAATATTATTACGCAATAGCGAATATGTAACATAATTACGAATACTGGTCAAGCTCTGTGTGGCTCGCCATACCATCACTGGAATATCTGTGGAATAGACATACTGACCTTAACATTGTCGAAAGATCTCTACAGGCTGTAAGAGAGGTTTTTGGAGACTCGGCAAGAGAGGTGGGTTTGCAAATCAATGAGAATAAAACTAAAATCATGATGCAAACAAGAACTCCACAACATAGAATAAAAGATAAATTGAAATTTAAAGACACTTATAATTTCGAAGTGGTCGAAGAGTTTACATACCTGTGCTCCATCATAATGCATGACAAAGAAAACCCAGTAGAAGTAAGAAAGCGCATCACAGGCATTAACATCACTTACTTCGCGTTGTTGCCAGTTTCAAATCCCGAAACGTCCATAGGAAAACCCTATATAAAACAATTATTAGAACGGTCTTGGCCTATGGATGTGTGGCGGGAACAGCTGGACACCTTCGAAAGAAAGGTACTTCGAAGAATCTTAGGAGCGGTGCGAGAGAGAGAGGCATTGGAGGGGACCCCACCACTTTCCCAACGGCGTTATAAGGAAACATATGGTTTCCTCCTTCAGCGCACACGTCAAGAATCTATTTTATTGAACGAAGCTACATTTATATGACCAACTCTAGACCCTCCAATGTCCATGCATACGGAGTGAGAAAGCAGTAGGCAAGTACTTACATTAACATGAGGGAGAGCTATGGAGAATCCGCCACAATAAAGCTCTATGTTATTTACCAAGCTCCCAGACTCTATCCATCTAAGGCTCCAAAGACTAAGATGGGCCGGACATGTGCATCGAATGTCAAGCACACGAGTACTGAAGAAGGTTCTAACAGAATAACCAGGAGGTAAACGAAAGGCGGGCAGATCTAGGCTGAGACGGGAGGATGATGTCAGGAAGGATGCAAGAGGACTACTCCATCTCGCAGTTAGGAAGACGACGGCCAAGGACGGATGGCGGTGGAGGCTTATGTTGAAGGAGGCCAAGGCTCGAAAGGGGTTGTAATGCCATTGAAGAGGAAGAATACCACAATAAAAAATGCACCATTTGCTCTACTTCATGGTGGTGTGGAAATTAGTTTACAAAATTATAATTATGTAATGAATAGCCCGAAAAAATAACAAAAATTGGGAATTTCACCATTTTTTATAAAAATATTCACACTTCCGCCACTGTAACTATTTACCTATTAGACTTACAAAAAAAAATTTGAAAAAAAAAAATATTTGAAATTTTATCTTCTTTAAGTTTGTGTTTCGCATTTGGTGGTAAGATCAACCATTGCACAATTATTTTGAGAAAACCAAAATTTGGCACCTTCAATCCAAGATGGCGGCTCGAGCTCGACCCCCCCAAGGTCGAAAACTTTTTTTTTTCTTCAGAGTCCCAATCTTAACAACATATATCAAAATCGCTACTGCACGACCTTTTGCAAGGTAAAACTCCTCACTGACTGGGCTATTATTAGTATACATATATGGATTTTTTTTAATTTACCAAAGTATTTATATATGCTGATGCCCCTGATAACAAGGTTTCATATGCCATATTCTTAACGATACAATACATTCTTCATATTCACTTTATCATAAAAGTCAACTTTTATTATTTAAATCGGGATTCAAAAATTGAACCTCAATATCTCAGTTTCACGCAAATGGTAGATGGAACCTTGTTGTTCCAAGGGCACGATTTCTGGAGAATTCCATTCCGCGCTTGGGGGCAGAACTTGACTGGCACGCACTCCCACCCACACGTCATTTACATTTGTCTAAGCTAGGGCAATTCGTGTGCTGTATGTGATCAGAAATTCGCAGATGATAGATTAAAAATTATTATTCAAATTTTAAGACATATACAGAATATTATTACTAAATTGACACACACAGAATATGACATACACAGAATTTAAACGCACCAGATTTAAATGTCCGGGTTTAATTTTCCCCACAGGAAAAACTAAACCCTTTCACACACTTCCCAAATGATCATCTGGTCAATCCACGTTATGCAATTGCACTATATGTATTATAATTACAAAACAATACAAGAACAACATGTCAACCTACCAGAGACCAGATGGAAAAATAATTCACCGACTCCAGATATTTTCATATCAGAGGGTTCGGCTCTGTGGAATTCCTAATTAAACCTATAAATCCTACTGATCCCTCAATATAAATATTTAAAAAAAAATATTACTTTATATTAATATTACTTTATATAATATTACTTTATAAAAACCTTTATTTTTACTATTGGGAGCGGCGAATCCACAGAAAACCCTTTGCGACTAGAGATCTGATTGAATGAAGTTCTGATTTTGTCGGAGGCCTCCGAGACATGCTTCATTTTAAAAGTACTCGAGTTCTTGGAGCAGGTCCAGCAAAAGAACTGGAACGTGGGACCTACTCCCGACTCGGGAATGGCTCAGACTGGAGTGGGTTCGAGTACTGGACCGGGTTCTCTGGGAGTAGTCGATTTGAAAAAGGAGTAGGAGCAGGATCCGTTTCCTGCGAAGAACCTGAGTTCAAGAGCCCGCTCCAGCTGAACCTACACATTTACCTACTATTTGCAACCCCATTTGAAGTTGCGACCCATTATTTGAGAACCTATGTAGTAAATTCAGTGTTTAAACAAATTCCTGTAAAGGAGTTGCATACTTTGCAAATCTTTCACTCTTACAAAAAATAATAACAGTTTTTATTTACCGCACGGCTTCAATATTGATAATATCATTTCCAATTTGTATTGGAGGGGTTGTGGGAGGGTCTCCATCTTTTTTTCCTCGCTCCTTTCTGGGCTTGGCAATGAGATTCTTAAAAATTAGCAATGGATCCGGCAATGTGGCCCAGCCAGCTCGACACTGATAAGATCCTAAAATTAAATCAAAAACTCTACATAATTTACAGCCATTCAGAAAAACCGCTCTGCAAAAACAAAAACAAAAAATCTATTTTTGTGTTATCTGGAGCCGTTTTACTGCCAACTCCAAATCTATCGATCTATCTATCTATCTTATATATATATATATATGTATATAAATCTATTGCTGTTTGTTTGTCTCGCTAAAACTCGAGAACGGCTGGGCCAATTTAGCTGATTTTGGTTTTGAAATGTTTGTCATAGTCCAGGGAAGGTTTAAACGGTGAGAAAATATGGAAAAATTGCGGGGAAGATAGTAAAAACAACAATTTCATTTTCCCATACAAACTGTTCTACTTACTTTCCTGTGAATCATTTGACGTTCGTCCCTTCGTATTTAAATTTTAATATTTTGATGGTTATCATTGTTGGTTCGTTCAGAATAACAAAATTGCAAATGTCAGAAGAAAGGCAAACAAATGGAAACGATGTTTTTTTTTTTTTAATTAGGCAATTCACCCTAAAAAGAGTGGTTGGCGTTGTAATGAATCACCGAAATGTATGTATGCGCATAACTTCCGAACGACTGCACCAAAATAAATAATTCTTTTTTTTATTTGTTATATTGTATAAAACTACTGTTGAGCTCTGGCATTATGAAATTTGTATAAAAAATTGTAATAGGTAGCTTGCGAGCAGTTTGAAAACTGAATGTACCAGGAATGAATGTGTGGAATGCGAGAGGTTGGAGGGGGGGGGGGAGGCGGAAGGGTGCGGTGAGGGGGTGGGGTGGAGGGGGTTTGGGGAGGGAGCGGGGGGAAGGAAGGAAGGGGGGAGGTGTAGGATGGTGGGGGGAAGGTAGAGGGGGGAGGGGGATGGTGGGGGGTGGGGTGGGGGAGGGGATTGGATGGAGGGTGAGGGGGAGGGGGTTGGATGAATGGGGGGGGGGTTGGGGGAGGGGAGTGGGGAGAGGGAAGTTGAAGGAGGCGGAGTGGGAATTACCCTAGTACCATGCGAGCGAAGCCACGGGAAAAAGCTAGTGTTTTACGGGCAATCAAGATGCGGAAGTTGAAAATTGTGCTCATAATCCAACAGTGAAACGAACCATTGTCCAAGAACTGCAAATGTTTCTTCATCAGAACAATGATTTAGTAAAAATGTTCAAAATGGCATTAGATCGTATGCCATCAGACAGCCATAATATTAAACGAAACACGGATCTATGTGTGTTTGTTACTCTTTCACGCAAAAACTACTGAATGGATTTTAATAAAACTTTACGATAATATAGCTCATACATTAAAATAATATATACGAGCCCTGGCAACATGAAATTTGTATAAAAAATTGCAATAGGTGGCAGGCGAGCTGTTCGAAAACTGAATGTATCGGGAATGAATGTACGGAATGCAGGAGGGGGGAGGGAAACCCAGGAGGCCGGGGAACTCGGGAGGGGATACGGGAGGGGGGAGGGGAACTCGGGAGGAGGGTTCGCGGGATGGGGGAAGGGGGGGGAGTAGAGTGAGAAGAGGGAAGGTGGAGGAGGAGGAGTGGGAACGCGAGAGGGGAAGGGGACGCGCAGGGAGAAACAATTTCTCTATTAAATGGCATAGCAATGCATGCCGGGTACTAGCTAGTATAATATAAATATATTTATACAACCCAACCGAGTATACGGTAGAATCTCTCTTAACGAGCACCTCTCTTAACGAGTAATTCACATTACAAGTAAAATAAATTGTAAAAAAAATGGCTCCCTTAACGAACGACATTTTGCATAGTGATGGAAATCCCCTCTTCACGTCACTCGCTTGTGCACCGGGACTTTCTGAAATTGTTTGATAATTTTTTTTGCAATTGGATGATACGTGCCTTTGGATATTTACCCAAAATTTTTAGGTTATTAGATTGGGATTACATACATATATGATTATAAAAGGTATTCAAATACACTATTGTCATATTAATACTGACAATTACCGCTAATATCACTTTTTTCGATTTACTGGTAATGTGATTTCTTGGTAACTCTGCATGCCCCAGAACCTTCCCTCTGGGGTGGGAAACAACCACACTTCCTCCCCCGAGACGAGGTTAGGGGTGAGAAAACGCTCCCATTTTCCTTTCCCTACGTTTGGGTGTTTGGACAATTTTAATGTTTATATTATGCACACGTTCATAAAAACGTGTAATTCTATTATTCATGAAAAAAATTGGTCATTTTATTCACACAAAAAGTTCTCGGTAATGTGTTTGAAAACTGGCTTCACTGTTTTTGTATTCCCTCTGTTAGCAATCAAAAATGTTTAGGTTATTTTAGTTTCAGAATATTGCACCAAGTGTTATTACCATTATCGATGACCAAAGGGACGTATCCGTCTCTCAAGGACGTGGAATATTCATGTACAATATCTGGTACCGCTCTTGAATCTTTTAATTCCAAAATATTACTCATAGTAACGCGATTCTAACACAAAATTAGCGATATTTTTACTAACTGTCAAATCGTCAAACGTCAAATTTGGTCAAATTCATAAATAAACCAATCCCGTCAAATTGCAAGCCGGCAATCGGCTAGAGATGGTCAATATTCCTGTTCCGTCAGGTACCAGTTCCTATGCTGTCACTGGAGCCATCGATAACAGCACCCCCCACACATACACTTCGGAGCGCGCCACTTCAGGCGGAGGCGTCTACTAATATCTACAGGAATTCCAAAAACTGAAAAAATCGAACTAATATCTATGAGAATCAAAGTGTTGACGAATATCTACAGCTCAAACCGTTGATTAATATCTATGAGAACCAAAGTGTTGACGAATATCTACAGCACTGGCAGAGGTTGGATTTGCAATTATGTATAGCATATTGGAATAACGTAATATTGCGTATGCAGTTTAAAAAACTTAATTTATGTAAGTATGTATGTAAAAATCCCTAATATCGGACTATTGGACACATTTAGCGGATTAGTCCAACCTACGCTCTGTAGATATTAGTTCAACCTACGCTCTGTAGATATTAGTCAACACTCTGAAGTTCGTAGATATTAGTTCAACATATGAGCTGTAGATATTCGTCCGACATACAGGCTGTAGATATTAGTATCTGGAGTCCTTCAGGCTGCCGCTCAACCGAGCAATTCTATAACTTTTGTGGGATCGGGGATCGTTATTAGATAACGGACCTGCCGAGCGACTCTATATCTTCTGTGGGATCGTTATAGAGATAACAGACGTGATCTCCTATCAGATTTGTGTGATTTTTACATATTTACTATCACATATTTCAGTTTAGATGTTTCATACACGAATTTCTGTAAGTATTCATGATTATTTATTCATTTATGTACGGTGTACATATAAAAATCAAATAAATCACACAAATCTGACAGGAGATCACTTCCGTTATCTCGATAACTATCCCACAAAAGATATAGAATCGATCGGCTGATCTCCTGTCAGATTAGTGTGATTTTTATGGCTGTTATTCATTTTTTCTATGTACAACGTATATTAAATGAATAAATAATCATGCATAATTGCAGGAATTCGTGTTTAAAATGATCTAAATTAAAATATGTGACAGTAAATATGTAAAAATCACACAAATCTGACAGGAGATAACGTCCAATAACGATCCCACAAAAGATATAGAATCGCTCGGCAGAAGTCTCACAGTGCACTGAGCTGGCTGTAAACCGTTGTCTTGCTTTCGGTCTTTAGTTTTCTGCGCGGCGGCCAGAAGTGGCGCGCTCCGAAGTCTACGTGTGGGGGATGCTATTATTTATCTGAGGAACCGGTTATTTTTGGAACTGCCTCCTATTGAAAAATTTATCAAAAAGGAAAAATTGTACAAAAGCGACGAAAATTTTTGAATTTTTGAGGAACCGGTTCCCTCTTCTACCCACCCCCCTCTCCCCCAGAATACGGTATTTTTTTAGTGGTTTGTTCTTCTCAGATGAATTGGTTCCAAAAGTAGCTGGATAAAGAACCGGTTCCACATCAATCTCAGGTAACTGGAACCAGTGTTGCCATCTTGTCGGATTTCCCGTCATATCTGGCGGATTGGAATGCACCGAAACTGCACTTTGGCCATAGGTCACCCCAAATGGTTCGCTACGTTTGGTAACTTAACAGGGATGCTTAATGGGATGAGGTTGTCTGGGGTGGCCTTGGGGGTACGCCAGCTGCGTGGCAGGCCGGATCGGGAGAGACTGGTTGAGGGAAACCTTTGGATCTCTCCAACAGGACTCTCTGGGAACATCGCCTTGCACCACAGTGGGAGGGATGGATTCGTACGTCCATCACTCCGGGAGACGCTTACCTCCAGACCTGATTCGTACCCACCCCTCACCAGTGGGGGGTGGGTATGCAACTGCCCCTCACACATTTTTCCTTCCCAGAAAATCGTATCCTTCCTTTCCTCAAAAAACCCTCCACACAGCATCCCCAAAGATGACATAGGCCCTGAGGGGAATTATTTTCCTCACGGCCTCTTGTGTGGAGCTAATGTAAAAAAAAAAACGAGTGTGCTTTAGACCACACGACTGAAGTAAAATCACTAACTTATGTCGGGTACCTGCTGTACATAATGTTATACATATAGTGCAGGTGCTTGCATTATAATGTAGTTTCCCAGGACTTGGGATGGAACCATTACAGTTTAGTTGACCCTGAGGTTAAAGTGGCCTTGCAACGCATGCCGGGTACCCGATGTATATAATGTTATATAGTGCAGGCGCTTGCATTATAACTACCTACTAAGTTGTAATCTCAAATCGGATTCCAACTGTTTCTGTATTTTTTTTAGTATATACAAGAGCAGAGAATACTTTTTCACAGAGGTATGTGGTTGATAAAAGCAGTAAATGTTTCAGTGCTTCTTCTGATATTTCCTTGAAATCTTTCTTTACATTCACCCAAAACGAATTTCTTTTTATTTATTTAATATAAATTAATTATAATAATGTTATTATCTACTTTTTTATTTATTTAATATAAATTAAATTTAATGATGTTATTATCAAGTTCTGCAAGTACTTTAGTTTTTGTTTTTGTCACAGCTGTTTCGGCTTACAAGGCCATTTTCAAACTGTGGTTAAACCACTTTGAGGCGACTTATTTATACTATTTTAAATGTCAAATTTTAAATTGATTTATTACCAGTTAAACCGATTTGCCGAGAAACTTTTGGTGGAATTAATTCATAACCTTCCTATACTCGCGCGTTGGTCTCTCAGACCGACAAATCAATAATTCCTTATTTTCCCGAAAAAAAATGGGACTTTGAGGTTTTTAACCCTTTGATTAGCGAGTTATTTTTTTGTCATCTACATCGTGGGAGTGAGTTAGTTTTCAAGTTTTTCTTAATTTTTTAGTCGATTTAATTCATTATCTTCTTACCTTGTTTTACTACACAAGTTAATTTCGGAGCTTTTTTATTACTATATATAACCTTTTCTTATTGAATAAGTAAGCATTACGTAAATTTTGTTGGACAAATTCATTGGTTCTCAACATTTTACAAATAGTGTTGCGAAATTATTTTTTTTTATAAAAAATGAAATGTACAGTACCTAATAAAAAGTCATAAAGCATGATACTATAAATAAAAATAAATTATAAATTCAGTGGTTCTCAACATTTTACAAATAGTTTTTTTTTTTTTTAAATAATAAAAATATGTATAAGAACAGAAATATACAGTAATAAAAACATAATACTAAAAATAAAAATAAAGTATCAATTCAGTGGTTCTCAACATTTTACAAATAAAAAGTTTTCAAACTTTAATTTTTTTTATTTACTTATATAAAAAGAAATATAATATGTAATAAAGGGATAATACTAAAAATAAAAAAGTGGACCTATTCAGTGGTTCTCAACATTTTACAACTAATTTTTTTTTTTTTAATAAAAATATTTATAAAAACAAAAAAGTATAGTAATAAAAACATAATACTAAAAATAAAAATAAGGTATAAATTCAGTGTTCTCAACATGTGAATAATGTTAGATTTTAATTACTAGCTAAAATATTCTTTTCGAGTGGTATTCCACAAAACACGGATACATACATAATGGAACATTACATCCGACACACATAAATTTTGTGTCCTTCCTTTGCACTGGACGAATTTTGGAATTACTGCACACAAAACATCTCCTATGTGTTTTACCTACGGTAGCAACGGTAGCGCCCTACTGTTGCTACGCCGTATGCCCCGGGCACGATGGATTCCTGGAAGCGAACTGGAATTGATTCCTGGAACTGAACAAAAGTGCTTGACGACTGCGCTTTATTTTATTTTCTTTTTTATAAATAAAAATAATAATTTTTGAAAACACTATTTGTAAAATGATGAGAGCCACTGGATTAGTCCACTTTTTTTTATTTTAGTATTATCTCTTTATTATCGTACATTTCTTTCTATATAAATAAATAAATTAAAATTTTTGAAAACTTTTTATTTGTAAAATGTTGAGAGCCACTGGATTAGTCCACTTTTTTTTATTTTTAGTATAATCCCTTTATTATTGTACACTTCTTTCTATATAAATAAATTAATTAAAATTTTTGAAAACTTTTTATTTGTAAAATGTTGAGAGCCACTGGATTACGTAATCTGTAACGTTAAATACGTAACAATTTTGGTAAAAACATGTAAAAATGTTTGACAAATATATTTGTATTATCTATAAATCATAATTTGATCGAAATTACAAACACGGCATACAAAAAACTAAATAAAGTCGTGCTGCCGCACGTGTGCGACAATACTCTATTTGGATCGTCCGAGTGCTGCCGCATACGTGCGGCAATACTCTTCAAAGGGTTAATAGCTTCTTAATTTGTTGTTAGGTGTTTAGTGCGGCGCATTGGTGCTGAATGGACGTGTGACACTTATTTACTGTTATCGGTTTTTTATGTAAGTAACAATTACTACCCAAAAATCCTAATAATGATTAATTCTTAATTTTAAAACATTATATTTTTCTTGAGTTTTTTTGATGAACACATGAAAAAGTTGATTTTTGTTATTAAAGTACAAAAAATTATACCCCCTTCTATATAATAAATACCAATAATGCTTAAAGCATATAATTTAAATAATACAGACGAGATAAAATCTCGGTCTGAGACACCGTGCGCCAGTCAGTGGCGTAGCTAGCATGGGTGGCACCCGGGGCGGATGTCAGGGCGGTCCGTCCCCCTCTCGCTACGCTGCTGGCGCCAGTATATGTGTTATGCCGTCGGTCGCGAGTATACAAAGGTTAAATGATCCAGAGATAAGACTGCGGACCCCCATACATATAAGGGTCCGCTGACCACAGGTTAAGAAACAATGCTCTACATAATAAATTATGTTGATAATATTAATATCTCTCGTGTGTAACTCGTGTGTTAGGTTTTGACATTCTTGGACCTGTAAAAATCCCAATGATTACTGTGTAGGACGTGTGGCCGCCAGATGTAGTACGTAGGTAGTACGAGTATATCAAAATAATATAAGGCTATTTGGAGCACATTTCAGAGAAGAAGATACTCTCTGTATCGCCCTGGTGTAAGACCATGATTCAGTTGAAACATTGCTTAACCTTTAGACGCCCAGTGGTCCCTTATGGGACTACGGATTTGCATCGTTCGATGCCCAACGGTCCTATATGGGACCGTTGATTATGGTGCGAATATTTCACAAAAAATGCTTGGGCAGTGGGCTACCTTTATTGCACGCGGCGCACGGGCGTTTAAAGGTTAAAGTGACTTTAGCCATGTTTGGTGACCAGATCTGAATAGCCAGGTACTTCCCCACCATCTTCTTCACATATCCTCCCCATCCCCATTACCTTCAACCTTACAACATACCCAATTGGGGATGCCACAGTCTCACTGGCTCCTGACGGTTGGGAGCAGTTGGGACTCTGCTGTGTTCTTATAAAAATAATAGTAATTTTTTTTTTTCAATCTACCCCATATTTTAAAATGTTTTGTGTGTCAAGCTGCACTATTCAAATAATATTAGTAATGCAAAGGTAGAGGATGAAAAGTTTTTTTAAATTTCTAGCAATTATTTATTGATTTGTTCACAATTCAATTACAGTAAAATGGTAGATAAAAAACACATCTGTCAAATAAATTACCCTAAGACAAGTCATATTATTAGAAAAAAATCAATAAATTATATATATATTCAGGGGTTGCACAGGAAGATTTAATCACTCAATTGTAAAATAAGTGCGGCGCTCCTTTTTACCCAATGTGATGGGGGTTCAGCAGAGGGCAACATTAATGACAAAACAAAATTAGAAGAGTGCCCCGTAGTAGCTAAAATTCCCCTCCTCTCAACGGTCTTGTACAGCGGGCATCTATATTTGGTACCCTCACTAAAGTCTACTTTCTTCACAGGAAAGAATTTCAGGTAAGGGATAGGTTCATTCAATATTTTGGGTAACTGTTCATCCACAATATGCGCTTGGGCATTCCATCTAGCCCCGTCGATGAACGGTCCATAAACAAAGATGCATTCCCTAGAGCCCTCCACTTTGGCTTTGGGCTTGAGAACTTCACAATCAAATATGAGAGTGTCAATTGGTATTTTTTTCCACCTCGCGTAATTCTGCATACCGCCAGTCAAAAACGCTTGGGTGAAAAAGAAACCGGACAGCCAGAATGCAGCAGGTTTTCCGTAATCAAACCAAGATTGTAAAATCCTAACCCGTTCTACAAAATCTAAAACATAACTAGCTAATGGCTTTAAACTAGGATACGATACTTTTGTCCAGTTTACCGGTATTTTACTGATTAACATAGCATTTGCTTGTGTTTCTAGCTGTGGGGACATCACAATCAAACCCTTTATAGCCTTTTGAAGATTGACTAATGATGATCTTATTTCAGCACCTAATTTATTGAACCTCTCCATTTCTTGAACAAGAACAGTATTCATAGATTCCGTATAGCTTACAGGAAATTTTAATTTAGCCTCTTCTAAATCAAATGGAGGAGCTAATTTAGCTAAGATATCCGAGCACAGGTGAGAAAGCAATATATCAGAACTTCCACCAGAAGAACCTCCTCCCGTTCCACCTTGGACTAGTAAAAGAGTGCCTGTTAAGGCCATGGAGTCAGAATAGTCTCGAGATATGCCTGCATTCATGTGCAAACCTAACACTTCAGGTGGTGTAATGGCGGGGATAGCGTCTATATGCTTTAAATAATCCTGATATTCACAGCGCCTTGGCAAACCATATTGAGGGCTGATAGCACAAAATGTATAGTTTGTATTTTGTATCATGTCTGCGTTGACGAAATTCTTTAATATTGTTACAATAAGTCTTCTATCCCAATCATCTGTTACCCTACCTCCATAATTACACTCTCCGGTCAAGTAAGATATGGCTGTGTAAGGGGTCTCTTCATATTGGTTTAAAAACATTTGGAGTTGCATTACGGATATTTGGAAATCAGACTCATTGAAGCCATATGGAATATTCCAACCTAATGGGCCAAACTTCCTTCTTTCTTGTACAACAGCGTGGAAAAAGCACACTCCATAGAGAAGTTTAGTGAAAGTCTTTTCTTTCCCAGGGCATCCCTCGTAGAATTCTTGTTCCTTTAATGGTTCAGATAAATAAGATCTGCGTAAGTTATTCT
This sequence comes from Limnephilus rhombicus, assembly GCA_929108145.2. Classification (NCBI taxonomy): domain Eukaryota; kingdom Metazoa; phylum Arthropoda; class Insecta; order Trichoptera; family Limnephilidae; genus Limnephilus; species Limnephilus rhombicus. The sequence goes on from OV815283.1 coordinate 31,228,703, forward strand.
GGAGGCCAGTGGGTGGTTCATTTGTCATTTTGACTCCGACTTGTAAAACAGACTGTGGGAAATCAGCCGAGGGATAACTTGTCAACCATAACCTAAAGTTCAAATCAGTGTTAGTTAAATCAAATTTTTCACAGATCATTTCAAGAACAGGAAGCCATTTGGCCGCAAGATGACAATTTTGTAAGCACACCCAACCACCTTCTATTTGGGCCTGTTCAATCATGGCTTGAGCTATTGGCCCTTGTCCTTGGCCTAGAGATATCGAATAGAATTTATTATCATAACCCATTCTCTCACAAAATTTCCAAAGAGCGCCCATTGGATCTGCTCCAGGAGAGAGTATGAAAATCAATGGCACAAGACAGTTGGAATCATTATAAGATTTTTTTATATCGAATGGGGGTGGAGACACGAATTCTGTGCCTAACATCTTTTCAACAAAGCTTGTTATTGCTTCTATTAATTTGTCCGGTCGCAAGCATCGTACGACGATTAACCTTTGAAAATCAGTCAGTAAATCATTCCATGGATTAGGTAATTTCTCAGTATGAGGGTTGATAGAATCATAAATTTTCTGCCAGATTTTAATGGTCTCTGTAAAAGACTGTCTAAATTTTTTGAAAGCGGGAAGTTCGGATGAACAACATATTTCATCCCAAGACTTTGTAGAGAGCCAAGTTGTTGGATTTGGAAACGGATTGTCAACAGATATTCCCCCAGTTAGTAAAAAGTTAAATTCAAGGGGATCTATTGCGTGTGTAGCTAGCATTATTTTTGAACACAATAAGAATGAGAACATTAATTTATCTTTTTCAAACAGAGATCTGCAAACATTACAATATAAATTATATGTAAAGGCATCCCGCAGAAATTTGAGTCTCTTTTCTAAAATCTTGGATTTATTTGCCGTTTCAATGGAGAGGATATAAAGGTTGATGAACCAAACCAAAGAATATTGATACATAGGGTCTACATTGGGCAAATCGGTGACACAATAGTATATCACGGCAGAATGCGTAGCGATGGGTCTGTATTGCAAGCGAAACTCTTCAATCATGGCTTCTGTCTCTTTAGTGGCTTCTTGTCGAATTAAAATGTCATCAGATAAAATTTTCGACGAGTCAAGAATTTCTATCGCTGCTTCATCTTCTAAATATCACCCTTGGATTCTTGTAAAGTTCTCAAAATACTATCTTCAACATTTTTTAAGGCTGTATTATTTTCGGCACTTTCCACGATAAGCTTCTCTCGTTTCTCCTGTAAATCGGGTCTTTCCTTTGCCACTACTATACCAAGCAGTTGGTCTTCTAACCCATCAACCGTCAAAGCAAAGTTTATTAGTGTTACTTTGTTGAAGACTTCGGGAAGGTAATGGGGATTCCTGAGTTTCGTCGTCATATACAACCGAAATTTAGGACTATATTCTATGACATTTTCACCCAGAGCTATAAAAGCTTTACCTCCCTGAATATATGTATTTTTCATCAATATTGGATCCAACGGCGCTTCAAGCTCTTCCAAAATGTTTTCAATCAATGCTGGCATTCCGTATTCTAAAGATGGTTCTAGGATTTTCATGTAATTTGGATCAGTTAGTTTGGTCACTGACAAGTCGTTGGCCTTTTCCATTCGTTTTATCCATTTATTGGCTTGTCCTTGCGGATCCACAAGAAGAGACCAGCGGATAGATGTGTCTTGAATAATGGCATTATCTGTTGATATTTGATCTCTCGGGAGCCCGGCTATATACCAGTTTTGTATTTTTATATCTGTTCCCAATACTTTAGCAAACACATAATCTTCTGAAAAGGGAATATTCAACTTCTGAGTAATATTTTTCCAATCTGAGATTGTGGCAATTCTAAAAGGCATAGTAAAGGGCGCGAGGTAAGCTATAATACCGCAAGACAAAAGTATATCTCCTGCTAAATTGTCATAAAGAACTTGTAAATTCGCGGCGGCTGCCGTCCACCTGTGTTTTTCTCCGCCTAAACCACCAATCAACTTTTCAGCTCGGTACAATTTGTTGATGCATAATTCAACTTCATCTTCAAGCATCTGTTTTTTAGCATTAGCCTCTTCCAAGGCCAAGTTTAAATCTGCAACTTTTTGCTCAAGCCTAGCCACCATCGCTTTTTTTTCATCCAAAATGGCCATTGTTGCAGCAAACTCATCCTCTGCAGCTTGAAGTTTGGCTTTTTTAGGAGCTACAACTTTGGCCACAGCGTCGTACATGTCCATTGCAATTACCCACTTACATAAACCTTCAGCCGCGGTAGAAGCTTTAGCAATGATATGGGGTTTAAAATCTTTATGCGGTAGGTATTCCTTTCTGATCTTCACCATAGTTGCTACGGGAATATTATCTTTGTCAAACTCTTTCAAATTTGGTAGAAAAGCCATATCGCCTAATAATTTCTTACTTGGACCCCAGTAGTCAAAAATCTTTTTCCCTGGGTTATCTGGGTCAGGTATTTTATCAGGGGGAATGTTTTTCATGACGCAAACCGCGGCCATCACCAGTTTAACAGCAGCAGGAGGATTCTTCATTGACTTGACCAGCGTGATATCTGCAGGTTTCAATGTATTTAAAGCTGCTATTGCGTCTTCAAGGATAGGAATAGCTAAAGCCAAATCAGCTTCACAATCTTTTTTCAGAACTTGAGCATCTGCCGCTTGTAGGTTTGCCACTTTCGTATCCTCTCGCACTTGAACTGTAGCTTTGTCCGCTTCTATGGTTTCTTTCTCGATTTCTGCCATCATTTCTGCTCCTTTGGCTGCCATTATTATAAGCTGTGGTTTGAGTGCATTCAAATCACGCTGCATAATTGCCACTGCTTCTGCGGCTAAATTCAGTTTATCCAGACCATTAACATATCTTTGTTTAGCAGCACGCAATTCTTTTTGCTTTTTATTAGTCAACTTAGTGAATGACTTTATCAAGTCAAGGTAGGAGGCGGAGGTAACATAAGTCTTTTTTGAAAACAAAGCATAAAATTCATCCGATATTCTACGAGCATCTACATGAAAATATTTACATGCCACAACACACGAGGTTTTAACCTGATCGGTTAAATTGACTTCATTCATATAGTGATTGGCTACTTTTTCTAGGGCATCCTCTGGCCAGCTCTCAAACCAATCAATAGTACAACAATTTACTAATGAAGGATACAATCTTAACCTATTGCGGAATGAGCTTCCTATGGGGCTAAAACACAAAGCTATGTGAAGCTTTGCTTTGCACCTTGCAATGAAAAATGCAAACACCTCCAAAGCGCTCACATCCAAATTTCTATTTCCTCCTTGAGCAGCTAATCTCACAAGTTCTAAGATTTCTTGTTTTTCATCCAATTCGTACAAGTTAGGAATCTCACCCGAGTTGAGTAAGCTATCAATGTTTTGAATGAAGGTTTCTTCCTGAATCTGTCCCTCAGTGAATAAGAAGCTAGTTTCTTTACCCAAGCCGCCAGATTGCCGGAGCACTTTCTTAATATCTTCCCTCCAGTCCCGAAGCCCGTAGCTTTTGGTTATCTCCGGTTGGAACAGGATTTTACCCGTCATACTGCTGGCCAGTCTTGCCAAGGATTGTCTTCCCGAGCCTCCCACTCCCACCAACAGAGCGCTTCCTCCTGGCATTGAAAATATTCTACAAATCTTCGATAAATGTTCTAACGCATATTGAAACAACACTATGTTCATTTTAGTTTTACTCATTGAATTAAACTCTTCTAGTGATTCAATTCCTTTCTTGTGAAATGCCTCAATACTGGGTATTTCTTCATACTTTTTCTCATCGTCTAAAGCATCTGGATCAAAATAGGTTCCAAACATCAAACCTCTGAGGGTTTCCTCTGTTACTACCCCTTGATCATTTAAATAATTATCAAGAGCAGCATCAAAGAACTCTTTGAAGTAGTCTCTCGTCAACTTCTGCAGTTTTTTAAAGAGCCAAGCTCTATCTTCATCATCTGTAAGTCTGTCGTAGAATACTCGGAGTATTTCGTGTACCCACAGTTTAATGAAGACCTTTTTATTATCCACTGAATCCTTCTTTATGAGTGAACAACCTTGTATGACTCTGGCATAATCTCGCAGATTGAATATGTAATGGGATTTAGCAGGAGTGGGACGCAAATCTCTCATGGCCGATTGATACATGTCCATAGTAGCAGCCACTATTGCCATAATAGATGGCATTGCGTCATTACCAAAGCCGTTTCGTCTCATGGCTATTTGAAGAACATTTGTGAATATCCTAGTCATGGTTTCATCAGAGAATTCATTGATGGCAACCATACTATAATGACGTAAAAGCCTTGCATATATCAATTGTTTACTCCCTCCTACTGGGCCAATAGCTGCCACCAATAATACGTCCAAAATCAAAATCTTCTCCGTAGTTTTTAAATTATACCAGTGTTTATGATCAAAATATTGACGTAAAATCTCAATGGCCGGCTGCGCCCCGTATACTTCTTTAGCCGGCATATTCATATCATCTACAAAAATTACAGCGAGGCTTCCTTTTGGAGGACCGTAAATATTGTTTTTTCTTTTGAGTAATTTAGTAATTACCAAATCTTGGGTTTGGTTAGCTGATGTTGTGGTAGTGAATGTAATAAATATAGGCATGTAATGATCTAAAGATAATTGGGTCATCATATAATTCTGGATGTAGAAACTTTTTCCAGTTCCAGTGGGCCCGATAATGAGCCAAGGTTTTTTATATCGAACATGTAAATCTAAGAGGAATAAATATTTTGCTGTGTCTAGTGTAGGAATAACAGTCTGTTGCAAATTGATTGTTTCGATTAATTTAGCATTTTTCAATATCTCACTCCATGATTTCCAACAACCTTTTTGCTTGTACTGGTACACGTAATCGTAAAATGTCCCTTCAGTCGGTATGGACACGTCGATCTTTTCCATGCTTTCGGGGATAGGTATCTCTCCTCTCCAAAACTCTCTATAATATTCCTCAAACTTTTCTTTGGAATCTGTGGAGAGAAGGCCACCTATACCCCAGCAAACAGAGAAGATGAATGAAGCTTGAAGCCATGTCTTGATGTACCGAGAGTCTTCCTCTCCCTCAATAGCATCATCCATTAACATTTCTATGAGACGTAGGGTGGTCATCACCAGGTTAATTTCCCCTCCACTTACCATTTGCTGGCAAAACTTTCTCACAAATGTTAGAGTTGGAGGGAAGAGCCATTCACACATATCGTACAAAAGTAATTCATGGTCGTCTTTCCAGTACGGATTACACTTGTTAATCCAGGACTTGACAAAAGGCATGGGGCCCAAGGTAGCAGATTCCATGTAAATCATCCCACAACGAGACACGGTAGCCGGAGAAGCTTGCGACAGATCCATCACTTCGAATATCATGGACATTGTATCTGACATGGCTATCACTTCTCCAGATGTGAGACACAGCTTCTTGTTATCATCTAGAACAGTATTCATATTCTCTATCCAAACAGCATCCACAGGACCGTCGAAGATTATCCACTTTTTATTATTGTCATCCATCGTAGCGTATTCCCTGAAGGTCGTGGCTACAACTCCGTCTGTCCACTCATAAGACACCGGATCGAAAGCTCCATACAATTGTCCAATGGTCACGGCCTTTGGATTGATAACTCTGTACAGAGTAGAAAATTTATGATCACTGAATAAATAAAAGGCATCGGCTAAAGTTTGGAGTGTACACGTCTTCCCAGAAAATGGATCACCCACCAACATGAACCCGTGTCTAACAATCAGCATCTCAAATGTTTGTATTATTTTCAACAAAAATGACTCTGTTGGTACTAAATTCAGATTTTTACAGACTTGTTCCGAGGAGTCTATCAACTTTTCATAGTCTGGATCGGGTAGAGAAACTCCTGGGAAAATGTCCGAAATTATGCCTTGAAAAAGTGGAACGTCAAAAGACAAAAACTTTGGCAAGTTCACATCTGTTAGACAGCGAAGCAACAATAAACCTTCATTTTCATCGGGGAATTTTTTCTTTATATTGCCACATGCTGAAAGTACAGTTTTTACAGCGCGCATTCCATAATCGTAATGATTCTGAGAAGACAATTGTTCAGAACATAAACGATATGTGGTCACAATTTTTACCGCTAAATTTCTGGCATCAATGAATCCGTAAGAGTAAAGAGAAATTTCCCCTATCATGGCATAATCTGGCACCATCATGGCTACAGTGCGAAACAGCACTTTGAGATTATCTGGCAACTCAGACCTTCCTGCGTAGCCAGGATTCATGGTAATGCAAACGTAGCAAGCCGGATTCAACCTCAGCACTGTGCCTTCAAATAGGAAAGTCTCTGCATGTTGACGCACCGCTTGTACTATACAGAGAATTTGCTGGGCAACGACAGACAACACATCCACTTCTATTCTGTTGAACTCATCAAAACATGCCCAAGCTCCAGACGAAGCCAACCCCTTAAAGAATTTTCCCATGGCCTTATAATCCAGGCCATCGGAACAGTTGAAGACCACACATTGAACTGCGAGAGCCTTTGCCAGATCCTTGGTGGTCTCTGTCTTCCCCGTTCCTGCGGGTCCTTCAGGTGCGCCATTCAGGTGAAGGTAGTAAGCTCCTATGAGGGTTCGGTAGCAACGATCCGTGAGTGGTGTTATCACTAGACGATCAGAGTTACCCAGATATTCATACGCAAACCTCACCACGGCATTTATTATTTTAACAGCCACATCTTCATTCTCCCAGTAATACCGTAACTGTGCTAGCCAGTTAAAATCTGTTTCTTCTATCACTTCTTTATCGACCAATTCTTGAACCACATCTTTGGCATGTACATCTATGACAATCAATGCTTTAATGGAAATTCTTGCTAAATTTGTGAGTTTTGGAGACCTCACCAAAGTTACAATACTATTGAGCTGTTTGAGCAATGTTGCAGAAAATTTCATTAGCTCATTCAATTTATGTGTCTTCAGGCAACTGTGAATGTCTTGGGCCCAATAAATTTGGGAGACGCATAAAACAACCATTCCTTCCCATATAGTAATCCATTCTTCCCGAGTTATGGTAGGATATTCCGAGTAACTGAGTTCAGTTTCTGTTCGAACGGCCCTTATCATCTGTTCTTCTACTTGTACCAACCACTTCTCTACTGAACCCCTAGCCGCAGCTGTGGAAATCTGTTCACAAAGTTCCACCTTCTCTTCTTCCTTACTTATCATTGCTAAAATATTCAATTCCGAATCAAATTCCAGTTTGTTAATACCTTCAAAACACTTCTTTAGATGTGGCTGTACTCGTAAAGGATTTTTAGTTTCCGATAAAATTTCCAAAATTTCATCATTAGATAAGAAGAAGAATCGGGGGAAATACAATCTTTTCTTCTCCAAATAATTGTTTACCCCTTCGTTAATTTTTTCAAGTAAACCATTGGCTGTTCTCATCCCTTCTAATAGACCAAAACCTCCTGCTGTTTCAAGAACTTTAGGATTCTTTGCTACAATGGCCATATAGCGTCTGTATGTACCGTCTACTTCTTGAAACATGATCCCTTCTTCGGGCATCTGAGCTATGATGTCTTTCGATGAGAAAATTGGCAATAGATAAAGCCATTGGCTCTGTACTTTTCCCCATTCATCTATTGAAGAATTGATTCTATTTAATTTTTCGTACCAGGCCTTTACTTCTGTTTCAAATGGTTTTACAAATGCAGAACCTCTCATGCCGATTGTTTTAACAATGTGATCATCTAAAATGGCTTGTATGTCATCTAATGCAGTTAATATTTGGATACCGGTATCTTTGTAGGGATTAGTTTTGAAATTAACGTTTACCCATTCAGACTGCATTTTTTCCAGACCTGTGATGAGAGCCAACTCTTTGCAAGCACCCATACTAATGATTTCATACTGCTCCATATCGTCCCAAAGATCCAAAGCTATAATTTTTCTTATAGTAGTTCCTGCATCAGGTGTTAGATCAAAGCCTGCAATTTCCGACATCTCATCCCAGTGCCGCTGACGCAGGGCAGAATTACACATTATATTAACAACCTGGACGTTGGGTCTCCATTCCTTTAACTCTTTCAGTGCCTGGGCACATAATTTCATTGGAGCCGGTAAATTCATAGGGTCTGGGTCTTCTACAAATCCTTTGAATCTCCTTTCATTGTTTTCTGCTATTTGTTGTTTTATTTTTACTTTGAAATTCTTGGAGAGCTTCAAGAATTCTTTGTAGTACTCTTCGTGCTGTTCCTCTACCAAAGCATTGTCAATGTATTCAAAGACACCATCCATCCATGTGTAGTAGCTGCGCTTCCACTTGTGCAGTAAATATATCAATTCATAAAAAGGTATGATGTAACCCTTCAATTCGTCCATGTCGGGATATTGGGAAATGGGAAAACCAAAGACACTCTCTTCGTGATTAATCCATGCCATCTTCTGCTCACAGTCGTCTAGCCAATGAATCATTCTGCGGATATCTTCCAAGTAAAACAGTGTGTTGTTGATGTCATCCATATCATCTAATAACAGTAGGTATGGCATCAACTCTAGTAATCTTTTATTTAATTGGCCCGTCTTCGCAAGTAGATTTTCTTCCATTTCAAATTTGCATGTTTCAAAGCTGCTCGCATTTTTTTCCAAAATCGGTTTAATCGCTTTCAACCAATTAATAGTTCTATTATTCAGTTCGACATGCTCGGGTGTAAGTTCTGTCAATTCAATCAACTTGCTCAAGATAATGAGAGATTCTGTGATTCGTTCCGTTAACTCTATAATTAAAACCGTTTTGGCGTGCAAGCAATACAAACCACTCTCAATTAGTTCAGCTGCAGTTGTGGGAATGACCAGTGCTTTTGCTGCAATATCTTCAAATCCAGCACAAATGCTCATGTTTTCTTTCATATGAGCCAGACACATTAAATTTAATATTTCATCTTGACATTTTACTGTGGAAGCTTTTAGCCCTTCAATCATCTTTTCTTGATTAACTCTACCCACATCGAAGTATTCATTTGCCATGGCTGCCGATAATTCATCGAACATATCCTGGAAATCTTTGATTCTTTCACACGATTCATCAAATTCTTCACCGTACCCTACAATAACATTTTCTGCATCGAAATCTCTAAAAAGAACACTGTACATAACTTTGACATTTTCCATGTATTCTTTGACAGGTTGAAAAACACGGTCCAAGCTTATTTGTAGGCGTTTGTGGCTATCTTGCAAGGACCAATCATTCAGTTTAATAGGTAAATAATCATAATTAGTTGGTAAATTAAGCCAACGTTCAAGAGGAAGAAGTTTCTGAGTTACAGAAGCGATGGCATCTATTACGCTGTGGTACATAGCAGATATGTCTACAAAAGAAGGAATCAGTATCAGCTCTTTGTCAAAGTCTAATTCCATTATAATCTGTGCTGTGCGTTGGGATTCCCCAATAATATCAATTAGGTAATCTATTGAGGCTCGCATCAACTCTGTTATTTTCATTGCAATTGATATAGAAGCACAGTTTAACAAGTGCATTCTTTTCTTCAGCGGCACATCATTGAGGCAGCGGGGTACCTTCAACCAAGTCACCATGTACGGATACCAAATAGTTGTCAATCTGGATTCAGCTTCCAACAAATCTTCATCAATTGATTGCTTTAAAACATCCATTTCGATGATCCCCTTGCCTCGGTAAAGGTCAAAATTCAATAAATATTGCGGAAACATTTTTGCAGAGCTCTCTTGGATATAGCAAATAAACGGATGAACGGTATACAACTTCTGTGCCAGATTTTTCCTTGTTTTTAAAAATGCTTCGTAGTTTGGAGTTTTTCCTCCATATTTGAATGGTTTTTCTTGATAACGAATTCTTTCCACTCCAGGAACATCTCTGATTTTAGATTTAACAGCTAAATCATGCAAACTTTTATTCCACGCATCTTTGCTTTCATTGAGAATTTCATTGACTGTTTTGGGGAATTTAGTTTTAAGTTTTTTCGGAACCATCTTTAGGATCTTGTTTTCCCAGGCTTTAAGCATTGGTGGTGGTACAAGAAGGTTGGCACATTCCCGTAGATTTTTCATATACTCTTTAATTTCTTCTGGATAAAACTCCACATCAGATGGTTTTAAGGGAGCTTTCTCCACAGTCCTTCTTACTTCGTAAGCTTTCTCTTTAAGGAACTCTTTCATCTTTTTCTCCCTTGCCTAAAAACAACATAAAACTATTTTTTACATAGCCACTGATTAACTTATTCCAATTCCTGAGCTACAAAACGAATAATAATTATGTAGGCATGTAAGAGAAAATTTCAAAATAAACCTTTTTTTTTGTGACGCCTCACAAACTATGTCGGCACCCAGTTGGGCAGCGTTGTAAGGCGGGTTAAGGTAGGGGATGTAGGAAGGGATTATATGAATTAGGAAAAAAGGTGCCAGTAGCTCATTCCACATTCGAGCCGACTTACACAAAAACAAGTTGAAGAAACGACCCATTCTCATGAAGCCAACATCAATGTGAATGGATGTTCCGCTCGCATCCGTCAAGTTTCACGCACGTGCAACGGTGCACCGGGGATCAATTCTGCTAGATCTTTAGAGCAGGCTCCATTACATTAGACATTCTGTCTATTCCGTTTTCATACAGGACGTGTGAGAAGGAAGATTTTTATGGGCGTATTTTAGGGCAATTGGCGATGACGTAGATTCGATCTCTCCCTGGGACTAGTTTAGATTACCTTTTTTTGACTGTACGGGGGCGGCAACTTGATGGGTAGTTTATCAAACATATGTATATCTGGTGGAGGCTTCATTTTGGGTATTTTCACTTTGGGTTCCAACATTTTCAAAAGTTCCCGGTTCGCCATGATTTTATTGTTAATTGCAGACTTTTCAGCAATTAGTTATGCATAAATATTTTTTCTCATTAAGTAGAATTTTTTTATTTGATCTATTTTCATATATTTGATATATTATCGATCATATATTTTTTTTATTTGATTATGTATTATCGATGATTATTTTAGACATTGTGACAGATCTGTATAAGGTAAAAACAATTATTGTAGAAAACCATTCTATATTCATTCAAATGCATTCTTTATTTGGTGAAATAATTAACAATGTAAGTTCTCACCTACTACCCTAGAAAATTTATTTATGGTTGGGGATTTCTTTCACTTGTGTAAGCGTGAACCTAATAAGCCTTTTAGGTTCATGCCTAAAAGTGCCTATGAACAAAAGACAATGTAACTTTGTAATAGATTTATGTGATTTATTTTGACAGAAATATAATTATTTGGTATTTTGTTTACATTAGCAACCCAACAAAACAGAAACGCACCCACAGAAGTAGGTATTAGTGCATTCTCATTGTTTAATCAATAACATCTTACAAAACCTACCGGATAATGTGACGATTAGAAAATATAATATAATTATAACCTTACATGTTTGTAATAAATACTAATATTTATTAATAAAAAAAAAATATTTTTTTTATTTTTGCATATAAAATATAAAGTATATTTAGATGATGTAATAATCTGCGTACATGTTCATGTTAATACCACTCTTCCATAGAAGCATTAGCTTGTGTCTGGAAGAGTAGTGTACATTATTATAATATTTTATTGACTGACATTCTCTGACCATATACCGCAGCTAACTCAGTCATGCTGCAAACTTCTTGGGTTTATCATCAGGACATGTAAGCAGGTTAATAGCCAAGAAGCGATGCTAGCATTGTTTGATGGTATACTGAGAAGCAAGCTGGAGTACGGGAGCGATGTTTGGGCACTGTACCACCAGAAGTGCATCGATATGTTGGTGCAAATCCAGGAGAAATTCCTCAGGTATGTCTATACGTGGATGCATGGAACCTATCCAAGGTTCATGCTCATATTGACTTACTTGAGGAAACTGTTTCTGTGAATCTGAAAACCAGGCGGAAAGCAAGTCTGGCTATCATATCTTTAAGAATTTGGAACAATTACATCTATAACCCATTCCTTTGGAGGCTATGATTTATATGTACCAGACCACTACTGCCAAAGTCGATACCATTACCTATTCAGAGTACCACACGGCAGAATTGAAGTCCTGGCAAAGCTCAGCATGACTAGGGAAGTGGTGCCGTTAAATGAAATTGTAAACCATTCGGGTGTGAATGACTACATATTCTCTAAATGCCCTTAAACCATTTTTAAAGAGTCATCTGCCTAAATGCTGGTATAAAAAAAATCATCAATTATGTAGAGAGAATGACCGAGCATCAAGCACCAAAGTCTTTGCTGAACTCAAGACCGATAGGGCGAAGGAGCCTGGGAAGACCAAGATTAAGATGGAGCGACAACGTCCTCAAAGATGTAACTACCTTGGAGCTTTTAAAGTGGAGAGAGCTGGCACAAAACCGAGATGAGTGGAGGAAGACTCTTGAAAAGGCCAAGACCCACCCTGGGTTGAGCCAAGAGTGATGATGATGATGAATTTAGACAAGTTTAGTCAAGTTTTGTGTTGTAGTAGTACACATCCGGTCTATTTGTATCGCAACGTGAGAACCTCTATACTTAATATCTCACCCAAGGATTACATTTATACTTACTGATTTTCATCGATTTCATGGTCATGTGACAACATGTGTCATGTGACAGCATATCATATAACAGCATGTGTCATATCATATAATACAAGGTCATTTGATAGCATGTGCCTTATAGCGATGTGTCGGTTCAGCTGGAATGGGCTCTTGAACTTGGGTTCTTCACGGGAAGCGGATCCCTATGCCCACTCCTTCCTCAAATTGACTACTCCCAGAGAACCTGGTCCAGGTCTTGGATCTAAACCCAGAACTTGTAGTCAGATTCGGAGCCAGAACGCGAATGCCTCCATCGGCATCCTCGTGTTTGCGGTCCGAGTCACTCGGGTTTTTGTACGGGTTCGAGTTCTTGTGCAGGATTCAGCAAAACCTCCTAGACTCCAATGATAATGCCGTGGGTGACGGATTCAGCCAGAGGTCCGACTCCGGCCGAACCCGTGCAACCCGATAGCCGCAACAGCACCCACTACCCAGTCTGCACCAAAGAACTCGGACCCGGGACTTTCTCCTAGAACTCGAGTACTTTTAAAAGGAAGCACTCCTTAGAGGGCTCTGGTAAAATATAGAACTTACCCATCGCTGGTGCCTCTCTCTGTTTTCCAGCGTATTCCGACAAGTGTCCGTCAATTTGTTAAAGACAATACAAAAAATATTACTTTGTCAATAAAGTACGGCAAGTGTTGGCTTTTTGAAATATCTTTTTATTCATTGAAGTTTCTTTTTAGCCCTTATGGGTTAATTTTAGCAGTTTAATAATGATTCAAATATTATTCTGTTATTTGGGTAACCATGTTCTCTCTTCTTTTATACTTGTCCATAATATCTTTACGCTTAACTTCTGACTGTTGCAATTCTTTACGTAGCTTCAGCAGAGCAGCTGCATTTCTTTTCTGAAACCATTTAATTTTGAATAATACTCACTTTTATTTATTTAACTTAAAGTACGTGTGGTAAAACTGTGTATGATCGTGTGAGAAATTTGGAGATTCGCCAAGAATGCAAGACTGATGTAAGTATAATGAGCAAGATTAAGAAATGGACACTTAAATGGTTTGGGAATTCACCTGAATGTGAATGGTAGAAGTCGGGGTAGCCCGAGGAAGACATGGCATAATCGAGTGAACCCAATACTTGAGTTGGACCATGTGAACGAGTCAGAACAACAGAAGAATATATATGGAACAATTTATAAATGTGAATGAGGCAAGGAGTGTGTGCCAAGACCGAGTTGTTTGGCAGCCCATCCTCACTGACTACCTCTGCGGAGAAACGGCATGATGGTTAGTTAGTTCCACTTCATAAGGTCTAATATAAACGCACATATTTTTACATTTTATTTTACATGTTGCTTATTTCTAATATTATTTTTAGTGTCTGACCGAAACAGGAATCTCCACTGAAACCGAAACTTCGGTGTCTGTCTCAGTTTCGGCCGAAACTGAAACTGAAATCGAACCTTTTTTAGACATGTTAAAAATCGATTGTTTACTGTTATTTGGCTTATTTTTACACTTATTCAGACAGTTAACACATGTTAAATTAAATAAAACAATAATTGAAGTGTGTAAAAAAAAAATTATTTATACTACTGCTATAAAAAAAATCAAAATTAACAAACATGTTAACTATTTCTTGGAACAAACATTTGTCTATAATCAATACTTAACGGAAGGACCTCATTAAATTGAGTATTTTGCTGATGATGGCGGGTGAAATACGAGCCACAAACTCACCCGAAGTCAGCCGAATGAGAAGTTCCAAGAAGTAGTTATGTTTTGCTATTTTTTTATAAATTTTGTTTGTTTTATTAAAAAAATATGATTTTTTTCACATACTTCAATTATTGTTTTTTTTTTTTATTTATTTAATTTAACACGTGTTAACTGTCTGAATAAGTGTAAAAAATAAGCCAAATAACAGTAAACAATCGATTTTTAACATGTCTAAAAAGTTTCGGTTTCAGTTCCGGTAGATTTTCTGCGGAAACCGAAACTGATGCCGAAACTAGATTTTTTTGCCTAAACTCTCCGAAACCGAAACCGAACCTTCGGTCGGTCACCAATTATTTTTTTACATGGAGCGTTGAGTTCTAATATCCTACCTTATGAATTTTTGTTGAAAATTAGATGTGAATGCCATTTGAGATTTCTATCCAGGAATGTGATACTGTAGTTATGTATTTCCAAAATCCTCCTACTTTCTTTATAAATTGGGTTTAAATATTGACCTGAGTTCCAAAATACTCCATAGTTGAGACAGCCAAACAGAAGTCAGCATTTCAACAAAATCAAAAAGGTCACCAGTTTCTTTCCATAAAAAAATTGGTTATTTAGTTGATTTTTGTCATCCTTATTCTACTAATTTCTTAACAAAATCTTCTCTGATTATCTGATAATAGCGGCAAACTACCTTCCTGGTAAATCAAGCAAGCTCTGAAGAGAAGAAGAAAATTCAAATGTCATCTCATGCACACTCTTGTAATATTCGGACTCTTGACATGGCCCGACTTAAATATTTGATTCACGTGGATTCGTGGATAGAGTCAAGAGTCCCAACTACTTAAAAATGCCTGGAATCAGTGAGCATGGCATCCCCAATTGGGGTATGTTAATTAAGGTAGTGGGGAGGGGAAGAAAGAGGAGAGAGGAGGTTGTAGTGACTATTTATATTTGGTCACCAAACATGGCTAAAGCCATTTCAAGCAACATTTCGATTACACACAAGGATAAAGCCATTTCAAGCAATATTTCGACCCCACACAAACCACTTTGAAGATTGACACAACATTATAATGTTTAATACTTTTGAATTCATCGTCTTAAATAAGATAAGGCATTTTACAGTGAAGAAACTCAAAACAGGAAAAATAGTATGACATTAAGTAATATAAAATTTAAAAAAAAGGATTTTTTTAAAATTATATAGAGTAACCGTTAGAATGCCATGTCTTTGTTCCTCTTTAGTTATGTTCTCCTGGAGTTCCATAATAGTAATGCTTTGTTCTGCCGCCTGTGCCTCCAGGTCATTTCGGCAAGCAACGATGCTATCAGTGCTGCTTACAGATTCAGCACAGCTAGCTTGCAAGACTTCTGTTGGCACAGCTTCCTCTGAAATAAAGTATATAATATTCAATTTCTAAACTATTAGTTCTGTGAACAGTAGACCTAGAGTCCCAAAAACTAATATTCTTATATTCTCTTATTTAACAAATCAAAACAAAAATTTCTTTCAAAATCATAAGATTTGTAAGTAGCTTCATAAATTCCGACCTATTTAATTATAAACCATATATTTTGTGAAGAAAATAAAATTTTCAAATACGGAATTAACAATTTGTCCAAAGAAAAGTCACATCTCAATGGCAATTCTTTTTTCAAACATTCTTCAGAGGTACTGTAATGCTGAGTATTTCAATTTGTCAGCTTGTAGAAAGATCCACGCCTATGTGAACTCTGGCAGGATAAAAGGCAGTATCCAACCAGAGACGTTATCCAACACGGCGACCATCTTCAACCGGAAATGGAACGTAACAAACAAATGTACAGATAGATGAAATGCCAAATGCTCGAGTTAAAACAGGACTTCACTTCACTCAGTCTTCAAATACGGTACAAAAACTCATCAAGTCAGATCAAGGGAATGGATGGAATATTATAAAAAATAAAACTTAATAAAAAGGTGTATTTTTTATGTTACATCTAGATCTCAGAAATACTTTATTGTGCCTTAATAATATTTGGATTATATAGCGCCGTTTGTGTGAAAAATACAACTACAAAACGGGAAATCATATGTGCTTGCTTACCTTTCCCCTTATCAACAGACAAAGCTTTAAGGTTTTCAATTTTTTTCAAATACACTCCATAGTCAGATTCTTCATTGTCAACTGTTATTTCTGCCTTAATTAATTTCCATTTATTTTCCGCAATTAGTTTGTGAATGTCCTAAAATGATAATTCTTATTACTATTCCAGCAAATAAAGATTTAAGATTCTCACAGCCAGTAGGGAATTGTTGTTTGACTTTTGGGGTAATAAGCCGAATTGCATTTCCTCCTTCGTTTTTGAATCAACATTTTGGACAGCCTTGCAGTGACCATCATTAGGGATGATGTGTAGTTTTGTGAAAAGATAAGTTAATCTGAAACTTTGGTTCAATGAGGAGAAAGCGAAGCATGACTTTACCCGAAAATCAAAAAGTGTAAAAAGGGATAGTAATATTCATAAGGTTCATCCAAATTTATGTTTACAAAAAAATTTTGAGTTTGCTTAAGAAAACACAGATAAGTTGTTGATTTTTCTTAAATTTGTTATTTATTCAAAAGTACCTTCTTCGTGTGTATTGTGTTTATTATGTAAGATCATTATTGTGTATTCTTTAGTCTTTGTCACTGCATTATTAAACTTAATTTAAAGGGCTTTTAAAATGTATAAAAACATAAAATTAACATATTTAAATGAATTAGGTTTAACCAGGTTTAACTATTTATTTTAAATGTTCACCTGTAACTTTGTCTTGCAGTCTTCGATAGATTTAATAGTTTCTGCAATTTTTTCATTCTGAATTTGTTGAATGTTGCTTTGGGATTTTATTTTATCTGTCCACATTTCAATTTGTTGTTGAACTAAAATAACAAAATTAAATATACTAAAAAATCTATGACAAAGAAAAAATAACATGCTCAAATGGGTCCCATGCCAACTCAGAATGAAACCAACTCAGAACCACCTCAGAAAGGTCATTAAAATCTATGAAAAAATAATTTTAAAATTGCCGGTAACCCTAACCTAACTTAACCCATTCAACCATATTTTTTATATTTTTATTGACCTTTCTGAGGTGGTTCTGAGTTGGTTTCATTCTGAGTTGGCCGGCCACCGCTCAAATGATACAGGAAGTAATGTTATAATAAAACTGAAATATACGCTTCGAATTTTCTTCATCCCTGAGCGCTATTGCTTCTTCTAACTCTTGTTTTTGGGTTTCGAAATCTTTCTTGTCATTCATTTTTATAAACCTGTATAGAACGATTAATCAATACTTCTGGATTCTAAAAGTTGAGATCAAAATATCTTTGATTTTGCCAATGTAAAAGTCAAAATATTGCGTACTTCCCGCCAACTGCAAGTTTATTGCCAGATGTCAAAATGTTGACCAATACTAAATTTCACATAAATTTTTCTGATAAAAATGGGGTAGCTTGTTTCATAATAAATGCATTCATTTGGTATAAATATTTAGCGTTATGACTTTAATTATGTACAGTTATAACTTTTCAATAGATCTAGACTTTGTGGATACAGAAATTCTGTGGGTTTAAAAGATAGTTCGTTTATTCGGTACAATACTTCTTTTGGCCGCCTGATAATGCACATACTGCTTGACCCATTTATCTTAGTAGGCGGCTTCGCTTTAGTTTTGTAATTGATTTTCTTAATTATAATATAATAATACATCTATAATAAACATTATTAAACTGTCGTGTATATCATTCACCAAAAAGATTGTATTTTTGGAAAAGCAGAATGTTATTTTAGAATTACTACTTTAGACAAGGGCGGATCCAGCTTTGGCGTCAGGGGGGGGGGGGGGGGTCACACAGCACCAGGGGGGGGGGTCACATAGTCGTGGTTAAGTCACAAGAAGTTATAATTTAATTTTGATAATAATAGATACAAGTAAAAAGTAGGTCCACCTAGGTCCTGGACCCAGCCCAGGGGGGGTCATGACCCCCCATGACCCCCCCCCTGGATCCGCCCTTGACTTTAGATCGAAAAATATATAAGTATGTCCTTGTTATAAAAAAAAAGATGAACGCGGTTGAAATGTAAATTATGATTGAGATACGAATTGTTGATACTACACAACCCAAAGCGGCGTTACGCAACATGGTGTTATTCAACATCAAACCTCTCACTAGTTCAAATGGAGTAATTTCATACCGAATAGTGCGTTTACAAAAAGGTTTTAATCAGGATTTTTTAAATTTCAAAGAAACAAAATTGTTTTATAAAATACTGTTCCCGCCGTTAAAAATAAATTAAATCAATATGTACAATCTTAACAATTTTATTTTTTTAAATAACACAAATTTTCGTTTACTTATTATTGCCATTCCATACCTATTCGACATAATGATTTTATCTCGCTTTAGTATTTTTATGCCAACAAATAATATTCCGTGTCACTCTAGAGTGAAAATAATTTTTTCAAGGGATATGAAAAACATTTTACCACACAGATTAACTTATAACTAGTCTGATCAAATACATATCCAAATTTATACAATATAACGCTCCACAATAATTTTTTGCGGTCGATAATTTAGAAAGAGAAGGTGCGTACTTACGTGTCATTAAATATTAACGATTTTGTACACGAATTTGACGTTGGACAACACTGAGCAAACGAATCCAAGCAAATCCAAGCATTTCTCGCGATTTACCGGGTTTGCATTTATAACTCGCCATTTTTTTCGTGTGGGCTTTAAATTGTGGTGGGAGATTTGCCGGTTTCAAACATCGATTGATTTACAGGTAAGCGACATTTAATTAATAAAACACAACGGGTCGTTTTTAGCATTTCCACTCGTTTATACTGGCGCGGCAAAACGGCGTCTTCCTCGCTCCGGTGATAACATTCCCATCGATTTTGTCAAATAAAATGCTTCGCCAATATTTTTTTACCAGAAAATTAATACCATTGTTTTAGTTATCTCCGTCATACTCCCGAGTATGCTTTAGTAATTGTATAAATTTCTAAGAAGGTTTATAATAAAAAAAAACTAATATTATCATGGCTTCTAACCACGCATTTCGTGAGTATTATTTTAAAACATAAGATCAGCTGAATTCTGAATAGAATGATGTATATATTTTAAGGTTTCGTATTTGGCAGAGCCCAATTTATCGTTGAATACTTCCTGTTGAAAGAAATATTGCTTCCAAAATGTCATTTGTCATTGACATTTCGTTGTTTCATACATTTTGACATGCGTGGTTGTGTAAGTGCTAGGTACCGCAGGTACCTGATACCCTCATTCAACTAGGTACTCGCCACAAATTTTTGGGAGCGAAGTATTGCTCGTCAAACCGTAACTATTTTACTGACGCCTTTTCATTCTTCATCTTTATTGTAACCTTGGCTGTCAATAAATTATTACTATTTTACCACACCAGAAACCATGTTTTTTGAAAATTATTATGTATGTAATTTATTATGTTAGTCGAACTGCTCAATTTAATTTTGTTTTTTTCTCACTATCCGTTTTCAAATGTGTTTAATGGAATTTTAAAATTTCCTATTATAATACCTATCCGCCATCTACCTATTATAACAATTAGTACCTCCGTCATATCAAATATACTATCCACCAAATGCCAATTTTTCTATTCCATTATTATTTTATTATATACCCACCTAGGTACCTACCTATAATAATTATTTTATTCCGGAATGTGGGGAGTTTAGTGCGGTCCCACACATCCCATAAAGTACCTCCTTACCTCTAGGTGTATAGATTACGGGTGAGAAAGTAAAATAAAAATAAATCTAAAATATCATCGTAGATTTTTTCCCACCGAAGCCGAAATGTTTGTAATTATTAATCAATTTGTACCTATTTAGTGATAAGTTGCTTTATTTTCTCTGACCAAATTTTCCACAGATGTTTATGCTACTTCAACAAAATTTTCTACTAGATATAGATGGCAGTTACTACTATTAGGGGCCATCCATAAATTACGTCACACGAATTTCATGATTTTTTGACCCCCCTCCCCCGTCCCTGTCACACATCGTCACATTTGTGAGACCCCCTCCCCCTTGTGTGACGTCACATATTTTGCAATTTTTACATCTAAAAATAATGAAAACAGTAGTTCAATTTTTTTTACATGTGACGTCACAGAGCTGATGACCCCCATACCCCTTGTCGCACTTCTCTATTCCCCTCCACCCCGTACGACGTAATTTATGGATGGTCCCTTAGTAGAAAAGAATTAATTCGGATTCTGAAAAAAAAATTATAACTTACCCAATTTTTTCATTTTCATGGTCCGTATTTTTGTTTTTATTCCTGATATTTGGCAACCATGACATATGAATATTAATCATATGTCTATGTTGGCAACTGATTTTATGTCTCGATTGGCCCGCTTTCTGAAAATGGGAGCAAATTCGATCTTTGGATTTTTTGGTGTAATGATTTGGGATTACGGCCAACCAGGACAGAGGACCAAAAACCAGTACGATTTATTTAGTCTTATAACAACTCATAATGATTAGAACACCATCACCCATTTGATATTAGGTACCTAGGTACCTTAATGACTAGCAACTTGATAAATTGCAACTCCCAACTCATCAATCAACAAGAGAAAATTATTTATGTAATACAATTGATTGATGACAGTTAAATTGTATGAAACATGAGACATTTTAATATTATTTTATGCAATTCCTACCAAGCTATTTAATATTTGATTACTATTAACGAGTCGAATATAAGATAAGCATGACGATAAGGTCGCAATTAAAACACAAAATTACAATCTAGCTTACAAAAATAAATAAATCAAAAACTGGAGAACAGAAGCAGAACAGGAAGGGATTTCATAAATAAATAAAAAGTGGATAATAAAGAATAATATACACCTACCTACATAAACACAAGCAACACACCAAGGGCTGTTTAAATTTTTTTGGATAAATCATCAAATTTTTTAATTTAATTTTCACGTTCTGTGTAAGTTCTATGCAAGTCCTGTTATTATATCATTATAGGCCAGTTGCTTCATAAAACCGAAATAATCACAAAACTTGAATAGAACCTTCACAGAATGTGAAAATTAACTTCAAAAATTTGATGAATTGGTTACGATTTTAGATTTTCACGGCCAAAAGTATTTTTGTTATTAGTTTTTGGGGTATTATGCCAGCATTTGGGTAGCGCAACACGGCATACCTACCCAAAAAACTAATAACAAAAATTTGATGAAATGTTTTTTAAATAACCCCATCCTAAGATCTACTCTTTTTGTTTTTTGTAGGTATTACAGGTTTAAATCACCATAGAATAATTTAAGACGATACGTCCCCGGAACAGATGTAGTCAGGTCACCTAGTGAGGTCTATATATTATAACAAAAAATAAATAATTTGTAATTCTTTTGCAAAGTAATAAAAAAAAAGATTTTGTAAACATTTTCTTAGACGTGACGGCAGCTGAGTACTTCATTGTTTCATCAGCAGATTTATGGTAAATTGACCTTTTGAACTTTTTGGAAAATCTCCATTTTATCTATTGGTATCCCTTTCTTTTGTCTAAATAGTAAACATCAGGCAGAAATGGGTAATTCTTTTTTGTTAATGCTGCATCTTTGCCGCCAGGTTAGTTTCATTTAGATTTATGAGAGCTTTGAAGAGCGTGAAAAGTGAGTGTGTTTTGTTGCTGAATTCTCCGGTGTTGCCCTATATTTTTTTAGAAATCTAATGTAGACAGTGACCTACCTCTTGATTTGAAGGTCACGTGTGAACATTTCGGCAACCTCGGAAAAAATGTAGATTTGTATAAAAATCAAATCCACGCCGCCCTACGGAATCCGCCACACAGCCTCCCGGCTGCCCGCCCCAGACACTTATCTTTATATAAATAGAAAATATATATACATATTATCTAGTGCGCGGGCGGACCCTGGTCGAGAAGTCTGAATAAAAAAAATCGGGACAATATTCAGTTTATCATTTTCCGTTGTGGTAAATATTCTGGTAGAAAGGGGGGGGGGGGGGTAAGTACCATTGTGAGATACTCTGCTGTTGGTATTGGGTGGCATTAATTAATTGGGAACCATAGGTAGTCAATCGCACAAAGAGGACACTACGCCCCTACTCTGACCACGCTGTAGTGGTACCACCAGCCGAGCTACCGTACATAATTCAAAATACAAATTAAATAAAGTTAACTAAGTTGAGAAGCATTGCCCTCGAATGTTACGTCTTTCCTAGTGTTGCACCGTATTTAGTTTTTGCATTTTCCGCACTTGCTACCATTTGAAGACACATGCTGAATTCTCATCTGATTTAATAATGAGGACAGGTGTGCTGTATACTGATTTACGTAATGTTGCATGTTGGAACAATAATCTCAAAAATCGACTGCACTGCAAAAAGTATCCAACTGTTTCATGAAAATCGATAGGAAAATGCATTACGCGATGGTACCTAGTTGGGCTTCATATTCGATTTTTTGCGCCATAGCTTAAATTTTCGATTAACCAACACTTTTTTAAGAATTTGATTGCTATGTTAAATCGGAACGCGACCTGCGGATTGTGCTCTACTGACGTACATCATCAATTCTGTTTTATATTTTTTTTGCACTATAATTTCATAAACGACTTTTCCCTTTGTCTTCCTTGAATTCATATCCAACTTGACATGACTAAAAGTGCGACGGCTACACTATCATTAGTAAACTTCGACTTGTGTGTCTTTTCTGCTTTACCCTATTCAGCCATTGGGAAAATTACACGGTGCGGCAGTTTACCCCTCTTTACTCCTTTATTGAGAATAATGTTTTACTTATTTTCCTACCACTTAGCCCTCAATTTCATTACTCTTTGAATCATTTTGAATAATATAGCGCCTTGAGAAGTTTGTACAACATTGTTTCTCTACCACAAAATAAATAATTTTATGTTTGTTTTGATGTTGGAATATTGTTAATTATTGCCATGAATTTTTATGGGTGTACGAGTGCGTTTACAACTTTATTAACATTCGTTTTATTTCGCTTTTGTCACGCCTGCTGTTAAATAGTGATGTTTTCTTTGATTTTATTATCCTCGTTTAAAATAAACTAGCACCGACCCGAGAATTTTCACGGGTTAATCATAGAAGTAAGCTTATATGTCGTTGAAGCGTGCTTTACTATCATCACGCAAGTAGCAGTCCGCGGAAACTAATTTCCGGTCGTTCGGCATTAGAACTCTGGAGGCCATATTAAACCAACTTTTTGCTCTGCATCTCATCTAAAAAAAATTTTTACGTGAGCTCCACACAGGAGACCCTGAGGAAAATAATTTCCCTCAGGGCCTATGTCATCTTTGGGGATGCTGTGTAGAGCGTTTTTTTTTTTAGGAAAGGAAGGAGAGGAGAGTTCTGGGAAGGAAAATGTTTTAAGGGGTGGGTAGGAATCTGGGGTTCAGTGTGTCCTGGTCATCCGCCTAGACCTAGACAAACCTCACCCCATGAACCCGGGCACCCCTGCTAAATCACCAAACGTAGCGAACCATTTGGGGTGACCTGTGGCAGAGGTATTGGTTATCCAATAAAGGTTCCCGGGGCGGCGGTACCCATTCCCGCCTCCCAAACCAAATGTAATACATCAGAAGGAATTGCCTCAATTCTCGACAAAACTCTTGGCTCTTGAATTTCTTTGTGATACTGCTACTGAGGGCTCATTTGTAACTCACTCTTCCGTTAGATACCTACGAGTACATATGTAACGGAAAGGCTTATTTTGTATAAATAAGTCAATCCAATATTATATTTATTAGCCTTTCTTGAAAGATACGTAAATACAAAGTTACGTGTTTTACTTGGGGTGGGACTTAAATCTGCTTATAATATTTTAGTTAATACTGTTATTTTAAAAATTAATGCGTGAATGACGTTAAGATAATAAATAGCACCATGTTGTGATGCATGAAAATTATTTTAATTAAAAAATTAAAAGCACAATATTAATATAAAAATCGTAATAATATCACGGTTTATATGATTAAATTTCACAAAAATGGTGTTATGAAAATCAGTACTATTATCAAATTATTTATTTTTATTTTAACCCATACAATACAGAGAATTTGTTTATCAAAGTATGCTCTTAATTGGTAGGTACTTAATAGTCCCACGGTGGTTTTGCGTAATAAGCAAGCTTATTTGAAACTATGCAAGTAAAAGGTATGTAAATGAAAAAAAGAGTAATTTTAATTATAATATCAAGCCACTACGTGATTGCTTTCTTTGATAATTAAAAAAAGTATATACTCAAACCTTTGTAATTCATACATGTTGTAAATATAAAGAGAGTCGATTCAAACTCAATAAGACCAAACAATATCCAAAGAAACGATATATTATTAAAGCTAAGAAAAAACAATGATCTTTTAACCAGTTAACAGGCACTTTACAACGTTGTTAGGAAAGTGTTGATTGATTCTGTCTTAGGCTGGCCGCATACACACGTTTTCGGTATTCGATTTCCTAATGCGGAATTTCGATTTGGAATTCCGTGAGACTAGCGCAAACGTTCCTTTTTCTTCAATGGGAATGTATACACGTCAGTACAAATAGTGATAGCGTGGTGAACGCACGACGATGGAGGACGACGATTTATTAGCACGGTGCGGGTGCGATACTGAATAGAAATTTCCGAACGTGTGCACTGTGCACCGGCACAAACAAAATGTATGCAAGCGCTGCGTTCCGCATGACGTCATTAGGTTTTTTCCAGTAGGTTTCTCCGAACGCGCCGGCTTGCATTCGAAAGGTACGTACGGAATTTGTTCCGTTCGGAAAATAAGCGAACATGTGCGTCAGTTAATGTATTTTCTACTGATTCCATGCATTCGGATGTCCGAATACGGAAAACGAATTCGGAAATCGAATACGGAAAACGTGTGTATGCGGCCAGCCTTAAACTTGCCGACCTATTATAAAAAAATAAAAAAAGCTAAACAAGATACGAGTACGAACATGACACTAGTCCCAGCGAGAGCTTGTACGGACGTCATCGACGTTCGTCCTTTTCCTTCTCACGCTTCTTGTTTGAAAACGAAAAATATAGAAGGAAGATAAAAGAACGATGACGTCACGTCTTATTGGGACTATTATAGCTACATAATGTTTTATAAAAAGAGCAATAGACTGTTTTCTTACATTTATCACAAAAATCTATTTGAGTAACCAATAATTATTGGTTAAAATAAAGTTTTTGGTAAATTATAATTTACCTAAAACTTGTTGAATTATTGCGTTTAAATACTAACGAGAGTGAAATGGGTACTTTACAACACGGAGATTGGGATTAAGGGATTATTTAATTTTAATTTATCGTAATTTCGAAAGCTCCAAATATTGACTGAATTTTTAGACTTAAAATAATAACATCTTGTTCGCATGGTTTTGCCACCGAGAGCTCATAGATGCATTGTTTTTGAGAAAGTGCGAAATGTTATAACTGATCTATTTACGCCTAATAATGCCTCGTACGCGTACGTCCGAACGAAGCTATCGAGTATTGAATTAAATCACAGCGCGATATCCATATTTGTAAAAAGAATCCGCATCTCATCTCCAAATGAACATATTTCATTCGAGCTCCAGAAAACATGTATGCAGCGTGATATGCATTACTTTGCAGTAATGGTTTTCTATTATCATGACAATGGTGATGACACCCATCTATCATCAACTGGACATGCGTAAGTAGCAAGTAGGTATGGGTACGAGGTTTCATTTAAAAACTCCATATAAATGTATTCGATTCAAATGATAATTGATTAGTGCAATTGGTAGTCGGGTGATCAAATTCAAAATAATCATTCGAATGGGACACCGCCGAGATGTCGTCGTTATCGAGTATTTCAGATGACAAAATAGTAGAGGTTTTTTCGGTTTTACTGTAACAAAAACTTGTCGGCTTTTAGAAAGAAAAAGTCTCAACTTTTAGATACATCAATGAGTTAAAATAATCTATTTTGATATTTTGTGTTCCTCACTAAAACTCGCGAACGGTGATTTCTGGCGTCATGAAATTCACACAACCTTTTTTTAGTCTGGAATTTTAGTCCGCTGTGACGCCGTCGTGACATATTATGATGCTTTGAAATATCCATCTTTATCTTTACATAGTATAAAATGAAGTCGCTCCCGCTGTATGGGCGCTTAGATCTTTTAAACTACGCAACGGATTTTCATGCGGTTTTCACCAATAGATAGAATGATTCGTGAGGAAGGTTTTTAGGTATATAATTTGTCAAGGTTTTGTGTAAATTGGTTGAAATACTTAAAATATCTGGCCGCGTGTGTGGATTTAATTTTTAACAGATGGCGTTGGTTATGAAGGTTTCATTAGCCACAGCAACGTGTGACCGGGTCTGATAGTTTAACTATAAAAAAGGCGAAACATCGTGTATGGAATCACTCTTTCTAATTGTCACTTGGAAAATATAATTTTGATAGTCGGATGGTAGGTAATCGATAAATCGGTACTGTTTAAGTATAGAAAGTATCTTCGTATGTGGTTGCTATTTCACCGGTATTTGCTTTCCTGCGAAGATAATATGTTTTGTTTCGAAAACGGATATTTCCGTAATACCCATCACTAGGCAGAAGGTTCTTCGAATCATCCATATCTATGGAATGAATATCGACTGTGGGCGGGTGGGGGTGAGCGGGCGTTGCCAGGATACGGTTTGTTGACGATTTCCCGCCATAATGATAATTAGGCTCGTGTTGAATTTCCCTTATTCACCAAATGCTATGAGCTTGGTTTATTGAAATGTCCAGTACATTTCAGACGACCCGTACTATCTCTTTAATTGCGTGTAATATGCCGGTCTTACCGCTGACAACTTTGGGTAACATCTGTTACTGTTATTTTTGAAATTTTATGTTAAAAGAAAAACTATACAGAATAAAGACAAATGTAAACATCAATATAAGCATAATGGGTTTTAACTATTTAATACGAAATGTTCGTTGAGGAAAAGCGGCAGTACCTACGGCTGTGGTTACATTATGGCCCAGTCGATTGATTTCAAACTAGGCAGATAGATGCGCCTTTTCTAAGAAACTAATCATGTTGTGCAAAATTTCAGTTTGTTGCCTACTTTTATATTTTTAAAATGTTGCCAATTAGTACAAAATATCAGTATATGTATAGTATATACCTGTTTTTCTAAATCTGGCCTGCCTAAATCTATTAGCCATTTAGCTGTTTTTGGACCGAAGGACGACAATTCACAGTTTCCGATATAAATGAATTTTATTATATTTTCGGTCCAAGGTTCGAGAACATTTTTTTTTATATATAGCTGTGCCGCTCTTTGGAAAAGAAAGGTCATGTGTACTCTTAATTTATTCTGATGTTTATTTCAACTGTTTTCATTTCGTTATTAGTTGTTATGGACATCATTACTAGGTATCTTTGTCTTTATCTAACAAACACTGTCGAAAATCAAGAACATAAATTCCATGAAGCGAGCGGTGCTCTAATCGAAGGTTTCTTCACGTAAAATAGATTTACGAGTACATACATGCCTTCAAAATAATGCTCTTCCTGTATCCCCTCACCCAATGCAACCGTACCCATAACGCCTAAATGTTGAATTAATTTGACACATTTAAGGGGCTTTGCATTTACAGGCAAGAATATTAATTCTAAAGCTACAGTTTTATTTTTATGAAATCAGTGATCAGGGGTCCCGCGATAGTAGCACTGAATGTTAGATATTTGATTTTCGACATGTTTAATGTGAGCAAATTGCTGCACTGTCACTGTTTCCCTGTGCTTGTATCGGTATTCGATGTGTTTCCATCCAATCATCTCATTCAAACAATGTAACGGTATCATCAGCGAACGTCTTAAGTTTCCCACCTGTACGTTGGTTGCAGAGTTCGTTGATATCCTTACATAGTATAAAGCAAAGTCGCTCCCGCTGTCCGTACGCTTACATCTTTTAAACTGCGCAACGGATTTTCTTTATTTATGCCACTTTTTATATCTATTTCATCTTTTATATCCATCTATTTCACCAATAGATAGAATGATTCACGAGGAAGGTTTAGGTATATAATTTGTCAAGGTTTTGTGTACATTGGTTGAAATATATGATATACATATAAAGGGAGCGGGCTGGCAAGCGGGCGGCGTAGTTTGATATGTATGCAAATTGACAGATGGCGTTGGTTATAAAGGTTGGGTAATGGCTTTGTCAGGAGATGGCGTTGGGTTTCGTTAGCCACAGCAACGTGTGGCCGGGTCTACTGGTAAATAATAAAGAGAAGGGGGCCTTCCTTGTGGCGCTCCAAAGTTATTTTCTGGTCAAGTACTCATAGCCTCTTCAATTCTTATTTGTTAGAATCTATTAGACGTATAACTTTTTTTTTAATTTAAAGAAGAACAAACATTCCCGGGTTACGAATGACCCAACAATGTTTGAAAATCTCCTACTACCACCACAGAAAGCCGAAAATGTTGCTTGTGTTGTGATGGAGGACTTAGCCAGTCGAGGAATCGAACATGCAACGCCCAGGTGGGACCCAAGCGCTATGCCCACTCAACCACTGACCGGTCGAAAACCGGTCTCCATTGAAAAGCCTTTGCCGTTGTTCCTATATTTTGCAGTCTTTAGAAATATTTAAAATAAATAATTTAGTGCCTAATTACTCAAGTAATTATATTTTATGTGTTTGCTAATTATTACATATTTATTAGTTGTCACGCTTTGGCCGTATTGTGGCATTTGACTACATTCTAGTGTTTACTCTGCTAATTGACGTGTCATATTGTTATTAAAATAATTATTTTTTAGTGTCGCAATCATATTTTTACACTATAACGATGTTTTAAATACCGCGGGGAAACTGTTTAATGTTTAAAGCTAGTTTACATACAAATATTTTATATTATTTTGGGGTTACACTCAAAAAACTTTCCCGGTCTAAAATAAAAATCGCTCTTTTCAATATTCATTTGTGTGAGACCATCACACAGATTTGAATAGTTTCTTGTAACAATCATAAAATTAACTACCTAGATATGAATCTCTGCATTTCTTTCTTTGTTTCTTGACGCCAATTTCTGCGTGCAACCTTACTACACGTGAATTTCAACTTCACTCTAGTAATTCTTCGCCAACCTCGGAAGACATCGCATCGGTCTGAAGAACACGAAAGGCATCCATGAATAAGTAAAGCGTGGCGCCGGACTTCAATTAGATTTGGCCGATGAAACTTACTAAAAACCACCCCAAATATCTAGCACCTACCGACCTACCATACCACGTCATGCAGTACTCGGTAGCCGCCTTCCGACGCTCGCTCCCGCGCCGTATCCGCGGCTCCCACGTGGCCCTTCGACTCCGTCTTGCCCCCTGCCCGTGTCCCTGCCCCGGCTCGCCGCATCAAATATGTATCGGGTGCCGCGAGGCGGATTAGTGAAGGCGGCCGTCTCCTGTTATTTTCCGGCAAACCACCTGTAAAATATTAACGAGCCGTCGCCGTGGGAAAGCGGCCACCCCGCGCGATCATTTCAAAACGGATGTGTCCAGCTCAAAGACAAAGGAAACGGGACGACTACAAATAACCAATAATAAAAGTCGCTTAGAAATAAAACAATTTAACCCCTAATTGGCATGATGAAAAAAAACTAAGGACTAGTTGTTTCACAGAACTTGAACAGTTATTATTATTAACTTTGTTCCAATTCAAATTTGTTCAAAGTTAGTATTTCAGGTTTGTGAAACATTTGGTCCATTTAAAATTTTCCGGGGACCCAAGACGCAACATGGGTTAAGAATGTGAGAAGTGAGGTTGGCGTCCCATAAAGTAGTTTTCATACCAACCCTGATCAGTAGTCCTTCACGGAACGAGTCGGTGGGAGCTTAGTGAAAAAATATAAATACAAAACATCAGTAATTTAAATATACGCATATTTTAACACTAATGGCAGGTGCCTATCTTTATGGGTTATAAATAAGTAATAATTATATTCTTCAACTAAATAGGGCATGCGATTGACAACCGAATGATTGTGTTTATGTTTAAGTGCTTCGGATCGTGAACCATTGCATGTTAATCGCGTTACTACTGAATATTACCAGCATTGATAATTTTTATTGTTTTCAGAAAAAGCAATGAATTCTTTACGTTACATTTTATACTTTGATCGTTATTAGGTACTTAAGGTTGTGTAACCAGACTCGACCGGAAATTTGTCACTTTTAAATCAAATTCTAGACGTATCGACTCCCTTCTACAAACAAAACAAATTGATTTGGAAAGATTGTTATTTTATCTAACAAACTTTTAAAATTTTGATAAAAATACATTTTTTATTATTATAATAAGGTACTCTTGGTCGTTAACAGATTTGTTAAATTTTCAGACCAAATGTTGTATTAAAACACGTATTATATATTATCATATATTATTACAAATCAATAAATTATCTAGAAAACCTAGTTTTTAGAATTTTAATTATAGGTCTAATAAAATCATTTAAAAAATCTGACCACCTGACGGAAAACCCCTCTGGGTGTATGTTTGTTTACGAACATATAATTTATTTATATTTAGTCCAGTCAATGTACCACAAAAATGGCGATTCCTTGCAAAAGGTCGGGTAATTTCGAATTTTAAATATATCGTTTCGGTTGCCAGTGATGTAAAAAACAAGTTTTCAACCTTGGCGATACCTCTCTTACCCGGTAAAAACAGAAAATGTTGTTACTTGTTTTCTTTTTTGCCCTGTATTTAAAATACTGAACGTCTATCGAAAAAAATTTAGTATTTGAAAGTAGGGGTAAATTTGCTACAATTTGATCACAAGACAGGCTGTTTAGAATTTCCGAAACAAAACTTTTTTTTTAAATTTTGATGAAAAGGTCAAAGCCTTTGTACTACGATAAATATTGCCTAAACTGTGGGTTGTAAGCAAATATTCATTTAATCTCATTCAAAGTACGTCGAATTTTAATTTGAACCTTTGTATGTCAAAACGTTCCTGAGACATGAAATACTCGTATACCAGTGCTCGTATATTAACCATGGGTAGGGAAGACAATAGACGTGTGAACAGATTTTAATTTTAGTAATCTAACTTACCAGTCAATACAACCAAATTTTCTTATTTTAAATATGTTTTTCATAATTTTTACGCACACACTATGTACGAGATATTTAACATAATTCATGGACCTTAAAAAAAAATTAATTCGCCGTACTTTAAAAAGTTACGTTAATGGGCTACGTAGTGGGCTACGTGTAGCCCATCGTGTGCTCAACTTGTAGCAAATTTACTCTACTTTGAAGTAGGCGTGAACTTTTTTTTCAGGATGCTTTTATTTTTTTACAACTCAAACGAAAACATGTTCCTAAATTTTGCCACCCGATCTAGTTCTAAAAAAAGTCTGTTCGCAAGCGAAATCAAAATTCTGATTCGCTTGCAATATTGCCTTAATTTTACTATTAACTTCATCAATTTAATAGTGACAACTTGTCACTGAAGAATATTATATCCCTTAAATTGTATTACTTTATCTGCCTGCAAGTGTCAACTAAAGCGATTTTTTTTAAATACATATGTTTAATTGTATATTTTCGTACGTATCTTGACTTAAAGCAGAAAATCTCCTTTACTAAAGCAGTAAAAATTCGAGCGGTGAGCTTTATCGTTTTTATTTTTTATTTTAAATAGTTTTCCTATTTTGACCGGTCGAGGGTGGTTGAGGGGGCATCGCACTTGGGTCCCACCCGGGTGTCGCGTGTTCGATGCCTCGGCTGGCCAAGTCCTCCTTCACGACACAAGCAACATTTTCCGCTTTCTGTGGTGGTAGTTGAAGATTTTTAAATATTGTCGGGTTATTCGTAACTCGTAACCCAGGAATGTTTGTCTTTAAAAAAAAGGTAAGACTAATTTATTTTATGATAGTGTTTTGTGAACAATGTGTCAGGAGAACCTTTTTATGGTAGTAGGAGAATTTCAAACTTTGTTGGGTTATTCATAACCCGGGAATTTTTTTATCCTTAAATAAAAAAAAAAGAGAATTACATTTAATTTTTCTAATAATAGTTAAGTATCAGAAAATAACTCAGTGCCAATTAGGAATCGTCATTTAATATACTGGATACGCGGGGCGGGAAAATTGTAGCCTTTCGACTATACGTTTGCTGCACGGCACCTTCATGACCGTAATAACCTAGCGGCCCTTTTCCGAAGACCTCCCTTAAACTTTAAAAGCCCCCCTCTCCGATATGGAGGGCTTCCACGTAATTACCTTACCACCGGAAAAGCGACGCTTCTTGAATACTTAAGCACGGTGTACCGATATTGTCGATGCAAAAACAATTTAAGTGCTGCAAGCAATGGTGTCGTCTGCCACAAGCGGTCCCGGCACCGACATATCCTTCACAAAGGAAATTACATTTAATGTAGTCATTAGAGGTGAAATTGTATTTCAACCGTACATAGACAAGGGTATAAAATAATTTATTTTTGATGTGTAATATTTATGACCTTTGCCTGGGACTATGGGACTATATTATGTAGGTCGGATTCAGCGGTATTTCTACAACTTTCCTGGAGAGTGGGCAAGCTTCAGAACCGATCCCTAACGTTCGTTGTCAAAATATTTGATTGAGAATTATTAGCAGACGGTTTTCTTCGCGTTTCTTCTGTACGCTGGGCTATTTCTGAGAAATTTCAAAATATGCCATGGTCGAGAATTCTTCCCTTCCTTGCAGAGGGGTTCGCGCCACGGGGGAAGGCGGGAGTGGAGTGGGGAGAGGGAAGGTGGAGGAGGCGGAGTGGGAACTCGAGAGGGGAAGAAGATGCAGGAGAGGAAGGGATATGGGACGAATGGGAAAGGACACGCAGGGAGAAACAATTTCGTTATTAAATGGCATAGCAACGCATTCCGGGTACCAGCTAGTAAGGAATAAAGATAAGGGAACGCACCCATACTACGTGACACGTTTAGGGGGGGGGGTCTTCAAAATGTCACGCTCCATACAAATGAGCGGCGGGTTGCTTAGGTTTATGGTCACCGGGGGGGGGGGGGTTAAAAATGCAAAAAGTTGGTCACGTAGTATGGGTACGTTCCCTAATCTTTAATTGTTATTTGAATCTCTTGACGGCCCCCTCAGATACACTACCCCTCGGGTGGCTGCCGAGGTTGTCGTTCCGCTACTCATCAGAATATGTATTTTGCCAACTCCCACACATAATATATATGTATTTTAAATATTAATATGTCCCTGTACCTCCGATAACTCGTGTTAAAATGGTGTATTGCGCCATAGTTATTATTTAATTTGTTTCTATCGGTTGACCAAAGCCGTAAAAGCTTCTATCGTGCATTTATTTTATTGGCTTATTTTATTGTATTTTTGTAATTTTTTATTTTCTTATTGTCTTCGCAGTGGTCAGGGCAAACAGAATGGTCGTTCGTGATATTCATGTTCATGCTATCATTTATTAAGGACAGTCGTGGGGTCATTTAGTAGGCGCTTTTAATATTCTCACGTTTACGGAACGGTGACGATTAAAAAAGGCAATAAAAATACGTTCCTTACCACTTATCACAATAATGCCGTAACTCTTTCTTACACATTAATAATGGTGAGATAAAAGATTAGACACAATGTACGTAATCCATCCGTAATCGGTGCGAGGTTTTTTTTATATGAGCTCCACACAGGAGGCCCTGAGGAAAATAATTTCCCTCAGGGCCTGTGTCATCTTTGACATTGGCCCCGAGGGACAGAAAATATTACCACAATATTATTTATACCGGTGGCGGGTGGTCCGTGGAAAAATTATACCTATTTGTATTTCAAGATTTTTTTATCTTATACACAATCTAGATAACCAAGAATAACCTGTATATAGATCCTTACTAATATTTAATTTATGTATACGATACTGCCGCCATGGGTGCCCTTCTTGACAAAATCAAGGAGGATACTGTGCTTCGACTCTTGCCTACAGAATAGCACTTAATCCTAAAAAGGGAACACCTCAGCACAGGTTCGCCTAGTGAGGTGTTCATAAAACACTACTTATAACTAATTTACATACAGTAATTTATCATTAACATTTTTTTATTTTTTATTAATGAAACTTATTATTTATGTACTTAAACCAATGCAATAATCTGTTAAGTGTATGTTTGAGAATAGAAATAAGTACCTATATCGATGAATAAACTTCATGAGTTTATATTTGTACTCGTTCATTAATTAATATGTGGAATAAAAATAAACCAATACGTTAACACAATACGCCGCGCGCGGTGGTCTCTGCCTATCTCTGCGGGGAAACGGCCTGATGGTATTACGTACATTCCGTTATCATGATTGCAAACTAACTAACCATAACCATCATACCGTTTCGCCGCAGGGGTAGGCAGAGAGGACGGACTGCCAAACAACTCGGTCTTGGCACACACTCTTTGCCTCACTCACACTCACATTCATCGTCTCATATATACTCTTCTATTATTCTGACTTTTGACATGGCCCGACTCAAGTATCTGATTCATGTCTTCCTCGGGCGTCCCCGACTTCTTCCATTCTCATTTGTGTCATATATTCTTCTCACAGTATTTTCTTCTTTCATTCGCTCTGCATGCCCAAACCGTGATTGCAATAGTAGACTTATTATGTTATCATGTTTGAAATAGTTGTAGAAATATAGACGATGTATGAATGTGATTGAAGTAAGCAGTATTATTATTATTCTACGTCATCGTGTGGGGATTATATTATCATTGAGTGCGTTTTATGTATTGAAGCATGTGGAAAATTCCATGGGAAAATTATTGAAGGCATTCGACATGATATTCTGTCTTTCTCATTTTCATACACAAAGGAAGAAATGTGAGAATAAATAAGTATTTAATTTTTATTAGAACAACTCTCTTTTTATAAATTTTTAAGGTTATTCCCATCAACGCCATATATCATCGAATAATAAGATAACACTAATTCTAAACGAAAACATGAAAACGAACAAGACACAGAAAAATAAAAAAGAACGGTCGCAACTGGGACAAGCACCCAGAACCTCTCGTCTTATTGTTCCAATTTCCAATTCAAAAAGGCTCTTGACGGCCTCCTTGGTCTAGGGGTAAGGCTCTTAACTCGCAATCCGAAGGTCGCGGGATCGTATATCGGTGTGCGCAAATAATTTTTATTTGGTAAATTTATGTTATTTCACAATTAATTAATTAAAATAATATATAGTATATTTTGTAGCATATTAATTGTTTTTGTGTTTAATTCGTCGAACTCCATTTTAATTTTTAGGAATTTAATTAAAATTAAATTTGATAATGTTATTATCGAGTTCTGCAAGTTTTTTGGTTAGTGTTTTAGTTACAGCTGTTTCGACGTGTAAGGTCATTTTCAAAGGTCAGTTTGAAAATGACCTTACACGTCGAAACAGCTGTAACTAAAACACTAACCAAAAAACTTGCAGAACTCGATAATAACATTATCAAATTTAATTTTAATTAAATTCCTAAAAATTATTTTGTAGCACGTTCCAGAGTGAAAGATACTCTCAGTATCGCCATGGTGTAAGACCGTTTAGAATTGAAACATTGCTTGACATGGCTTTAGCCGTGTTTGGTGCCCAGGTCCGAATAGCCAGATACATCCCTACCTTTCTCTTCCCGTCTCTTTCCCCTCCCCACTACCTTCAGCCTCACAGCATACCCCAACTGGAGATGCCTTAGTATCACTGGCTCCAGACGGGAGCAGCTGGGACTCTTGTGATGTATTGAAAGTACTGAAAAAAAATTGCGGCTTTTATCTTTTTCTGTGTCTTATTTATTTATCTTAGTTATCTTCTTCTTCAATGAAATAAGTATTAATTCCCATTCATTGCAAAAAAAATATATATAACGCTCAATCCATTCCTTTATTCCTGCCCATCCTAAATTCCAATATTGGCTTATTAGGTTGCCATGTATACCGGTCGATTAAACTCCAACCTCCTTCACATCCTCAGAGCACGTGTTCCAAGTCCTAACAAATCAGTGCCTCTCGGTGTATCGGTTTCACCGGGACAGGAGTGCTCCTGGCTGGGGTGTACAATCGTATTCATTACAAAAGAATTGATATTTCTAAACTCACAAGCTGGTTAAGAATAAAAAAACTAACTCTTAACGTAAAAAAAACTCATTATACACTTTTTGGCAACAAGAAAAATATCAACCTCAATATCAAAGTTGGTGATAACTGCCTCGAAAAGAAAATGAGCACAAAATATTTGGGCCTGATCGGAGACCCAACTTTCGTGGGATCTCCACATAAATCATGTAAAGGAGAAAATTACACCCATAACTGGTGTACTTTATAGACTCCAAGGATTACTGCCCGTACCTTTATTAACATCAGTGTACTACGCCATGGTACATTCACACCTTTCTTATCTCTGCTGTATCTGGGGATTTGCCTCAAAGAAATTGATAGCTGATCTTCAGGTGGTTCAAAACCGAGCTCTCAGAAATGTTTTTGGACTTCCATGGGACACACATGTCAGAGACATCTATTCAGTTTCCGGTATTCTTCCAATCACAGTCCTTCCTAAACATGAAATCACAAGCACCATCCTACAAATTATCCAACAATCAACTCACACTAACATCAAGCCACTTTACAATCAAGACATCCACACTCACAATACTCGAAATAGCAATAAAATCCGCATACCTCAAACACACACTACAAATTATGGGATAAAATCTCTGAACTATGTTGCCTATACACTATATAATTCGCTACCAGATATGTACAAGGGAATCCAGCAAAATAAAAAATAAATCAGAGTAATGCTTTAAAAGAATATTTTCTAAGTATGTGTAAGGATGAAACTTTGTAATTTTCTTGTCATGTTCAATTGTCTTGTTTCTTTTCTCTTCTTTTATTTTCCATTAAGTTGTAATCATCCATATCTATATAACCTTGTTCCCTTTTTCTTTAATTGTTTTCCATTGCTGTTTATTCTACTCAACCTGTCTTTTATTTTTCTTCTATATTGTATGTGAATCTTATATTTTTAATATCCAAATTCCTATGTAAAATTTTAACTATTTCCTCTCACCCATGATTTGTATGTTCCTCCTGTCCTAAAATGAGTTCTGTAACTCATCGGGATTGCCCTAGCAAGAAATAAAAAAAAAATTGTTGGCATCGGAAATTGTAAAATAACATTATTTTTCTTATACATTCAATCCCAGAGAAATCCGTAACCGAACACCCACAAGCCCACAAAACAGCGTGTGATTTTTTTTTATTTTTTTTATTTATTTTTTTTTTTTTTTTTTTTATTATTTAATAAATGTTTACATGATAGGTACATTGTTGGTATTTTTTGACTACCACACTAGGCTATTGCCCATGTTGTGGTAGTCATACATGACATATTATTTTAAATACACAGATAAAAAAAATATGAGAAGAGGAAAGAAAAAATAACATATTTAGGGATAAATAAAACTAAAACAGATAAATATAAAGATATAACAATTAAAAGTAAGTTAAGAAATAAAGAATAAAAAGATAATTTTAAGAAGATTGAAATAAACTCTGGTAAGTATTTTTATTATTGAGATAAAAATAGAAATAAAAATTGGTAAGTATTCTTCTGCACGAGAGTACATGTTTGTATTCGCTTTTGATATTCTTTCTCTGAAAGAAGTTGGAAAGAGTGTTAGAGAAAGTAAATTTTTTTGTTTGTAATTTTTTTTAATGTAATGTTAAGTTAATTAATTAATATATTTGTTTTTATTGTAATATTAAGCTCTCACGTGTTGTTTGAAGAAATCTCTTCCCTTTTCAAATATCCAATGTTTGATACGGGCTTTAAAGAGAGATTTGGAATTATTCTGTGATTTTATATCGGCACTCAGAGCATTATACATTTTGGGAGCGATAAACCAGAATTGTCGTTGGGCGAATGAGGTTTTTGTTTTAGGGACCACGCAACCCAGGTTTGATGAAAAACGTGTGTGTGCTTGATGTTGTGGAGCCACCAGTAGATTTTTTTGGCATATGTAACAAATGCTTATCTTTGTAAATATCTGTCGAATGTCTAAGACCTTGATTTTAGCAAAGAGTTCGTTTGAGGGATGGGTAGGTTGGCATTTAAATATGATTCTCAAAATTAGTTTTTGAACTGTAATAATTGGATTGATAATGGATTCAGCACAACCACCCCATCCCACAATACCATATGTTGCTATGGATTGGAAAAGGGCAAAGTATACGGTTCTTAGGGTCTGTAAATCTAAGATGGACCTAAGGGAGCAGAATATATGGCAGAGTTTACGGAGTTTTTTTACTGTGTCACTTATGTGAGCTTCCCAACGCAGTTGGTTGTCTATGATTATCCCCAGATATTTGACTTCCTTTGATGATTTAAGAACAGAACAAGTGCAATTAGTATTAGGTGTGATTTCTGGAGTGTGTAAGTTGAGTGAACATGAGTGAATGATTGGTTTAGGGCAGTTGTTAGGTATATTATTTTGACGTATGGAAAAAGTCATATATTGTATTTTGTCGAATGATTTTTGATGAATATATGTTTTAATTATTTGGACGAATACGGCATTGTGTTCATAATAATTTATTTGAAATCGTAGTATTTATCATACGGAAAGTAGAGCAGCCAGTAGAAGGAACTTGATAATAAATAATTAAATCACAATTCGGGTTTTAAAAAATCAATTCCTTGTGGGTGTGATGAATGGAGTCCTGCTTACTTACAAGATGTACACTACAAATCGGTAACAACTGTAAATCTGTGAAGCCAAGTAATTGGTACGGCTTGTCCGTAATGTAAATTAGGAGGTTGTGCCCGGTGATGATGAATAAATAATTCAATGCTCGTACCTACCTACTTTCTTAAATACTACGTGCAGGGCCGCCGAGAGGTTCATAGGGTTCAAGGGGGGATAAATCACCCGGCCCTGGGGGTACCTTCACAAACCACGTATTCTCAAACCTTCACAAATCCCAAAAATAATACTAATCAAGCTCTAATATTTAATTAAATGAAGACAACATTAGCGAAACTCTATCGAAAATCTTGAAACAGAAAAATCAAAAAAGATATTGGCACCTCTGGGACTCGAACACACCTAGACGACACTTTATACCAGCTGCGCCAATGTAAAATGTCGTCTTGTGTGCCTTATTGTTGTGTGCTGGGTAGTGGGTAGTACTCGGCAAATGAAGGACAGATCACGCGTGCATTCCTTTATAGCATCTTGCAAGTGTGCTATCTCGCTTGCGCTTGTTTATCTTCATGCGTACTACTACATACATACTACGTACATTACTAACTGATCTAAGGTGTCCCTACCCGGTTCGGTCATTTTTAACTGTATCATACTTCGACTAAGAACTATCAAAATTATCTTCATTTTCTTAACGCATATTTTAATAATACAATTTGAGATTTTACTCATAGAGTTAAAAATAAAAATACTGATTAAGCTCCCCTGAAATGATTCTTTCAAGAAAACGGCGTAATACCTACAAATTGTTCAACTATTTTTAATTATTATTAAGGCACGTACAAACGTGTAGTATTTGAAACATATAACGATTACCACTAATCGGTCGCTTGTCGAATTCAACGAGTCACTATGAGTGTACGCCATTGATTAGTTTAGTTGAGACATGAAGCGAAAAAACAGATTCCACTCTTCCGGTCCTTAGTCCAATTTGGCCTTCAACGTAATAACGCCGAACGATCGGAAACTACGATATCCGGTCTACGCTGATTTTCACGTTCTATTAGAGTATTAAAGGAACACGCTTCGATGAGATATTATTAGGTACGCAATTAGCGCCTCTAATTGAACGGCTCTTTGGTGTATGCTCGTTTTGTAATCGGTTAGTAGGCAAGTGCATCAGTTGGTATGGTGTTGCCACTTGCCACTGAGAACTCCTTGATTTCTATTTCTGTTATACACGTCGTTTATGAGAACAACAATTTACTATGCCTTCTGTTAACTACACGCATTAACTATTAATCTTTGAATGCGGACTTTATTTACGTCTTTAACCAAGCTTTTAATGCCACATAGAATATGAACAATCCATGTATCTTTGAATATCAAAATTACCCACTAACTACCTACATACATATTTATCTATATGTACATGTAATTAAGCTAATTGTACCTTTTTAATTTTTTTTAAACAAAGACAAATATTCCCGTGTTACGAATAACCCGACTGTAAATGGTTTCATATCAGTTGTGTAAAATTTAAAACACGTTAATTAGTGCGGTGGTATTTTACTATGTATTGTACATTAAGAAATATTGATTTGGTTAAAAAAAATTGTTGGGCTGCCTAAACACTAAAAAATAATCATGTAATTTTAATGCTTGTTCAATAAAAAAAATAAACTTAACTTAGTTAACTTAAATTTTTTCAGCCTTCAGAAAGATCTCTTTA
Source organism: Limnephilus rhombicus (assembly GCA_929108145.2). Lineage (NCBI taxonomy): Eukaryota > Metazoa > Arthropoda > Insecta > Trichoptera > Limnephilidae > Limnephilus > Limnephilus rhombicus. The sequence goes on from OV815283.1 coordinate 31,269,567, forward strand.
AAAAATTAAATACCTAATATAGGTTTTAATGTTTTCGAGTGGGGAGCATTTTAATTACGAAGCTCGGATTTATTTTTTCAAAACATCTACATAATTATTTAAAAACTAGTGCAGACCCATGAAATATCACGAGATGATCTGAATTCTCGACCAATCAGTTCCAATTTTGAAAATGATTCCTAATTTCAGAGCAAATTTGAGTTCGTTGAACGAGATTTCACGGGGACAAACAACCACGCAGACAACCGAAATTACTGTTTTGATGGTTTCTCCGTTTTGTTATTTGACCATGTATCTGCAAAGAAGAACATTATTTATATATCGCTCTCTTGCGCGACTCTGCTTCTACTGTAGTATTATTGAGCATGCATTGACATCGATTCCCTATAAAGTGCGAGTTGGTTACCTACTTAACCATATCATTATCATCATTACATAGTATAAAATGAAGTCGCTCAAAATGTATGTGCGCATAGATCTTTTAAACCACGCAACAGATTTTCATGCGGTTTTCACCAATAGATAGAGTGATTCAAGAGGAAGAATAATATACATATAATATGTATTATTATAGTAGAGAAAAGCCGTGAAATTCAAATATTCAATTCAGGCAGCGGGCAGCTGGCAAGCGGTGGTGTTGGTTTTATAAAGGTTATGGCGTTGTGTTTCGTTAGCCACATCAACGTATGGCCGGGTCTGCTAGTAAAATATGAGCGTTTAAGTTTGTCAATGTCGTACTGTTTATGTTCGTACTGCCATAAAACTGAGTGCAATTTCGTTGTTAGGTTACGAACTATGCCCAAACAACAGACTTTTTTGCAAAATCATCAAACCAAATACTTGTATGAAAGCCATTTTCTGTAATTACCTTGGGGTACATTTCCGCTTGGGACATGTCATGTAATTGGTGCTATTTCAATGGATCATAATTTAAGCCTTCTAACACATAGCTATACGAGTACATTGATGATTGTACTCGTATAGCTGTGTCTGGAAACGGCTTGATGAATCTCTCACACACATGATATGCATAGTACGAAAAATCGTTAAGGCTCCGTAGTCAGCGTTCAAAAAGAAGATATGGTTTGAACGGGAAATTAGGCACAAACCATTAAATATTGAACAATCCCGCTTACCATCTTAAGGCGAAGCTTGATGTTAAATCACTCTTTTCGATTAATCTTTACTACGAATCGTATCGAAAAATATTTTTTGTATGAATTCAAGCCTTTCCCGGGTATAGTATTTGGCTCTAGTAGAATTGAAATAAAGTTTTTAATTACTTCATAAAAAGTATACGCGTAAACTACTAACAATTTATTTCTCATTAGAAATGTATGAACTTGAACGCGTATTAGAAATAACTTAAAAATACAATTTTATGGCTCAGATTACTTACAGTTTTCCCTTGATTAACCTTTTTTCTTTCATATAAAGTTAACAAAATAAATAAATAAACTCTTTCGTATTAAAATCGACCGTTTCTGGACTCAGTTTACCAAGCTAATATCTATATTCGTGTTATATAATTAAGGCGATACACGTCGTGGAAAATTCGGGAATTACACTCTTATGTAGGTGACGATAAGGTTTAAATTCCCGTTTAACACCAACCGCCTGTTTTGATTTATTCAAGAAAAAACGTAACCGAAAATGTACGAGTAAATAGGAGATTTTGAACTTTAAAGCTGTTTTTGTAGGCCCAGTACCTACTTAATTTTGTCTGTTCTTATAAAAAGACTAATCAAGTAATACTCAGTTATTTCAAGGGCAGATGTGTATAAACTCGTAGTATTTAATTGAAACACCTAAAATATTTCTAAGCGATCTAATTTTCAAACCAAAAATACATTTTGCATTACCTAGTAGTGCAGGCACGCTAAGAACATACGCATTTTTGGCTTGTGAAATCTATTTGTGGAAATCTTGTGCCGTGGCGCTTGAAAGTAAGAGTTCAATCAGATCCTTACAGTTTTGCCACTGTGATATCAAAACCTGACACGGCAAGAAATTTCCTAAATTTGCTTTCTAAGATCTATATTTCTGAAAGATAGATAGATTTCTAAATGCCACGATTTAACCGAGAAACAATGCGTGAAGAAAATGATTAGTTCCACTTTTCTATTTTCCATAATAACATGTCCAGATTAATTAGAGTAGGTACGTATTTGAAATACTATGGCCCTGATAAAAATATCCTAGGGACAACGGACTCCATTGTTTCGCTTGAGTGCCATGCCTGTCTGATAATTCGCGGAAATATCCAAGTGTATTGGACTGCGACTTCCAAATGAATAGAATAGAAATCGTGCATTGATCTGTTATTTTTTTCTTTGTCTCTTGGAAAATTGCCGAAAATAAAATTCTGAGAATCAACGATTACTAGTATTTTCATTATTATACACGCGCATTATAATATTATCATAATTTATTGTGGATGTAATCCTTGGTAGTGGACTACAACAGCAACAATAACATTTGGCTGTCATCAGTTGTTTTGTTTTGATGCTTAAAAAAATAATCTTATACCATTATTTTTTGTTTTCTGTTTAAAAAAAAAGATCATCAAAGACAGATCCCGCAATGTTTGGGCAGATTTTTGGCACATTGCTAGTCAACCCAAGGGAATCTGCTATGCCTCAATAATAAGATTTATCCCATCAAACCCGTATTTTAAACAATTTCCCCATTTTTCTAAAATTAAAATTTTCTCACTTATTCGAATGAGAATTGGACATTGTTCCGTTCCTTCTCACCTTTTTTATATTACTACCCAGATTGTACATTCTGTGGTCTGGAAGCGGAAACTTTTTAGATCACATATTTTTTGGTTGTTCCTCACAAAACAAATTTACCCTCTTCTATCAAGCGTTAGCTAAATTTGCCTCCCCTCCATTCAACATCTCTTCTATTCTATGTCTGAACTCGACTACAATGTTCATTATAATTTTGGAATTTACCAATAAATAAAATTAAGGGTCGGGTATCAAACCGCGCTGACGCTGCAGTTAGGTATTTCTTGTACTTGTAGACAAACACGGCCGCAGCTAACCGCCTGCGTCTGACTAGAGGAGATGTGGGTATACTAGACACTACGGACTTAGGAAATAAAAATACAGTTTGCCTTATAAAATTAAAATTTAGTTCCTACTATAATAATGGATACAGCTTAACATACTAAGAATCATATTGTGGAATAGCGTGGATAGCTCATAGAGACATTTGCGCCTGGGTCAAACTGCCCATTCACTGCAGTTAGGTATTTTTGGTAGTTGCAAACAAGCTCGGCCGCCGCGATCTACTGTGTATTTCGGTTAGATTCAGGCACGGCTGCTCAGCATTTTGATAAAATACGGAATAAAAATACACTTGCTTTGTAAAATTTTAATTTATTTCCAACATAATTGATACAGCTCGACAGACTATAAATCATATTATGCAAGGGCAAGGATACATAGACTTTTTTTAGCCCCTGGACCTTTACAGACGTCTTAGTTTTTGACTCAATGTGACATAGAATCTAATGGTGTTTTGATGTGGAAAAAATTTCTGGTTCATATGTGGTTTGTATAATGTTATTAATTTTTTTATAATTTTACCAGAAAATAATGGGTGTGAATAAGTTACGACAATCAGTTTTTACTCTGTGCCTTAGAAATTAAAAAACAGGTAGTTTTGTTTTTGAAAGTTTATTTATATGCATACAGATTTTTATTAATACCTAGTAAGAAAGAATATATTTTACAATTTATCTTTGATATACATAAAGTAGAACGAAGCACATTTAGAAAAAGACATTCAAAAATATAAAGAAGTTCAGACAAATTTTTATAAAACAACTAAATGTTTTTTTTTTATTTTTATGTACCTTACAAAGTCCCAACTGTTATCAATCGCCTGGGGCCAGTGATTGGGGTGTGTTGTGAGGCTGAATAAGGTGGGAGGGGAATAATATAGGGGAAGTACCTGGCTATTCAGATTTGGTCACCACACACGGCTAAAGCCATTTCAAGCAACGTTTCAATTCTGAATAGTGGTCTTACACCAGGGCGATACATAAAGTATCTTCCACTCTGTTTTTTTATAGAAGGCTATTGAAAAGTTTTTTTTTCTTTGTATAAAACACGCTGTAACTCGTGTTGTGCGTGTTACAGGTAAAATTGCAAATGTTATATGTAAGTTCAAAATAAATTAATTATTACCCACAATTATTATAGTTATTTCACAGCATTATCCAAAAATAACAAATTTACTATTATATACTTGTTTACTATTATATAATTTTACAATTGAAAATTTTCAATAAAACTTAGTGACAATTTGAACGGAATCGGTAGAGAACTCAAAATGGTCGTCGAAATTATGCATTTTGACATTAAATTCGAGTTCGGTGAACCCCAAACTCCTTAAACCTGATTTTGAACCAAATCGTCAAAGTACTTAAGATATTCAAGATGGATGCCAAAATTTTGCATTTTGACATTAGATCCGAGTTCAGTGCACGTCCAAACGCCCTAATCCTGATTTTGAACCAAATCGGTAGATAACTAAAGAAATTCAAGATGGATGCCGAAATTTTGCATTTGGACATTAGATCCGAGTTCAGTGCTCACCAATACTCCCATATACTGATTTTGAACCAGATCAGTAGAGAACACGAGAAATTCAAGATGGATGCCGAAATGTTGCATTTTGACATTAGATCCGATTTCAGTGCACTTCCAAACGCCCGAATCCTGATATTGAACCAAATCGGGAGATAACTAGAGAAATTCAAGATGGATGCCGAAATGTTGCATTTTGACATTAGATCCGAGTTCAGTGCACGTCCAAACGCCCTAATCCTGATTTTGAACCAAATAGGTAGATAACTAGTGAAATTCAAGATGGATGCCGAAATGTTGCATTTGGACATTAGATCCGAGTTCAGTGCTCGCCAATACTCCCCAATACTGATTTTGAACCAGATCGGTAGAGAACACGAGAAATTCAAGATGGATGCCGAAATTTTGCATTTTGACATTAGATCCGAGTTCAGTGCACTTCTAAACGCCCGAATTCTGATATTGAACCAAATCGGTAGATAACTACAGAGAAATTCAAGATGGATGCCGAAATTTTTAGAAGTCAAAAAGCAAAATGACTTCAGTCCACCTTCAAACTACCTTTGATAGAAATCAGTAAAAAAAAAAAATGACATTATTACCTTATTCTCCTTTTCTTCCAGTGGGAGGGTCTATTTTTTATGGCACGGTAAGCAAGAATTCCTTTATTTTTACCCATTTTGAAGGTACCTGAAGTTTAAAAAATAAAATCTGTAAAACTGTAAATCAAGTTAAAAATAATTTATTAGATATATTTTATTTCTACTTACCCGGTTACTGTAACACCTATCTCCTCAATGATTCCTTCAAAAATCGAATAAACAGCGAACAAAATTGCTGCGAAAAAAATATGCGTGCTCTCACCTTGACCGCTCTCTCACAACTGAATGAATTTCTGTGAAATTCAACCGTTATATAAGACATCGCGCGGCGTATTATTTTGCCATACATTTTTGTATGGCGGAGAATAGTTGAAAAATTCAGAAAGTTTAGGCGAATTACAATAAAAATCTAGATACACTGAAGTGCTTTTAATTTAATAGCAAGTTTTAACATAATGTTTACTCTGAGATTTCGGAAGGATTTTTGGTAAAAATGTTTACCACAGGTTCAGGAGAGATAATCGCGAAGGCCTTTTTCAACGTTTTAACTAAAGTTGCAGTATGTATAACTTATAGAATTTGTAAGATTACAGTAAAAAAAATTTAATCACTAGTAACTTTACACATTTTTCTAACTACCCGTATATAATTTTCTAGTATTGGTGCTACGAGACGCGGATGCTACTGCTAATGCGGAGCGATGTTTTCCAAACCCGACCCTTAATATATAAATTCACCTTTTATTTCTCCATAATTTTAAATGATGGCCTAGAAACACGCTTGAAGTGTGAAAGCCAGAAATAATTGGGAAAATCTTTGGTAGTGTCATACTTAACCCCAATTAGCCACAAAAATCGGTTCCATGACAACTCTGAAACAACTTAACTCAACACCTCTTTGAAAAGCTATGAAAAAAATGAACAAAAGCCCATTACCTAACCGAACGAAACCTATTTTACCAAATTTATGTACTATTTTCCTTACCTTTGTATGACTTTTCAAAGGAGGTGTTGAGTTGAATTCATTCTGGACTGTCCGGTCACCAATTTGTTTTAAAATAATTATACCTACTTGCTTCCGTGGATAAAATCAGTAGTATTTGCTCTCGAGTTCCTCTACCCTTAACGAACCCTGCCTGTTTTTGAGGTAATTGCCATTATAGGTCACTCCCAAGACGTACGTATAATATACAGCATTATCTTACTGGCATGTGAGGTGAGGAATTGTTCGCATTTTTTTATTGAGGAAAAACATTTAATTTTCGCGTATTGCATTCATTGCCTTTAAAACGAGGGTAAATTATTGTGCCTTTTCAATGACTGTTCTGCGGAACTGCACTCGTACCAGTCACTTACAGGCATGAAGTGTGCAAACATAATTAGCCCAAAAATCATCAAATATGTCTTCATTCGTCTGCAGCCCAGCTTTTATGATATTATTAGGTAGGATGATCACTGCTCAAATTTGTAAGTTTTTCTTTCTATATTTTATGTTCGATTTTTCTCGCACAACTTGTCCTTCTTTTATAAGCGCAAGTCACTGCGTTATTATATTATGAAGTATTTGCATCTATGTCGCCTTCTCGTGCTCTTAAGCCATTAACCTACAAAGTTTTCAAATATTTGTGAGAATCAATCAGTCCTCAATGAGGTGGTCCGCAGTTATGTGCATTTATTGCGTGTTTACCGATAAAGAGGAAATAAGAATATCGTTTCCGGGTAGGGTCGATTTTACGGTAACCGGACAAGTTAGAACACTTTTGAAAGCGATGAAAAACAAAAGCTAGTCTGGTAGGTTAGTCACTTAAAATAAATGACGTTATATACTGCTTAAAATGGCTAGTTTTTTTAAAAAATCACTTATGATGTCATAACGTTTAAAAAGTGTTAGCATTTGTCCTGCAACCAAATTTTACACGGAGTATTAAAGAATTTAATAAATGTCTTCAGGATTCTACTATCCGTAGAATAAATACGAACACTGAATAAGGCATAAATAGATTTTAATGGATACCAATGTCGCCACTGAAATGTAACTTTTGGTTTTAGTAGTTAACACTTAAGATTTGCTATGTTTTAGCCCATTTAACAAGCGCTCTTGCTCTAACTCTTGTCTGACATATTTTATATTTCGCTATCTCAGTGAGACACGGTTCTAAATATGAAATGTGTGATTTCGAAATTTTCTTTTGTTCATCTTTATTCGATGCTACTACATATTACACCTATTCAAAATTCTATAGCAGATTCGAACGCGTCTGCAGAAATTAATATCGCTTGAAAGACAATTCATTTCCATTGATTACAATCCCCGTATTAAGAAGAATTCCAACGAGCCAGTGTGGGATTCTGTCAATAAGAGGTCACGGAGAACAGGTAGATGAATTTTGCGAGCTTTGCACCTGTGCACTGGGCACCGATTGAAATATGTATTTGGTAAATAAATATACTGAAAAGTGTGATACGGTTAATCCGAACATTTAAATTATATACCCTTTAATAATAATAATACTTGGATGATTTATATAGCGCCTTTTTTGTGAAAAATCACCCCAAGGGCGCTATACAAACTTATAATACATTTCTAAACTCTAAAAAAACTACAAGCTAGACAAACAATTAAAAACAACTTATGGCTAAAAATTGCATACACCAGTTCATTGATCACCGATACGAAAATATATGTACAATGTTTTGACCAATGAACGCGATGCTGCCTAAAAAATAATGAAAACAGGACCATACTTACCTGGGAGGTCGCTTGAAATTAACACTGTTTATATTATATCCTACAAGAACTCAACAAATTGAGTTCTACGGTCAAAACATTTTCAAAGCTTTTCTGCTACAATATAGTAAAAAGAAAACAAATAAACGAAAAATGGTGTTCAAACTCCTAAAAATCCGGTTGATTATTGAATGACAATATTCATGCTTGTATTTCCAATATTTTGTGAACTTCAGCACAACAGTTTTAGAGAGTCATCTTTATTAAATTCTTTGTATCAATTATACAGGGTGATAAGGGACGAACATGACTTATTTCAACCGGTGATTCCTGAGAGTATTAGGAGTAAAATATGTAAATGAAATTTTGGTCTCCGGTGACATTTTGATGTTTTTTTTTTCACTAAAAACATTTAAAAAATCACTAGTTATTAGACAGCCAGGGATAGGTGTGGACGTGTGGAAGAATTTTGTTTTGTTTGATTTTGAAGAAAAAAGGGGCAAAAATATCACCGGAGACCAAAATTTCATTTACATTTTTTACTACAAATAATGTCAGGAATCACTGGTTAAAGTAAGTCAAGTACGTCCCTTAACACCCTGCATAACAATAAAAAAACAAGTATTTTAATAACTGCATGTGGAAAATAATGCAAATATTTCGTTAAAATTAAACATCGATTTTTCACGGCCATTCAAAGTGTTCATATGAAAGTTTTAAGGTTAGATTTTTTTTCTCTTATTTAACCCAAACTATGAACCTAAAAGAGGTTTTTGTTTTGGATTTAATAACGAAAAGAAGTGCCTTAAAAATCTATTTCAATATTAAACAATTCAAACAAAGTAATAACGAATTCTATATGTATATTTACAAATCTTAAAATTTTTCTAATTAAAGTGTTTTTAAGAGTTTCATAGCTTATTATTGAAATGACGTTGTGACAGTTACGTTTTCCGAATTTTTGAAAAATTCCTTCAACTACTTAATCCTGGGTCAATTTTATTTCTGTGTGCTCGTATTAACTTGGCGCTATATCTGAATCGGCATCTGCTTCTCTCGCATGTAATGAAACTATTTTCTGTGAGTTTGAAAACGCACCCTATCCGCATGAAATGTATATTTTACATACATAAAAATATCTTGCACGAATGATGGTCGGTTACCACCACATACCACCATGCAATTATTACACCGGCAAGAAGCAACTTTTATAAAGGAAAGCCGACCATCGATCGAGACTGTCAATAATAATTCCCACCCCCCTTCACCGTAGGCGATGCTTCAATTTATTGTCCACTCGCGATATAGGCAGTACGTACTAGGGCACCAGGTACAGGTATTGGTATTGTGCCTGGTACGTTTGTTTGGCTTTGGTGATTGTGGTGTCTCCATGGCTACGTCGGCGGCAGCGGCTACCGGGCAATCAATCGGTATCAAACCGAACACACACAGGGACATGTCCCTCAGTCAACCAACCTCTCTACCTCTACCCCACCGTCAACCTGCTAACCATCTACCACCTACCTGCTAACCGCGCTCCGGCCGACTTGTGCCGATATTTAAATTATTTCATTTCAATAAGGCAGGGGTCGGCAACATGCGAAACTGTACTAAAAACCACTATGTACTTGTGAATTGAACATTTCATCTTCGAAACAAATTAATTCACTGTATGAATTCACTTATAAAATGAATAATTTAAGCCAGGTACTTCCCCACCTCCCTCTTCCCCATACCCTTCCCCTCCCTACTACCTTCAGCCTCACAACATATCACAATTGGGGATGTCACAGTCTCACTGGCTCCAAACGGAAGCAGTTGGGACTCTTGTGCGGTATTCATATACAAAAAACGGGTGTGCTTTAGACCACATGACTGAAGTAAAACTTCACTAACTTATATCTCCCTCTCATTTTCCGTTCGCCTCGCCCGATCACACTTTTCATAACGCTCTCGTCAAGCATTCACCAGCTTACTCCCCAAGTCAAGCGTGCGTAAAGGCCCGACCGTTCGCCTCGCCCGATCACACTTTTCGTAACGCTCTCGTCACGCATTCATCAGCTTACTCCCCTAGTCAAGCGTGCGTAAATAATTTTTACTTCAAAAATAAAAATATTCATCCAAATATATGTATAATAAGTGTATTAAAGTGTTTTATTATGTTAATCACAAATAAAATCGACTGCGCGGAGCGAGGTCCTTTTTTAACGCGACATTTTTGCATTTCGCCTTTCTGTAAATTTGTTTGTACGTTCCGTTTCAAGATGATGACCGTTTTAATGGTTCATTGGAGGTTATCAACCACTTACCCGCCCTGGTATAAGTAACAGATGGTTACTCCTTCAAGGCTCTCGCTAGATTCAATTTTTTTTGTTAAACGAAGCTACATTTATTTATTTTGAACGAATCTAGACCTCCAGTGTCCCTGCATACGTTGTTAGAAAGCAAAATGGTTAATGGTTTTTAATGGTTCAGTAAAGACTATTTTCTCAAATGGGAAATCGTCGTGTTTATTTTGGACTTTCTTATTCGCATTTTTTTTCAATATTATGGTACCTGCCAGCCATGAAAGTTTGAAAAAAAAATGTCATTGATATAATTGGTATACAAATTGCATAATTCCTTTACATAATTTTAAAAAATGTTACATAAGATGTAATTTGGTTTGTAATTAATAAGTGCAAATCTTTTGATTTTGAGGTAATTTTGGTTTTGATTTATTATGAAAGAATTTTGACTTGTAATGTGCCATTTTGGGCGCGAAGTCTTCTGTTCTCGTAACAACTTGGTTATAATAAGTTTAATTAATATTTGTTTTATCTTCTCCTTCATTTATACAAGCAATGCACATATAGATATTCCAAAATTTACGAATAACGGGACAATATTTATATTATCTCTACTTTCATCGTTGTAAGTAGAAAATACTGATTGTACAATGATGGGGGCTTAGCTTGCAGAGAATTGACATGCTTTCGTGTATTATTTTGTGAAATGGATGCAACAATGTTTCTAGAAAGGGAAAGAATATCAAGTATGGCCTGAAGTGTTAACAAGTCATGATGAGGTGGTAAAGTTATTTTTATTATTGTCGTGTGGTCATTATGATACTTCTCAATATAAAATACATAATATCTCTTTTTATGTTCCACTAATTTGTTGTCATCTGCTCACGCCTTTGTTTTAAGGGATTAATACATTTTCAATTTGAGGACAGGATTTTTATTATAAATTGACCTTAAAATCACAATTCTTCTGTTGAATTAATATTACGTAGTGCTTTCTGTGTTTAAAAAAACTATAAGTATGCTATCTTCGGACATTGGACGATTCGGATGCATTCAAATTCGTTTGGCAATGTTGGCCGCCACCATCGAGGAAAGCCGGCGCCTCACTTTGCGGGGTGCATGCCCCCCCCCCGCAGCCGGGGCTGCTCGGGTAGTGGAAAGCGGGACTCAGCACCAGCACGGGCCTGTCTTGGAGTAGGCGGCCCGCCCCCGTCCGATACACGGCCAATACCGGAACCCCTCAAAAATTAAACCATTTGACACAGGGTGGTTCTGAAACGGGCTGGTACTAATTAATTTTTTTTTTGTGAAAAATCTACTCAATATCCCAAGTTGGGCTTCCATAGTGTCAGGTGTTCAAGCCTAGCATATTTAAATTTTCTGTAAATCCAAACTATTAATTCTACTGTAATATGAAATCTTGGAAATAGTGTGCGATTTATATGTCACGGTAACGCGTGAAATGTGGATCTTTGGATCCCAGTCCCTCCATCTAACATTATTAATATCCTAGCAACTGTACGGTTGTGATTTAAGAATCCGACTCCGAGTACAACTCTGCCGCCGAATGATCATCGAACCATCTGTAAACGTGAAGTTTGTGACCTAAGCTACTGTCGTAATAGAACCGAATTAAAGCAAGTAGCTAATAATGCCAAAAGATGGCCCCACTCACGTTAACAGCTAGCACAAGGAACGTCGGCTGGCAGGCACAAATACTCTTGGATTTGCATTTTCATTAATCTCTCCTGTCTGGATACGGACGATAGTTTGTAACCAAGCTACTATCACCGCGGAGCGGGTTTTTAACTCCTAATATTTTAATGCGGCCTATAGATATAACGATTTTTTTATTGAATTTTGTAGGCAATGTACGCGATAGTATTCGTCATTATTCGATTGTATGCTAGGGCACTGACTCGACTACTTATTTCATTTTATTGCATTGGAGGATGGTTTTGGTGTAACAAGTTTTCTGTGAGCGTGTCGTCACAGTACGCTCGGGTCTAATTTTTTTCTGAATACGTCTTTTATTGAGAGGTTACGGTGGATCTCTCAACGGCAAGACCATACTGTTTGTTTGGTATCAAAAATGGTTAGTTCATTTATGTTCCCCGTGTAATATGTGGGGTGGCGCACCTCCCCCCTGCTCCCACCGCCCCCTGGATTCCCGATAAAGGAGATGGACTTGGGCCCCGACGGTCAGTCGGTCACGAACCGGACACCGGACGCTCCTTAACCTCCGCTGCTCTTCGAGGAAGCAAGCCACTTCCTGTTCTCCACTTTCAATCAACTTCCCAACAATTCTTTGTTCCTACCAAATGCCCACAACTTGCAACACTTTGCAATAATCTCGTGTATTTAAAATTGCCTCATATTGCAATGTATAATAATTATGATTCCTCGAAATACACCAAAATTTGAAAACGCATTAATTTCAATAATTTCAACAACGACCATGACGCTATTCTACAATGTTGAAACATTGCAAAAGAGGTTAGAATTACTAAACACGTATTTTTATTGATATGCGATAAGATTTGCGATACGATTACTGTGTTTTTAATCAAACGAACCTAGAATAAAATATTGTCCAATATGCGTGAAGATAAAAATCTTAATGCATTGTATCGGGCCGCTCTGGTGCACGTTTATAACATTATTTAAATGACAACGGATCGAGTCTCTCATTATCTCGTTATTTATGCCCACTATTGCATGTCGTCAGATGCTACAGATTTATATTAGTATTTACTATGACGATGGTTGTAGAATATGTAATTATAAATTTATTAATTTTACAATTTAACCTCTTGTTTCAGAAGTCAACAGCTCCTGTTTTAATCGGAATCTATCCGGTAGGAGTTTCAAGAAGCACCGTAATGTAAGTCATGTTTTATTTATTTCATTTTTTTTTTTACTAACCTTGTACATGTTGTGTCATATTATCATTGTCTAATGTCGTAATTCATTATAAAATAACTACATTTATCTCAGATGAATGACACTGCAACTCGTTTCTCGAATGTTTTTCGATCATCGAATCCAGAAAACAACAGTTTAAAGGTTATCATTTATCACGCAGTGAGTGTAAAACCTTAAAGTGCAAAAAAAAAATCCCATACAAACAACTGTACGTTAAAAGAAATGTATTAAAAGTAGTTTAAATAAATGACTTGGTTTGCTATTAATACTCAAGCCAAACAAAATTATCTACGTTAAATTATTGTAGTAACACTATTAACTTACAAATATTTTTCGATAAATTAATTGAAAGAAATTATCGTTTGCTAAATCAGGGGTAACCCTAGTGGGGTTAAAGATGGCGAAATACACCCAACTAAGTTTAATAAAAAAAAATCGAGCAGACTACCCCAGCCGTTAGGATATCTTGTAAATTTCATTAGTAGAAACGTAAATAATATTTATTAAGTTTCACAAACTTCCCCAGCCGTTAGAAAATCGTGTACGTTTCATTAGTAAAAAGGTGAATAATATTTACTAAGTTTCATAAGATACTTGTTATAGAATATGAACTCTTGTTCTGTGAAGAAAAAAAACATTTTTGACCAAAAATATTAACTCCACCTTCTTTGTTATTATGTACTAGAAACGATATTTCTCAGTAACACATTAATAGTACCTACCTAGTTTGTTTCCCGCGGCTGCGCCAGATAATCAGTAATGTACCGGAAAATATATATTACAGCCCTTAAATGTTAATTAGTATATGAACTTAGTTCGTTACACAGGCTTAAACACCACTAAATAATATAAGTTGCTTACTCGCGAGCGTTTCCTTGGCATCCCAACACCAGAATATGGCTATGTTGCTTTTAATTAAGGTTTATGGGTAACAATGTTAGCGACTCGGGGCGCCACTGAGCCACGGGGTGGTTAATTCGCAGGCTCGGGATCGTTTCACATCTTCCCTTTCTCAAATTATCAGAATCTTTCTTTCCACGAAAGCCATTTCCATTCTTGAACAATAGCAGCAGTGCTGTTTGTACAAAACTTCAGATCGTATATTATTATAATTTCCCGTACGATATCTTAGATTTTTTTTTAATCCTCCTTATTATTGCTTCCGTGGTCGAGGGGTAAGGTCCTCGACTACGAATCCAGAGGACGCGGGTTCTAATCCCATAATATATTTTTTGAAGTTAAAATTTCTTTAGCACCGTTGTGATTTGAAACTCGATGAAACGAAAAATAGCGACACTAAAAAGAGGCAATCACTTAGTCTGCGAGAGAATGAGATAGTATAATCGGTCTCCTCTTTGTGCGGTGGTTCGTAACCTCCCCACTTTTGTCTATTTTAATTTATTGAAGGTTTCCCTTCTACCGTGTACTCTGATTTTTTAAATTAAAAACTTATTTAGCACCTTTGCGATTTGAAACTCGATGAAACCAAAAATAGCGACACTAAAATGAGATAGTATTGTAGCAATCTGTACGTGCTACGTAAACACAGTTAAAAGAAAACTCTAGAATCATCGGTTGATAGTTTTTTATGTGCCATTAAAATTTTCACCATGTTAACAACATATGGAGTGTGACAGACTGAAAAATAAAATAAGAATAGGTACCATTTGTTTCAGCTTGCTGTTCAAAAGAATTGGAATTTGAATTGCTTAAATTTGAATTCTTAAGTAAGTACTTCTCAAGTAAGTACTTCTCACAGCGCAGGTAGTTAAGTTGACTCGCCACATATCGATCGTTTCGGGCGTAATCCAATACGTGACGTAGCAACAATGCGTGGTTGCTACAGGACTCCCTCCCCAGACAACGCAGACATGGCTGCGGTGGAAAGAGGAATAGTCAGATATCGAGGTGATCGGGAAATCGAACCCGCCTTCCAGAACGAGTGGTTGTGTGTGTCCGATCCTTACTGCCATCGAACAACGGAAGGGTTGGTTGTGATGTGGCGGCTGGTGACTCTGATGCGGTTTGCGAGTGTGATGTGAAACTCTCAAGATCTTGAGCAACGTATGCTGGTTTGAGGCGGTCGATGCTCACGGTGATTTCCTTCCCTTTTACCAGTATGGTATATGTTCGTTCGTGCCGACAAACGACTTTATGAGGGCCGCTGTAGGGTTGTTGAAGCGGGCTCTTGACTGTGTCGTCCCTCAGAAAGACGTGAGAAGCTGTGGGAAGATTTTGGAAGACGAAACGATGTCCATAACCATGGCGGGTACCTTCAACTGGTCTCAGCTCGTTGAAATGTTTCCGTAGTTCCTTTAGGAAGCTTCCGGTGTCGTCGTTAACATTAGGTCGTGCTGTACATAGAAATTCGCCGGGTAAGCGGAGCGGCTCGCCGTACACTAGCTCGGCTGAGGTTGTAGCGAGGTCATCTCTCCAAGCTGCTCTGATTCCCATGAGTACGGTGGGAAGTGTTTCCGTCCAACGGTTATTCTGATGGCACTTGATCGCTGCTTTCAGTTGACGATGAAATCGTTCCACCATGCCATTTGCTGCGGGGTGGTATGCAGTTGTATGGATTTGCGTCGTGCCTGCCAGGAAATTCAACTGCCTGAACAACCTCGACTCAAATTGTCTCCCTTGGTCCGTAGTAATGCGGAGTGGAGTGCCGAATCTTGTTATCCAGCCCTCGTGGAAAGCACGCGCCACTGTTTCAGCCTCTTGGTCTGGGATCGGGAATGCCTCTGGCCATCTCGTGAATCTGTCTCCGCAAGTGAGACAGTATCGGCATCCTTCTGAAGAAGGCATGACGATTATGTCGATGTGGACGTGCTCGAATCTAGCGGAGGGTCTGGGAAAGGCTCCCAGGGGTGCTGACACGTGCCGTGTAATCTTGCTTCGTTGGCATTGAAGGCAATTGCGTGCGAGCTTAATAGTCTCAGCTTTAATGGCCGGCCAGACATAACGTTGAGTTATGAGCTTAACCGTGGCCTTAATTCCAGGGTGAGCCAGCTGATGGACCGCATTGAATGCCGCAGGTCTGAACTTCTTCGTGACGAAGGGTCTGGCTATGGTAGTTGAGACGTCACAGTAGAGATGCGCGTCAGTACCCGGAATATTAATCTTTTTAAGTTGTAGGCTAGAACTTCCTTGCAAGTGTTGTTCCAGTTCAGGGTCGCACATCTGGTCAGCTGCCAGCGCTGCGTAGTCCAGAGGAGTATCTATCGTCTCGACCCTGGAGAGAGCATCCGCGACGATGTTGTCTTTTCCGGAGACGTGTCGGATGTCAGTTGTGAACTGGCTGATATAGTCCAGATGGCGGAATTGCCTTGGTGAGCATTTGTCTGCTTTTTGTTGGAAGGCGAACGTGATAGGCTTATGGTCTGTAAATATGGTGAACGACCTGCCTTCCACCATGTGGCGAAAGTATTTCACAGCGAGATAGATGGCTAGTAGTTCTCTGTCGTATGCGCCATATTTCTTTTCAGATGCCGAAAACTTCTTCGAAAAGAATGCTAGAGGCTCCCAGTGACCTGCGACGAATTGGTGGAGTGCGGCACCGGCTGTAGTATCAGACGCGTCGCTGACGATAGAGAGTGGGGCGTCGCACTTCGGGTGAACGAGCAGGGTTGCCTGGGCCAGAGCTTCCTTGCACTTGCTGAAAGCTTCTACTGTTTCGGCAGTCCAAGACACGAGTTGTTTGCCTTTTTGGTTCCCTTTTAGGAGGTCATTGAGTGGAGCTTGTGTCCTCGCGGCGTTGGGAATGAATCTTCTGTAAAAATTTATTGCTCCCAGGAAACGGCGGAGATCCTTGATGGAAGCTGGTTGGCTGTAGTTGTTGATGGCCTCCACTTTATCTGGGAGGGGTGAAGTGCCAGCGTCGGACACCAGGTATCCTAGGAATTTGACTTTAGTCAGGCCGAAATGGCATTTGGCGGTGTTAATGACAACACCATATTCCTGCAGGCGCTGGAATAATATCTTGAGGTGGGCTAGGTGCTCTTCCTCTGACGTTGAGGCTATAAGGATGTCGTCTATGTAGGCGTAACAGAAATCTAAGCCTCTGGTAACCTCGTCCATGAAGCGTTGGAAGGTCTGGGCTGCGTTGCGGAGGCCGAAAGACATCACCGGAAATTCGAAGAGTCCGAATGGCGTAGTGATTGCTGTTTTCGGAATGTCCTCGGGAGCCACAGGGATTTGATTATATGCCCGCACCAGATCAATCGTTGAGAAGATCTTGGTGCCGCTCAGTGCCTGTGCAAAATCTTGGATGTGGCGTACGGGGTATCTGTCCGGAATAGTTCTGGCGTTCAATCTTCTATAATCGCCACATGGTCTCCACTGGTCGTCCCTCTTGGGTACCATGTGCAAGGGAGATGCCCAAGAGCTCTCGGAAGGTCGAGCGATTCCGAGACGGACCATGGCCTCGAACTCCTTCTTGGCGCGTTTTAACTTGTCAGGAGCAAGGCGTCGTGGGCGTTCGACTGTTGGAGAAACAAACTTGAAACAAACTCTATTAAAAAATAAACTTGAAGGGAGATCGTTATCAATACGTTTTTGTTTAATAAATTTCCAAAATTGTTTAGGGTTAAGATTTAATTTTGTCTCAGTGAGTTCAATATAAGATTTATAACACAAGTTAGATTCAATTTTGGATAATTCTCTTAACTGAGAAAATTTTTGATAAAGCGCTAAGTTGTTCGTTAATTTGAATAACTTGTGTGTTTTCTTTTTTTCCATAATCAAATGCTTTAGTTTCATACTGAACCAAATAGGAAATTTAGGCTGGGAAAAAGTTCCCCTTGGAACGAACAAATCTATAGCATGAGTTATACATTCGTTGAATTTAAATACAGCATCGTTAATATTGTTGTTTGATAACATACCTGCCCAGTCATATTGGGCAAGGTACCTATTCATGCCAGTATAATCACCTTTGTTAAATTTGTAGTGGAATGTAACTGCTGATTTCAGAGTGTCACTTTTGAAAGGATTAGTGAAGTTAATATCGAGTGGTGGATGATATTTATCTATTGGTAATATTGAGTCAGTAGCTTCACATACACAAACGCTAGGCATATTGGTAAATATTAGATCAAGACAGTAACCTCCACAGTTATTGATCGAGTTTAATTGGTACATATTCAGGAAGGCAAAGAAATTTACTATTATGGAAGCATGAAGGGAAACATTATTGGGAGTTTTCACACCATGACTATCATTAAGCCACACTATTTTAGGAAGATTATAATCACCACAAATAAGTAAGGAATCGGCCTTTATGGAAACACGCTCAACTGCTTCAGTATGTGACTTATAGATTTCTATTGAAGAGGAGGGGGGAATGTATACACAACCAATGACAAGTTTCTTGGAACCAAGTAGAACACAAATAAATAATTGTTCAGATACATTATTAGACGATTCAAGAATGTGGCAAGAGTATTTTTTTTTAATACATATCATTACCCCACCTCCTCTACACTTGTTAGAAGAGGAAGAGCGGTCACAGCGAAAAATAATGTAGTCATGGAGTCCAAGTTCTGTTGAAGCAATATTGTCTGATAGCCATGTTTCGGTAAAACATAAAAAATCATAAGGGCATAAATTTATGGAGCATCTAAAGGAGTTTAGCTTAGTATTGAGACCACGAATATTTTGATAATAGGTGGAAAAGTTAGTATTAATAAGGTGTCGATTCTGATTCAGCCTAAAAAATTGACTCGAGATAATTCGCGTCTCTCAGCGGCTTGGCGGGCAGGACAGTCAGGGGAGCCAGTGTTGTGTGTGGACGGTTTTCTGAAGAACTTGCAGGTAGCACATGCTGGTGGCTTTTCAGGAGTCGGGCAAGCATCTCGATTGTGTCCAGGTTTTCCACAGTGAGAACATGTAGGCATGTCTGCGTTACATTTCGACGCCGTATGGCCGTAAAGTTGACAGTGTCCACATTTTAGACTGTCGATCCAATCCCTTACGGTGTGTATTTGCCAGTCCATAGCCAGTTTAGAGAAGCGAATGAGGGAGTGACGAACAGAAGGAGGAACTCTGAAGACATGAGTGCACGATCCGGTACGAGGTCCTACTTTGTGAGAGAACTGCAATTTATCTTTCAATTCATTAATTTGTAGACCGGTTTCTTCGTGTGTTTGCTG
Organism: Limnephilus rhombicus; assembly: GCA_929108145.2. NCBI lineage: Eukaryota > Metazoa > Arthropoda > Insecta > Trichoptera > Limnephilidae > Limnephilus > Limnephilus rhombicus. Next base: position 31,288,862 of record OV815283.1, read on the forward strand.
GTGGATTGCCAAGATAATGTTCTCGAGGGGCACAACTTGAGGTAGACCATGGATAGCTATCCGAGGAAGTTTATGTGAAGAAACTGCTGCTTTCAGACCAGCATCGGATAGGGTCGGTGCATTGGCAAGTTTTATGGCCTCTGCATCGGTACTTGGATGCACGACTACACCTCCGTTCCTTATTTCTCGTAACCCCGTGATTGTAATTCCCAAAGATGATGGGTTAGTTGAGGTTTTGAGAGTTTCAAGAGTACAGCTGGAAGGAAGTGACTTGTCATCTTTGGGGAAGATAAGTACGGCTGGTCTCGCAGGAAGTATAGGGGCATTATTTCTTGTGTTCGGTGGATATTTCGGGAGGACTTGGTTGGACGTAATCGAACTATACGTTCTGTTCCCATTTTCGGGTGTTTGATTAGAAGACATATATTTGTAGGTCTTCAATTCTCCTTCAAGGCTCCCTAACTTTACACCCATTTGACCGACATTACCCAATAGATCGGTGAATTTAGGAGCGAGTTTCGCTATTTTTTCCTTGGTGAATTTGTTGATGTGTCCATTATGATGATATTTAATAGGTTTAAAATAGAGGTTGCCTTTGCCAGGAATTGTTGGGCAGAGTTTTCTTGTTCCATTATAATATTATGGATTATTATTAGATGTAGGTAGATGTTAGAATGGTAGAATATTCTGTTAACTTTTTGTCTATGGCTTCAAATGTCACTTGACTTCAAACTTCAAATTCAAATTCAAATTCAAATGGTTTCAAATTCAAATATCACTTGTCATGTTAATTTCAAGATTTTGTTTTTAAATTCAATCTTATAATATATCTGTTCTCACTGTAATTATTTATTAATAGGAAAACGATCCACTATTTTAATGTGATACACTTAGTTTAGTGTGAAAAACACAATCTAGATATCGATTTTTGAAACTTTTTGTAGGACAAAAATATTTGGTTACTTATGAGAAACTCCATAGATTATAACTGAATAATAACATATATTATATATTATGTATTCTATTTTCGGTAAGTTACAGAGCGGAAGATACTCTCAGTATCCCCCTGGAGATAGACTACCATTTAGAATCAAACGTTGCTTGAAATGGCTTAAGGCACTACTGCCCTCAGCCTCACAGCTCACCCGAATTTAGAATGCCATAGTCCCCCTGAGGTTTTTGGACTATTGTGAGGTATTCACATTAAAATGGCATTTTATTATTAAAACACAACAGTGATGCAACAGTGATGCAGTGATGCAACAGTGATAGCTGAATGAAAGTTAATTTGATAAAATAATACACGTCACATGTAAAATAACAACAATTAGTGCATTTTTACTTGTACTGGATAAACAACACATTAATCCCATTAAATACTAACTGGAACTAATTCGGCTCTGGGCACCTTCGGTTAAATTCAGATAACCTTTAAAAAGTTTTTCGTTGTACGAACGTTACGCATAAATAATGTGTTTAAATGTAAACACGACAATAATTAATGGAACATATATTAAAAATGTTTTTCCATTATTTTGTTATTAGTTTTTGGGGTATTATGCCGTGTTGCGCTACCTCCTTCTTTAGCCAACGTTTCGGACAGCGTTGCAGTGTCCATCATACATCTGCCCTGATAATGGACACTGCAACGCTGTCCGAAACGTTGGCTAAAGAAGGAGGTAGCGCAACACGGCATAATACCCCAAAAACTAATAATAAAATAATTTTTGGCCGTGAAAATCTAAAATCGTATCCGATTTTCCATTACTTTCGTTGGAACACGAAATCACTGACTACAAAACCATTTTTAACTTAAAAGAATAATATACTCGTAAATCAGACAAGAGCAACCTCCAGTGAAGATTAAGTGTGAGCGAATGACTTCTGTACAAGATTTTCGTTCCCAAATTTCAAACGTTCGTACCCTAAATATGGTCTAAAATCATAAAACCATGCTTTCCAAAAACTGTCATTCCATAGCTATATAATATTCAACACGTAATCTTTTCTAGTTTGAAACATACGATTTTGTTGAGCATCGGACCTTTTCACACCTCTAATTTAGGTTTTGATTCATTAGTCATGTCATGAATCTGTTAGTCAAGAAATCCAGTTAGGTCTCTCGCGCACATTCAACGTACCTACTACATGTGGTTGATTGCATATATATACAACATTCTTGTAAGATGATATCACTTTCGATACTATCTTGGTCCAACCTCTCAGCTATGCGTAAATTGCCGCTTATCGAAGTATCATATTTACATTATAACACAGGTATATTCTATTTCATAGAAGATATTCAATATTATTCGGTGTTTATCAAGAATGATAAACCTTCTTGCTTCTATCGCATTCAAAAACTGAGCGATACAAAATGCAAATATCAGGAAATTTTCAACAGATAACACGAAGTAAATAATTCTTGACCTCTGGAATGAATTCGCCCATTTTATTATTATTCTCGTGTTTAGTGTATTGTTGTGTATGTATGTTATTTATTTATTTTTTAACGCCTTGAATGCTTTTACAATTATACATTATCGTCATTATTGACGCATCTTTCTACTCATTATTGACTGATGAGAATTTAAGGATTTTAACGTCCAGAGAAAAATTTAGTTACAATTTATATTTTCAAATTGAGCTCCCGAAATTCCTAATTATTTTTCTTCAATGTGAACCATGCCTCGTGAATCGAGATTATTTATTGTATTATTATAGAAACAAAACAGTGCATCGGCTAAAGTAATGAAAACCAATAGTTAACAATATTAATAATTTTTATTCGATATTAGAAATGTAGGTAATGTACGAAACTTTTCTTTGATTATAATAAAATTTATTAAAATGAATGAAAAGTTTATCCGCTTTTTAATTATTTTGAAGTTAAGTGATTATGTGTGTTTAACTCCATTGTTAAATGTTGTTTGTAATATTATATTCACAATTACAAAAAAATACCTCACTACGTAATATGGTTTCATTTTCTAGTTGTACACTTTCAAAGTTTAAAAATGCTCTCCTGAAAATTTTACCAATTGTGACTGTACTTCTTCCCTCCTTGTGGCCTTCAAATAAGATGTAGTAAAATAATATTGTTCGAACACTTGAAGTTAATACGAAATACTGTGCACTTGCAAATTTGCATTCGTAAATGCGTATTTTCCTTCTGTTTTTGGTCCTTTTCGGCATCTCGAAGACATATTTTACGATCCCGTTGATTACGTGTTATCTTCAATAAAATAATATTGTTCGTAAATAAGTATACTTGCAAATTTGAAATGATAAATGCGTATTTTGCTTACGTTTTCGGTCCTTTTCGGCATTACGAAGACGTATGTTTTACGATCCCGTCGATTACGTGTTATCATGAATAAAATAATATTTGCAATGGTAAATGCGTATTTTTCTTCTGTTTTAATCCTTTTCGGCATCACGAAGACTTATGTTTTACGATACGGTTGATTACGTGTTACTTTCAATAAAATAATATTGTTCGAACAAATTAAATACGAAATACTATCCAATGTGCAATGATAAATGCCTATTTTCCTTCTGTTATTTTCGGTCTTTTTCAGTATCACGACGCCGACGGCGCATGTTTTACGATACCGTTGGATTACATGTTAATAATATTTGGTTTGTGTTCCTCTGATGTTAGGTACCTACTCGCATGCTTGTTTTTGATTGTTACTTGATGCCACCCTTAATGTAAAAGGTAATAGTCAGCTATTGGTAAAATCGACACACAAACCTTCCTGAAAGCTTTTAAAAAGATTATATTATATTCCCGGAGAAATTTCTATCGGGCAAACACGAACACGCGTGTTAACATTTTATGAAGGGGCTGATTTACATATCGAATCGGTTTCAATAAATTATTTCGTGAAATAGAATCCATTTTCTTTGAATTGTTCACAATTTCACCATAAAGTCAAGTCGGGAAATATTTTATGTGTGTGGAACGTAACCCATATTTAAAAATCACATTTTCACGCTACAACTGATACGATTAACATTTTTTTCAGGCCATGGGTACGTTCATATTTTTATTGCAAGTATTACGCATTTTGCCAGGTACTAAAATTGTATGTTAATATATTGGTACGTAGGCATAAATTTTAACGTTTTTCAAAAAACAAACATTAAAAATATTTTCCCTGCATGAAGTAATTGCGCCATATATAATTATCTTAACGAGAGAAACAAGTTTGTAAGTATCGCAATTCATAAAAATGTTGAAAGTTATATTTCTGACAAGTTGTGGCTTATTATAGGTGTGAGTTGTATTTTGTTCACACCGCAGACGCTAAATCTTCAATGAATAATAATGTAGCATTCCTCCCGAAAGCTTGGCAAAACTTTCCCAACACTTTTTCCGATTCCCCCAAGCTAGCAGTTATTTCAGTGCATGCGCAATTTCTCGGGTCCGTTGACTTCTGCTCAGGAATGCAGCTTATTTTTAAAATTGTTTTTTATTATTTTCCTTCACCTTTACGTGGACCAATAAAACTTTGAAATTTCGTTCGGCGAGATGGGTAATGCATGGAACAATGAACAGTTTGTTTGGTTCGCGTCTCATTCTCATGGTGTTGCGGTGTTGGTGAGGCGGTCGATGCGAATATTGGGAGTCCGCCAATAAATCAAATATTTTTTATTGCGACTTTTTAAATTGAGTGCTCAGCTCCTCTGTGCTCTTGAAACGTTCTCTGCCCCTTTCAAGGGTCACACAATCCACAAGCTATTTTAATAAGGACGCGAGGCGAAAAATCACCGCGGAGCATCATGTTAATATGGGCGAACTTAGCCACTACACGGATAATCCAAGCAACAACTGCACGTTACAACGGTGAAAACTCGATAAAATTTCACTTAATTTCGCAGTTCTGAAATATTCCTTTACGATAAACAGTTTTAGCGTTTCACCAATGCTGTCTCACAATCCGTTATTTGCATATTGAACATTTGCATAAAGATGACTCTTTTGAAAGCCATCTAATTAGTAAACGCCGCAAACTGGTCCCGAGGAAAAAATACATTTTCTCAAAGTGTGTACATTTCTTTATATGTATCGTATTTAAAATAATAATATATCTTTATTGAACCAAAATTTTAAGATTTATAACTACAAGAAAAAAGTATATCTTACAATATTTTAAAAGTAACATTAGTACATATTTTAAAAGTAACATTAGTACAAAAGTTAATAACAAAAACAATATACGTATAAACAGTAGGTACTTGAGAGTAGAGATTTATAATTCTAAATTTAGGTTTCTCGTAACCTGCCTCACTAGGCTAACCTGTGTTGAGGCAGTTATTTTACATCAATTTATAATGCTGTGAACATACCTACATCTATATTAGAATGTAATCACACAATAGATTGGTTGCATTAATAATAACAATAACATTGGTACAATAATAACAGCATTGGTTCATTACTAATTTCGAATTTGGGTGAGTGCACCGGTAAATGCTCTATCATTATTTTTATCCAAATTTTTATGTTTTTTTTTTTAATTTGTGAATCACATTTTTTTATACTAATTGGAAGAATGTTGTAAAGTCTTGTTGCAAGATATCTGAAGCTTCGTTGACCAAAAGTAGTATCAGTTATGGGAATTTGTAGTAAATCTTTGTTATTGTTTCGAGTACAGCGAGAATGTAGTCTTTTTTCATAGTATTTATGTATGTTTGTGTATAAATGAGTGAGGATTGCTTTTGCATATATCTGATGAACGTCAAACACATTCATAATATTAAAGATAAAGTTCGAGTCCGTAATTAGGGGTAGTCTAAGAATTATTTTTATAATCGTTTTTTGTACCTAATTTGATCCGATGATGATTTTTAGTGCTTATTTAATGATACGCTCACCTGTTTCTTAGACTTTTTGTTTATTTCATTACCAGTAATTGATTTTATCATTCCTTACCAATAATTGATTGTCAATATTAGATACCTACCGTTCGACATGGTTGAATAACATTTTCTTATTTGACCTAAATACTGAAAAATTTAAATTTAAATCTGAAGTTTTTTCTTTGCTTTGTTAAAAAATGGCTTTTTAATAATTTTATGGCGAGCTGAATTTTGTTAATATTTTTCAACATTAATAAGAGGTTTCGTTGTTGGTCGATGGTTTCGTTGCCATCGCCTTTTATCTGCTCAGCGAAATTACACTTAGGTATCTAATAATATTCCCAACTAGCTGACCCGGCCACGCGTTGCACACGCACAACGCCCGCTTGCCAGCCCGCTCTCTTTATATATTTCAACCAATTTACACAAAACCTTGACAAATTATACATATACATAAACCTCCCCATGAATCACAATCTATTGGTGAAAACCGCTTGAAAATCCGTTCATTAGTTTTTGAGTTAATCGTGAACAGACAGATAGACAGACCCGTCGGAGTTTACAATATGTAGAGAATATAAAATAATATAAGAATATAAAATATCAGCTCGTCCGCCCGCCGGCGTCACAGTGGAGTCCGTCTGGTATGTTAACTGCGAAAATAAACCTATACATTTTGGTATAGATGGAATTTTAACGTATGGATTATTGGCATGATGTAATTTTTGTTATTAAAATTCCTTCCAAATCAAAATTTGTATACTTATTTCCGCCGTTCCATGTTAGAGGGGCCACTGTGCGCCTCTGAGATTGGCGTCAGGTTTCTGAATAGAATAAAATGTTTTATGCGTTATTAAACCGATGACCTAATGGGCCTAGAGAAGTCCTATGATTCTTGAAACCGGTTAAGGCAATAATATCATATGATATCACAAATTCTTCCTTGATTCCAACATACGATTTATATTTCAGGTTATTTTATGATCATCTTGCCGGCCTAGGTGAGAGGAAATGTTTTAGCATTCCAACACTCACAGTTTGTATCGTTATTTTTAACTTAATCTTTTATATGCGTCGCTCAGTAATTGGGTTGTTTTAAATTTCAATTAAAAGTCACGGCATCTGCATATCTTCCTCAGCTTCGTAGAGATTAGAGATATCGGATTGCTCTAAGGAAGGTACTTTTACCGTTCCAAAGGTAAAGGATCGTTTCCAATTATCTTTTCAGCGCAGCTATTAGCACTGGATTTTTAGTAATCCTACACGAATATTTCTGTAATGGGGTATCCCACCACCCCTCTTGATGGCTAAACCTTAGGATAACTTATATTTACGATTTATTGAATTGAAAACTTCTTTAGCACCGTTGTGATATGAAACTCGATGAATCGAAAAATAGCGGCACTAAAAAAAGACAAACACTACATCGTAATGAGATAGTACAATCGGACTCCTCTTTGTGCGGTGCTTCTTAGCCTTCCAACACCTGTCTACTTTAGTTTTTGAAGGTTTCACTTCTGCCGCGTGTAAATTACACACTCTGATTTTTATTTATTAAGTCCGAGTTTACTATTCCGTACACAAATCTGTGAATAGTGTCTCTATTGACTACCATTGGCTGAGTTGGCATCGCGTTTGGTTCCCACCCACGCGTCGTGTGTTCGATTCCTCGGCTGGCGAAGTCCTACATAAAGACACAAGCAACGTTTCCGCTTACTTTGATGGTAGTAGGAGATTTTCAAATATGGTGAAATACTCCCCAATGCAAAATTACCTCTTTTTGTTTTTTATAAGACTCTAACATGCAAAACAACAATCATTAAATATGTATTTAGTGTCCGACCGAAACAGGACTTTCCATCGAAACCGAAACTTCGGTTTTTGTCTCAGTTTCGGCCGAAACCGAAACTTTTTTTTGACATGTTTAACGATACGATTACGATTGTTTACTGTTATTTGGCTTATTTTTTTCACCTATTCAGACAGTTTAGTACGATTACGAGTTGAGAGGTTGAGTACGATTGTTTACTGTTATTTGGCTTATTTTTTTCACCTATTCAGACAGTTTACATGTGTTAAATTAAATAAATAAAATAAAAACAATAATTGAAGTACGTGAATTTTTTTTAATATTAGGGTAAAATTAACAAACATGTTAACTACTTCTTGGAACAAACATTTGTCAATAATCAACACATAAAGAAAGGACCTCATTAATTGAGTATTTTGCTGATGATGGCGGGTGACATACGAGCCAGGAACTCACCCGAAGTCAGCCGAACGAGAAGTTCCAAGAGACTAACATGTTTTGTTATTTTTTTATAAATTTAGTTTGTTTTATAGAAGTAATATAAAAAAGATTATTTTTTCACATACTTCAATTATCTTTTTTTTATTTATATATTTAATTTAACACGTTTTAACTGTTTGAATAAATGTAAAAAATAAACCAAATAATAGTAAACAATCGATTTTTAACATGTCTAAAAAAGTTTCGGTTTCGGCAGATATTCTGCTGATGCCGAAACTAGATTTTTTTTGCCGAAACCGAACCTTCGGTCGGTCACTAGATATTATAAGTTGGCATTGAAGATTCTTCGAAATGTGTTTTTATAAATATGTTACAGAGTTTAAAAACTTATTTCTTTTGCTAACTCTTATTACCTAAATTACATCAAGTCCGAACCTTTTCACAGCACCTTGCGAAATGCTTGCCTACTTTCAGTTCTTGCTTTCTAAATGGCTGATGATGTTGTCTTTGGCTTTTCTGGGTGTGTTCCGTTGAGGTCAACAGGTCACAGGTGGTGTTTTGTATCACGGTTCTTTCATCTTCCTTGTATCTTCTGACTAATTATTACAAGATCTCTCCCCTGTTGAGTTTTAATTCAAGTGAAAGGTCCAGAAGTTAGTCCATTAATATATTAGCATCGTTCTTTCTGAACGAGTTACACGTTGATCACTTTTGTCAGAGTATTCTGCCAGTGCCTTCATTTTATTGCGTTATTCAACCTTAGCGCATACCTAATATCTAGTTGTAGCTCATAATGGGAATGAAGTAACGAACTGGAAATAGTTGATTTCGAAATTCTTACCAAAAAAGTTATGCAAATTTCATCCAACCCAGAACTCGCCGTTGCTGGCCACGCCGATGTTATGGTTTATTTTGTGTTGTACGCTGCGTTCAATTTTACAATTCCATAAATGACAAACATCCCAGCCGCGGTGGTCGAGGGGTAAGGCTCTTGACTCGCAATGCGAAGGTTGCAGGATCGAATCCCAGAATGTGCGCAAGTAAATTTAATTTGATTAATTTGTGTTATTTCACAATTAAATCATTTAAAATAATATGTAGTATATTTGTGGCACATTCCAGAGTGGAAGATGCACTCAGTGTAAGACCACCATTCAGAATTGAAACGATAGCCAGGTACTTCCTCTTCCGGAATCCGAAGGCCGCAAAATCGAATCCTAGCGTGCGCAAATAAATTTTATTTGATTAATTTGTATTATTTCACAATTAAATCATTTAAAATAATACATATTTAGTATTTATTTTTAATTTTTTAAACTTTATGAGTAAAATCTCAAATTATAATATTTAATTAAATGAAGACAATATTAGCGAAACTCAATCGAAAATCTGGAGACCGAAAAATCAGAAAAGATGTTGGCTCCGCGTATCAGAAATGTTGCTTGAAATAGCTTTAGCCGTGGTTTTTTTATTTTTATTTTTTATTATTTATTATAACGACAAGGTAATAATACAATATGACAGGAAAAAATATAAATATTTTACAGAAAAAATAAAAGTCCCAATAAACTACTTTTTAGTGACCAGATCTGAATAGCCAGGTGCTTCATCTTCCCCATCTCCCCCCTTTCTCTACCTTCAACCTCATATTCCCCAAGTGGGGATTCCACATCTCACTGGGTCCAGACGGAGCAGCTGGTACTCTTGTGAGGTAATCACGTAAAAATAAAAATGAAAAACCAAACCATTAAATTTGCCGTTGGCTTTAAAATTGTCCGCGCAAATACAGAAGTGCCACACAATCTACAAGAGATTGTATAACGCAGTAATCGAGCGCAGGTAAATATTGAATTATTGCATTATACACTACAGGTAAATATTGAATTATTTGCATTCAACTTGCGCATCGGCTAATTACCGCCTTAAAATTATCTTCTGCCGTTTCCGGAGTGCGCAGGTGCCAAAGACCTTATCAAATAATCAATTTCCTCCCCCAGGCCGCTGTCACACCCGACACCCAACACCCTCCTGTCAGGTGACGTGCACGCTCCGCGCCGCTCAGTATATATTTTGATTACAAATTAATAGGTACGGTACATTTTAAGAAAATAAAACCTGTTATAATTTGAAGAATACTTTACCTACCGATACCTATTTCTTTGTAAGAAAGTGATGTCGACGATACATGCCGATTATTTTGGTGTATTGAAGGCGTTTGTATTGTTTAAAAACGCAATTCACGGAGGCCTACTTTTAATGTAATAATTTGTTGTCATTTGCCATTATTTTTCGACTCATAACCGCCTAATTACTGGTAGTTCTCTGCACCTCTGCCTTAGGTCACTCCAAGTGATTCGCTTAGCAGGGGTGCCCAGGTTCATGGGGTGAGGTTTTTCCGGGTCTGCCCACCAGCTGCGTGGCAGGCCGGATCAGGAGAGACTGGTTGTAACCTCTCAGGCAGAACTGTTTTGGAGCATTGCCTTGCACCGCAGTGGGAGGGATGCATTCTGGACCCACTGACCCGAGATTCCTACCCACCATACCTTTTCCTTCCCAGAACTTCCTTTCCTTCAAAAGACCCTCCACACAGCATCCCCAAAGATAATATAGGTGAAATATTTCCTCTGGCCTCGTGTGGAGCTAATGTAAAAAAAAGTTCTGCAAGCAGTAGACCTCGCGTCCAAAAAAATATGTTTCTAATTTTATCTTATTTTAAATCAAAACTAAAATTGCCTCTGAAATCTTAAGGTTGTTAAGAAGGTACTTAAATACCTACCTAATATGTACTTCATTATTAAACACTAGCTGACCCGACAAACGTTGTTCTGCCATATGAATTATTTCTAGTGAATATTTTGGTTGTTAAATTTAAAAAAAAAACGAATGTATTGGGGATGGGATCTATGACAGAAAGAGGGCTGTAGACTATGACTGCCGATAAAAAAAAAAAAACACCAACCAAGAGTTAAATTTAAGGTGAAAAAAGTTATTTATTTTTTTGTCCTAAAGTAGGAAATTGAAATAAAAAAAATCAGTATTAATTTCGAAAAGAGCAATTGAGTGTACGATATTTTTTGTCAGTCCGTCTGTAGCCAACACAAATAAGCTCGATGGTTTGCCCACGCAAGAACATGATGCCGATTATATCAAAATGACGCGACGCTTCTCGTGAATGTCTTGCGCATGTGCGGATGAAAGTTCGATGAGGCGGACGTTGCGCCATCTGTCATTCAACAAAATAAAAAATTTCGTTCTGTTTGAAATACGAACGACGGTTAGATAAATTTGTTCATACAAAAATACTAAAATCGCGATTAAAAAATGGGATGGTAGGGGTAGGAGGGTTAAGATTTGGGGTTATAGGTATTTTGTGATGCCAAATAAATAAAAAAAATGTCAAATTTTTTTTATTTTTCTTCTGGATTTTCCTAATCACCTAGCGCTATGAAATTTACTTTAAAACCTATTCTCATACCTACCAAATATACATAAAAAATTTCATAAAAATCGGTTAAGCCGTTTCGGAAGGGTGCGACCACAAACACCGTGACACGAGATTTTTATATATAAGATGTATTTTATGTACCATTTTTTAATTTAATTAAGAACTTGTACAATTTGTCCAAAGAATCGTCAATATCTCAATCACCAATTCTTTTTCCAATCTTTCTTCAGGCCGGTATGTACCCATAATATTTAAAAAAAAAATGCTAATTAAGAAAGTCTAAATAAACACAATGATTTCACATGAAAAAAGAATCTTTCTGAACGGTACGACCACCATCTTGAAAAGGAAAACATACCGAGGCAACGTAAAAGAACGTACAAACAAATTTATAAACAGGCGAAATGCAAAACGGTTTAGTTTGATACAGGACGACTTCGCTGCGCTCGCTCAATCAATTATATCGATGGATGAAAAGGTATATTTTATTTGGTTAAATAAAGAGCTTGCGTCATCCCGCTTTTCCAATTTTATTGACAGAATTGCTGATAAATTACCTAACGTTTTCAGTATATGTAGTTGGAAGTTCGTTATTATTCGGTTGCCGTGTCGTGTCGGTTTCACACATATTATTCAAATTAGCGCCGACTTTTTAAAATGCGTAAAGTTGATTTATCGGTAGGCAAAATACGGGACGTTTTGGCACCGACTTTCCAATAACATCTTAAATAATAATGTATCTCTCTGAGGTTTTTGAATTCCTCTACTGAAATTTATTAATTATCGTTCATTTTTTGTGTGTAGACATCACAAGAGCATCACTGACCGAAGCTGGTGGATCTATTGGTTGTTGTGGGTGTTAGAATTACGGAGGGGGTGGATCGTGTGCCACGTCTTTCACTCTTCAGGGGTCGTAAAGGTTAAAATTCGCTTTGCATAAGGGGGCATACATTAATTACGTGAGCAGTTTTTCTTCCTATCTAGACCTCTCCCCCCCCTTGGTGAGATAAATTTGGGCCACTTCATATATTCTTTATTTTTAAGTGAGATTTTGCTGGACCTATCCCCCCTTTGAGCTCATGTAATTAATGAAATGTATGCCCCTAATTTGGTAGGACGCAAAATATTTATACAAAAACCATATTCTTGAGATAACTAGATAACAGTACAAGAAAACTCAAGACCTTCTGAGGCCTGCAAAAGGCTTAGCCTCCCCAGCCTATTAATATTAATGGGGTTATTGTGGATTTCAATTGTCTCCGTAAGTAGTCTTGCGTTTTGGGTCTTGTTTTTGTATTTCAAGAACAAAATCCTAAATAATTTTGTATCTACGTACAGAATTGAACGAGTTTAAAAAGGCTGCGCTTTCTTGTCTGATGTTCACAGTTTTAGTGGCAGAATAGCCAGGATACTGGGGAAAGAAAGCTTCAAGACTGTCTTCAGATATACTAAAATTCAAGACCATCTGAGGTCTGTAAAAACCAAGTTTCCTCTCCAAACAGATGGAGTTAAACTCAGCTTGTTCCGGATGTGACAAGGTGTATATAATCCAGACTAAACGGACCATCCCCAAAAGAACCTTAGAAACCTTTCGAGCATGTAAATTCAGTCATCCTGACAAATCGGCAATTGCGGAGCATCTTTGATACCGGTCATTGCCTACGTTAGATTTGTTCCTGAAGTCTTGGGAGGACCCAAGACGCACCGAGCACGCACGGAAGCAAATGAAATCTGCAAAAATCGTATAATATTATTAACTAGCTTTTTCCCGCGGCTTCGCTCGCATGGTGTAACGGGGGTTCCCACTCCGCCTCCTCCACCTCCCCCCCCCCTCTCACCGCCCCTTCCCCATCTCTCCCTCCCTCCCGCTTTCCATATATTCAATCCCAGTACATTCAGTTTTTAAACAGCCCGCCTGCCACCTTTTACAATTTTTATTCAAATTTCCATTTTTCATGTATATTAAATTTGGTACCTAACATAGGTACCTATTTAAAATATCTAAAATTCTTGATTCGATTCAAACTATTAGGGGAGTACCTACTTTAAATAAATTTATCAACTTAAAGATTTTCAAAAATAGAATCCTGATTTAACAATCATTGTTTTGCAAAATGACATTCTCAAACACGCGAACTGTCAAACGTGCGATAGTCGTTAGGTTTTCTGAAATTATCCAATTTTCTGCGCAATTTTCTTAATTTTTCTCTCCGTAAGAACCATCCTCGTACTTCAAGGAATATTCTAAAAAAAGAATTAGCGAAATCGGTTCAGCTGCTCTCGAGATTTGCGCTTAGCAACACATTTAGCGATTGATTTTTTTATATATAAGAAGATAGAGCCGACGGGGCTAAGCTTCATAGTTTTGGTATTCGGTAATTGATGGCTACACTACAACTAAACGCCGAAAATTATTTTTAATTATGATTATTATATTATAGACAACATCAACACGGTATCGGATCTAACACTTACTTACAAAAACACTTCATTAGGTACAATCTCACACACACACATCTGCCCTGATGGTGGACACTATAACGCGGTACAAAACATTGGCGAAAGAAGCTGATGATAATATCCCAAAAATAAGATAAAAATGTATTTTATACGAGTATCTTACTTTATATGTACATCATTTTATAGCAAAATTCTCAAATGCGGCTTCTCTTATAAAAAAAATATTGCCAAGATTTGATGAGTTCTCAAAACTTTTCGAATTCAAGGTTCATATTTATTTTGTTAATTTAAATGTTGCATTATAAAAATGCTGTTTTAATAGGAGGAATCTGTATGAAACCCGAAAAAGAAATCAAATATCTAGGAACGTATATAACCTCAACAATGAGCAGGAAAGACACAATCAAGAAACGCTGCAAACAGGCGGTCCAAAATACTAAAACCGTAATGCCATTCTTACTTAAGATGAAACTGGACTGGCACACCTCTAGACTACTTTACATCATGACCATTGCACCGGCAATGATCTACGGAATAAAAGCCGTCGCTCTCACCAAAGCCAACAGATCAAAATTACGAAGATACGAGAACGATACATCCTGAAACAAATGCTGGAAGAGTCTAGGAACGCGCCTAAAGAAAAAATATGACATATACCAGAAGGTAAAACAATCACTAAGAAGATAAAAACTTACAGGTTAGGATACCTTGGACACATTTTAAGACGAAAGCCATCGCATCTATTAACAGCAGCTTGGAACTACTCTGCAGGCAAACGTAAAATTGGAAGACCTATCTATACGTGGAATGACTCTTTAAAACATGACATGAGCTATTATAACAAAACGCTGGAAGAATGGAAGGAAATAGCTAAAGACAAAGAGAAACTCCGAGAGTCAACTCAGAAAATATATACCATGAACGAAACGGATTCCGATAATAGTGACCCGGCAGAATAAGTGAGAAACGGGAGGAGGAACAAGAAAAGGATGAAGGAAGGACTTGGAAAGGGAGGAACTACAAAAGAGGAAAAAAATTATATTGAAATAAACATTGCTCAACCCATCCCATTCCGACCAAACCTACTTTCCAATATTGGCTCATTAGGTTGCCATGTATACCGGCTGATTAAACTCCAACTTCCCACCTATCCTTAGAGCACGTGTTCCAGTCCTAACAAAGCAGTGCCCCCTGGTGTACCGGTCTCACCGGGACAGGAGTACTCCTGGCTGGGGTGGTACAATCGTATCGTAATACGTCGTTTGAATGATTGTTTGTATGTTATATGCTTTATCTTTTCTGTGTCGCGATGCCAAAACTATTTCTATCTCCGTAAAATATGTTTTAGATTTTCTTATCCAGCCGGTATCAATGGTTAAGCACGCCTGCGTTTGAATCTCAAAATAATTATTTTAGAGGTTTTTAAGTAAATAACAATTATTCCCCCTGTGGCAGTGTCAATAAAGTCGGAGGAAAGGCGCTCCAGACTTCCAATCCAAACGCGCTCGGAAAATAGTATTATGCTGCGTTTTGCCGGCACGCCGCGCCGCCCGATAGGGACTTGGACTCGATAGGGTTATCTTCGAGTAAACACTGACTGTGATAATAATTTCAAATAGTGTCAAAATTCTATTTGTCATTCACAGATATAAATAGAAAAGTAATTTAGGGTAACCGCGTCGGGAAATAGGAGCTTTAAATAGCAAATAATCGGGAAAAAAATTACCAGTTCAGGAATCGAAATTAAAACTAATATAAGTAATTATAAAAATTGGAAGAATGTTAACCCCTTCAGTAATCATTAAAAAAGGGGAAAAGGGCATTTTTTAATGAATGAATTTTATTTACTGAACATATATATTATCTTTCATAAAATACATTTCGGGCCCAAAATGTGACTGATAGTTGATATTATTATGGTGCGTCGTGAGGGTCAAGAAATATAAGAAGTTCATAAAAAAAATAAATGCACAAATACAAAGAAATAAAATCTGTAAAAATTAAAAGTAGGTATATAAAAGATTATCGATAAAATCATTCGAAATTGAATCACGTAATTCAAACAAAAATCACACAACCGCCCTACTCATAAACAATGCGCAGTACTATGATGGCCGGCGTGGTCTAGGGGTTAGGCTCTTGATTCGCAATCCGAAGGTCGCGGGATCGCATCCCGAAGTGGGCAAATAAATTTTATTTGAATAATTTGTCGTATTTCACAATTAATTCAATAAAAATAATGTATATTTGCGGCACGTTCCAGAGTGGAATGTATATGTGTACTCTCAAAATCGCCCTGGTGTAAGAAGACCACCATTCAGAATTGAAACATTGCTTGAAATGGCGTTAGCCGTGTTTGGTGACTTTTTTTTACATGAGCTCCACACAGGATGCCCTGAGGAAAATAATTTCCGTCAGGGCCTATGTCATCTTTGGGGATGCTGTGTGGAGGGTTTTTTTAAGGAAAGAAAGGAGAGGCGAGTTTTGGGAAAGAAAAGGGTTTAAGGGGTGGGCAGGAAACTGGGGTTCAGTGTGACCTGGTTATCCGCCTCCAAGACCTAGACAAACCTCACCCCATGAATCCGGGCACCCCTGCTAAATCACTAAACGTAGCGAACCACTTGGGGTGACCTATGGCAGAGGTGTTGGTTATCCAATAAAGGTTCCCGAGACGGCGGTACCCATTCCCGCCTCCTAAATTTTAAATCTGAATAGCCAGGTACTTCCCCACCTTCCTCTTTCACATCTCCTTCCCCTCCCCACTACATTCAGTCTCATAACATACCCTAATTGGGTATGCCATATTCTCACTGGTTCCAGACGGGAGCAGCTGGGACTCTTGTGCGGTGTTCATGTAAATATATATGTATGTTATGATTAAGGTTTTCACGGGTGTAAGATATAGAACAATTTTCTCGGTTTACCCGCGTAACGTAGTCCTTAAAAGGACTTTTTAACTCGTGACGTTTCGGACAGATCACACTGTCCATCTTCAGAGGCCTTATGTCTTGAGTTTTTGTCTCAAACTGATAGCTTTCGCGTGTCTGTTCGGTCCAAAAGCTAAAACTTAAGTGAGTGCAAGTCACTTCTTATGTCTAGAACGAAGTACCCGGGTTGCAAGTGATTGGTGGTGGAGGGGGTGGAGATACCTGATTGGTTAAGCTAATTGGTGACACTAATCAGAATTCCCAACACCTGGAAAGTCTTAATCGATGAAAATCCCCCAAAAACGGCATTTCCAAAATTACCAGTAGTGTCTCCAATTAGCTTAACCAATCAGATATCTGCTGCCAGCCCCGCCCCCCACCCCCTCCACCATCAATCACTTGTAACCCGGGTACTTCGTTCTAGACATAAGAAGTGACTTGCACTCACTTAAGTTTTAGCTTTTGGACCGAACAGACATGCGACAGCTATCAGTTTGAGACAAAAACTCAAGACATAAGGCCTCTGAAGATGGATAGTGTGATCTGTCCGAAACGTCAGGAGTTAAAAAGTCCTTTTAAGGACTACGTTACGCGGGTAAACCGAGAAAATTATATATATGAGGTACTCGTATAAAAAAATAAAATCATCGCATAATGGCACCCGATCATCGCAGCTCTCTTCTGTCTCGCTTTCCACATTCCATAAATCATATTTATTTTCACCCGTATAGTCGTATAGTGTGCCCGAATATCTCGGGTCGAAATTTTAATAATATACAATAGTACAATATACAATGGTACAATAGCCGCCGAGTAAAATCGGGCTTAGTCTGTAAGCGGTTAATTCTCATTTTTTTTATTTGAGAGAACCTCCTATCTGAAGAGGGGCGCTGTTTACTACAAATCGATTGGAAGTTGGGGATTAAGTTGTTATAGAAGGAATTTGTTAGTTTCTCGCTAATGCACCTGTGCGTATGGACGAAAGCTAGAATATGTACCTACTACGAGTTTATCTGAACAGGCCCCTTTGAAATACCCGCAAAAAAACTCGTGAATATATTATACTCGTGTATATGGAAAGGAGTCAGATTTAACAAAGCAATAGCATTCAAAGTTATTTTATCAAAATGAATTCAATACTATTTTTATAAATATTTGTTAAAACTGGAAAGTAATGTTGCTTGCGACAGCCCTGTTTTACGGCTGGATATTTGACAGGCAGCGAGTCATCACAGCGCCTCAGTCTATGGAGCTGGGCGGACGTTAGCCGAGTCTACTACATTCTCTTGTTCTGTGCAGTGAATAGTGTGAACAGTTATAATATTGAAGGTTTGTTTTGGCGCTGCTAATCGTTCTCAGGAATCCAGCGGATCGCGGGACATCAGCCTTTTTAACAAGGCGTGGAAGGAATCCTTCCATCAAAACCAAATCACGTACGTTTATCTTATATTCTCTTGTGTGTCGCGCTATATATATTCCTTGACCGAGAAATTCTCCTTTGCCCGCTTCGCGTGTGTCCCGATCAAAATTTATACGGTGATAAGAAGACCTACGCGCTATGCCACTTGCCGCTATGTATTTGACATTTTTTCGGCTGTGTGACAGTGTGAACACCGAGCCTTGCTGCTATATCGATTTTTACGAGGTCACTTGCTTAGATAACACATTTCAACCAAATTTGGTTACTCCTAGCGATTCACACCGGTAGCCCAAAGTTAATATTGGTATTAACTACAACATGCTTACATTATAGACATTGATCCCTACACAGTAGGTTTAAAGTCGATAGCTTTGATACATGCGCCTTTTTGTTGTGTTTTTTATGTTCGATAGTAAAGTTCATTTTTTGTAGCACTAGTACTAGAAGTTTGAAATCAATTTTATTGATGAACGCGCATAAAATATCCCGCACAAAGGCTCATAAATCATAAATAAATATTTACCGTGATAAGTTGAGTGCGGAGTACCTAATCGGAGATAACAATGATGAATTTGATTTTTTCCCACTCGTATTCAATCTGTTATTGTTGAAAACATGAACGTTTTCATAGCAATAACCTTTGTCTTGTTTCTAAATATTTTTCTACATACACTACAATGGTAGTACGAACCCGCATCGCTATAAAATGATAAAATATCCACAATGTAGTGTGTTGCATCATTACTTTTTTTTTATCTTGCGTTGCTTATTCGCGGATGTCATAATTATTCATGAGATAATGCTTACCGGCTTTTTAAATCTTTTGTTTTTTTTTACCAATTGGTAGAATTTTTTCTTGTTCTATAATATACCTAAGTTGAATTCAGAAATTAAAAAGCGTATTGAATAAACTAACCGTTGGAGAATGCGCTTGATTTTTTTTTGTCTACTAATTAATAATACATTTAGTGCCGTCACAGTTTGTTGCCATCATCGCGCCGTGTTTATAAATCCAACATTTAAATAATTTCGTGTTTTAAAACTTTTCAGTGAAATATGCGAACCGCCAACTGCCTATAAATTGAAACTCCACAGAATTGAATGTTAGAAATATCTTTATTATTCTACTAAAACCTTATTAAAATTCGGTATTTGTATTAGGCAGCGGATTATAATGTATTCAGAACCCTTTCGATTGGCTTCGTAAAGTCATATTTGTGTTATGTTATGAAAAGCTTAACGAGTTAACAAGTACAGTGTAAATCCTGCAGGTACCGATATTCGAAAGTAACTTTCTTCAGGGGGAGTCGATTTGGGGGAGTCGATTTAATTAAACTTTTAATAAAGCCATTTAGCTCCGGCGTTACTAGGTAACTTAGTCGATCTCCCACCCTTCTGAGTAGAGCACTGATTAAAAATTATAAACCGTGGCAAGAAGTGAACTTGCAATGATATCTGTTCGCTGACAGCCAACTGAGCAAAACGGTATGATAAAAATACGTTTTCAAGTATAATTTAATCACAGTTAAGATCGCACGGCTGAGGAAATCATCAAACTTAATTCTACTGTATAAAATATATTTATATTATTTCATGTGGATTTTGTCGAACATTGCACTTCATTATATTTTTAATATTTTATGTGTGTGTGTTTTTTTTTGTCGCCGGCGTTTATCCATATTTTTAAGTCCAGGGATAAGTTAGTGGCTGAAGTTTTAAGAAATGTAAGAAACTCGATTTTTCATTTTATTATTTCAACGCTTGAAGATACGATCTAGTGCTTTCCGTTTTTCCTAGAAAAACGTCGCGTGAATTTTAAATATGTTATCCATATTCGATTTTTAACACGTAGTTGGGGATCGCCGTCTACTGAACAAAACTTTTGAAAAAAATTAATATTCTAGTATTTAATTTAATGCATCTTTCTTAAGTCACGATATGTCACGTGTTACAATTGACCACGGGGTTGTGGCACAGGGCGTTGAAATTAAATAATTATATATTTTCTTCGAACACGGACATTGTTAAAAGAGCATGAGGGCTCCGCACTGCAATTATTGAGTACGAGTCATCGTGGTCATTAACCTGAATGTCGTCACAGGTATTTAAGTTCGTACGAAAGTAAGCGATCATTAGGTACTCATAATTACGTATGTATTAACGATCCTTTTAAGATGAAATTTAGACACAGTTGAATTATGCAAGACTGATGAAAAGAAAGTGTTCTTAGATGGTTTGAAAGAAAGCAGAATGGAATAATGTATGACGGGGAAGTTAAGAGGAAGGCACAAAGCAAAAATTATATCGCCACCAATACAGATAACAGGCATAACACTCGCTTGGCAAACGGAGTCTAGAGGTCACGATTTCAAGCGCAAAAGTGGTTTTTATTTATTTTGTGAATAATTTTATAAGAAAGAAAAAGGTTAATCAATCAATTATCCAAATACTGTGAAGCAACCGGCCCACCATGAAATAATTACAGAACTTGAATCTGATCTTTCACGGAATTTGAATTTTGACTTTCAATTTGTTTAATAATTCAAATTGGAACAACCGTCCTAAAACTATTTATTAACCAAGTTATTATACAGATAGAGATCCAAATACTTTTTTTGTGTAAACCACCACATGGCTGAGTCTGTTCCGAAGTAGCGAATTTCTAAATAGATTCAAAAAATATTCATTGCGAACGGTGAATTCTGAGCATTGCTTTGCTTTTCTCTTTGCCCACAATTAAATTCATTTATCACTTACACTAAGCCTTGAAATATTTGTTTATCAGTATTTAAAAGTTTAGGTATAATTATTTAATATCATAATAGAGAACTCCAGTCCATTTTTTTATATTTTTTTTATAAATAATGACCTTCTAACTTAAATAACGCATTTTTATTTTTAGAGTTAGTTTTAATAGTTAAAATAATTGTCAAAGTTTTAATTTTTCAAGACCCCCCGAAAACCACCGAAAATATGGTAAATATTGTGTCGTCAATCACTCCTGAAAAATTAGTATAGGATCGGGAAATCAGCTGATCAACTACCGCCATTTTGAAATTCCGTTGTTCGAAGTATTCTCCCTAGAAGAAGCATTACTATTTTTTTTGTGCAGTAGATTTTGAATATTTTAAATAATTGAGATAAACTAATAGAGGTACCTCTATTTTTGATACTGAATTATTAAGGCTTAAATATTGTTTCAATTAACACAACAACTAAATCTCTATAAACAGTATGAAATAAAGAATAACATGAAATGTTGTTAATACTGATGGCTTGTGCCATACCTACATTTCAATACAATGTGATACAATGACTGGTGACGCGTGACGTCAGCGCTAACCATTCAATCGTACCAACTTTACAGTGTATTTTAACGAGACGTTAAAAAATGCACTGTTTAATAATTTTTTAAGAACTCTACGTTTAATATTATGAAATAAAACTTGAACATATTTTTTAAAGCGATAATATTTTTCACTGGAGTTCCTTATTAAGTTATTATTCACCTTAGAAAGAGATTACGAAAAGGGTGTTTAAATATAGAATCATTTTAAACTTCGAACATAAGCCGCCCTTCATAAACCACATAAAACTACCATTCCTCGATAGCCAAATCTCTGCCAGCCAGTATTACCTATTTTATTTCTTCGATATTTCAAAAATCTGAGGTTTCTAAGTAAGAATTCATAATTTACTTCACATTTTCCAGCATTATTCGGCCTGAGTTTTAAACACTCTTCAAACAGGCAACAGGCACTCGAACTTTGTTGGTTTTCTTCGCCTTCCTCTTGAAAGTAAATCAATATGGCTGAAGAATATTTCGTCCTCATTTTCAAACGCAAATCATTGCTAAATGGGTTTATTCAGAACGACTTTTTGGATAAGCAAAGTATTTTTTCTCATCTATTTTTTTTTATTATTTTAGTTTTGTGGTTTGGCTAATGGATGGGCAAGTTGAAAATGAATGATAATTTGTGTTGTGGTTTTTTTAATGCGTCACGTCTAGGATCTGGCGACCATTGGTTAGATACTGCCCATTTCTCACTGGTCATGTCCGAGTATAGTGTAAAATCGCCTGCAAAAATATCTTTCACGTTTATTGACCATGTTGTTTTCTGGGCTGATCTTAGTTCCGAATAGGTCGGTTTACAGTACGCATTGTGAATACATCGCTTTTATTTCAAATAATATACCGACCCGATCGCTGTACGTTACAGTTTCTTTACGGGAGACATTTTACATTATTTTACCTTTTTAAATATTAAATATTTTATAAATTTTAAATATTTTACACGAATAATGAAAAGTGGTGGGTATATTAATTAATCTACCATTTAATAAATTAAATCGTAAAGTTTCAACGAATGAAAATATGTTCGAACCCTTCTTCGTGCTAACCCGGATAGGACATTTATTCCTAACAATTTGGGAGGCGGGTATGATAACGCCGCCCCGGGACCATTTATTGGATAACAAACACCTCTGCAATAGGTCACATCAATTGGTTCTTTACATTTGGTGAGCAGGGGTGCCCGGGTTCATGGGGCTTGTCCAGGTCTTGGCGACCGATGCATCTGCCCACCTGCTGCAGGATCGAGAGAGACTGGTTGAGGAAGGTCTTTAATCCTCCCCAGCCAGAATCTCTCGACCCACCGCCTTGCACCGCAGTTGAAGGGACAGAATCATACGTCCGTCACTCCTGGACACACTGACCCCTAGATTTCTATCCACTCGTACCTATTTCCTTCCCAGAAATTCCTATCCTTCCCTTCCTTAAAAAGACCCTCCACACAGCATCCCCTAAGATGACATAGGCCCAGAGGGAAATTATGTTCATCAGGGCCTCCTGTGTGGAGCTAATGTAAAAAAAATCAATTACATACCATCATTTTGACGATTTGAGTTTTTTAAACGCCGATTTCATGACTGGTGTTCGTGTCGTGTTATGAAATAAGAATAACCGTTTATCAGAACGACAGCGAATAAGACAAGATGTGCCATAAGTTGACCGTTACGAACCATCATTATCATTGCTTAGATGTGTTTATGTACAAGTTATTTCTAATGACCTCATGAAGAAGATTGTCTTCTGTTTTATTTACTGTTTTTATATTGTCGCTTATTCGCTACGTTTTTAATGATGAGAGAAAATAATAAGGTATTTTAATGATAAGGTATATTTAATTAAGAACATACTAGGACATAATACTTCCGCGGACAGTAGACCTCGCTTTCGAGAAATATGTTTTTGATTTTCTCATCGTTTAATAAATCAAAACGTTCCTTAAATTACAAGAGTTGTAAGTAGGTACTTAAATACCTACTTACTTAATTTTAATTCATAATTTTTGTGTAATATTTTTTTACCCCAAGTAAGGAATTATGAAATTTGTTCAAAGAAACAAGATTGATTATCTCATTGATAACTCTTTTTTTAATCTTTCTTCAGGCAGGTAGGTGCCATAATATTTTTAACAATCCAAATAATAAAGTCCAAATAAACACAACTGATTCAATTTTCAAAAAATAACTTTATCGCACCTTTAAAACTGCCACCATTAGGGGCCATTCATTTATTACGTAAGATGATTTAGGGGGGGGGGGGGGGAGTCTCGATAGTTCTTACGTAAGATCACAAAAATGCGCAAAGTTAAAATTATTAGTACCTTTGTACAAATAAACATTACTAAAAATTGTTACTTTGAAAAATAAACATTAAAACAAACCAAACGTGTATTAATTTTTTCCTTTAGAATCTTACGTAATACATATGAAACCAGGGGGGAGGGGGTCGGACTATTCTTATTTTTTCTTATAATAGGGGGAGAGGGGGTCGAAAACTAGCAAAATTCGTCTTACGTAATAAATGAATGGCCCCTAATGTAAACAACAAATAAACGGACAGATGAAATGCAAAACTGTCAAGTTGAAACAGGACATCTCTACGCTCAGTCAAATAAGCTTCAGGTCCCACGACTTTAATAATATTTTAAACCTTTAGAGGTTTTTATTAACTACCTACGTAAAATTTCATTTCATGAAAACTCTATAATGGTTCTATAGAATCTGAAGCTCTCGAAAATTCAGATATAAAAAAGTTAATTATTTTCGTTCTAAATCTATTTACAAAATATACATTCTTAGAAACATTAGGGTTTGTGCATAATTCTAGGCAGATAAAGTAATAACCATCGCCAATCAATTAGTCACCGGTTGATCTTTCTCACCGTTTACGTTTCAACCCCAACTACGTTGACCGACGCTGCGCCCTCCGACGGGACGGCGGCGCCAGGGCGTCCCGACGCCCGGTGACGTCACGCGGCGCCCCCGGCCGCCCGACACCAGACCGGCCACTGAAAGCTGTATGTTCCGAGAACCTGTTGTGACTCATGCTCCGTTAGTATACGATCTGCACGCCACTGCAATAATATAACTGTCGCCATCAATTTTATAATGCAGTATTTTTTAAGCGGTATCCTTATTGCTTTTAATTATTGAAAAATTCCGCAAAACAATAATATGTTTATTTGCCAGGTACCCCTACTACCTACCATTCTCTTCGTTCATTTCTACTATTTTTCAGTACGCATTACTATCACGCTGTTTTCAAACTGGGGTAGGCAGAGAGGCAGGACCGCCATACAACTCGGTCTTGGCACACTCTTTGCCTTATTCACATTAATACATCGTCTGATACATACTTACATATTATTCAGACTCTTGACATGGCCCGTCTCAAGTATCTGATTCACTTGATCGTGCCATGTCTTGCTCGGGCGTCCCCGACTTCTTCTACTATTTACATTTGCGTCATATATTCTTCTTGCACTACTTTCTGAATTCATTCGCTCTACATGCCCAAACCATCTGAGGGTCTCTTACTCATTACGTACGTATTATGTCGTCCTATTTTGAAATTTTTAAACTTTATCTCCTAGTTTATTTTATATTTAAATTTATTGCCGTCTATGGACTCTTTTACTTTGAATTATAAAAGAGAAATAATGTCTTTATGCATTTTATTTTAATATTTAGAACAAATTTGTATTTGCATCATTTGTCTATGCTTTTACTAGAAGCAAAAGTGTCAACTCTTTTCGAAACTGTTGTCGTTTATTCCTCATCATTCCTTTTCTCAAAGCCTTACAGCTAGCCTCAAAAATCAATTAACGTTATTGCAAGTTTATCTTTTATACGTCATCAACTAATATACCAGTAATTCAACACAAGTGTTTTATTCAGTGTGTAACCTCAAAATGACTGTGCCATCAACCCCCCTTGTTTTGAATAATAATAGAAGTCATACAAGGAGCTCGCTTTACAACCGAGTCCAAGCCTCCGGAGACGATCAAGGGACCGCACATTATATTATGCTTATCACTTATTGTATTAACTTATGTTATTATTGGGTAATAAAAGTTTCTGAACTAATGTAATTTAAAAAAAACGTGCTAATTGGGGTACATTTGAGCTTGGATAATTAGAAAACACAATTCGTTAATAAATATAATAATCATAATAATTGGCTAATTTATATAGCGCCGTTTTCGTGGAAAATCACCTCAAGGGCGCTGTACAAATAAACAAATAAAATAATTAATATTACTGGCTGATAACTAAGATTTACAATTACAACTAGTAACTTACATCTAAGACTTATAGCTACTTATATTAGTGGCTTAAAACTAAGATTTACAATCATAACTAGTGACTTACATCTAAGACTTATAGCTAGTGACTTATGACTAAAGTATTACAGTGACTACTGAATAAACTACAAAACTAAATATATTTTATACGATTGTTTGAAATGAAAACCTTTTTAGCACGTTGTGATTTGAAACTTGATGAAACCAATAATAGCGAGGTAAATGTTCCACAAGCCGCCACACTTTTTTGGGCACAGATTTTGGAAATGGCACCACGTTTCAGCCTAATAATATCAAGAAATGACTTGCAACGTTTGGATAGATGGTAAAAGATCCATTAAAATTCTTTTTTTTTTCAATAACTGTTAAAAATTTCACGCATAAAATGTCTCCTTTGCCGCCATTTTTTTGTATGGATTTGACGTTTGCGAAGTTTTGTTTCAATATAAATTCGCGTAAAGTACTTAGTTTACGTAAAGTAAGAACCTAATAACCTATTTTGTGTAATTGTTGAAATAAAAGGTTCTTTCCATAATCTGTGCTTAAAAGTGTGGTGGCTTATGGAACATTTAATAATGGCGATTCTAAAAAGAGACAAACATCTACAGGATTTAGCCTGCGAGAGAATGAGATAGAATCGGTCTCCTCTGTGCAGTGCTTTATAGCCTCCCCACTCTTGTCTACTTTTTAGTGTACTGAAGGTTTCAAATGCACACATTTTTTTGTGTGAACTGCACACATTTTTTTTTTCATAATGTACGCTGGTCAATTTGCTCTTTTGGACACTTCACAGTAATCAACATCATCTTGCTTTCGCCGAGTACCACGAACCATTGAGTTCCGAATATTTGTTATTTTCTCAAGCAACAAATTTTGTTTAATGTATTACTTTACCTTACTTTCTTAACTCTTATTAAAAAGGACTTTGTCATTTTTGTAGCGGTCTTCTCACACAAAACTGACAAAGGCATGGCCACAACTGTTAAAACAAGTCCGCTACAATTTACTCGAATGTCAAACAGTCAACCTATTTCATAATTTAACAACAACCTAACCTTGTCACCGCATGTTTCCTAAAACTCTAATGAGCTTTGTGAATGAAATTAACATTTCATAATAAAATTAATTCGAGTTTAAAAATAAATATCATTTGTCACTATATGTTTCTTTTCTGTCTGGTATTCTTTTCGTGCAACTGATTTTCCCGGTGTTATTAATTACAATGTTTGAGCATGCATATCGCATTTTATGCAAAATATTTCTCTTTTATAATTACGGTTTAAATATCCCCCAGTGAGGCTTTCAGCGGGTAAGGCAAGTTGTTAGCGAACGGTCACTTCTACCTACCCCGATGTGCGTGGCAGATTATTCTACCCTTTAATTATATGTTTTATTATTGTTGCCTGCGTCGGCACTTCCCCGCCCTCCCCCTAGCTACGCGCGAAACCTGCAAACTAAAAAGTGAAATTGATACTTGCCAACGCTAAACCACTAAATGATCCCTTCGTCCAAAGGAAGGTGAAATCGTGCAGGGTTGGTACAAATTCCAAACTAATTAAAAAACTGAATGAATTAATTTAGGCTGATCATATATTTGACATACCAGCTGATCAGAAGTAAGCCTAATAAATACAGATTTTTGATGTAGTCTGAAGAAACAGGGGTTTTTTCATAAAAATAAAATGTGTGCAAAATCACACAAATACAAACTGAATAACGGCAGCTATGCTTTAATTCATGATACAAAAACCAAATCAAATCTTTTTAACTTGAGAACCGTAAGCAGAAAATTAATTAAATTATATTTGAGATTTGAGAGGCGGGTACGGGTACCGCCGCCCCGGGAACCATTTATTGGATAACCAACACCTCTGTCATAGGTCACCCCACGTGGTTCGCTGCGTTTGGTGACTTAGCGGGGGTGCCTGGGTTCATGGGGTGAGGTTTGTCCGGGTCTTGGCGGCGGATGTGTTTCCGCCCACCAGCTGCGTGGCAGGCCGGATCGGGAGAGACTGGTTGAGGGAAACCTTGTGTCCTCTCAAGCATAACTATTTTGGAACATCGCCTTGTACCGCAATGGGAAGGATGGATTCACACGTCCGTCATTCCTGGTCTCACTGACCCCAAGATTCTTATCCCTCATACCTTTTCCTTCCCGGAACTTCCTCTCCTTCCTTTCCTTTAAAAGACGCTCCACACAACATCGCCAAAGATGACGTAGGCCCTGAAGGAAAATATTTTCCTCAGGGCCTGCTGTGTGGGGATATTGCAGAAAAAAAAGATTCGGAAAGACCTCGTAGACCATCGTTAGTTTAAAATTGCAGACGTATTTATTTATTTATAACTATATTTTTTTGTTATATTTATTCTAAACATTTATACGCGTATATGCAGTAATTATGTTGATTAAACATTCGGTCGATTTCAGCGTTGATGTTATAAAAAGTGGTGTGGTTTCGTGAGTTGGATGGTCGGTGGTATTATTCAACTGGTTCTAGAAAAACTGGATCCGTGACCTTCGGGTTGTCGCGAGCCAACCTGCCTCTGCCGCTGCCTCTACAACACCACTTGAATAATAAACATTATACCTTTACATATTATTATGGTAATGCTTTAACAAATTACATCTTGACCAGATCTCACTGACTCAAAATGACGTGACATCAGAAGTTGCACAGTATTTCGGATAACGAAGTCAATTTTCATAGTGAGCCTACTTAGCCGTACTTGCCTGAAGTTATTTAACTACGTTAAGGGGTACGTATGCGCGGCCCATTTCTGCACATTTCATACAAATCTTAGATTTGGATTTGAGATCAAAATACCCAACCAAACTGAAAAATTATTTTTATAATCAAAAGGTATATCAAATATCTAGTTACGATGTGAGCTACTTTATTTATTTTTGCGTTAAATTAAAAGATATAGGCCATTAAAAATTTGAATGTTTCGGGATTTTAGAGGCGATTTGGGCAATTATTTGTGAGTAAATGAAAAAAAAATAAATTATTTTACTATATTTATCATATAAATACTATGAAATATAAAACAAAAAATAAAAATTTATAAAAAAAATTATTTTGATGGGTGTAAATTAAAAATACAAATTACCTATTTACGGCGGAATAAAAAATTGTCGTTTATATATTAAAATTACTACCCGAAAAATGCATTTTTAAGAATTTTTATTTTTTACTTTACTTTTCATTGTATATTTAAAATAAATATAGTAAAATTATTTTTTTTTAAGTTTTTCTTTTACTCACAAATAATTGCCTAAGTTGCGTCCAAAATAATGAAACACAAAAATCTTTAATGGCCTATATCTGATAATTTAAAGCCAAAATAAATAAAGTAGCTCACATCCTAACTAGATATTTGATATACCTTTTGATTACAAAAATAATTTTTCAGTTTGGTTGGGTGTTTTGATCTCAAATCCAAATCTAAGATTTGTATGAAACGGCCAGAAATAGGCCGCGCATGCGTTCCTCTTAAGTAACTTGGAGTAAATAGACCGACCGGGCATAGTATCTACACAACTGCTAACCCTGTACAAATTACAAGTGCGCCCCACGGTTGAATTTGGCAGCCACATCCCGGGGCTCCAAAATACCTGAAAAATACCCTCGATTCTTTGTAGAAACTGGCGGTCCGTTTGATGGATTGCAATCATTAGAGCACAGGGGTCGGGTGGTAATTCTATCCTTGTTCTACCGGTATTTCAATGGAAGATGCTCCGAGGAACTAGCGTCATTGATCCCTTCGGCACCGGTGTATAGTCGGGAAACACGCCAAACCCGTGCCCAACATGTGTACACGGTTGACATTTGTCACATGAGAACGTGTCGCTTCTTCAACTCGTTTTTGTGTTCAACAGCTCGGCTGTGGAACGATTTGCCGGCCTCTGTGTTTCCTCCCTACAACATGGGTCGCTTAAAGACCAATGTTCTTTTCTTCCTCCTCAAAAAGACCCTCCACACAGCATCTCAGGTGACGTAGGCCCCGAGGGAAATTATTTTCCTCAGGGCCTCCTGGGTGGAGTTAATCTAAAAAAAACTTCCCAACCTTCCTCTTTCTCATTCACGTTTTTCTTCCTCCTCAACTAGACTAAATTGTCTGTACCATGTCGGATAAGCTGCTTGTCCCGTAGAGGTAGGTAAATAAAAATAGGTTTCGCAAAATACACATTTCAATATGATAACTATCTTTCTTGGTTAGCTTAAAAAACATTTAACTAAGAACATAATAGAATTTTTATTGAATACTTTGGTTTGGATACTCTAATATACATTAGTTCCGACAGTAACTACACGACAAAATACACTATTCTAATGTAGCATTCGTAAGCGGAACTACATTGCCCACTCTCCGATACAACGATTTCACACTATGGGAAATCAGTACTTAGGTGATATTGACATATTTAACATAAACTTGGCAAAATTTGTTGATCTTGTAAAAAACTATTCCTAAACCTATCTGTTTTTCTGAAAACCTATGAAATCGCTGTATTTTTGTATTTTTATGACTTGTGTGCTTTTTTATCAAATATTATTTTTATTATTTCTGTATATGTTAAATAATCTGTCATGAATTATTTGTATTAATAAAATGTAAAAGCCCATTGGGCGTTAAATAAATAAATAAATAAATTACAATGTGTCTTTACTTCATTCAAATATTTATGTACGTATCCTCTACTATTTTGTGGTACTCCTATTTTTCTCTTTTCGTGTTATGTATTTTGTATAATTGGAAAAGAGTCCGTTTATGTTAATAAATGTGCTTTTATTTTGACAATTCACAAATAATGTAGAGATACAAGCGCTTTACGATGGCTAGTCGGCGGGACTCTCGTGGGTCGTGGGATATAGTAATTAAAATGATGACATGCACTTGCTCAAAGCTCCATACCGAACTGTTATTTTCACGTTTTTACATTTACGATAAAACCTGATTTTACTGCTGCAGTGACCCTCCTCTACAGCCTATTATTTCAGAAAACATATTTAAACAAATTATATCGCCCATAAAAATGTTTAATGTATCTAAGTGGAAATTCTTTAATTCATAATTCATGCATTCCAATTAATTAATCGGTTTCGGTTAAAGAATTCTCATTTTCGCTTTGGCTTAGTTGGGC
The DNA here is from genome assembly GCA_929108145.2 of Limnephilus rhombicus. Taxonomy (NCBI): domain Eukaryota; kingdom Metazoa; phylum Arthropoda; class Insecta; order Trichoptera; family Limnephilidae; genus Limnephilus; species Limnephilus rhombicus. The sequence goes on from OV815283.1 coordinate 31,320,031, forward strand.
CATTAGCAAATAAAGTTGCTGTATGATTTTGTTGCGTATGTGTACTGAATATTTGTATCGCGTCAAATGGGACCAGTGAAACTTATTTCAGTAATGGTCAAATCTTTCCGAAACCATATTAATGTTCAGATCGCGTTTCTGTCATCCATTTCCACGTAAAACAATCTAGTCGAACTGTTCCTAATGTTGTTGGAATTTGGACTATTGTTCAAATGCTCGGACGACCATTAACCAAAGAGAATAATAATAATTTACGATGGTAATCATTATTCTACGTAGAGATTCCTATCAGATATAAAACTAGTAGGCAGCACTTAAACAATCAGATACCTGTATTATCATTTTCCATTAATATTTGAATTCTAATGCTTTCAATAAATCGCTTTTAATGGCCACATAATGTAATTAAATAAATTATTAAACATCGGTTTCTAATAAATGAATAAATAATGTTTGGAAAATTACACTTCTACCTACAGTTTTTTGAGGGGTTTGAAAATGGGTTATCAGTGTTATCACAAACATCACATTTTGTAATATCGATTAGCGATGAGCGTAAACGAAATACGTGTTACATTCATTTCGAAATAATTCATTCAAAATTATTGTGAGATTATACTCGCATTTAGTATTTCAGTAATTTTTAATAACGGTACCAGTTATTTTCTACGAGAGAGCAACTTGACGAACGTAAATATCTCTCAAAGCAAGCTTAACCCATTCATGACGAAGGTGCCATATGGACCTCGAAAAAGTGTTGGACCTCAATTAGTCACATCATGCCGATATATTAAAATGGCGATGCGAAATTCAGTTTTATGTAGTCTACAAGCATGTACGAACACGTTTGTCTTAGAGGCGCTCAGTTCGTTTGCATGTGCCGGCGTGGACAGACGTGTATAAACGGAGTTTGAAAAAAAGTGCAAATTTTTCAAAATGTCAAAACGAGTGAAGTAAGTAATCCATTAAACTTATGTGTAGATTTGATTTTTTTTTCCAAAACCGTTTATGATCCGTAAAGAATGAAATTTACTAACTATTTATAGACATATTGTTACAAAAATAATCCTTATTGTATCAAAGAGAGTACTTTGAATTGAAAGTTTTGATTTTTGGCTCCATATGGACCTTTCGGCAGATCTCACTATACATAAATTGTAATTTTTCGCAGATTTCATTGTTTTTTCGTGTTTTTTAGGGGTCTGACTGTTGAAGAAGTGATGTTACTGCTTGAAGAACAATCGGATACGAATTTGGAGGATGATGAGGTAGTGGATGTGTATGTGGAGCCGCCAAATGAGAGTGATTTGTCCGGAGCAGATTCAGCTGATGAAGATGACGGTGGAATAATTGCCAATATTTCTCGAGCGCAATTGTTTTCTAATTGCCAAATCGTAAATCGCCGTCGACACAAAAAGGGACAAGATACGCCCGATTATGATTCAGATCAAGAGAACCCTAATCTAGAGCATTTCGGAGACGAGCGTTTGGATTCAACTTTCAGTGACTTCGACATAAATTTATTCGACGCTTCAGCATCACACGGTCAAGCGTCTGCAAGCACTTCTTTCGAGCCTCCTTTGAAACGATGCCGTGTTAGTACTGGAGACGGAGTGAATGATCCCGCTGAACCACCTTATCGCATTCCAAAACGTATGCCTGGTCCGAAAACTATGTTTCAATGGAAGTCTAACGATGTGACGCCAATTGTTTCTAGCATATTTCCCGAAGGAAATTATACCGACGTAGCTGCTTTATCACCGGTGGAATTATTTGAACTAAATTTTGACAACGAAATGTACGAATTCATCGTTACAGAATCCAACAAATATCAGACCAAGCAAGACCCTGAAAATAGTCATAAAGTATCACCTTTAACTGTCGGGGATATCAAAGCGTACATGGGTATACTTATAACATCGGGATTATGCCCGATTCCATCAACTCGATTGTACTGGAGCAGCTCTCGCCCTTTCTACAATAAGCAGATTGCGTCCACCATGTCTCGTGATAGATTTGAACAGATACACAAAATGATACACTTTGCTTCACCAAATCAGTTCAATAGTGCAGACCGGATGTGGAAGTTACGTCCATTTACAGATAGGCTTATTGAACGGTTTATGCGAAACTTCCACCCAGAAGAAAATTTAAGTTATGATGAATCGATGATACCATACTATGGCCGCCATGGATGTAAGCAATACATAAAAGGCAAACCCATTCGATTCGGATATAAAGTGTGGAGCCTAAATACAACCTCCGGTTACTTGATCAATTTTGAGATCTACCAAGGCAGCAATCCCCGGATTCCAAAGGAGTATGGTGTTGTAGGCTTGAATGCTTCACCACTACTTATGTTGGTCGATCAATTGCCAGTGGAAAAGCGCGAATTGCCATATCACTTCTACTTTGATAATCTTTTTACGGGTATGCCATTGCTGTACTATTTGCATTTTTATGGATACAATGGCACAGGTACAATTCGAGACAATCGGATTCCCAGTTCATCTCCTATCCCCAAGAAGAAGGCAACAATGTCAAAATACAACAAAGGTGTGCTTTCTCGAGGACATACTGAAAGTGCGCAGACATCATTTGGCAAGACCCCCATCTACGTTACTCAATGGGTTGATAACGCTGTTTGTTCTGTAGCTTCAACAAAATACGGAAAGAATCCATTGGATCTAGCAAGCCGTTACTCACGGAAGGAGCAAAAAAAGATCAGTATACAGAGGCCATATGCAATTCATCAATATAACACGAATATGGGTGGAACTGACAGAATGGACCAAAACGTTGCATGTTATCGCATTACTGTTCGCCAACAGAAATGGTGGTGGTCCATTTTTACCTGGGCCATTGATGTAACCATTCAGAATTGCTGGCTTCTGAAGCGCAAAGCCACGGGCAATTTTAAATTGGGGCAGTTAGAATTCCGTGAAGAAATATCAAAGCATTACTGTGAGAAGTATTCTATCAAGAAATACTTCAAGGCACCCGACAAACTCACCAAAATAGGTCAAACGGCAATGCAGTATGATACCTCCGTCCCCCATTATCCTGGGCCAATACCGATAACTGAGACTAATAAGGGAGGAAAACTGTCTTGTGCATCTTGTAAAAGCAAGCAGCGCATCCGTTGCATCACATGTAAGGTCGGACTATGCGTGAAATGCTTCGAGGGCTATCACACTAAATAATGTTGTTGAAAATTACACTTTTGGAACAATAAAGATGAAAAAATGAAATTTCTGACTAGTTATTTGCCGAAAGATCCATATGGACCTCATCCTTCTCGAGGCTCCTGGGGGATGAGGAGACGATTTTTTCAAATTCCGAAAAAAACGTTCTTATTCTACTTTCAAAACCAACCACTCTGTGAATTTTCTGCGCGAAATTCGAAAAAAAAATAGTTCGTCATGAATGGGTTAATGAGCAACCGAAATTCCAGGACATTCTTTCGTTTTCGATACAAGTTGTGTTTAATGAAAAGGTCAGCGTCTTTTTTTATCCCTTGATTATAATTATCATCCAATTAGGTGCATTTTACCATTTAAATGACTGATTGAATGATGTTTTAAATTTTTCGCTCAGATACGAGATACGATATTCTATTAGTTGTCGAGGAATTCAGCTGAAATTCCCACAATGATAAAAGTTACGTCGACGGTTTTTAGATTCAGCTTTCAAAATTTAGGTACTTCGAAACCTAATTCTATTTTTTCGTTAACCGATACCGATCCTTTATTTTGTTGTACAGTTATCACTGCTTTATAATATATGAATAGTGGTGGTCCACCTCGGATATCCGATTCACTTGGCCGCACCACAATCCACAATCTGGCTATGTCCCTGACTAACTTGAACCTACCGAAACATTTCGTAATGGAAGGTACATACTTATATGCTTGCTTGGTCCGACTCTGTAAAGTTTGTGTCCGTGTTGTAATGCCTAACCTTGGACAACAAATACCATGAGAATCTTCGTTGTTACCTTTCATTTTCACGGAAGGCTTAAATATTATTCTAATATTTTGTATCCCAACGATTTGCCAAATTTATCGTGCAACAAATTACCCGTCGGAAATGAAGAATTCTATTTTTAAAGCGCACATTTTTGGTTTTTACGAAATGATGCTTTCGTAAAAATATAATATGCGCGAGGGGAAATTTTATGAATGCTTCGGCTGCATATTTTGGCATGCGTTCATTTTGCTGTCATCGTTAAAAAGTTGTTAGATTCCTGCGTCCGTCCATGCGCCATGAAATCCACTCAGTTGGTTAGTTTGAAAGTTAGATTTAGAGCTGCCAAAGAAAAGTGTTAAAAAAATTAATAATATCTTATTTTATCTTTATACAATGTGACTGAACACATTTTAAAGTTTGAATAAAACAACGGTACTTGGGCCATCTTTGGTGGAACTCATCGATATATGAAGTAGGTACGAATGGTTCGCCGATGTTGGAACTGCGTAATACGAGCAAGTCATAAGCCAGCTAATTAGAGACAATATGGGGTGACTTATCATAATTTGTATGTGAAAGTTTGTATCACTTGTTGTGTGTAAAGCCAGTTATGCACAACCTGCGGGCATTTTCGTACGGCGCTCTTGACCAAATAAAATGAGTAAAAACCAACACCGACAATTTAATGGTTTGAACTTGGGAAAATAATAAATTTCTTTGTGCGTCCTATAATTTATATGTTTAATGGGTTTCGACTTATGTAGTACACGATCAAATTGTTTCTGAAAATATAGAAGTTTTTTTTTATTTATTTTATTTAAGTTTTTATTCCAGCAGGGCTGGGAGGGTAGTGCAATCCCAGTCTGCCATGTTACATAAACTATAGTAGGTACATTTTCGTTATTTGTTTTTGGGGTGTTATGCCGTGTTGCGCTACCTCCTTCTTTAGCCAACGTTTCGGACATCGTTGCAGTGTCCATCATCAGGGCAGATCCGGCAGATCCGGTAGATCTGCCGGATCTGCCCTGATGATGGACACTGCAACGATGTCCGAAACGTTGGCTAAAGAAGGAGGTAGCGCAACACGGCATAACACCCCAAAAACAAATAACGAAAATGCTTTTGGCCGTGAAAATCTTAAAACTTATCTATAGTAGGTACAATATATTTTACAGAGCAAATAAGAATCTAAAGAAGTACCTAACTAAAGATAGTTTTAACATTCGGATTTTCAGTGATGGTAAAATATGAAAGGGTATGCGACAAACTTATCCGTGTTCAATATTTTGATTCAGACGCCCAAAATTGCAATTTAAAATTCAGGTAAATTGAAATCCATGGTATTAATTTGAGATTCTGATTGGCGCTTTTTTGTGTATTTTACAATAAATTTCTTTCTTAAATAGTTACCGTTTTACAAATACGAACAGGTTAGCCTACCAAACTTTAATTGAAATCCGTGAATTATAAGTAATTATATATATATTTTTTTAATAAATGAAGTTTGGCATCTAAATATATATGAAATGCATATTTTAGTTACAGTGCCAGTTAAAATTTTGGTTTATAATCGGTATATTTATATGTATCTATTGGCTCCAGTCAGTTTTACGGTCTTCTAAATTTTTTAATCGAACTAGCGTCGCCACCGACTGAAAAGTTAAGTTTCAGGGTTTAGTACCTTGTAATTGAAAATGTCTTAGCGACTAGTCATTTTACCAGTAAGCAAAAGTTGCTTTGTCCGAGAAACTGGTCTGAGTTTAATTAGTCACCAAATTATGCATGGACGAACGAACGAAAAACATAAAAGAGATCAAATTATTTCATATATCAGCCGTCTCTTGCGAGATGTGCTGCTGCGACTTCAACTTCATGTTGTTGATCAGAGATTCAAAATAAAGTCCGGCATCTCCGGCATAGGAAGTTGAGGAAGCTCCCTGCCCCCTTCTCCCGGGCGCAGATCAAAGCACGGAGTGAAGATGAATGGAGACGAATCGGTGATGGAATCTGTCATCATCGGAGGAATGATCTGCACCGTTTGAGGACTGAACGGCACAACTGCGAGTTGTGCTGCTGCTCAAGATATTTCTTCCGCTCACTTTCCAAACTCGCAAGCTTCAACCTCAGATCCTTGGTCTCCCGCGTGCTCGCTTCCAACTGGTTAAGCAACTGAATGATGAACTTCCGCAGTTGCTGATGCACAATCTGCAGTTCCTCAGATCAATGCACGGAGACGAATCGGGGATTGAATCCGACATCATCGGAGGAATGATCTGCACCGTTTGAGGGCTCGGCTGCGAGTTGTGCTGCTGCTCAAGATATTTGTTGCCCTCGCTTTCCAAACTCGCAAGCTTCAACTTCAGATCCTTCGTCTCCCGCGTGCTCGCTTCCAGCTGGTTTAGTAACTGATTGATGAACTTCCGCACATGCTGATACACAATCTGCAGTTCCTCAATAACGATGTTATTGTTTTTGGGCTCCATCAGACCAGACATGAGCAACGTATCGCCGATCATGCACTTCACCATTTCAATATCTATGGACTCATTATTCCCTAATGAGTCCAAATCATTCTTTGCAGAACGCTTGTACAGTAACTCAGCGATGGAGTCGGCTTCGTCCATGGTCTTATTTATTGAAGTGTGCAGACTATCAGATTTAACGTATTTGAAGTCAGCCTGCTTGTTTCCACTTCCACTTCTATTCTCAATGTTCTTCTCCAGGAATTGCTCCTTCTTAAACAGGGTTTCTTTTGTTTCCTATGGCACTGAAGGTTGATAGATTCAACAGCCTTGACTGAAGTGGTTAGACTCAAAGCTTCTTTGAGAAATTCTGCAGCTCTCTTGTGGTGCTGGATAACTTCATCCTATTTTCTCTATCTCATACCACCTTCAGCTCTCCTTTGTTGTTGATGTGCTCATCACAGTGATAAATCAGTGATGAAATTTCCGGTAGCTCGTTATCCCACCACAGCAACAGTCGTAAGGACCAGGAATTAATAATTGAAAGCTAGTTGACAGAAGTACGCCCAGTTGCGAGTGCTATAATGGTGCGTGTTTATTAAACAGCGACCACACAAGAAACCACTCTGAGCGTACTCCGTACATGGAAGTAAGTGCTTAGCATCCTGACCAGGAAGACGGTTCTTCAAATTTTACCACCACTGTATTTGAACACCACATGAATCTTCACAACTTTTTTCTGTCTGTTCTGGTACGTACAATTAAAAAAATATACCTATTATGTTTGCAAATCGCTAACATCAAATTTTATTTCTACATTCCACAAAGGCCAAGGAGGACCTTTTATTTCTTACCTCTGACGTCTTTCTAAGCCACGATCACCTTGAACATATCAAATATATTTAATTATTAACATGACTTACTTAATCTTGTTTTGAGATTTTCACAATACGAATCTTTTCATCACATATTTAATTCCAATCTTAACTCTTTAAACACGTCTCCGGATAATAGTGTTACTAGTGGGAAACTGCTGAATCTATAATACACAGAGAACCTAACTAAGCGCATTTTTATCATTGCGATCTGAGCATTTCGATATATTTAAAAAAAAAAAACTTTTTTTGGGTTAAAAACGTCAGAAATCGGGTCTACAAACAGTCGATATAATCCTGTAACAACCAATTTTATTCAAGTTTAAAAATTCCAATTTGGAACTCGATTTAGGTACTCGAAAACGTAAGCTCAAATCATAAATAAAACTTGAACTACAAAATCGACTCCAAATAATGTGATGTAGATTCACCAGATTCCCGTTTTATCACTAGTTTGCGGACACAATGTTAAATACATATGTTATAAATACTTGTTTATTCTTCATCAACGTTATTAATAGTAATATAATAATATTATATGGAGCTTCCCTATTTCCGTGGTTAATCTGCAATAAAAATACAAGTTGCTATTTATTTTACGTCGCTGCTGAAGATTTCCAGCATGATTTATTTGCCTGTCAGATTTTATGTGCAAAGTTAAAACCATATTACATGGGCCAATACTCAAAATCACAAGCTTACATTTTTACGAGAACTTATTTAACACCTTAATTTTTCCTGTACAAGTTTCTTAGGAACTTCTAACCCATGTAATGTGGACTTGGTAATGGTTCACACGGGTCATGACTCGCGAAAGACCGGTTCGTTCGGTCAAATAAAATCCGAACATCTCTAACATCACTTGCCGAGAGATAGTTGTTGTTGAGGATGATCTTGATCCTAATATAAATTCAGCACAAGTAACCAATTATTCTTATTGACCATTGCCCAATTTTCTCGGTAGTTTTTTTTTCATTTGAAGATGCAATAGATGATATCACTAATATTTATTTAAAGAAAGAAAAAAAAATGGTATAATCAACGACGGTCGATGGGTATAATCAATGACTAAATAAAATACATAAGAGACTATAATAGTTTGATTTGGCCTTACAATTTCTTGTTTTTCCACGAATGAAACAATATTTCTCTATGATCGCTGACTGTGGACGTAAATGACGCTCTTATCGAAATCTATTTTAAAATTAAACCTCTATTGTTCGAACTCTTCCCGTATGTAGATTTTTTTGCAAATTTGATGATTGATTTGAAATTGGGTAAACTACACCTCTGCCATAGATCACCCCAACCCAAGTGGTTCGCTACTTTGGTGAATTAGCAAGGGTGCCCGGGGTCATGGGGTGGGGTGGTCCGGGTCTTGGCGGCGGATGGGTTTGCACACCTGCGTGGCAGGCCGGATCAATAGAGACTGATTGAGGGAGACCTTTTGACCTCTCCAGCAGGACTCTCGGAACATCATATTGCACTGCAGTGGAATACTAATATAATAGTCTGTCACTCTTAGACACGCTGACCCCCAGATTCCTACCCACTCTTTACAACTTTTTAGAACTTCCTCTTCCCAAAAAAAAACCCTCCACAGGTCCCTAAAGATGACGTTGGCCCCGAGGGGAATTATTTTCCTCAGGGGTGTGGACCTAATTTAAAAAACAAATCGTTTTATTGTTCTGAATGTAACCAAAACCCCCTAGATCACAACGGCGGGACACTCATGCAAATCAAATTTAATCTTAATTATTAAAATCTTTTAATTAATTTTTAAAAATGTTAAAATATTTTTGGAGGTTCTCGTACAAGTTATGAAGTTTATTTAGGAAGTTCTGATGCAACCGTCAATTATTTTTATTTTATCGAAATGACATAAGGGAACGTACCCATACTACGTGACACTTTAGGGGGGGGGGGTCTTCAAAATGTCACGCTTGGTACAAATGAGCGGCGGCGGGCTTAGGATTTTTGGGGGGGGGGGGGTTAAAAATTGCAAAAAGTTGGTCACGTAGTATGGGTACGTTCCCTAATGTGGATAGACTTTCGCACATATATCAAAACTATCTTTTAGTTATCTGTGACTTTTTTGTTATTATTGTCTGATCATTTCAATACTCGACTAGTCGGCAAATGCAGTTCTATTTTTTAATGAGATTGACTTGTTCATTTTCTATCTTCGCTCTATCTCAACCATAGAATAAAGGTATGGTCATCAGATCACAACCATTTGGACTAACAGTTTGAATATTGGACGCTCTTTATCCAATTGATGTATTGTGATGTTGGAGATTGATTGTTGAAAAGTCATGTTAAAACACGTCATCCTCGAGTTGGTGGTTGTAATGTTTATTTTGAAGCATTGATAATGATTTCAAATCATCACAGGTTTAAATAAACGTTAGTTATGTCGGGTGAATTCCTACATATTTCATTAACATTGTGAAGTTTTTATTATTTCATTACATAATATCTCCAGTTAATACCAGTTATTTGCAACAAAAAACGAGGTATCTTGAAAGACATAACAATATATACACATAAAACAATGTAAAGATAATGTGTTATTATTGCAAAATAACGACTTGCCATTTAGCTTGATTTTATTAATTAACAATTGAATCATAATTAACTGTACTTATTTTTACAATTGATCAAACAAAAATTGTTTTATTATTCTATCTAAAATAATTTTTAATTCACAAAGGGTCTTTCCGGAACAAGGTTCATTTACGATGATTTATTATTGTCATTAGATGATGCACACGTCATGAATGCATTACGAACAAAATTAATATAAATATCGTCCTAATCTATCGTGACCGCATTTCCGACATTCCACAAATGAGAGGAATTGGTATTATCTGTAAGGCACTGTAACTGTAGCATTCTTGCGGCTTGGTGGGTATTTTAACATGTAAATGTTATACAAACGAGCGATATGTGTGGGAGTGGGTGTACTCGTATTATGTAAAGCCGAGTCGGTGTTTGTTTACCCCAGTGCCTCATATTCTGACCGGCAGACTTGAGTATTTTCCTTGAGGCATTACTTAGCCAATAATGTTTTAACGTGTACAGAATACAGACCACATATCGGATCGGGACTGTTCATTTTGTCAATGTTTGGAGATCAGAGATCAGTTTCACGAGTCACTGTTTGACTTTGGTTAAGTCGTGAACGGGAATATAATATTAGGTGTTTGATATTTGTGCGAAATCTTTATTCAAGGGTAAAACTGTAATATTTTGAGATGAAAGCATTATTACTGTAATAGCCTGTATTCATTTTTTCGCCAAATTAAAAACGTCTGTTAATTTTGGAACCATAAGAGCCTATGAATGCAGAATCTCTTTGTAAAGCACCAAAATTCTTGAAAGGTTGGCATAAAATTTGCACTGCTTTTTCTTCTTTCTGAAATTTCTAATCTAAACCTTTATCAGCTCATATATTTTCGTCAGGAAAGTATACAATATCAATTATCTATACAAATATAAAACAAGATGCCATATTTCAGCTTGTACCTTTTTTCTCAATTGTTGGAAAAGGAAAATGTTTTTTAGAGAAACTCTTACAAATGACTGGTATTATAACTAATCGTAAAGTTCGTTTTCCTTAATGTCTAACGGGTGCTTAAAGTGGAAATCTAATTTTAAAAATTGCTTGTTTACAAAAGTTAAAATCACTGTATTTTTATTTCAATCGTAATAATATAAATTTTATTTTATGCCTATATACGTATTGACCGAGCTGATTAAAGACGGATTGGATTTTAAAGTAATCATTATTTTACGCAACTACCGAATTATTTTAAACTATGCAAATTTTGTGCCATAAATTATTTTTAAGTAGGAAAGCGAACGTTGAAATACTCGAAACACCTGTTCAAGCACGGATTTTCTTTTTGTTCTGACGACTAGTGTAGAAAATGCCGCTGGAAACGTCGCTTTTACAAACTTTAAGATAAAATACAAGTTCCGTAGGATGCCAAAACTTTCTCAACTTTTCAATAAACTGCCGCGAATAAGGCTCTCTATCCCTGACTATTTGTTGCATTCTTTACTTGAATTCACTTTCTTTTGCTTGCAGCAGAGTTTCCCAAACCTACTTGTAAAGCTACGTGTCTATGATTCTTCGACTGCATCACCCCAAATAACCTGTATAGTTATGAAAACTGTTGGTACTGAAAATAATTGTCAGCGGATATTTCTAACATTTAACACCTTTGCCGCCCCTTGTACGAGTATATATTTTGGTGACCAGACAACTCAACAATGTGCAACTTCATCACTCCTCTGAAAAGTCATTTAAAGTGATGAAAATAAAAATAAGTTAAAATTTAGTTAAATGGTATACATTAGGTTAGGTCATATGCTATTTTTATAACTTTTAGTGACTTTCAAAGGAGTGTTGAAATGCCATTTTGTTGAGTTATCGGTGTACGTCGTGGTTGGAATCGTATATTGTATCTCCTCGTTGCCTATGTGCCAACAATGCCCCCCTAGTTCTCCAGCTTATTCCGCTAACTTAGAGAATCACTGGCCTACAGTAATAACATAATTGAGATTCTCGTGTTATGTAGTGCCGACTGTCGATTAATTGACGGATTGCATTCCCCCTGTCTTGGCGGTGTGGTCTGGCGTCCGGCCTGGCTTGGAACTCGACAAGCGACGCTCGACGGGCTTCAGGTGTGCGCTGCCGGGCCTTATAGGGAGCTCCTAGGCCGCGGCCCGCTCCCGATAGCCGATACCGATCTTTAAATAATAATCGACCGACTTATAAAGTTTTCAGTTTCTCACTTGGTCAGCAGGTTATGTGGCCTTCACCTGTGCACGAGCCGTTCAATGACAATCCAATTCTGACCTTAGCGACTTTCCTGCTGTTACACTTGCATTTTCGCGACTTGGATGCGTTCGATTTTCGCTGATTCATTCCGTAACAATGACTTGTTGATTTTTCACGGCTCCTCCGCTGTGACGTCCATACATCCAGCATGATTTGTTTTATTCGCGGGTTGAAGCTTTCGAGTATTAAAATCGGTGTAAAAAATAAGCGAATAATGTTTTATATCATTTAAGAAGAAGATAACAATAATAATCTAAACAAGAAAGAGAACAAGACACAGAAAAAAGACAATGGTCGCAACTGGGACTCGATCCCAGACCTCCCGTCTAACCGGGACGTGCGTGTTAACCAATTTCGCTATTGCCACCTTCTGTCAAACCGTCATAATTGTCAAGCTCATATTTCCAATTTTAGAATTAACAATATTGTTTTCAAACTAAATATTTTTCCATATTATGGGCAACAACCCCTTTTTATTGGAAACAAGAACTAAGAACTGGTTTGTACCCATATAAATATATCCGAATTTATTCGTATGGAACTATTGACTTTTTATAAAAGTCTAAATGAATATTCAATTTTTTTTAAGAAAACTCTCTTTTATAACTTTTGAAGGTTATTCCCATCAATGTAATATATCACTGAAGAAGAAACTAAACAAACGTATGATAATAATAATTATAATAATTCTGACGGTTTGACAGAAGGTGGCAATTGGCAATAGCGAAATTAGTTAACGCGCATGTCCCGGTTAGACGAGAGGTCTGGGTTCTAGTCCAGTTGCGACCTGCGTCTTTTTTTCTGTGTCTTGTTCTCTTTCACATGTTCGTTTAGATTATTATTGTTATCTTCTGCTTCAATGATATATTACATTGATGGGAATAACCTTCAAAAGTAATTAAAGAGAGTTTTTCTTATAAAAAATTGAATATTGTTTTAATAATACACTTACCACTTCTTATTACGTCTTATTACTGTTCAGGACTGTCCCAATAAATAGTTGAGCATTTAAATCGTTAAATACTTTGGTATGTTTTCGGTGGGACTCTTTTCGTGTGGTGTGGGGCTTGGTTGATGTAATTTGTTGGTAATGCGAATCAAGTCCTAACCTAACCTCGCTCCATTGACTTGACTACTCCGTGGCTGATGAATAATTCTATTCGCGTGTCACCCACACGACACATTGCAACACTCTGCTATTATATGTACAGGCATTCCCGTCTCCCCGTCTCCCCGACTTGTTACTCATTCCGTAAGCGATCTTTTTAGCGAGCGCTCCAAATTCCCGAGCTGCCATATTACTTCTTTATTTGATAAGCAAACATCGTTTGCACTACTTGAATTTGCGGTGTAACTTGGATGTTTGCGCTATATTCGTAAGACACGATGACCAAACACGTCCACGTAACCGTACAAGTATGGAGAAAAATTATGCACCCAGCGCCAGATGTTCTGACGTTCAGCGTTGGTTATTTGTCTACTAAATACAGTTTGAACAGATTTTTACCTCTACGTCAATATTTATCATAGTTGTTGACATAACATATGTACGTGGCTAATTTCCATAGAAGTGTACGCACGGTTGACATACTGATATATATTTTTCTAAAATACATAATTTCAAATAGGTTTGTTTATTTCATTTTCTCAGTTTCCTGAGGATGTGACATGGCATCATGTTATAGGTACCTATAGGCACTGTTCTGTTTTCCATTTGTACGATCTTTGTCAAACCTCGCAATGGATGTGACTTTTGAATTCTGTTTATTTTTGTAGATACATTAGTTTCGAACAGAGCTCAACTGTGTTCTGGAATAGTTATAGATGTTTTATGTATTTTAACAAGGAGAGAAGTATAATTTCGGAGGTCGATGGAAACATCTTAGCAGTTTACAGGGTGGAGTCCATCGGGCTGCTAACATTACAATACTGCTTTTGAAGATCTCGCTTTGGAAGGTTATTCCTCATCCGCCCATTTCTCCTGATCTCGGTCCCACCACAAATTCATAGTTTTCGCTTGCGCTCTTTAAAAATAATTGTACAAATTATTCACTTGAAAATTGCCCGCACGTTGGAAGTCAATCGACAATGCAGGAAAATATGTACCTAATTGATTAGTTAATGTATTTTGTCTATTTGCATCAACCCATTAGATATTTCTTTTGTGTTGTTTAATTATGATAATTTTATTCATAGTCCGTGGAAGTGGCCGATCAAGCAAGCTCTACGTATCAAAGTGATCACTTGCACGCATGCAAACAATAATTTAATGTTTTATTTTTATATCTGATTGGTAATCATAATAAACACGACGCTTTTCAATTCGTTCGATGCTAACCGCGGCAATTATCCTGTTGGCCCGCTGCCAGCTGCCAGCCATGGACCGCCTAACCGTATCGGTTGTTGAGGAGGAGTAAACCGATACTCGCTTCACTCTTTGTATCGAACGGTACTCACCACCCGCTGCTTGCTGCCTGCTACCCGCCCACCGTCAGATTCCAGGGACTTACTGTGAACGACGACTTGTCGTCACCCAGGATGAGCTGACAAACTGATTTCCAATGAATGTAATCAGAACGATATCGTATAAATAAACCACACCAGAATGTGCTTGTATTTTACCAATACCACTTGTATGAAGGGTCCGGACACTGACGGTCAAGATGGCAGTCCGTTGTATTCCAAGGGACTTAATGTGAATGACTCTCAGGATGAGTCGTTAAATTGAAAACGATGGTTATAATCTTAACGGTTTTGTTTATATTGGAAGCATGCCTGAATTCAATTATAATGGTCGTATTGCATTGATGCTACCTATATAAAAGTCACAGAAACTGATGCCAAAATCACTGTCAGATTCCCATAACTTACAAGTCAAGAGTCGGTATAGCGGAGGAAAATGTATAAGACGATTTATGGGCGAACCATCCCCTCTGCCAACCTTCTGCGACGAAATAGTGTAAGTTATGTAAATATCTGTTTTAAATATCATTCAGTTATTTATTATATTATTATCGTTGATAATACCACATACATCAATGCCACTTGAGCTATCATTCCGATCATCCTTCGGTATTGAGGCTATGCTGTATTTACGGCGAGTTAATATTTACAACTGTGCCTCTCCATCAAACCTCGTTAGCTACAAAAATATTTACTGTTTATGATGATCTATTTCGTGTTAAAATTCCAGCAACGTAACGAGGCTTGTTATTGGAGTGGATCCAGATCTACATAGTCAAAGCGCATAGACTAACGTTCAATATCTGAGCTTATTTCTGGCTGCTGCGTCTTAGCAGTTTATAGATGACACCAATAAATTGATCGAACAAACTTTTTTTTAAAATCAAACCCGCGACAGAACCGAAGTGAGTGGGCATCCAATTATATTATTACCTTGTTGACTTCTTAATTTGCTTCTTCATCCTATCCGGAATATAAACAACTTCAGTCCCCATACTCCATGGAATGATATACGAGGACTTAGCTCAGTACTTGCTCCATATTTATCTCAACATATACATTTTTGTAGTAATAAAGTGAGTGACACGTGCGTTCGTAAATGTTTTTTATATTTCTATTTCTCAATGATATTTCCGATTGGTTTTGCGTAGGCTAGAGTGGTAGGCGGAAAATGGGCTACTACCAGATCTCTAGATCTCTGTCAATAAATTAATTATTTTATTGCGCGTTTGTAGCATATCAATAATTATTTTTGTTTCTGTGTCAAAGTACTTTATTTTTAATGTAAATTGATATCTATTCGAATTTTCTTTGAATAATATTGAAAATGTGGCGTCTTGTCTTTTTGCGGTAAATTGAAGTAACTAGCTAAAAATAGTAAAATAATAACCACGGTACAATGATACAAACCAAAGAATAAGAATTCCAGGCAGAATAAGTTATGAAACTTCGTAACACCGAAGCTTTTTATTAGTAAATGTTGATTCAGTAACAATGTGCGGCTTTGTAATTAATATCCCTGAAAATTCAAATAGCTAAATATTATAACAAACCTACACGACTGTTGGAAGTAATTAAATCGCCAACAACAGATAAAATCACATTGTTTCACTTATAAGTCTGCAGATTCATTTCTTACAATTAAACCAGTTTCTTCGGATCCCAGTGGAGGAATGCTGCTCAGATATTTGCATACTGACAATAATTTATAATAATATAATATACCTAACTTGCAAATAACATAACATTTTATTTGAATTCATTAGCGCTCTAAGAAGCAAATAAGTTTACCCAACAGCTCCGAATCGATACAAAAAATAATGGACGTGTGGATATTAAATAATGCAAAGAAGTAATAAAATATTGAAACAATATTACAAGTGGTTTTGCGTGGACATATAACCACATATGTTAGAAACAAGGAAGGTTATTGGCCTGGGATTTGAACTCGGAGCCTTTCCTTTTCTTGGCTATCTACTCTTAACTGCTGAGGTCCTAGCTATGGGTAAGAAGCTATGAAGCTCTATGTACGTTATAAATCTTCTCTCTAATAAAGAGGTCACAAAATATTGTCGACAATGCTATAAATGTGTGCGCTTTTTAACACATTAGAGCGATTAGAGGAATATTTTCTGTAGCTACATAAAAAAAAATTCAAAATAATCAATTCCACAAAATTTCAGTTAAATGTTTCATGTTCCTTCGGCTTCGAAGTCGGTTATTATGTGTGATGATGGATTTGTCTATTATACT
Source organism: Limnephilus rhombicus (assembly GCA_929108145.2). Lineage (NCBI taxonomy): Eukaryota > Metazoa > Arthropoda > Insecta > Trichoptera > Limnephilidae > Limnephilus > Limnephilus rhombicus. The sequence goes on from OV815283.1 coordinate 31,336,902, forward strand.
ATGTAGAACCCTGGCACACTTCAACCGCCGCCGTAGATACGTATCGTGAGAAGCGTATTGATTGACCGAAGGCTTCATTAAGTTATGTGTTTATGCTCCATTGTTATCGTGTGCCGCCCTCCGTCGTGTCCACCTGACTATAAAAAACACATACCTAATATAATAATATATGAATACGGCGTGGGCGGGGGCGGGGGCGGAGGGCGCTGTCCATTTCGTAAATTGCTCCCGAACGAAATAGACAGTAGTAGGCTGACAACTACACTCGTGCGGATTGATTGTTTATACGGCGGCTATACAGCACCATAAGTACAGCCTTCTCTAAATAATATTTCTGACGTTGATGTTTTTATTGAACAGAATTTGATGTATTGAAGTGTCTTAATGTGGGATTCGTTATATTAAGCGACTAAAGGTAGACTAATCAAAAATTGAGAAATATTTGAATTATCTTACGGTAAAGAAAATGTGTAAGTGGTTTGTTGATTATCTATCAGAAAGAACATCAGTAACAAATATTATGGTGGTATAACATCTGATCCACGTCATACTAGTAAAGACGTTCCACAGGGTTCTGTCATATGTCCACTGTTGTTCATTATGTATATGAATGATATTGTTAAAGTTGTGTGTTATTGTTAAAGCATTGTGTTATTAAATTATTTGCTGATGATACATTATTATACAATTATACATAGCCAGTAAAAATTTACAGGATTCCATTGAGAAACTACAAATTGACTTAAATTATGTAAAGCTTTGGTTAAGAGCGTTTAACCAGCCTGCGGACGAAAATCCACATTTCGTCGAAAGTTGTTCTTACGATCGTGCAGGGCGGTTACAACGAGAAAGATTAATTATTCTCCGTACCAGCTTTTTAAAATTACAACTCAATATCGAATTTATTTCAATTCAAATTAGCTTTAATTTATACTTTCATCCAAAAATGCTGAAAGGCGTGATGATAAAACTATTAAAATAATGTACTTTTTGTAGTTATTTTTTGATTATAAGTATTTATCATTTTTCAATAATGTCTAAATTTTTTAAGAATGTGAAAAAAATCTGAAATATATTAGTTTGTAAGTGCGCAAATAAATACACAAGTGGACCAATTTTCGTCAAGAAACACATGTACGTACATATTTTTTAATGATTTTATTGAAACTAAAATAAAAATTCTGAAACATGCGTTTGCTAGATAATGTATTGATTTATTTTACTGCATGATTATATTATTTGAAATGGGTGTGGTATAATACAAAATCTTTTTTGAAAATTTAACAAATCTGCCAACGACCTATGGAATAACCTTATTATACTAAAAATTTAAAAAAATTCTCAAAATTTATTACATACGAATGCTAGATAAAAGAACAATCTTTCGAAATCCATTTATAATTTTTTGTGGAAAAGAGTCAATACGTCTAAAATCTCATTTGAAAATGACATATTTCTGGTTTTCTCTGGTAATGCCCTCTTAAACCAAAATAAACTAAAATTAAATGTTATGAAAACAAACTTTCTGAAGATAGCTAAGGTGGAAACGGGTTGGCACCACTAAAATTTGATCACATAAAAATATAGAAAGGTTATGCAATATAAAATATTTGTGTGCAATACAAGATAATAAATTAAAATTTAACAAACACATGACTAAGAAAAATGATAAATCTTAAAAGGGTTCAGAAATAATTTGGATTTCAAGACAACGCACCCTATCACAATCATTATATTGTAACACCGCATTTAAATTATTCCTCGCGTGTTTTATTCTGATGAAACGAAACCCTAAATAATTAAGTACAAGTTTTACAAAATAGGGCGATGAAGTTAATTTTGAAATTCAACGTTTTTACTGGAGTCAAAATTATTTTACAAAATTTTAATTTGATGATAACTAGACAACATATATACTATATAATTCGTTAACAATGATGTACAAACTTGTACATCATGTACTTACCAAGATTATTAAATTTTAGTTACTCAAACTAATATCTGTATTTAAATTTTAGTTACTCAAACTAATATCTGTATTCCTTAAACTGTATTTTTTTGTATTTCATGAATTTTTCCTAATTAATTATTGCATAATTCCAAATAAAGATTAAAAAACATACAAGACTTGGATGTTAAAATCGTTAAAAGCTTCCGGTATCCTGTGTATGAGTTTAACATAAAAAATAATATTACTTAAGTTTTTCGCTACGTTTGGTGATTTAGCAGGGGTGCCCGGGTTCATGGGGTGAGGTTTGTCTAGGTATTGGAGGCGGACGACCAGGACACACTGAACCCCAGATTCCAACCCACCCCTTAAACCCTTTTCCTTCCCAGAACTCTCCTCTCCTTCCTTTCCTTAAAAAAAAACCTCTACACAGCATCCCCAAAGATGACATAGGCCCTGAGGGCAATTATTATCCTCAGGGCCTCCTGTGTGGAGCATATGTAAAAAAAAAAAAAAATTACTTAGCTACTTTTTATAGCGCCACTTTTGTCAAATATCACCACGAGGACACTACTGTAAACAAACATCGATGGATTTATGAATTTATTTTACCTTGATATTTTTATACGAAGATTTAACGAGGCTTTTTATAAACAGTTTAAAAAAAAATAAACCGCACAGCAGATAAAACAAAAAATGTTATATTATTGAACTACGGGTTAGCTACAAAAATAAGATTTTCGACGCTATTATCTGTGTAAGAATTTAACTTTATTATCTCGTAACTTCATTTAATCTTGACATGTTCAGTTATCATGTGGCAACAGTAGAATGCCATTTATGATTAGTGATTATTAGTAATCGATGATGACATGCATACATCCTGAGATTAGTAAGTTCTTTGTTCTTCCCTCCCTCGGCAAGCTGCCTTCGCACCGATGCATTTTTGAGATTAAACAAGGTTGCTGCATTCCTAACCCATGTATGTGCTATAATTATGTGCATATATCCTTCACGTCGACCTAGTGCATGGGTGTGAATTATTTATCTATTCTTCTTCGTCGACTCCCTCCCATTATAAGTGGCTTATACCGATGAGACTGAACAAAGATAAATCTGCAATGATGCCGCTTTTTTTAAATTTTGCAAGTGTTCTGCTAGCGATCAGTTGGTTCGACTGATCACTAGTGCGATGTAATTACGATTGACAACTCCTGTCATCTGTTTCCTCGCTGTTTGTGTGAAAACTTCGTAGTTTAATTATTCATTTCAAATATCTTACTTTTCAAGTTGTAACTATTCCTAGACCGCGGACCATTTGTTTGCTCGATGGTAGCTTAAATAATTGTTTCTCACACTACCATCGCTTTCCGAGTATTGTACTTGCGTGTTGTGGCGTACGTCATTTTCTTTTGAAAAAAGAAAACTACAAATATGACCGACCGCTTCCAAGGTGATTGCGTTATTCACGAACGGGAATGCATTTCGTGTGTTTTTTTCTGTTTTCATTTCGTGACTCACAAGTTTGCAAATCCACACACAATTCAAAAGTTCACTAAAGCGTTTCTGTATATTCTGCTCCTTCATAAGACATCTTTAAATTGCTATCTTAATGTCAATATCTTTCTCGTATAAGATTTTATTATATTTATACATAATGGTATTAACCCGTTTAATCACAGGAGACCAAATTTGTCCCAGCACACATCCCAGGCAGTGGCGGCTCGTGACTTTTGGGTGTGCTAGAGTGCTGATATTAAAAAAAACGACTTTATTGATATTGTTGTAGCCGGAAAAAAAAATTTTTTTTTTGAAAATCAGTTTTTTGTATGAAAAATTTCAGAAAGTTAATACGACAACATCCATGATGCCATGTTTTTAATATTAGCACCCTAGCACACCCAAAAGTCATGAGCCGCCACTGATCCCAGGACTCTTGAAAATCGTTGTATCTTACTGTCATTGTGAGAAATATGATCTAAACGGTGTTAGAAAGAGAAAAATCCACGCTTTATATTCAAAACTAGAATTTAAACATAGAAAACTGAAACGACAAAAACGAGGGGTGATAACAACGTTTATGATACATTTGCCTAATTAAATGTGTGTATTTTTCTTTGTTTTCATTAATCAGTAATTTTAGATGGAAAAAACGTAAAGTGGCCATTTTTTAACTCTGTATTAAAAAAAAAAAAATATTTCAAAAAATAATATTTTTATTTCTAATAATTACATTTGTAAACATTTTTCATTACCTTTCAAAAACAGTTTTTAGTTTTCAGATACGTTCAGAAATATTCCATGTATTTGGATTTTATTTTGACTTGATAATAAATACGCACGATTTCTGAGGGGTTAATAATTACTTGTGCCACGTCAGTAAAACTTTATTGTGATGTGAATATGGGCAATCGTTCCATTAGAGCTCCATTATATTATTATTTCCAACAAATGCTTATTTCACTGAAACCATGAGCACACAATACCAGCTTACCTACTCTTCACGAATTTGTATTCAGGCTTTTAACTTAGTAAACAGTGTGCATAACCACTTGTCTCGCTTATAAATCTCAGGTTATGCCATCAATGGACCTTGATTTGTTCTGTAATGTTACGAGTTTGCTGTGTGTAATCAAAACGTACGTAATTCTCCCCGCTGAAGATATTCAGATTAGTGCTCGCCTAGAATTTATCATGTGAGGCGTAAATAATTTACGTTATTTCTTAAAAGGTCTAAATTAATTATGTATCTCTATCTTGCACTGTCCATATTTTAAAGTGATTTTTAAATCGAGTTTAGCTTAGAATGTAAAATATGATCGTGTCTTACATGATCAGAAACGTTTATATAAGGTAAAACAAAGTTCTCGTTGACTATGAGTGTGTCACCTATTTTACTTGTTTTTGCTGATTATACTCGATGGCGCCCTACACAAAGTTTACAAAGTCTACAAAGTAAATGTTTTATACCGGGATCTCACCTGATCTATTATCTATTTTATGGATTCTAAGAAATGAACACGTGAGAACAAGCTTTTGTTTGAGAAAAGTCCCAATGTTTTGATTTCAAATTTCGTTTTAAAAATTGACCACAGAGATTAAAAAAATCGATTAGGCGGGTTATTCTGTATCTTTTGCGTTAGCCTAATGCAGGTTAATCGGTGTTAAATGAGTCGCGTGTAATGTACATAACAGGAGGGCTCATGGAGAAAAAGTTAAAGTTCTGATGATGTACGTTACACGCGACTGACTTAACACCAATTACCCTGCGTTAAAAGATACAGAATAACCCGTAAGAATATTCCGAACGTATCTATTGTTTTGTACTAATTACCATAAAGAATAACGGAATTAATGAATTACTTGCTTATATTATAATATCATAGTGAAGTGGTTGGTTTTGCTGCTAACATTGCTATTTACTGAAGAGGTAATAAATCAGAATTTGAATTTATATAAAGTCAAGAAAAGTGATGAAAAAGAAAAATATGTTAGATATTTTCATCAATTTTCAAAAATATTCTCATTTGTCATGGAACCAGTAAAAGAACATCTCAATTACCATAGGCCTATTTAAATAATGAAAAGTTGTTTAATATATTTGTTTTTGATTTGTTGCAGATATATTTAGAGATCCAGTTCGTGGCAATCGGTCCGGCTTTACCATTGAAGACTACGAGAACTCCCCCCCGGCGATGAAGCGGGACGCCTACGACAATAGCGAGGGCGGCGGCCCGCAGAAGCGCTACCGTCACGGGGACGTCAACGTGAGGCTGCTCATTCCCAGCAAGGTAACCGTAACCAACACACATTAACCAACCTTATCCATCTCCTTCCGCATTCCCATTACACCCCATTGCAATGGTTTGTGGAAGATTTCCAACTTTATTTTTCTAACTATTTAATGAACGATCTACAGCCTCACATTGTGATTATGATGTAGATTTTTAGATAACGCTACTGGCTGGTAACACGGCTGTCACCGCCTTTCTTGCTCGGCTTGGCCTCAACAACGCCATATTCACAAACAAAACCGAATGTGCCGAATGGCAAATCAAAAATGGCACATTTTACTTTGGGGATGCCATAGTTCCACTGGCTACGGGTGTTCGCATTCGGTACCTCACAACTCTCGTCTTAGGCCGCCGTCCCAAGAGTCGGTAAGGAATCGACATAAACATAAAGTTAAAACATATCTGTATTACTATCTATCTACTCATTAATTTTGGACTTTTATTTTGACTAGTTTTGACGGTTGAGCCTACTTGTATACGTCCGTTTTTTCACCGGACAACGGACCGCTTTTTTGCCGGACTTGCAGTGTTGTATGGCTTATAATTAATGTTTGTACAGTGTGAGTCCGGCAAAAAAAACGGTCCGTTGTTCGGTGAAAAAAACCGACGTATATAAGTAGGCTGACGCTTCGGTATATTGTATTCTAGTGTTCAATGTATTGTCAGTATAATTCTGTAGGTATTCAACGACCCTCTTCCCAAGAACTTCTGTTATGATTATTATTTGAATTATTTGGAAATCTATAAGCATGGAATGGCGGTAGCATTCCGAAGCATCTCCACGGAGATTTCCTGCCTCGCAATTACTCGAGTAATTTACATGCCTAATTCCATTAATAATGGTATTTCTGTGCTGCTGCGCGAAATTATACTATCAGATTGCCATCATTTGGTTTCAAAGCAGAACTTCAATGTTGTTTACTGTGCTATATTATGTGCCACAATTATTTGTCAATCAACGAGCAAATTAACCTTGATTACCGTGTTTAGACTCTGAAATAGAAACTAAAAATTCAGTAAAGGCCCTGCATTGTCGAATAGCGGGAATTGAAGTTGGATTCCTCGTCATATCCAACAGACGTTCCATAGTAAGCCAATGTATTTCAGTCAAAGAGGAATGGGTAATAATATTTTTTCAGGAAGAAAAAATCGTAAGATTGTTAGGTACATTTTTCGCTTCACTAATTAAATTTGTCCTTATTTACTATTTATCGTAGGTAAATCGAAATAAATTTGTTGCTTGAAAACCTTAATAATTATTTCTTCATTTTCTAATAATTTTTAAAGGTTCAATATTTAATTAGATTTTTACTGCTTGAATGTAGATACCTAAACATTGTATTTTGTCAATTTTGGCTTATTTTTGTAACACATGTCGATGTACTCAGCTTGTCAAAATGTCAACCAATCCAAATTCTGACAGATACACAAAAAACATAATTTCAAAAGTATTTTATAAAAAAATTTCCATCAAAATGTGAACTCACTGTACGTAATAACCATTTAATACTAATTGAAGCATGACCGATAAGAAATTAGGGAAACGTAATTAATTGAAACACTTCCTTTTCCCCTCAATTTGAATAATCGCTGTCTTCTCTATTAATCCAAGTCTACCGAATTGAAAACAAAATACCCCCCAGTTCGTAGTAACAGTACCACGTACCACCTGTATAGGTATAGAGCACAGAGCTCGGGAGGGGTAGGTTAGCAGAGACTCGCGTGTTTGGGCGGATCGATTGCCCTCCTCCCTCACTCCCTCCCTTGGCTCTGGTTGGTTTGGGTGGATACTATTCAAGAGCGTTGAACCGTCCAATTTTCATCGGATCGCTGGAAAATTGACATCCCGTGGAGGCCTTTTTACGTAGACTTCCAGGTATTTGCGGGGTAAATGTGAGCCGGTGCAATCCCTCACCTAATAACGTTACATTTTCAAACGAATTGAAGTTTTAGTTTAGGTATTTACTTAGTTTTTGCTAAACCTGTTAGTTTAAAAAAAAAATCGTATAATTTTAAATTGGATATTTATGAGGGTATAACCAGAGAAAACCGGAAATATGTCATTTTTAAATCAAATTTTAGACGTATATACTTTTTTCCACAAAAAAATATAAATTGATTCCGAAAGATTGTTCTTTTATCTAGTAAAGGCTTTTATATAGTTAAATTTTGAAAAAAACCATGTTTATTTTTAGTATAATAAGGTTATCCACCGGTGAGTGGTTGAGTGGGCATAGCGCTTGGGTCCCACCTGGGCGTCGCGTGTTCGATTCCTCGGCTGGCTAAGTCCTCCATCACAACACAAGCAATATTTTCGACTTTCTGTGGTGGTAGTAGGAGATTTTCAAACATTGTTGGGTTATTCGTAACCCGGGAATGTTTGTCTTTCTTTTAAAAAAAATATATATAAATATATACCATAGGTCGTTGGCAGCTTTGTTAATTTTTCAAAGGAAAAATCTTATTTTACAAGACATATTTCATATCATGTAATTATACATTATTGTAAATCAATACGTTATTTAGTAAACGCATGTTTCAAAATTTTAATTTTAGTTCAAATAAAATCATTAAAAAATATATATCTAGTCACTTATTTATGACGAAAATTTCTCTATTTTGTCTATCCATTTACGGTCTTACAAATGAATATATTTAAGATTTTTTTACATTCCTATTTTGCTTAGACATTATTGAAAAATTATAATTACTTATGATTTCAAAATAATAAAAAAAAAAAAACCCTAATTTTAATAGTTTTATCATTACGCCTTTCAGCATTTTTGAAATTTGGTATAAATTAAAGCTAAATTTGAATTGAAATAAAATCGATATTGTGTTATTATTTTAAAAAGCTGATACGGAGAATAATTCATCTTTCTAATTGGAACCGCCCTTCACGATCTTAAGAACATCTTTCGACGAAATATGAATTCTCGGCCGCTGACTGGTTAATGGCCCTTAAGGACGGGTTGTTTAAAAAAATTAACAATTCATCAAATATTTAAAGTTAATTTTCAGGTTCTGTGTATTCTATTCAAGTTCTGCCATTATATCATTATAGGCAAGTTGCTTCATAAAACTGAAATAATCACAGAACTTGAAAAGAACTTACAACAGAACGTGAAAATTATCTTCAAGTATTTGATGAATAGTCCAAATTTTTAGAAATAACCCCGAAAGTTTTCTGTTTAGTTAATTGACACATTTAGGAAAGTCCCGGCCGGTCAACAGACCCGAATCTATTGGTATTCACGGATTATGTTTCCAAATCTTTAGATAAAGGCTACCATGTTCGTATATAAAATGTCTAGAAATGGTAGAAAAAGTCGGGGATGCCCGAGGAAGACATGGCACGATCAAGTGAATCAGATACTTGCCATGTCAAGTCAGAATAATAGAAGAACATCTATGAGACGATATATGAATATGAATGAGGCAAAGAGGAGAAACGTCTTGATGATTAGTTCGTCATCATCATATCTTCTTTCCCCTATCCCATTGCATCGACAAGGCTCCTCCATACGTCCCTGTCTCGTGCTGATTGTTCGGCCTCCGTCCATGGTAGACCCATCCTCTCCTCACACAGTTTCTGAAGATACCTCGCCCAACTGTGTCTGGGGCGGCCCACTGGACGTCTGCCCTCTGGAATCGCACTCAGTATCTTCCTCAGAATTTGGTCATCAGACATTCTTAGTACATGCCCAAGCCACCTCAGTTGCGATTTTTCCATGAAGAGTAGCAGTGGTTCAATGTTTAGATCATTTCGGATCGTCGAGTGTTATAGTGTTAAAAGTGTTATCAATCAATTTGATTTCAATCGCAGACTTTCAATGTAAATAATCCTCGGTACCTGTATATATTGGCATTGACATGTAATGTCGCACTGAATGCGAAATAATTTGCAGAATTCCGACTGCAGTTGGCATGTCGAGTTTCTGCTTGTTTGTTTACACGTACATAGTAGACATGGGCAGACTCATTCCCAGGAGTGAATCGATTCATTGTGATTCCCTCGGCCTTTTGAATTGATTCATTTTATTCATTCCTTTAATTCCAAAAAAAAAAAAAAAAAAAAAAAAAAAAAAAAAAAAAAAAAAAAAAAAAAAAAAAAAAAAAAAAAAAAAAAAAAAAAAAAAAAAAAAAAAAAAAAAAAAAAACCCTCGCTTATATTTTATGAGGCTACGAAGCCAAATAGGAGAACAATAATGCTATCTCATTCTCTCGCAGACTACTTTATTTCTTAGTTCTCCTTTAGATGCATGTGTTTGCTCTTTTTAGTGTCGTTATTTTTAGTTTCATCGAGTTTCAAATCACAACGGTGATAAAGAAGTTTTCACTACGCAAAGCACTCTTCTTAGGGTAAATTATGTTGTTCTGAAAAATCGTAGGTACTAAAAACGACGCGCGACGAGGTTAATGAAATATTTCAATGTGTACTTAGATATTATTTTGCCCAAAAGACAAATTTTTGACAAGAAAAATGTGTTTATATTAGGCTATCAATTAAATCTTAAAATTAAACAGTTTTTGTGGTTAACCCCTAAGGTTTTACTAATTTTTATTTATTTATTATTCTTAAAATTGTTTCACTTCACGTGATCTAAACTTCCCACTACCTTTAGCCTCGCAAAATATCCCAATTGGGGATTCCATAGTTTCATTAGCTCCAGACGGGACTTGGGCGGAATTCACATAAAAGCCATACTATTATCGCGCTTTCATAGGTATATCCGGACCGGTCACCTGGAATAAGCTTCACTCAAATATATATATATTTTAAATGCACCTACCTCAATGGTGAAGTTAATACCACGCGCCGAATAAAATCTAATTAAAAGCCCTGGCGACACGCGTCATATAATTTGTTACCAAAATATAAAGGAACAAACCGCTCGATTATCATTTATCAGTATCACGGTTCGATAGCGACTGATGTATTGTTTACGGCTAGAGTAGACGGAGACAGATACCATAAAAAAATAATAATAATATAGATAAACATCGTTTTGTTTCTACAAGCATTGTATCACAATTTACGCACGTGTGAGGGAGAAAAAACATAGGATTAACTTTCGCTTTTAGATTTTTATTAACGTTCAGGGTCCGAAGTGGGAAGTTTCACCCTAAGATGACGGCTTGGCCGCGCGGGGACTAACGACGAACCGATTCTCGGCGGGCATCAAGAAATGAATTAGGAACTTCTGACTAATAAGTGTCTTTTGTCTTGCTGTGACTTGAATAACTTGCATTCCGCGGACCGGCCGGATCGACTCGACACGTGGGACCCGGGACCCACCGGGACCCGTGGGACTACGACGTCACAAATGAATAAGAAATAAATGTTTTGATTCCTTGAATAAGTGAAACAGAGATTGGGGTTGCGGATTGACTATGACCACGGAGGAACGATTCCTCCGTGACTATGACTGACGGGACTGGCGGGACAACTGTGAAACAGACGCGACTCTCGGAGCTCAGAATTATTTGGATCTTGGCTGACTCGCTTGTCTGTTGGCGGTTTTGTCATTTGGATTGGGGACGGGGACTCTGGCCTACGGGGTTTTTTGTAGGTATAAGATTTACTGCGCGGGATACTACTCATCACACGTGATAGGCAATTTCGCGGCGCGCATCGCCTGTAGTAGGTGTACCTATCCGCGCAACAAATATCCAGAATAATATTTAATTTAATCCCTACGAAACACTACAATATTTATAGAGTACATTATTATTTTCTTACCTCAATATAACATGAAATATTTACTGTAAAATAAATTAATCGAAATAAAAATAAATATGGTGCTGTTAAAAAATCGTAAGATGCAAGGCCAAGGGTAAGGAATAAAGATTTAATTCCTTTTGAAAATGAGAATCAGATCGAGTGTGTTACAAGATTGAATTTATTCATTTAATTCAGTCATTCAATTTTGCCCACGTCTAGTACATAGTCCGAATTGCCGACCCGATTTAATCGAATCTCTGAATTCTCGTATGAATACCGAAAGTACTTAATCGTTCTTCCCCGGATAATAATAATAGCTTTGTATAATACGCATTCACAATTCAAAAAATTGTCAACCCCTCAGGCGTCGGGACTATTTTGTCAGAAGATCAAAATATTTCCGCTTCGCAATAAAATCCAAATAAATGGAGTAGGTTTTACTGAACACATTTAAAAACTAAAGATTGTTTTTGAAAGGTGATGAAATGCTTTATTTTTTTTAAAGCTTTTAAAATGGCTTATTTAAATTTTTTGCAACTTAAATAAAAAACACGCACGTGCTTTAATTAGGAAAATCTTGATATAAAAGGGGACATACATTAATTACGTGAGCTCAAAAAGGGGGGGGGGTCTAGCAAAATCTCACGTTACTTGAAAAGAATATACGAAGTGGCCCAATTTTATCTCACCAAGGGGGGGGGGGGTCTAGATTGGAAGAAAAGCTGCTCACGTAATTAAAGTATGCCTCCTAATGAATGTTCCTTTTTTTGTCCTTTATGCGTTCCTAAACCATTCATCCGATTTTTTTTTATTTTTTTTTATTAGTTACAGATATTTGTTTTTTTGGCTGCCACACTAGGCTAATGCCCAATAATAATAATAATAAATTGCGATGAAACTTTGGTGATTGGATGTACGCTTGCCCACGATGGTTTCTATATATATATATATATATATATATATATATATATATATAATGGTGAGCTCTGGCGTTACGAAATTATTTCCTATACCATTAACCCGATTGCGATGAAATTTTATGGAGTTGATGCACATCAACTCCATAAACACCCGCGAATGTTTCTATACATAATGGTGAGTTCTGGTGTTATGAAAATTGTATAAAAAGATTACAGTAGGTAGTGCACGAGATGTTTAAAAAATAGTGTATTTCATATAGTTTAGTGGCAGGAAGGAAAGGCGAGAGGGGGAGACTTGAGGGACGAGAGAGGGGCATAGGGATGGATTGCAAAGGAGCGGTAGGGGGTAGCATGGGGTAAATTTGGAAAATCCATCCTTCTCACACGGACTGTTAGTGACCGCCTATTCACATGCGTTTATTCGTGTACGCACCAGACTGAAAAAATATATATGTATTATAATATATATATATCATTACATAGTATAAAATGAAGTCGCTCAAAATGTATGTGCGCGTCAATCTTTTAAACTACGCAACAGATTTTCATACGGTTTTCACCAATAGATAGAGTGATTGAAGAGGAATGTTTATATGTATAATATTTGTAAATTATATTAGAGAAAAGCCGAGAAATTCAAAGAAAACATATTTTTGCGCGATTTAAAACAGCTGGCGGGCCGTACTATAGTCACTTTTGAAATTCGTTCTACGGAAGAAATTGGAAAATAGATGTCCTAGAGTAAGTAGATATTTCATTTTCCCTTTTCAAATATCCAGTGTTGCATTGCAAGCACTGTATAATTAGTGGTGAGTTAATTAGTAGAGAAAAGCCGATAAATTCAAATATTCAATTCAGGCAGCGGGCAGCTGGCAAGCGGGTGGTGTGGATTTTATTTCGTTAGCCACAGCAACGTGTGGCCGGGTCTGCTAGTTATTAATATAATATACCCGTTAATCCAAAATCACGTCATTAAACAGAATTAAAACAAACACGTTCCCTGAGTAGCATTACAACGCATGTCGGATACTCGCTAGTGTATATCTTTGTGTCGATTCATGTAAAAATAATTAATACAAATATCACAAAGTTTTTTTTTTTTTCAAACTTATTCATAAAGGTATACATTTTAATTATTTTGCAGTTAACTTTTAGATGTGAATACAAAGCATGGTATTTTCTCTTTCTAAAACCATTTAGGACATATTTCTTACCATGATCGTAAGGGAGACAGGGATTTCTATGAGACCTATAAGAGTTGTTCCAAAAACCAAACAAATTAGCCCGAAGTCAATAATTAGTTTCCAGTCCTTGCTATGATTTGGCAATGTTCATATAGTTCTAATGTAGACTCTCGGGGCAGATATATTCTGGTACAAAACACAACCTGAAATGTAGATGAAGAAAATTTGACTCATTATTTTGGGTTGTATTTCGTATAACACTTTTCATTGTCATTGTTAGCGGTCATGATCACGAATAATGCCGAGTAACACAATTAGTATTTTGCACCGCAGCACTGTGACGTTAGTACGGACAAGTGACAAATAGTATTTTGCACCGCAGCACTGTGACGTTAGTACGGACAAGTGACAAATAGTATTTTGCACCGCAGCACTGTGACGTTAGTACGGACAAGTGACAAATAGTATTTTGCACCGCAGCACTGTGACGTTAGTACGGACAAGTGACAATTAGTATTTTGCACCGCAGCACTGTGACGTTAGTACGGACAAGTGACAATTAGTATTTTGCACCGCAGCACTGTTACGTTAGTACGGACAAGTGACAAATTTTGCGGTGTGTTACGCGTTGGGAGCAAATGGTTACAATTTTTCCACATTTCTTTCCAACTCCTATCCTTTTCTGTGCATCATAATATCATACTCAATTGCAATCCAATCTTAGTACTGACTTTTCCTTTTAACATTTGTATTAAATGTGGCTTTTTTTGCTCACATGTTTTGATTTGTTTCAGGTGGCTGGCTCCATCATCGGCAAGGGCGGCTCCAAGATCACCAGCCTACGGAGCTCGGTCAGTATTTCCCCTCTCCTCGTGCTCCCTTTCCTTAGGGTCGTCTCCAGGTCTCAGTCCTGTAACAGCCACGGAAATAATCTACCAACCTTCCTGTGAAGTTTCCCTTCACGACACTACTTATGTCCATTCTTCTTAACCCGCGGCCACTAATACCCGGGCTACTTCGATCAAACACGGCCAACTTAATCCCGAGTGCTGCCGAGTAGCGGATACCACCCGTTTATCTTCCCGTGAAACTTTCTTTTTTAACACGTCTTCTAAACATCGAGCCACTATCGATCCATCAACAGCATGGCCCGATAGCGGAAATAGTCTACTACCTTTGAAACTGCTTTTTATAAGACGATGTGCGGCTGCTGTTTCGAGGCTCCTTCGATCCAACCACCAAACGGCATATTAGAACCTCATGTTATAAATATAAAGCCTCTTGACTAATAATAAAATTGAACCCTTGTACTCTAAACAGCCCAGCAGCGGTGTCTTGGTGACCCCGCGGTAGCCCTGTTAGACGATCAAGCGTACCCTCAACAATCTCCCACGGAAACTCTTTATCTTCGACCCGACCTTCAGGTAATCAATTCTCGATGTTGATTGAACGTCGCACTTCGCCTTTAAGGGTTTTAAATAGTATCTTCAACAGCTTCCCGAATTTCCGAGTTGGTTTAAAGCCAATTTGAATATTTTCAATACAAATAGTCCGAAAAGGGACGCCCTGTGTTATTTGTTTGTCATTGTCCTCCTTGTCCACAATTATTTGTATGTGATGAATTGAATACTTTTATTTCTTTTTCATATTTGTCTACTTTAGAAATACCTATTGCATTCACTTTTACCACTTGTCTTGCTTGAAATGTCCACAAATAGGTCCAACCACCATGGATGGCACACATTGATTGATTCCTCTCGTTTAAGTAATATCCAGCCACTAGTTGTTAATGTCCAGCCACAGGTCTGATCTCCGATTCTCTGGCGATCTGTGATCTGTGATCTCTCGTGTCCCACGGCTAGGGCCAGGGCCGGTAGACAGTATACAGTACACAGTACAGTACAGTACAGTACAAACAGTACAAAGAGTACATCGATACAGTAGTAGGCAGTATTGCATAGAGCAAGTGATTGAGCCTAACCTGTGTTGTGTGTTTGCCGCCGCCGCCCGCCGCTGCCGCCCGTCCCCGCCCGTTGTGCCGCCCCCCGCCGACCCCCGCCGCCCTATTCGCCACCCTGACGCATCATGCAGTACAATGCCTCTATAACAGTCCCAGATTGCCCCGGCCCCGAACGGTAAATAGCCAAAATCCTCTCAAAACCATTCTTATTTAAACAAAATTGATATTTTGTGCCTCTCTTCTTCGCCCATTTTTTTGCGGAGAACGGACAGCTGTCACGGTTCGATCTTTCATGTTTTTTTGCAGCTAACACTCGATACGAGTCGATCAAACCCAGCCCCTGCCCCCTGTGCTACCCTCCCCCCGTTTCTTGTCGTACCATGACTCGCGGCACTGCCCTCTACCCCTGTCCACTTGTGTCCCTCATGTCCCGCCCTTAGCATGATGGCGGCCCCTCCCCGCCCGCCCGCCCGCCCGAGAGAGCTTCTCACCCACCCGACTAATCAATCAATCTATCACCCATCTCACCTCGCTTAACAACCAACCAACTGCAGGCACTTTATGTTCTCTGTTTCAGCTTTCTCGCAGGTAACGTAACTAACTTTAACTTGTAACTAACAACTTGTTCCTATATTTCTATGTTGTTTTTATGGACGAGTTCTGGAAGTTCTCAAATGCCCTGGAATCATTGTAGGCCTCTGTCAAATTGCTTCTGGGGGGAGATATTAATCATGGTTAACAAAAATATTTTCAGCTACAATTTTTCAAAAATATTCTCCCATTTCATCTAGAAATGATTGTATATTCGTTTATGTATTAAAACAACACTGACATGACGTTCCATGATGGTTGACCTAATAACTTCAAAATGACCAACAAAATGTCGAATGGTATGAGCATCGTGAGCTATGAGCCACGATGCCGGCGGCAGCTAGTCACATTATGTCTAATAATAAGCGTTGACTTAACCTAGATGTCTATAGTATTGGCCATTGAACCGCAGAATTGTAAATTAAGAAAGAAAAAAAAACTGTTAAAATTATCGCAAATCATCATGTTTTGAGTTTTTTTTCTTGGGCACATTACCTATTCTTATGTACGTATATTCTATATCTTCCCGATTGTTTTGCAGCCTTCTGTCGATGTCATCGGACTTGGAAAGCATCCTGAAGATCGTTGGTGATGTTGTACCCAACATGGAAGAGGTAAGATGTCGATTTTATTGGAAATTTATTCATTTTTATAATTACTCGGAACACGGAAATTGGAAATGTTACGGTCAACAGGGAAAAGATTTGAACCAGAACGAGAGTCCCGGCAAAACTTCATCCAATTTGGCCATGGTATCATCGATTTCGCCCATATATGCTGGAACTAATACAACTTACTTACTACTCAAGTTACGAACTCTTTTTTCCTAAATATTTTTTCTGATTAAAATACGGAAAAAACAATATATTATGATGGCGTCTTGTCTTACTTCACAGTTAGATGAATATTTCTAAAATCGATGTCACCATGAAGTTGAAACTCCAGATAGAATTTAGATGTGTTAATTTCGTGGCACGAAGAAGGTTTTTACTGCTTTGGGACACAGATTTTTTAATTCTGTTTTATGTTTGCATTTTGATTATTATTATTTTTGCGCAAAATAAATTGAATTAATTCCATAACGGCATATTCATTAATTCGGATATGAGAATGCAACAAATGCAAGGCGACATACATTTAAACACATTTTATCGTGGTACCGCCTCACCTGCTCGGCACGCGTATTTCATTATTCGACCACGCGCATCCGCCGTAGAAGGGCAATTTTGCACTTAAACCGAACCAAACGCCAGCTGAAATATTTATGGTTAGACTTCCTTACAATCCCGCCATAGATTTCCCGGTAAGAAGGTAACTGTACCGTAACCGCAAACTGATCGCTCACAATCAATACTGTCGCATTTCAGCTTTTAACTTTCAGCCCTAATGTGGCTCCGTCCGTCACTCGTTCCAGCTTAGTTCGTGCAGCCATCAGCCATCCGTCGCATTTATTATTTATACCGCGGGCGACTGGAAGGAGTGAACACTGAACACTGAACCCATCAAATAATAACCACCCAGCCTTTTCTAGGAGCCACAAATAACGCATCGGGCATTATTTATTACGATTGTCGCCGGGGTTCGACTGAGGTACGATCATTTATAATGGACGCGGGGGTACATTACTCGTCGAATTGTTATGACTTCGTGGAAAGAATTTCCCAAGCGGTTATTGTCACTTCACTTTTCTAACACGCCTTTTTCTAAAAGCTCCCGATTTCCCATGTCTATTACAGAGCTTTATAATAGGTGAGCGTTGTTTTCGTCTTCTTCATATTTTCTATTATTTTTAGTGACCGACCGAAGGTTCGGTTTCGGCAAGTTTCGGCATAAAGTTTAGTTCGGCATCAGTGTCAGATTGCCGAACCTTCGGCCGCACCGAAACTGCGCTCGTTAATTATCGCGCGTCGTTCGGCTGACTTCGGGTGAGTTCGTGGCTCGTGTGTCACCCGCCATCATCAGCTGAGTTCGCCGGCCGGTCCGGCGTGATTGTGTTTTGAGTTTATGTGCTATTTCTCGCGCGTACATGTTTGTTACATTCAGTTAACATGTCTGTGTTAATTTTTGTTTGTTTTATAGCAGTAATATCAAAATAAAAATACTCAATTCATGAGTATTTTTATTTTGATAGTCTTTCCTTCCTTTGAGGTCCTTCCTTTATAATGCAAATGTTGATTATTGACAAATTTTTGTTCCAAGAAGTAGTTAATATTTTTTGTTAATTTTTATAATTTTTCTACGTGCATAAGTGTAAAAAAATAAGCCAAATTTCAGTAAACAACAGATTTTTTAGATGTCTAAAAACAGTTTCGGTTTCGGCCGAAACCGAGACAGATACCGAAGGTTCGGTCTCGGTAGAAAGTCCTGTTTCGGTCGGACAGTATATTTTTGTGACAAAATACATAATATTGCTGTTATTGTCGTCAAACGAAAAGAGCACCACCCTATTCTAGAATCTAGGTACTTGATACTGAGACTCACGTTTTGCAGGTGATCAAATTCCCAGCATAGCTGCATCCCAACATATTCACAACATGCGAAATGTTTGAAAATCCCTCTTTATTTCTTATATATTATTCTCCCTCATAATTTGGAAGCTCGTCATTAAATTTTGATCACAATCATTGATGGTGGCAGGCGCAGGCGCAGGCTTAACTACTCTACACCGGTAGAAAGCTAGCTGTGCTATAAAATAACTAATATTTTTGACGAGCATTTTTCAGATTTTCTGATAAATAATTTATTACAATACGAGTTTTCTGCTGTTAAAAAAATACGTTGTCGGTGGTCTAAGACTGTTCCACTTTATTTGTTTTTACGTTTGACACCTTTAATTCACGGTGGAATTCCATTTTCTTTCATTGCCACTTTCTTACACTTTTTTTTCCATGATAAGAAGGTGTGCTAATCCATAAAAAGGTCATATTTACATAAATGGTATTCCAAAAAGTCATATTGAAATCATTTTAGTTTTCCACTGCAAAATGTAATGTTTTATTAATTTTTTTTTATTATTTAAATGTCAAGGTGTTATCGTGTGACACGAGCAACAAAATGACACATCCATCCCTATCAAGTTCCTCAACCTTGTCGAATTGAATAATAGCTCCACATAGGAGGCCCTGAGTAATTATATACATAATTGCCCTCAAGCCCTATGTCATCTTTGGGGATGCTGTGTGGAGGGTCTTTTGAGGAAAGGAAGGAGAGGAAGTTCTGGGAAGGAAAGGGGTATAAGGGGTGGGTAGGAATCTAAAGGTCAGTGTGTCCAGGAGTGACAGACGTATGAATCCATCCCTCCCACTGCGGTGCAAGGCGATGCTCCGAGAGAGTATGGCTGTAGAAGTCAAAGGGACTCCCCCAACCATTCTCCCGATCCGGCCTGCCAGGCCACCTCAAGGTGATATTTCAAGTGAGACAATATTTTATTTGGATAGAGACAATATCATAATTGAAAGCATATTGTTTGACCTGGCCCTTATCTACAAGAAATATTATTTGATGTCATGCAAACAACTTTCATGTCAGTTCGACCCGACTACATACCTATTTCATAATTATTTAGGTACACTTTATTCTACTTCAGAATAGTTGATTGGAGTGGAGTTGTGTAAAAATAAAGTATCGTTCTTCTATTCAATTGGGTTCTTCAATCGTCGATCGATTTACTGATTCACTGTGGCCGGAATCAAATATTCATGAACGATACTACTTCCTACGGCTTACCACTCAAGTTAAATTTATTCGTCATTCAGTGCAAGTAGGACATAACACATAACAAAAGATTTGTGAAGTTAATACGTAATTTAGCAATGCTTCGCTTCTCACTTCATTATTGACTGGGCGTAGAGAAGTCCTGTTTTAACTCGGCCGTTTTACGTGAAAAATTTGTTTGTGAGCTCCATTTCAAGATGGTAATGGTTCAATAAAGATCTTAATTTTCAAATTACTTCATGATTTCAAATTTCCCATTTTTTTTAGATTATAGTACCTGCCTGCCTGAAGAAAGTTTTAAAAATGAATTGTCATTGGCATTTCTTTGGACAAATTGTTAATGTTTAATTTGGGAGGCGGGTATGGGTACCGCCGCCCCGGGAACCATTTATTGGATAACCAACACCTCTGCCATAGGTCACCCCAAGTGTTTCGCTACGTTTGGTGACTTAGTAGGGGTGCCCGGGGTCATCGGGTGAGGTGTGTTCAGGTTTTGGCGGTAGATGTGCTTGCCCACCAGCTGAAAGGTGGCCACCTGGTTGCCAACCAGGTAGACTGAAACGGAAGAGGCCGGACAGCTTAACCTGTATGAGCTGTGTAACTGGACTTACACCGTAGCGGGAGGAATGGATTTGTACATCAGTCACTCCTGAACACACTGATCCCTAGATTCCTACCCACCCCTCCATACCCTTTTTCTTACCAGAACTTCCCCTCCTTCCTTTCCTTATAAAGACCCTCCACACCGCATCTCCAAAGATGACAAAGGCCCTAAGGAAAATTATTTTCCTCATGGCCTCCTGTGTGGGGCTAATGTAAAAAAAGAAGTCCCTTTCTCCTTACCGTCATTAAAACAAGCAAACAAAAAATATTAAAATTAAGTAAAACATTACTGGTAACATAATCAATGCGCACTCACAACGTTCCACTAATTAAAACAATTCAGACAAAGGCACACACGCGCTTATAAACCACATTTTTTTTTTTATATACAGGGTGTTAATGGACACACTTGACTTACTTACCAATGATTCCTGGTATTATTTGGAGTGAAAAATGTTAATGAAATTTTGGTCTCTGGTGACTTTTTTAATGTTTTTGGTTTCAACTAAAACATAAAACATCTATATGTATTGGTCAGTTAGGGGTTGGTGGGTTACTCAGCTGAGTGACCACTGACAAAACGTGGAAGAATTTTTTTTATTCTGAAGAAAAAAAAGTGTAGTGAGAAATTACCAGAGACCAAAATTCCATTTACACATTTTTTTCTTCAAGCTATGTCAGAAATCTCTGGTTAAACTATGTTAAGTACTTCCCTTAACACCCTGTTTATATCGTTTATCTTTATCTCAAATCATTCACTAGTATGTATCAATCCCGCCCGGTAAAATATAGGTATATCGCTCATCGGTATTTCTCAATCGCTCATCAGATATTTTCTAGAGACATGTCATTGTTACCTATCCTTGTAATCATTTCCAAAACCTTGTAAACTGTTTATCTCTTATTTTATCTATGCAGTGTTTGTTTCTATAATAATTAAAATAAGAATTATTTGGCTAGTGGCTAGTGTAGTGGGCCGTTAAAGGTCAGCACTAAATGTACACACTTTGTAGCCTGCTAACGCAAGAAATTCTGCTGGTTTAACTAAAAATTCTACACGGGTAGAGCATAGGGAAAATTTATAAAGTTTCCAGTGAAAAAAGGTGTATATGTTGGCTATTAAGTATGAAATACGAGTATATTCGTTTTGGAATTTATTTAAAGCCGTTCTAAAATGCCTTCATTGGTTTTCAAACTGTACCTTTTACAAATCATTTTGTTACATATTTCATAGAATTTAACAGATTGCAACTTGAGGATTTTTTTCATTGGAAACTTATACATTTTCCTAACTACTTGCATAGAATTTACAGATAAATCATTTGTATTGAAAGTTAGCAAACCATAAAATGATGTTCAGTGCTATTTTTTAGAATTAAGATTAAGAAATCGGGGATAATAAATTCATTCTTTTAGGAACTTGGGTTTTGTCGTGTAAATTATGTACATCTTAATAATGACATTGCATTTCAATAGCGCAGTTTTGTGATATTTCACCTCAAGTGCACTTTACTATAATAAACTTTAAAATAATGATTTTTTGTAACTTCATTCGACCTGTCATGTTCTTATAATTACTCCGATAGTGCTCCTTGTATAGTTTTTTTTTATAAAACAAAATTACAAAAATTAAATGTTCGTAGAATATTATTTATTTCTTAACTAGTTTTTAATTGAATCCTTGAACTATATTTGGACCCAATCGCTCCACAACTCTTAAATCTTATCAACAGGCTCGCTATATAATTTCAAAATTCAATTTCACGTCTGACCGCCTGAAAACATATCAATCGTTGAAAAGCTGAATACCTTCAGCATTTATTTATTTTACTACCCGACAACGTCTGTGATTTGGAATCTGAAAAAAAGTTAGATGACAAAATAATTTATCAGTCTATTTTATTATTATGAATGCTATTATGAATGTACTAAAAAAGATGATAAATTATTTTGTCCTGTTGAACTGTATTGACCCCTCGGGCCTCGCCTATTTTTCAGATGATCAAAATATTTCCGCTTTGCAATAAAATCCAAATAACTGGAATATTTCTGAGGCATCCGAAAAATAAAAACTGTTTTTAAAAGGTGATTTAATACGCTCTCAAATTTTATAATAACATTTTTTGAATGCCAACATTATTTTTTTTTAAATGGCTCACCTCACTATGCACTGGTAAATTATTGATAACGAAAAAAAATAAAAACATATTTTATTATAAACTTTATACGGCATTATAAACGTTATTGTCAACTCACTTATTTGACGTTTAATGTGAAGATAATAATTAATACAAAATTATCAAAGTTTTATAATTTCTTTCAAATTGCGGTCGGGAACTTTTTGTCTGATTATTATAAGTAGTTCCAATTTTGAAATTGAAACATTCATTAAACCTGAATAATGATGCATAGTTTGTATGAATATTTCACATTGCTTACATTGCCCATGCACCAACAATGTCTTGCTAGAAAATTAGTCACTACTAGAAAAGAGCAATCTTATTGAACATAGATAATTTATTGGTGTTCGTGAAGATGCATTTTACGGTTAAGTGAGACTTTTCTAGGAAGGTCAAACGTAACCGAACCGTCCACCCACTCTCGGAAAAGCTGGTACAGTCAATGACTTCCTTATCAGAGCCTAGAACCGGTTGACTCCGCGTGGCTGTATTATTATTATGCTTTGGCCCGCAGGACGTGGGAAGGTGCTCTACAAATCCGCGTGGCTTTTAAAGGATGTGATTTTATCTTCATCAAATAATGATAATATTTGCATCAACTTATAGAGTTGTTTTTTTTTAAATGAATTACTATTTAACGTAAAATACATTATATTTATATATTAACCCATAAAGCGGAAACTTATTTTTGATGCTACCAAATGTCTCGACTGTGATTCAGTTTTCTTGATTATTTTCATTGAGGCCCGGTGTACCCGCTCAAAAAGAAGAAGATGGAGAGATATGTAAATACGAATGTTACGAGGAGCGATTATTTAAGCGAAAATTGTGAAAACTTTCAATAAAACACGACTCGTTTAAAATAGAGCAAATATCTCATGAGGAATGTCTAAAATATCATGTAATTGTGAATTTTTTCATACATATACGTGTGAAATAACTGAAAAAACGTTTTTATAATAATTTTCGGAGCATACTTTGCGATTTTTTCTATCGAGTCATCGAGTGAATCGAATCGAATCGAACATAATCCTCAGCGTCTGCGTGGTTGAATTTCAGAACCCAGTTTTGAGTGCATGTTGACGCCATACCATACGCGTTGCGCCAGAAATAACATCTGTGTACGTGGAATTTCAAACAAAACTACCGTAGTAATTCGGTTTTTAATTCATGAATTCGTCACAAGATGTCGCCGCTTACGTCAGCAGCTCGCATGTGGCAGTTTCTTCCCTAGGATAAGTACTACGGATTTATAGAATTTAAGTTTCTTTCCGGATATGGAGAGATTACATATGGCGTCATTGCCTGTCACGATTACTTTAACTCGGTGACTAGCTGTCACTGGATCACAGTCGATACGAGGAACTGGCTAGGCTATTTTTGGAACCAGTTCTTATCGGATTTATAAAATGGTTTACCTACACTCCAACTGAGCGAAGCTCAACTTAAAGCTGCCCGCAGGGCCCAGCAGCAAAAACCTGCGGAGCGGGTTTTTAACTGCTAGTTTCATATAATTGCCGTTTCGGCGTAAGGAATGTATAGATATTATCTTTAAGAATAACACATATTTTCTTAAGAGCTCTAAAACTTAAAGTATTTAAAGAAAATATGTAATACATCGGTGGAAATACGGAAAGCCGCGCCTTAAAACTATGGAGCTTTAAAACGTATAGGCGTCTTCGTGTTTATCTGTCAAAAATAATTTTATTTTGATGATTTTTTTTTAAATGTGTCGTGAAACTAAATAAGAACTACTTACTATGTTTCTAAATTACTTCGAACCAATAACAACTTATATTGCCTATGTAACATATTGAAAATTTCAATTAATAATGCATCCACCATATCAGAATTAAAAATTGTGGTAAATTGATATAGTATGTATTGATTTCTTAACCATAAACGATAATGCTGAATCATCGTAACTACTGAAGGGTGTGGGTACAATTTAAAATACAAGGCCAACCTTCATACTTCACCCTGTGTGACGTTTATTTTCTTTGCAAATAACTATAAAATAATCACATCGTTTGATCAATCTAATGCATATTTAACAAGCTGTGAACTAGGGCTGTGTTTGGGCAACGAGCCGCCTTAGGCAAAAAAAGTTATACATATATATTTTACAAAATATTATATTTAAGGTCATCATTGGTCCTGTAGGTATACCTTATCAGAAAAGAGCAACTCTTGTGCCTGATAGGGTAGCCACGATTCTTACTTAGGTTGTAGGTTATAATATGTTTTGTATAAATTATTTAGCTACATTATATGCTATGTTGCCTACGCCTAAATACGGCGTAGCCCTGAACCCAATAAGTGGAGCCATCGAAGAAGGTAGTTTATATACGAGTGTTGTATGGATGGCGAGAGCTGATTGTGGTCGATACGTATTGTTTCTGCCAAGGTAGCTCTGTTCCCACGCTGCCACTGAGACTGAGAAGTTAACACCGACGTTAACGAGTCCACCACCTTTCGTCACTTCAACTGGGACTGGGATAACAATGGCCACTCAGAACGCTAAGCGGATTGTCCTGTGTTTTTCTACCCACGAATGTGAAAGTGTCAATAGGCACCAGTTTTGCCGTGTGCATGGATTTTACCGTGTATTCATATTTTTTGGGTCATTTCTACTTCCAGGGTTTTTTTCAAAAAACCATTTCGATTAATTGGGATGTGTTTTTTAGCATGGGTCACGTGGGGATATCCTGAAATCAGGTATGTAGTTCACGAAACTTCGGCACAGGTTAACAATTTCTCTTCATCTAATTTAACTTTGTAAATAAGTAATATTAATACATAATAAAAATAATATACATTTCACGTAGGTAATTTTAATTAGATACCTTCTCTTGCTAATTACTCTAAAATGCAGAAAAAAATGTAGTAGGGGGAATTTTTACTACCTCAAAACATCGACATAAAAATTTATTTAAAAAAAAAGTTATTCATTTTACTAAGTTAATTATTAAAAAGTTATTTTAATTAAACTTGATAACGGTAAAAATTCGTTTTAAGAAAAAAAAATATTTTTACTTTTTTTTAAAAATATTATTTTTTCCTATTATTCAAAGGAAAATTATAAAATGATTGTTTTTAATAAAGTATTATATATTACGTTCTTAAGCACCCAACGTTATTTTCTTATTTATGTTCTCAATAAAAGTTTGTAAAAAATATTGTTTTTTTCATGGTTTTTAATCCTTCAGAACATGGTTTTGTCATCCCTGATACATGGTTTTTAATTTTTGGAACATGGCAACACCGATAGGCCCTGTGTGAGCGCGAACGGAAAATGGAGAAGTGCTGAAACTTTGGCACGTGAATATTTTTCATTGTGGACAATATTTGCGATTCTCAATCGAAAATTAGAAACAGAAAAATCTGAAAAAGTTTCGTTCGCGTCTAGGAATTGAACCAAGGATCTATTACCTTATTTTTAATAGATTTGTTTTTGTTGTAGTAACAAAAAACCACAACTGAATATAAAACTATGAATATTCGAATCTAATTAATTTTGCTATGAACCGGAAGAAGTAGGTGGTAGAATAAATAGGCAGACGCATCCGTCGCCAAGACCTAGGCTAACCTCACTCCATGAATCCGGGCACCCCTGCTAAGTCACCAAACGTAGCAAACCACTTGGTGTGACCTATGGCAAAGGTGTTGGTTGTCCAATAATTCCCAGAGCGGCGGTACCCATACCCGCCTCCCAAATTTCAATTAACTAGTAGATATTAGGAATATTCTCATAGTTAGCAACTTTTCTCATTTATTATTACGCTGGGTATCAGATCTGTTGTTTCGCCTTCCGAATGCAGAGTCAGATATATTATAGCAGTCATTGGATAGGATCGTAAAAATATACACAAGAGTAGGGACTTAAAAAAACAAATAAAGTATTACATAGGGTTTTTCTAATCGATAAAATCACTAGGCATTTTCTGGAAAGTTGATTGAACCGGATATTATTAGGAAATAATATTTTTTGTAAAATATTAGAAAACTCTTATTAGTCTAACTCTTATTTATGTCCTCAGATGGGTTAGATACATAAAAAACCTTCGTGTGCAAATCTCGTTCATGTTGTGCCGCCATCACATTTTCAAAAACATTCGCCTTCTTCTTCAAAAGTTTGTATGTGACCGAAGCTAGGAATGTGACGTACACCTGAACCATCCCACCACCTTCAAAAAGCGACCACCGGAATTAATATTTCCAGTCACTATTCATAACCTCTCCGTGTCCATCAAATTCATGATAAATTATTTTCATCGATTTAGCATTCTTTAGTATGGCGCTAGCTACCAAACATTTTGTGAATAACCTTGGTTTGTTCATGCGAGGAAAAATGCATTTATGATTGAATTCAATACGTAATGGTTAGTTCTCCCAGTATTGTTGATGACCACTACTTTTGTTGTTGCCAAACAATCGATACTGCATTTTAATTTTTTTAACACTCGGGAAATGCCTTCAACCTCTTTCTAGTAAGAAATGAACAATACTTGTTTTGGTTAGAAAATGTTGGATGTTAGAACTTATGACAGGCATAGAGAAGCACTTATTATTTAAATCGCAAAATGTATATACTGTTAGGAGGCATAAAATGCTTAAAGCCTAGTTTGAGCAGCTTACCGACATTAATTTTTAAATAAATTACCTGAAGACATAAAAGAAAGACATCTACTTCGAAAATTAAAAAAATGGTGAGGTCGTTCTACTTTTGTAGAACATGAAAACAATACTTATAAATTCATCCCTACTACCTGGCCATTTTCGCCAAAGTTTTTACACGTTACGTGTAATTTTTATGCTTCCATTCTGTTACCTTCACTTTTTGAGTTTTAATCAATCAGATTTCTAGAAGTAATGATTTCTTTCAGTGTACCTAGTAATTCTGGGACCAATTAGTTGCCACTATTCTTTGCCCAGAATACTAATTAAAAGGTCGGGGGGGGGGGGGGGGAGTTAAAATGGTATATTTTCCAAAAATATATTTTGTGTACTATTTAAGGCAACACAAAATTAATCTTACACACCTAAAATTATTTACGATATCAGAGTTTTGTTTCATTGAACGTAGAATTGCACGTTAAAAATGTGCAACATTCCAATTTTCTATAATACATAACTTTAAAAATATCAAAAACGCAATGAACAAACTTTGGCTAAAATGCCCACCTCCGAATCTTAAATAAATTTGTGTAGAAATATACTCTAATTATAATATCGCCACGTAAAGTATTTGAAAATATTTACTTTTAGTAATATATATTCTACATTGAAATAAAATAAATACGTAAAAATGACAGATTTCTTACTATCAAACTGAATACAATCTTAGTTTTTTGATAAAGTATGATTATAAAATACCTGAATTTAAAAAACACCTCGACGGTCTACCCAAAAATAATGCGGACTCTCAATCTGACCGGACATTTTTATTTTCTTTCTTTCTCGGTGTAAATGGTGTCAATCTGCAATTTTTTAACCAAATTCTTCTCTATCAACCAAGAGTCAAGGATCCATCATCGATTCGATAATACACAGAGCAACCGAAGTATATCAACACCATTGTCCCAGAGTCGTCGCTCTAGTCCTGTCGCTAGTCACAGACAAAAATCTATTCTGTAATTGGAGACCATTTTCTTAAAATGATGCTTATTGTTCGAAAACTAAAGTGGCTTGGCCTATTTTTCAACATAACGCTCGCCATACATTCCAATTGCGGCGAACCATGAGAGTATAGCGAGAGTGTGTCAGCAGTATTTATCCATGTAAAGGAGAGTGTCGGTGGGTTTGTGCCATGCGGGCTATTAATTTTATTCCGAGATGAATGCACACTTACCTAACACGAATGGAGGAGAAGGAAGGTCAATTTATCTGTCTACGTCAGATTGCAAAAAATCCGTGTAAAGCCCGAGCAACGCCGGGAACTTCAGCTAGTTAAGCCTCGGCAACCCAATTTCTACCGATTTCTTATATATCGCCCTTAAACATTTGAAGTTTTTAAGCTCTTAAAAAAATACATGTTATTTTTTAAGATAATGTCTAGATGCTGCCCACGCCGAAACGCAAATTATATGAAATTCCCTCGATAGAAAAAAATCGCAAAGTATGCTCCAAAAATTATTAAAAACAAGTCTGTTTCTATTATCTTATAAATTTATGAAAATTCACAATGTTTCTTTAAATTATACTTAAGATGCTCCCCACGAGATTTTTGCTCTATTTTAAACGACCGTGTTTTATTAAACATTTTCGCAATTTTCGCATTGATTTTATCACTGTAAATGTTAGCGCGCTCCTCTAACATTCGTAATTTCGTATCTCTCCATCTTCTTATTTTCGAGCCCGGTTGCAGAGCCTTAAGGGGCGCATACGTTAATTACGTGAGCAGTTTTTCTTCCAATCTAGACCCCCCCCCCTCCCTTGGTGAGATAAATTTGGGCCACTTCGTATATTCTTTTCAAGTAACGTGAGATTTTGCTGGACCCCCCCCCCCTCCGTTTGTGAACTCACGTAATTAATGTATGCCCCCTAAGTTGTGGGCAGGCGCATATATGAACAACAACATTACTTTTGTAAATAGTTCGATTTCATTTTATGTCAGGTGGTATGTATGAATTTGAAGTAATATATTGGAAGCAGTATATTTACTGTTTTAGAAATTTTATTTCAATTTTTGTATTTATTTGTTGACCAGAATGGCTCCCGCGTAAATAACGACGAGCTTGACCTCCGCATGCTGATTCATCAGAGCCAGGCCGGCTGCGTCATTGGAAAGGCAGGATCCCAAATCAAAGAACTGAGAGATGTGAGTACCTTTTATTTAACCCTTTTACTAATTCGCCACTATTAGATGAGGTTCCATGCCAACTCAGAAACACCTCAGAAAGGTCATTAAAAGCTATGAAAAAATAATGTTTTTAAATAGCCGGTAGTCCTAACCAAACTTAACCTATTTAACCAATTTTTTATAGTTTTTTATCATCACTCTTAATGACCTTTCTGTGGTCCTTCTGTGTTGGTTTCATTTCGAGTTGTCCGGTCACCGTTAAAGAATGAATGCTTCTCCTTCGGTTTGTTATCTCTTTAAGGCGATGCACCACGTCGTGTAAAATTCTGGATCAGGCCGCAAACAACAACACTAGATGACGTTAAGGTTTAAATTAACGCTCAACACCAGCCGCCCGCTTTGATTTATTCAAGAAAAAAAGATCGCCAAAAAGCGGGTATTAATTTTTTTGCACCATTGGCATTAATTGATATTTAAATGTTTTGTGATCATTTTTTAAAGAACTTAATTACCCCCATTATACAATAAAACCATAACCGAAAAGGGGTTCGTAAATAGTAGATTTTGAACTTTAAAGTGAACTAATTTTCAAAACGAAATCACATGACTTTTCACTACTTAGTGCAGCTCCTTAGCGCAGTTTTCTCTTATCATTTGATAAAATTACTGTTTTGGCGCATGTTCGAAGTTTGTTAGTTTCCCTGACAAGGCTGATCGATATGTCGTTTAAATTTAAATAACCATGGGAAAGACACGTTACACAAAATGCCAAGGAGAATCGAATCGATACATTGATTTTTCCTACTAAAATATTAAGGAAAATTGGTATTCATTGGAACATGGAACCAACTCCGGTAAAAAAAAGTTATGACAACCAATTTCCATAATGTGCAGAGCAAACTTTTCAAGTAGCTTCAGCGCTCGTGTGACTTCATAGTGACGAATCGAATGTCATCGCGTTCAAACATTCAAATAATAGTTATGTTAACTAATAAACAGTAGTTATACCCCAATCAATATTGCATTATAAAAGAAATTATAAAAAACGTGCAAACACTCGTCCCGGTACGATCAAGGGAGTTATATGATGTGGTAGATCTTTATCCCCCCTCCATGAAGAAGATTCCCATTTTTACCAGAAGGGCGTGCTTTTAAAGATATAAGGGATGGTAGTTTCGCCCTCTAGAAATTTCTAGAACAGTCCGGAACATTCGAGAGCATTCCGCAACATTTCAGAACTTCCTGGAACATTCTGGAATGTTCGGGAATAGTCTGGAACGTTCGGGAACATCCCAAATCATTGTGGAACATTCCGGAACACTCGAATGTTATGAAATGTTCTGGAACATTGTGAACCATTCGAAGCCTTTTGTGAATGAGTGGGGCCACCCATTGGTAGGGGTATATAAATCAAGATCCGTCGTGGGTTCGAACGTCGGTTCAATCTCGTATCAACTCCCTGAGCGAAACCGGGTAATTATTAAAGTTACTATTTATCCCCTAGTAACTATTAAACAGTAGTTACAATAACCAATAAAACAATAACTAAATACAGTTCCATTTCAGTCTTGGTATAGGGATTTTATGACATACTGATTCCATACTGATAAAAGTAGGCAATTGACGAATTAATGTAAATGACCACCAATTTGACATTGCCAAAATTGACAGATCGACAAGATGAAATAGACCCCGAGGGATTTTTTCAGGGCCTCCTATGTCCAGAAAATGACAAAATATGTATGAATATCAGCATAATTGTCTATGTTCTATCTTTTATTAGAAGTATGCGTAGTCCAATGAATCGATGAGACGATAAGTATCTATTTATTAACGATTCGAACTTAATAATGTCCAAACTGCTCGAGATACTAGGACCAAAAGACATAATCTCTTACCTTATCCTTTTCGCTAAAACAACTTTTGACTAAAGAAATTTCAGATATTTTGCAACAAAGCTATCCAATGCACTTCCACTGGCCATTAGACAGAACATAACTCATTTTAAACATAAATCAGACATCAAGTCTTGGTTCATCAGCCAAGATTTTATCAAAACCAACTTGTAAGTAGGTATGCATTTCCAATAGCACGATGCTGATTCCCTTTTATAATTACGTAATATTGTTATTTGTTTTTTTTTTGTAAGTTTATGTTATAAACTGCTCTCAATACGGGAGTTCTTAGTGAGAGTGACAGAGTACGTAACCAAATGTAAAAAAATATAAAATGAAACTGTGATTGTTTCTCTCGCGATTGAACTGAACCGATTTGATGGAAGCCTCATAGCAATACTCTTTGATAATTACACATACACTTGCTGTCCCTCTTTCGCTAGTGACAAAAAGTAGGCGTACCTAACTTTATTTTGTTTATCCTATTCAATTTTGTTTGACGCGTAATTTCAACCCGTCAAAACTGTTGTCAAAAACAATGAAAACGATTTGACAAAATATAACTACGGGGTGATTTCAAATTTTTGAACGAAACACGTCACTCACACTTATTGTCGCACAAAATTTTGCTTGGCGTATTGTTTGTATTATTTTTGATTAAAAAAATCACCAAAAGCTGGTTCCAATGTCAAGTATAAGCGTTCGTTGCAATGCCGTGTAACTTTTACATAAAATAATTCTGTAATAATTGAACTCGATCGCATTTTCGGGAAAACGAGTACGAATCGAGCCCCTGGTATTTAAAGTTGCCTTCGTAACTCGATATTATTGATTATCTTCGTAACACTGTTAAATTTTGTATGTTACCTTCACATTTTATGCGAAAATAAAATATTATAAAAAATTGACCATGTACGTGTACGCACCTAAAACGCGCTGTCCTCACGCGGATAGTCAATAGTGCCTTCAAATTAACTAAACGGTTTAGTCTCCATTATAAACACTAGCCTCGTGTATTAGAAGAAGTTATCGAGACCCGGTAGTAAGCGCTCAAAATGAAGAAGAATGGGAGATATGTAAATACAGATGTTAGAGGGAGCGCTGTAATATTAAAAACGAAAATATTTAAGCGAAAATTGTGAAAACTTTTAGTAAAACACGGCTCATTTAAAATAGAACAAAAATTTCGTGGGAAATGTCTTCAATGCCATTTAAAGAAACACTGTGATTTTTTTTATAACTACTTGTAAAATAACAGAAAAAAATGTGTTTATAATAATTAGCGATTTTTTCTATCGCGGGAATTTCATATAATTTCCATTTCGGCGTGGCAAATGTATTGAAATTATCTTCAAAAATAACAATTTTTTTTTAGAAACTTAAAAATTTAAAGAGTTCAAGAGAATTTTCGTTATTTGCTTTTGGGGTGTTACGCCGTGTTGCGCTACTTCCTTCTTTAGCCAACGTTTTGGACATCGTTGCAGTGTCCATCACCAGGATCACATAAAGAAGGAGGTAGCGCAACACGGCATAAAACCCCAAAAACAAACAACGAAAATGCTTTTGACCGTGAAAATCTTGAAAGAGAAATATGTTTTTTTTTAACTAGGCAATTCACCCTAAAAATAGTGCTTTGTGGAGAAATATGTTATAAAACGGCAGAAATTCGGAATGCCGCGACTCAACAAACTCAATCGTCCCAAAAATAACTGCTGCCGGTCTCAATCGACAAATTGATAAAGTCGCCCGTCGTTAAAATATTATCATTTATTAGTATGGTGTATATTTGAACGCCGAATGCAAATTATATTATGCGCGCGTGCCCTTTGTTCTACGCTAACGATGTCTGCATAATAATATAATTATAATATCATAAAAGTGTATGATGGTTCCGACCTGACCGCTCCGCTAGCGGCTAGGGCCCCTGGCGTGTCGGCTTCCGCGGCACATATCCGGCCACGACAATAAGGAATTTCTTTACCTAGGTCTCTCAAACTGTGCTCTAAATATGTATATATTATTAACTTTTTGCAATATATTTTTGTTTTACAAGAATCGTTTAATGCAGCATTTAACAAGTTAATTCGGTCATTACTAAACCATACTTATAATTTTTTATTTATTTGTTTATTTAGCATAATATTATACATTTATATACATTATTTATTAAATTTTTACTGCCCAACTAGGATTATTCCCATTAATAGATAATTAATAGATGTAAGTATCGATAAGACGAAGAATTGGCAAGAATGTAAACTTAACTAATTTTTTCACCATCTAAATAAATTTCAATTTGGTAGGCGGGTATGTACCACCTGTTGCGTGGCGGGCCCGATCGAGAGAGACTAGTTGAAGGAGGCCTTTTGACCTTTCCAGCCGGACTCTCTCGACCCATCGCCTTGCACCGCAGTTAAAGGGATGGATTCATACGTCCGTCACTCCTGGACGCACTGACCCCCAGATTCCTACCCACCCCTCATACTTTTTCCTTCCCAGAAATTCCTATCCTTCCCTTCTCTAAACATACCCTCCACACAGCGTCCCTGAAGATGACATAGGCCCTGAGGGAAATTATTTTTCTCAGGTCCTCGTGTGTGGAGCTAACGTAAAAAAATCTAATCCATAAATTTAAAAAAATATATCTTATATTATCTGCAAGTAGACATAATTTTTTAAGTTTTAGAGGTACCCAAGTACATTTTTTATCTGTATTGTAATAACTGTACCAATATATATGAAACGCGTGATTGTATTTGTACATGTATATATGAAATGTAAACTCTTCTTCCGTCCACAAGCAAATGTTTTGGAAGACCAATAATATTATAACGTGTAGCGTTTTTAAGATAAATAAACCAATAAAAAAATATATACTTAAATATAAAACAATTATAATGGGTACCCCTCTTAGACGCTCTCTGTGTGTGGGTAACATATCCAAAAATAATTATGTACATACTAGAATAGGGTGAACTATTATTTTAAAGCTACCAGTACATTTAAAAGTACAGGCGTTCACAGGTTTTTCTTTCAAGACAAAGTAAGCTAATACCTTTTTACTCCGACAGGTCCAGAGTTCGCGTGAAAGTTTCGAGTTGTCGGAAAATTCCGCTACGCGTGGGTTTACTAGTATATTATGGATTTTTATTTTCTTATTTTACAGTATGTATGTAACACAGCGCGAGTCTGTTTATCTCGCGTATCTTTAAATCAGACTTGTCGAATTAAGCTCGGCCTTTTCTAGTCTAGGTTGTATTCCTTTAGTCTTCACTGAGATCCAAGGCTGAACTTGCTCGCTGAGCTTGCTTGCTTTCAGACAAGATTTAAATCCAAGCTGTTACCTTCGGTTTTGATCTAGGGCCGGCTTAGTGAGCTTTATTACTTTCACTGCCTTAAGACTTATGTGTTAACACCTAGAATTTAGTTTTAACTAGGATTGTTGGTATGACACACAGTGCTGTAGCCGTTTTACACCATCTCAGTATTTTGTATACATCCTTAGTACGTAGTCAAGTCGAATATAACTCCTCGATCTGGTCCCCCGATTTTAAAATACATTCAGATTCAATCGAAAAAATTGAACATAAATTTCTAAGACATATTAATTTTAAACTCGGTATTCCCATTGAAAACATAAACTACAATTACTTGATGAAAGAATTAAATTTATTAAGACTCTCAGGTCGAAGAATTATATCCGACTTAACATTTATGTTCAAAATTGTAAATGGTAGCATAGACAGACAGTCCGGATTTAACTAAGCTCATTGAATTTAATATTCCCACGAGAACCACTCGATCTAAAATCCTGTTTAAATGTAACAATAATAGGACTGAGTATACAAAACCCTCCCTTTTACCTAGGTTACATGATGTTACTAATAGATATGCAGAAAAGAGTTGGTTTAAAACGGCTGTTAGTGTTACATTCCACCGAGGTTATACGTATTAAATCATTTAAACATTTATGAAAAAATTACCTTATTATCATTACTAAATGAAAATACTGTTAAATCATTATGTATCTCACGTACAATATTAAATTTAAATTGAAAGTCGTAGTAATATGTAAAGTTTCAATCAGGAATCGGGATATCCGAGAATAATAATTACTAGCAGATGAAAACCCGCTAACGCGTTTGATGGGTTTCGTCCAATTTAATGAAGTTCCCTGATAGTAGAATTTTGAACAACATCAATTATTAGAATGTGTAAGGCCATCCGATCACGCAGAAACTGAAAAAATTTTAACAAAACAAAAAACGACTTCAAAAAATGCACTAAAAAGTAAAATAGTATATTAAAATATAAGTGGATAAACAGGTCTTTAAAACACGCGCGATTTTTCGAGCACGACGGCGTAGCCGAGTGCTCGAAATAAAGCAAGTGTTTTAAAGACCAGTTATCCACGAATACTTTACGCTATTTTTTTTTATTGGTACACTTTGAAAACATAAATATTGATATTATTATTAAAAATTTGGAAATAAGAACTATTAATGAATTCGTGATGTGACATCACAATATCTTGTTGTCATGGAAATGAAAAACACAAACATTAATTTGCAATCTGTCACATAAGATTAATAGTTGACATCACAGTTTTTACTAGTTATTGTGTGTTGTAAAATGAGTTCTAACATTGATAATTTAAATACCAAAGCAGAATCGCGGTTAGTACCTGAAAAATCCAAAGACGTTTATAAAAAAGAATATGAAAGGTTCATAACATGGATGGAGGAGCAAAACGTAGTAGATGTAGATGAACGAGTTGTGTGTGCTTACCTTCAGAAAATGTCGGAACAGTACAAAGCATCGACTATGTGGGCCATACATTCGAAATTGTAATGTCTGTTGAGTATAAATAAAGGGGTTGATTTAAAATCATTTGTGAAAGTGCATGCATTCATGAAGGCAATTAGCAAGGATGACGTTGCTAAGAAGGCGTATGTATTCAAAGTGTTTGTTTTATTTGACGTTTAAAATATTCCTGTCAGATTTATAGTTAAAAGTTGACATTTAGACTTCACATTTTGTTGATTTGTTGATGTTGCCATGGTAACTTTAAAAAACGCGCGTTCCATAAAGTGCGATTTAAACCCGCTAGAGCGTACTTTAAATGAGTAAAAAAGGGCACCAATAATAAAAAAAAAATTCGTATTTTTCTACAACTTCATAATCAACTTACTTTTTCTACTCATCAGTATGTAGGTACGATTGTTATTTTTGGGGTCGGTGTCAGTCAAGGTAGGTTTGTAACTACATACATAGTAACTATGTATGTAGTAACAAACCTACCTTGACTGACACCGACTCCAAACTGTTACAGCAGACTCAAAACTGATACAGTTATAGGTGAGATGTGCTTGTGTCGCACAAGCGACTTGACGAGGCGAGAGGCAAGAGCGGGGCCGCGGCGCCGGCGTGAGGGTAGCTTTCAAGTGAACACGCTGGGCCGGGTACCTTTTCTGACACCGACTCCAAAAATAACAATCGTACCTATTTACTGATGAGTAGAAAAAGTAAGTTGATTATGAAGTTGTAGAAGAATACGAAATTATTTTTTTACTTTTTAGTGCATTTTTTGAAGTCGTTTTTTGTTTTGTTAAAAATTTTGTTTATTTTTTGATTTTTAGTGAATCTGAAGTACAATAACTAATTTGTCTGAATATGGGTAGGCCTACTAATCGTGCTGCTCATATGAGACAGACATAATTTGACCATAACGACCGAGAGATTCGGCTGAGTTTCGTTAATTTGCTCCTAAGAATTGAAGAGTTCCGTTACTTTGTCATGGATCCGATAATCAAAACCTAACCAAACTCTCATCAAACTACTCTTGAAGTCCATCCTTTCCAATAAAAAAAGAATCATCGAAATCGGTTGGCGTGATATTGAGTTATTCGTCCATTTGTCGCGCACATACTCTATGCAAATTTAAGACATATGGTTTTCTCATGGATGCCGTTGTCGGAACTGGACCAAACTAAAATGGGACCACACGGAAAGCATTATTTATTTATTCATTTATTTAATACAAACGGCATAAGTATGCCATAAACATTAATTACATGTCACAAATTCATATTCAAAATATTAGTAATGGTAAAACAGTGCATGTATAACAGTTAATTGTGACGATACATTGGGAAGTGACACCAGAGATACATTTACATGCAAAAATCTATAATAGAAATAAAATTAATAGTGACTAAAAAAATATGATAGCATAGCCGTCTTGTACCTCTGTTCCGTGCAGTTAAATAGATCTATCACATCTATTAGTAACTTCATGCAACCTAGGTAAAAGTGAGTGTTTCGTATACTCAGTCCGATTATTGTTACATTTAAAAAGGGTTTTAGAACGAGTGGTTCTCGTGGGAATATGAAATTCAATGAGCTTAGTTAGATCAGGACTGTCTATTCTACCATTTACAATTTTGAACATTAATATTAAGTCTGATATAATTCTTCGATCTGACATTCTTTCATCAAGTAATTATAATTTATGTTTTCAATGGGAATACCGAGGTTAAAATTAATATATCTTAAGAATTTGTGTTGAATTTTTTCGATTGAATCTGAATGTATTTTAAAATGGGGGGACCAGATCGAGGAGTTATATTCGACTTGACTACGTACTAAGGATGTATACAAAATTTTTAAAGTTGAAATATTCTTGAAACCTCTGGAATTTCTAAGAACGAAGCCAAGCATTTTGAT
The DNA here is from genome assembly GCA_929108145.2 of Limnephilus rhombicus. Taxonomy (NCBI): domain Eukaryota; kingdom Metazoa; phylum Arthropoda; class Insecta; order Trichoptera; family Limnephilidae; genus Limnephilus; species Limnephilus rhombicus. The sequence goes on from OV815283.1 coordinate 31,374,944, forward strand.
ACCTTTATTATAGATTGAGTTTATATGGGATATGAAGTTTAATTTAGAGTCGAAAGTTATGCCCAAGTCACTAATTTCTTCGACAGAGGTAAGGGTAGAGTTGTTAAGTTCATAAGGATGAATAATTGGTTGACTTATTCTGTAAAAACTTATTGAATAACACTTATTTATGTTCAGATAAAGTTTGTTAATAGAGCACCAACTAATTAATTTGTTTAAATTATTTTGTAGACAGGCACAATCTTCAGCGGTTTTGATGATTTTAAATATTTTTAAATCATCTGCAAAAAGCAATACATCTACATCTTTATCAATTATGTCAACGATATCATTTATGAACAATAAAAACAAAATTGGGCCTAAATGGGACCCTTGAGGTACACCACTGGTAGCTATAAATTGATTGGAATAGAACAAATTAATTTTTACAAGTAGAACTCTATCAGATAGATAGCTTGCAAACCAGTCTAAAAGTTTACCGTCAATACCGAGCTTACGTAGTTTAACCAGTAGAATTTTATGGCACACTTTGTCAAAGGCCTTGATAAAATCTGTGTATATGGAATCGACTTGAGTTTTGTTAGCTAATGCATTTGATATAAAGTTTTCATATAATGAGAGATTTGTCAGAGTTGACCTGCCAGACAAAAATCCATGTTGATTTGGAACAATGAGATGGTTAATATATGGGGAAATTTTATCAAGAAGTAATTTTTCAAAAAGTTTCGGAATTATAGATAGCTTACATATAGGTCTATTGTTAGTGACATCACTTTTATTACCCTTTTTTAGTATAGGTGTTAGATAACAACGTTTCCAAATGTCCGGGAAGCAACCTGTATCAAGCGATTGATTAAACAATAGACAAATCGGCTCAGCCAGTGAAGCAATGCAATTTATGAGAATATTGGGGTGCACGTTATCAGGTCCTGCCTTTTTGTTTTTGTCTAGAGATTTAATTTTAGATTTAACGTCGTTTATATTGATGTGTACAGCAGGAATATGCATGCTCTCAATAAGGGAAGGTGGTGGTATGTAATTTTCTGGGATATCTTCGTCATATACACTTTTGAAGTAATCAGCAAAATAGTTAACCTTAACTTTCATATCAGTGCTACTCTTATCTTTGAAGTGCATTGAAATGGGTAAACCTTGTTTGTTTTTTCTAAGAGAGTTTACATGTGTGAAAAAGTTTTGTATATTAGAGGGTATAGATTTTTCGATTCCATTTATATAATTATAATATGATTTTTTTGACAGTTTTTTACATTGAGTTCTGTAATTGTGAAATAACTTATAGTCGTTAAGGGATTTAGATTCTTTAAAGTTTTTGTGTGCAGTTTTTTTGCAAATAATCAGGTTGATTAACTCGCTGTTGAACCATTTCGGGAACTTCGCTTCTTTGAAATGTGAAAGTGGTACATAGTTTTCAATGGCCCTGTTGATAATTGTGTAAAAAATTTCAAGATTGTAGTTAATATTATTGTTGGGGTGAAGAAATGACCAGTCTTCATTTTTAAGATATTGGTTCATATTAGGATAGTCAGCTTTGGAAAAATTATAAGTAAAGTTAGGAAGAATAGTTGTGTCGTCTGGTGAGTTATTCAACAAGATAGTTATGCTTAAAGCGGGGTGGTGGCAGTCTAGGGGGAGGAGCTCGTCAACTGATTTAACAATGTGAATTGAGAGATCACTACAGAACACTAAATCCAGCAGCCGGTTATTAGTATTGTAGACTTGATTTACTTGATGTAGAGCGAGTAAGTTCGTCATATCTATTATTTCACGAGCATTTTCTGGTAGGCTTAAGTTGTTATAAGAGGTTTTATTCATCCAATCAATGCTAGGGGTATTATAGTCACCAAATAAAATTGTTCTGGCATCAGGGTATTTATTTTTAAAGGTTTCGAGGTCATCAATGTGGTTTCGGTAGACTGTGATGTTATATCCAGGAGGAATGTAGACACATCCCAGTAAAATTTTACTTGATTTAGTTTTTAGTAATACAAATACCTGTTCTACGTCTAGATGTTTGCAAATTAATCGAGTGGATGGCAGTGATTTTTTGACGGATATGAGAACTCCTCCTCCTCTGGTTTTATTGCTGGTGGCTGGATTCCTGTCAAGGCGGTAGGTGTTATAAGATGAGAATCCAAGTTCCTCGGTGTGAATATCAGGATCAAGCCAGGTTTCAGTAAGGAGAAATACATCGACGTTTTGAAGTAAAGGAATAGAAGTTTGCAACTCTAAGAGTTTGGTTCGGCATTAGCTTTCAAATAAGAATCATCAATATCGGTTCACCCAGTCGAAAGTTCTGAGGTAACAAACATTAAAAAAAAATACAGTCGCATTGAGAACCTCCTCCTTTTTGAAGTCGTTTAAAAAAACCTTTTGGCGACTCAATCACTATCCATGACATAGGCGGTCCGCACACAGGTAACTTGGTCAAGGGCTACGCGTTGTCTAGCAGTGCTAGTCGCCGCGGTGGCGCGTTTAAGTTGCCATGTTGACAGGTTGCCATGGTAGCGCCCCACGATCTGTCAAGTTTTCAACTAATTTGCGATATTTCAGAAAAATATCGACTTTGTTCTGGAGGTTGATAAATTGAGTTGTGATTTGTGACGTTAATTGCCAACCAGTTTTCGGTTTCTCCATGAGCGAAGGCCCTTTGTGCAAACAATTCTTTTGAATTAAAATCTTGGTACTCGTATCTCAATAACCCGAATTTCTTCTAAATATTATTTGAATTCTAAGATTCCCGTTTTTCGCCTTATCTTTTTTCTCGTAAGACATAAAGGAATTTTTGGAAACTAACTGATTTCGGAAATTGAAACCAAGTGCGTATGATCGAATAAAATTTAAGCACCGAATCCTATTATAGTAACTATATTTGCTAAGAAATATATGGTCATAAGCCCTGTCAATAATTTCGACTTATTTCGATTACTTTTATGAAATAACAAAATCAATCGATCAGAAGATTTCTTATTTCTTCAAACGGAAGCCTCTCAAAAGTTTGATATTCCTCGAGGTAAAAAATACACGGAGGCGTAATTTCCAAGACAAAAAAATATGTCAGGGTTGACCAACCGCGCACTCCGGCCGAATGATGGTCCGTCGATAATTCGACAGGTAAAGGTACACGGTATTTTGTTTCTAATAATAAAACACCCCCCTTGCCCCCTGCCGATTCTCTGCCCCCCTGCCCCCCTCGTCCAGGAGTAATTCGGGCAGATTGATGGATACTGATTTCTGGAGATGAGAGGATATCTCGGATGACTTTGTTCAAAGGAGGGGAGGATAATGCGAAAGAGTGGAAGCAATCTATTTGAGATGCTCTGAGAGATTTATATAAGCTCGGATGAAAATAAAATCACGGTCTTTCATAACAGGGTTCTTCCACAAGGGTAGCCAACCCACCTATTTTCATTTACATTCATGATTCTTCTCTTGCAATACGTAGGTAACCTTCTCTTTTCCAATTCTTTACTCGAGTAAGTATTTGATTGACTGGGGATCTTGCTGTATTTCCGGAATGTTCCGGACTTCTTCCATCCATCATTGTGTCATGATTTTTCTTATTTTCTAGATCAAATTCCCTAAAAATTTCAATTCTGGATAGTGTTCTTTCACCAGAAAATTATTTATGAAGCTATAAATGCAAGCTTTGTCGGCCTTTCTATTTCATTCCCCCTACAACGGAAGAGACTCGTCTCTTCAGCGTCCCAGGTTCACTCCTTCCTTTCTACAAAAAAGACCCTCCACACAGCGTCCCAGAATTTAAGAGGTCCTGAGGGAAATTATTTTTCTCTAGGCCCTCCTGGTGAAGTTATTGTAAATTAAAAAAATAAACTCGTGTGAAATTATTGTAAAAGACAATTGTCGCTTTGTTGGTCCCCGGGCCCGGGGCCCCGGTCCCCGGTTTGGTGCCCCGGCGCCCTGCCCGCGCCAGGTGTAGAGCAGGTGGGGGCGGCAGCTGCTCCCGCGCGCGTCGCGTTCCCGTTCCCCTTCCTCTCCCTCGCCGTCGTAGCACGAGAACTCAGTTTAATAAGGACCCCGATGGCGGGAAACGGGGATCTTGTCTACTAAAAGAACTGTTTCAAGTCTTGTCGCAAGTTAAAATTCTTTGAAAGATTCGTCAAATTGTGCAACAAACATCCTAATGTTTTATGCGGTTCCACTACAAAACAGAACACTGAAAAAATAATAAATAAACTACACACCTAACCTAACATAAGGGGGCATACATTAATTACGTGAGCAGTTTTTCTTCCAATCTAGACCCCTCCCCCTCCCCCTTGGTGAGATAAATTTGGGCCACTTCGTATATTCTTTTCAAGTAACGTGAGATTTTGCTTGACCCCCCCCCCCCTTTAGAGCTCACGTAGTTAAGGTATGCCCCCTAACCTAATATTTTCACCGGCATCATTGGACAGTAAATTCCAAGAATACATATCCTTTAATGAATGCCCTCCGATGTTTGAAGGTTCGATAAAGCCCGAGCCGTGCTTAGAGTTTAATTTAGGGTCTAGGTAAATTGACCGAATTGCAATTTTTCGAATCGATGTAGGTAAGTATGTGTACAGTATGTACAAGAGTATTTTATTATGAGATGGACAATATCAACTAACCTAACCTAACAGTATCTCGTTAGCCATAAGCAAGTGAAATATATATTTTAAAAGTTGATAAACAAATTCGAAAAATATGTCTTTCGGCCAATTGCTGTTCGAAAAATTAGTCTTTTGAAAAACTGAAATTCGAAAAATTGATTTCGATTAACATGTCTCTCAATTTGCAGTTCAGTTCAATTTTGGCAAATCGTTGCAGACAGTTAAAAATTTAGTTATCTATTTTGTATTACTTACCAAGATGACACATTATTGTAATTACTACTAATTCTTAATCTGTTTGATAAACTTATTCATATTTACTTCTTCAAACTTCGCAAATACATTTTGTGGCAATAACTTTGTAAGCACCATTTTATTATTAACATTATCGACATGTTTCAAAAACAATGTTTTCTTTACGCCAGGTTAAGAGATTAATAAATAATAATTATTATTATTGATATTTTCTTGTTATTGAAAATGAAAACAACAATTATTTTTTTTATATAAAATTTGGGAACAGAAACAGTAAAAGCCTAAAGATTTGACGAATCGGATTAGCGTTTCTTTTCTGGAACAAAAGGCCCCTCCGTTCATGGAGATACTTACAATCTACGTAATTGTGACGAAACCACAAGTACCCTGCTGATATACCACTTTTTAATGCTAGTCTCCGTACACGGCGCTATCCGAAATGTACTGAACTTGATCATTTTTCACGTGCAGCCGTGGAGTGAACACGCTCTCATGCGATGTCATATGACTTTTTTTCCAACATCAATCCATGCCTTCTCCACTAAATCGTTTCTTACGTATTCTGGTAAAGTATAGTTATGTAAACATGCATTTTTTCCACTTCCAGAACAAATCTAACATTACTTTCATGTTCCGACGCCATTTCTGCCAAACGTCAAACGAATAAGTATCAGACACAAATGATGCGAGCGTCGCGTGCGATCAGCACTGTCGGTATCGTTATACTGATTGCAAACCGACAGCCACCGCGTAGCGCCGTGAACGGGCACCAGCAAAATCGTACGGGGGGTACTTACGATCGGCGCGTATGATACGCGCACGAGGATCGAGTATCTTGTAAGTATCTCCGTGTTCTTCACAGTGATACGAATTGAAACTGCACTTGTTTATTTAAACATTACACCAAAAACCAGCTGAAAGGGCACCACGCGATTCAGATTTAGTTTCAAATGTCATTTCAAGCATGGTTTGCATATCTATTATTTTCATGTAATCAAAGGTGACCTTTTCAATAGATATCGTTAGTAATGGGGTTTTCTTGTAATATGTATGCGAATCGAATTTGCTATCGCGAACCAAGAAATATACCCCACATTGTGTAACAATACATAATTCATAATAAATCCTCCCTTACCATGCTTACCTGACGGCTTAATTTATACTTTAAATTTCTTTATTATTATACATATAATATCGGGTATTTTATTCCTTCGGGCAGAAGCTGTTCTCTTCGGATCAAACAATGACTTCCGCTTGAAACTTGTGTACGAAGAATCCATTTCCTTTGTGATGTACAACAGCCTTTCATGCCGTAACATCTGGCGTATAAACGTTTATTCAACCTTTCGTAGGAACTTGCGATCCCAAATATGGCGGGTAGACGTTAACTAAATTATCAATAATTTGATGAAGAACAAAAGTATGTTTAAAATCATTGCAAGACAGTCAAAATGTTGCTGGAATGCTATGTTTACTGAACTTCAGAAATAACCAGGTCCTTTGGGGGCATACATTAATTACATGAGCTCAAAAGGGGGGGGGGGTCTAGATTGCTGAAAAACTGCTCACATAATATATGTATGCCCCCTTTCCAACTTTCCGTTGTAGGTACTTACTTCAGTCTCGCAGCATTCATCACGTATGGTGGTGCTATAGTTCTTCATACTCCAGCCAGTTGAAAAAGACCCAATAACATCAATAGGACTCCGGTTCAGACAACTTCAGACGTGGTGTTCATTTTCAATCATCGATAGACTAGTTGGTCGATATTTTTAATAGTTCCTTGACAGTTGATTCGCCGACAATTGGTCCCCCGGCGTACTTATATACAATGTGCAGTGGAGGTAATCCACCACTTACCCGCCCTGGTATAAGTAACAGATGGTTACTCCTTCAAGGCTCTCGCAAAATTCTAATTTTTTTGTTAAACGAAGCTACATTTATTTATTTTGAACGAATCTAGACCTCCAGTGTTCCTGCATACGTTGTTAGAAAGCAGTATGCAAGTGCTTAACAGGAAAATAAAACATAAAACGACAAATCAGGTTAGTACTACAAGCAAAATACTATTTAAAGCAAAATAACTCGTCCAAGAAGCTCATGCGGCAGCATTGCATAATGTGATAAACCCTGGAAGCACCTGAATAAATAGATAGAGAACATACGATAAACAATTAAGTCTCAAATCATTTGGCAAGTACCGATAAAAAATGAAAATTGCATTCAGCTTCAGCCTGATATAAACCACACCCAGCATCCGTATCCCTTAGCCAACCACTCAGTGAAGCCTCAAAGAAAGTTAGTTGAATTATAGAGGTCAAATACCTGAAGACTTAAAGAAAAATTCAGCGTTGAGTGATCGGAGGCGGATCAAAGGAAAGTTAATGTCGTTTAAGCAAGCTTCATGCCTTCACATATTATTTGGGGATGGTGCAAATAAATTTGAGATGGATCTACAAGATAAACATGTAACTAAACATGAAGGAGGGACGAGGTCCAGTACATCCCCATATGGGGAATAAAAAAAAAAGGTTTGAGTTCAGTTCATCCCATACATAATGAAAAACAGATAAATATAAACAAAAGAGAATAAACATGACATAAATAGATAGGTTACATTATTATCATTATCAAAACAATTCGCAAAGCAAATCTATAAATTTTGAAAATAAAGGTAACACAATAAATATAAATAAAATATTTCATAAAATACAATTAACACAAAAGACACAAACATACAATAAACACAAAACAAATAATCACAAAACAAATAAATAATAAACACAAATATACAATAAACAAATATACGATAAACACAAAACAATAAAATACAATAATTAATCCAAGCAATAAAAGTAAAAGAGTCATATATACAATGTGCAGTCGGTTTAGAGAAACAAAACAAATAAATAATAAACACAAAAATACAATAAACAAATATACGATAAACACAAAACAATAAAATACAATAATTAATCCAAGCAATAAAAGTAAAAGAGTCATAAATAGAGTCATATATACAGTGTGCAGTCGGTTTAGAGAAAATATGGTACGCCTAATTACACAAAATATAACTTAGTGACCCCGAAGGGATGTGCAGAGAGGATGTACCACCGAATAACAAAAATATAAAACATATTTTCATTCAAATACAACAAGGAAAGATCTGCTTCTCTATACACTGTGTATACCAGCGCATAAGTACAAAAAATCGACAAATTCGTTTGATATTCATGCCAACTTATTATTAATGGTATTTTTGAAGATGATTTTACTTTTGAAATTGGTAAATAATGCACATAAAATTGTAATTTTTATAGTAAACTAGCTGCTTCCCGGCATGCGTTGCTATGCCATTTAATAAAGAAATTGTTTCTCCCCGAGTGTCCTTTCCCATTCGTCCCGTTCCCTTTCTTCTCCTGCGTCCTCTTCCCCTCTCGCGTTCCCACTCCGTCACCTCCACTCTTCCCTCTCCACTACCCCCCCCCCCCCTTCCCCCTTCCCGCGAACCCCCCTCCCGAGTTCCCCTCCCCCTTCCCCCCCTCACCCATCTCTCCCTCCCTCCCTCCCGCTTTCCATACATTCAGTTTTCAAACCTCGCGTGCCACCAATAGCAATTTTTTTATACAAATTTCATAATGCCAGAGCTCACCGGAAGTTTTATAAAAACCTTGTCCTGACAATAACGAACACACAAAAAAAAGAATGATCAAATTTAATGCAGTCGTTCGAAAAATAATGCGCTTAGCAACACATTCAACGATTCATTTTTATATTATAGATATCGTTTCGGGGGATCAATTATCGGGTCACCGTTTTCAATATATCAACATTCAACATATTATAAGTAAAACGCAATCTCGTTGTTTTCTTCCTACCCAAAGTTCCCCCCAGCCAATTAACGTTACGTACCGTATTGCAAATATGTAAACACATTATAGACGTAATAACTCTGCGTGGGCACTTTTATTTATTTCCGTATATAAAATTACCCCTTTTTAATTGATTCGTTAATAATAACGAGAACCGAGGCTCCTTCCCAGGTATGCCGCTTGCCCGACATTTCGACCTCTGGTGCACGCAATCAATGCCCTTCCATTTAATAACGTCGTTAACGAATTCCTACAACGTTAATTAATTCTTTGTTTTGACTGGCGAGCCCACATCAGAAAGTGCCCTTTTCATACCTTTGATCTTTACGTCAAATTATTAACTCAATTAAAACAACGTGACCGGTAGTGTGAGATGCTGGTTACAGACGTCATTGTGCATCGGAAAGCAATAAAAAGAGCCTAAGTTAAGAATCTCTGTAACTAATAATTTTATAAAAATTGCGGTATAAAAGGACTGCGTGGCTGGAAACCTGCATTGACCTTCTGATGGCAAATTATGAACTGGCTTAACTTAATATTTACGTCAAAAATAATTTCGTACGCGTGTAAACTGTGAGATTTGAGTATAATGCAAATAAAGTTATAAACAATATAAAATAGAAGAAATTTAAAAAAAAAAAACGATTTTGGCAGCATTTGGTTCGGCTTCGCCCAGTTTGAGAGTTGGTGACCATTTTATAAATCCGATTGGAACTGGTTCTAAAAATAGCCGGTTCTTCGGATCCACTGGGATCCAGTTACAGGTAGTCACCGGGACAAAGTGACCAGGACGGGCAATGATGTCATTTATAATATATAGACGCGTGGTATTATTATTCACAACTGCCAGTTACAATAATAATCAAATTACAATCGCCAAGCGATGCTCCTCATGCCAGGCTATGCTCCTCCGTTATCTCACGCATCTCCTGCCAGGCGATGCTCCTCACGTTAGGGAACGTACCCATACTTTGTGACCAACTTTTTGCAATTTTTAACCCCCCCCCCCCCTCCCCGGTGACCAAAAACCTATGGCCCCCGCCGCTCATTTATACTAAGCGTGGTGTTTTGAAGACCCCCCCCCTAAACAGGTCACGTAGTATGGGTACGTTCCCTTAGCTGTTTACGCAAGTGGCGCCATCTTTTGGCATTGCTAATTCGGTTCTATAACTAAAGTAGATTTGTATACAAACTTCTCGCACGAAAACGGTTTTTACGTAAGGCGCGGCGTCAGAGTTGTATTCTTAGGGGCCGTTCAAGTATTACGTAACGCACTTGGGGGGGGGGGGAGGGGGGTCTTGTGAAACGTTACTGTGCGTTACGGGGGGGGGTTCGAACAACGCGTTACGTAACATTTTTTTCTTTATTTAGATAAAAAACTAAGGAATTAAAATCTTCCAACTTGGCAATCCTTTTCGTTCTCCAAATCTCTTGTTTTAATTATTACCGCAAACGCGATTAAAACAAGAAAAAAGATATTTAACCGACTTTCCAGTACTTAATTGTGACTTTCAAGTAAAAATTTTCACTAGGGCGTTACGTAACGTTTAGGGGGGGGGGGGTACGGAAAAACGTTACGTGCGTTACATGGGGGGGAGGGGGGTCAAAAATCTTCAAAAATTGCGTTACGTAATACTTGAACGCCCCCTTAGCCGGATTCTTAAATTACGTACAGTCTCTAGGCTATTAATACTGTTTGAAGTTTTATTTTAAAAATTACATGTTTTAAGGTCTCATGGACCATCGAAGTTTCCGCGTAAGATTCATATTACATAGCATTTAAAAAATACATAAATGATTTCATAAAAACAATCAATTCAAAGTACATAAATAGATAATGGAAATATTATATAAAAATAATACATCCATCATAAAATAATGTTAACAGAATTATCATAACTACAGCTGACAAACTACATAAGTAGTTTAGCAGGTTTAAATGTTAGCAAATAAAAAAAAATCAAAGGCAAATAAAATAACGGAAGAAAAACATCACAATGAAAAAGAGAAAATATCTTTAAAGCTTTCTTACGCACAGCAGGGGTAGTATATGCAAGAAACCAGAAAGTAAAAATATGTAGGTATGGCGAAGTCAAATCTTACAATGTTAGCTAATCTGATTTTTTGCGGAACTAATTTGATAAAAAAAAGATAAACAAACTGTTGAATTTGTGATTCTGGCATTATGACTTTTACACAGTATTTCTTTGGAGAATTTTTGAGTCAACATATCTCTTCCATTTTATAGTCATCGTAACGATGCCGGTGTATTGTACCCTAAACTACCCACTTATACAATTCATAAAAAAAGGAGTTGAGCTGTCAATCCAGATAATGTTATATAAAAGGCTACATTGTTCTGAACAGTATGTTTTAATTGTTGGCGGATTCGCCCCGTGCCCCGTGCCCCGTATCCAAGCCTACTCGTAAAGTTGCGCGGAGATGATTTATCGCCAGTGTTTATTAAGTTAGGAGCCTCTCGGTAAGATTAGTTGGATGGTTGGCCCTTCCAGTGAGCCAGCAATACCAGCAGACTGCTGATGCTTATAGCTGCGGTGTTGGTTGGGTTGGGGAGGGGAGGGACCCGCGCGCCTCCTTCGCGCTCTGTGCTCCGGATATCCTGTCTCCCGTGTGATTTCTCACTAAACTTCTCCAAAGTGAGCTTCCGAGCCGCGGGACGGACGAGACGCTTTTTTCTTCGTTTCGAAAGCCCGCCCATCCGCTTTTTTATGGTTTGACAAGATCCTCGTCTAATTCTTTGTCCGACTTTGATTTCGTAAATTCAACGGATTTACAGGGATCCGGCTGTGGCTTTGTGCGGTTCATTAGTACAATATTTTTTCATTAAATATCTCACTCCTGACATTACAAAAAATAGTCGCTAACGGGGAATCCTCGGTAAAAGTTAGTGGGTTAGAAGATTAAAGAGGAGCAGGATGGTTTGGACGTGTAGAACGGATAAACGGAGGAAGGAGTATCAGGCTAATAATGTATGACGCCCAAGTAATGTAAAAATGAATCAGGAACTTCCTAGGACGACATATTCCGGGTGAATCAATTCGAATAAGTACCTTTATCTATTATCTAACTATGTAAAGATGTCCCAAAATTAACGCAAGATTTGAATTAAATAGAAAACACAGTTTTTAGTATTTACGTTGTTATTTTTTATTGAATCATAAAGTGCATAGGATAGGGTTATTTATGGAATAACACATCAGGAAAATGGCATCCACGGCATTGCTGGTACATACCACAGATGGCGGTAAATTCAAATCTTGCGTTAATTTTGGGACAACCTTTACATCCTTCAAGTATTTTGAATGCGATTAAATTTTCTACAAGCGTATTGTACACGCCAAACTTTAATACCTGCCTGACGTTGATACAGAAATCGTCGCATCAGGCGAGTTAAGGTCAGAAAAGTGGCATGCCTCCCCGCCCACGCCTTTCTCTGTCGCAAGTATGTTTTTACGCATCTTTCTCTTACGTTCATTGTAAAGTCTAACTGCGCGAGAATGGAGTATCATGTTCAGGCCGGCATTGAAGTATGTCGTATACTTCACCTACCTAGATGAAGTGTTGTGATGAGTATCATGTATACATTGCCATTTTAACCACAATATTAATAGGTGCTAGTGTATTATCATATATCGCATTCCCGCGGTTCGCGTATGACGTATGAGCACACCCTCCGAATATGTTTATATTAATTATTTGTAACCGAGAACCCCATGCAATGTAATGATAGGTATATGGATTGTAGTTTCGCAATTTGAAACCACGCCTTGGGTATTAAATTTACAAACAGCGTGGCTCTCTGAGTTTTCGAGACACCAAGAAAAGATCCACTCAGACAAAGTTTGCGGTATCTAATCGACCTCCCTAATCCATCGGCAGTTTTGTGTTAAAGTAATATTCTTAACTATCGGCCACTTTAAATATGAATTATTTACGATTTGTATTTTTACATAAGTTTGCATCATCAAGGCGTGTGTGCTCTTCAGGTTAGACATAGTGAAAATAACAAGTTATTACCGCGTTAATGCATTATTACTTCCACCAGGATTCAGTGAAACTGTTGCGTCCCCATTTGTGGAATTTTGTGAAGCTAAAAGTTTTTTTGAAAGGGCAGCGGAAGGTGGGGGAGTACCTGGCTATTTAAACATGGTCATCAAAAATGACTAAGATGCAAATGTACTTCGATATCGCGTGGTAATTACACTAATTAACTAATTACTATAACCTAACTCAGAAATCAGCTTCTTCGAGTTTCACACAAAACCTTATCTTTATTTAGTGTAGACCAGTGATTCTTAACCTAGGTTCAATCGAACTCCTGGGGTTCGTTTGGTGAGTCAGTCTCGTCAGTCGGGTTCGGCGGAGGTCAAGAACAACAGCAGAAGTCACTGATTTGCAGTAAATATTCATTATTATGTTTTGTGTTTGTGCGAAAATCATGTTTTAATGGTTTTGTTCTTAATGGTTTTGTTCTTAATGGTTTTGTTCTTTAATGGTTTTGTTCTTTAATGGTTTTGTTCATTTTGTGCACCTATGTATAAATATAATATATCTATATTTTGAATTTGAAAAAATCATATTTTATTTTTCCAATTAAGAAGGGTTCGGTGAATGCGCATATGAAACTAGTTGGGGTCAGTACCTCCAACAAGGTTAAGAAACACTGGTGTAGACTATTGTTTTCGTTTCTGTTAGGGACGTTGTCCTCTTGGAAACGGTGTATTTAACTCCTCTAAATGATGTCCTAATTTTGCCTCTTTTTTCGTTTTCACCACCCTGTCGTTCGGCATACGCCCTGAGCGTACTCTAAACCTAAACGTCCTTATATGCCAGAATTATTTTTCCTTCTTTATCGAGGGTAGTCGCTACTTACGGGAGAGCTTTTATAAAATCAATTATTAATTCAACGAATCGGCGCTCGATTTCTCGCAAATGTAAAATGTTGTTACCTTTAATGGCCGATCGATGCGTACGTATTTCCTCGAATTATTAATATTGAATCCTGGCAACGTGTCTCGTATTACGTTTTAGTAAAGGTAAAATCGAGCTTTTCTGAAAAATATTCGTCTTTTTAATGTGATTATCCTGCCAATTACTTACGCTGTACAGACACGGCTTTCTCAGCTGCCCAATTATAAGACTAGGTACCACTAGTATGAAGTTCAAGATAGGTATTTTTATAAATTTTACTACCCAGATTATGAATTCTCACGTTTTTGTTGATGTTCATTCTCAGTCTATTCATTTCATATTTCATTGTGATCAAACAGTCAATAATGCCTTTCTCATAAATGACACGTACAAAAATATAGGGAGTTGTGAGATGTGACAGTACCGTTCTATTCTATTCTATACATACACATCATACTATCTGTAGTCTTAAATCAAAATCTATGAGTGCTAAAACTGCTAAATTGAGGTTTCTCAGTCGACACAATAATAATAAGTACTTGGTTGATTTTTATAGCACCGTTTTTGTGAAAGGTCACCTCAATAGCGCTGAACAAATATATATGAATAACCGGCTTACAACCAAGATTTATAATAATAACTAGAGACTTACGCTAATACTTATAACTGGTGACTTCAACCAATAACTTTTTTCTTCAAGAAAAGCAGAAAAATTAAATTAGTGAAATCATATTTACAATTGTGACCTAAAGTTAGACACTTACAATTCGTTTAAAATTCGGAATTAGACCGCTAACGATAACACTGCTTAGGGGTCGTCCATTAATCACGTGAGGCTCGAAGGGGGGGGGGGGGTTCGGAAAAAACCACGAAATATCACGAGAGGAGGGGGGGTATAATGAGATATCACGTGTATTTATTTTTTGATTTATTCAAAAAAAAAAAACGACAATAAGCGTGTTTTATTTTATTTTGCGTTCAAATATTCAAGCCCAGGTCCAAATATTTAAATGTTTTACGGTCATTTTCCAAAGAAATTTAAATTTTCCACATACAATACAACTAAAAAACCGAAAAAGAGGTTCGTAAGTAGGAGATTTTAAACTTTAAAGTAGTTTTTTATATACCTGGTATTTTTTTTCTGGGCTTAATAAAAAATACTCGAATATTTCAAAGGCAAATGTGTGTTCTACTTGCAGTCTTTGATTAAAGTATCTAAAATTTTTCATAGCGATCTAATTTTCAAACCAAAATCACATGATTTTGCATTGGTTAGTACTGCATTACCGTAAAACGTATTGTGCTGCCGAAAATATTTTCTTCTCATACCGTTGGTAAAACAAATTTAAAATCGGTCCAGTTTTGGAGGAGAAAAACGGGGAAAGCAATAATACCTCGATTTTGATGATTTTATTTAGGTTTTATCAGCCTGAGATGCAGTAGTCCCTTTCGCTCAGTATTCGGGGGAGTAAGAGCGACAGTGACGGTAACAGTTTGGTAAAGTACATATTGTTCAAATTTCTTGGAGACCGGATTTCCTATCAATTTTCGATCGCATTAAGATAATACAAATTAAATAGTTAAGAACTCAATCATTAATAGTTTTGTAAATTTGATGAGAATCCGATGTAGCCGATCCTTTACCCTGTGTGTATTATCCCTGATTATGACATAACAGGCAATAATCAGTGTACCGTGTACAGATTCATCTCCAATATTGACACGGAGAGTAAATCGGCCGCAACCCGTCGGCCGCGGTGGTTGGGTGGTGGGGTTGGTGGTTTATTTGATAAGGGTCTCCCCGGGCTCGCGGGGGGCTGCCACGTGGTGCTGCCGCTCACGTGTTCCGCCGGTCGATACACTCCCCCCCTTTCCCTTTGGGGGTGCACGATAAATAAGCCAAGTCGTGTAATATCGCGGATTCTGCACAGACCCGCCGCGCCCGTGCCAACTCGGGTATCTGCCGCTGCCTCTAAATACAGAGGACGGGGTGTAATAACAGTGGAAGAGATAATATTACGGCGGAGTGTGTTTCTGTTTTTACTTTGTTGCACTCACTTGTGCATACGGATTATGTTGCAATTTATAGTAAATAAGTACTTAGTGGAAATTGTAGTTTTCTCGCACGCATATGTGAATTATTAGTTCATTGGAAACATCAATATTCCTGCGAACAATTATTGTAATTGACAAGATTGTTCTACACTGCTTTAATACACACTCGCTTGGAGTTAACCCCCCCGGCCTCGGGCTTATTTTGTCGGAAGGTAAAAATATTTCCGCTTCGCAATAAAATCCGTGTAAATGGAGTATTTCTGAACCCATCAATATTGAACAAAAAAGGTTTTTGAAAGGTGATGAAACACGATTTTAAATTTTTTAATTCGAAATAACCATATAATTTTTTTTATATAAAATTTTTTAATGCCAACAAAAAAGTTTTTAAAATGGCTCCTCTTACGTTTTATTGTAACTAATATTTCTGATAACAGTGATAACGAAAAAAAATAAAAACACACATATTTTATTAGGTACTCGTTAATATATCATACATGTTATCGTTAACTCACTTTTTTTCGTTTCATGGAAAAATAATGAATTAAAATTTCCCAAAGTTTTATAATTATTTTTCAAATTGCGGTCGGAAACTTCGGATTCATTTTTGAATGAAATGGTTAAAACTTTGCAAAAAAACGCGATTTAAATTGACATAATTGGTAGATTGGGGGAAAGATCCAACTTTGCAGTACGTTTCTAGTTTTTTTGCACCATTACGTGAGCTACTTTCTTACCATTTATCTACAGCGGGCTGGCTGGCTACAAGTGTCGGAAGAAGCCAAGGTTTATATCTTTCCTCCTGACGCATGACGGCCTGAATAATATATAATATAAGGTCGCTTCTCCCTCGTCCTTCTCGGCGCCCGGCCCCGGCCTAACACCTGCCATACAACGAATCAGCCGGTCAGCTGGCACGCGGACTCCTTGAGATAATAGACCTCTCTGAGGTAACCCGCGACCATAACGCTGTGTTGGTAACCAGACAAATTGCATAAAAGTTCGAGTTGGTTGCTTGTTCTTGAATCGATTATTTATAGAGATCAAATTTAATATTCGAGCTTCGTGGAAAAGCTCGCTCTTGTCGAATCTAAATGGATTGCCCTCTACAAGCTTAGGTTTAAGAGGTTAATATCACGTAACTTACCTCAACGTAAAAAAATAAGAATTAATAAATCATAATAGATTTAATAATATTTACATTTATTATACCTATAGTTATTTTTCACTAGCTTTGCGTATCATTGTCACTTGCACAAAGCGCAATGTCTGTTCTGCACTCCCGATGTAGGAAATTTCTAAAGGTAGGAAAAGGAAGCTTAAAAACTCACTGATGGCAGGAAAAAAAGGTTTCTTGTCCAAAATCACTTTCCACTTTGCACCGATTATAATTTTGAAGGTTTTGTACGTAACTCGTAGTTTTATCATTCACAGTCAAGATAGCAGAATATGAACGTAGAACATTGCTGGCAGGTTGCAGATTATTGCACCGACCTTGTGATTTCACGTACGTAGTAGGTATGGGGATTAGGTGTGGGTATGATTTAGGAAAGGGCCAGGAATACTCCCAACACTCGATGAGATGATATACTCGAGGCGAGGAAGGTCAACTGCTACCTCTTCACTTTCATATCGCGCACTTGTTGCTTGGATCATTATTAGTTTTATTAAAGATGCAAAAAAACCGACACGGGATGTTGCGAAATCAAGTAGTCTTGTCCAGCGTCTAGAACAACAAGTATAACAACGCGTAGGGTGACATTTTATCCTCTCTGTTTATCTGCATTTAACATTTTGATGCTATGCAGTAATCATCATTGAATCACACCTTTAAGGTAAAACATACTGGATCGAAATCTGCCGTTCTCTAGGTCGCGACCTATACGGCCTATTGACAAATCCAGGACTGAGTTCAGATATCGTGGTGTGTCGCTTACGTAGCGTACGTCGACCCAGTATGTTCTTACCTTTACAGGCTCATCAAAAATGAATGCACCTGTTATGAACCTCAGGTTATTCACTTGAAATAAAATTTTCTACAAGGTTTTTGAGTCTAGTCTTTCCGTTCGAATTTACGCTAAATTATACAATGGACGTTGAAAATTCAACCGTATAATTAAAATGAACAAGTCTGCTGCTGTTTTAGTAATGCCTGAGCTGTCTCAAATCATCCAGTTTGAGATCTTTTGGGCAGATCTTTACGGGCCGGGGCCGGGGCAGGTGGGTTTCAAGCGCGCAATCATTGAACGTTGACCGTTGACTCAAATACTTTTTGCTGGAATTCAAATTCAGCCGGCTGCCCGTTTCTATACAATACAGTGATGTTAAAGCTTCTATTTTACGACCTTTGCTTCGCCCTTCTATGCGGTTTTTAATCTATTCGCGTTGGAATAGATTTCGTTAAATTTCAACACTATTTTCGAAACATTTTTCTTATTGAAATATGGAACATACAGTATAAAGCTTTCTCTGTCTATGGACATTACAATGCTTCATATCTCGTGATCGAAATGACGTAGCCAACTTCGCAAATTGCATGACGCCAGAGCTCACTATTCGATTTTCGGGCAGTGGTGGGTTGAACAAGCACTTAGGTATAAAGCAAATCATTATGCGTCTATTGATGTTTCCCGAAACGAGTTTGTTTCATGGTCTGTTCATTTCTTGGGAACAAAATTCCATCACATTTTTAAAATTACAAATATGTACCTGTTTTACAAATATGTATTTTCTTTAATATAGGATGTTAAATTTTTCATAGGTGTTGTGAAGTGTGCGTACGTACACTGCGTGTACTAAACCTTAAATTTTGTTAAAATTTTTAATTCTACGCCATTTTTTTCCAGACCTTCTGATTTGTTTACTAATTTTCCATCTGGCTGTATTAATTATAATTATTGCGAAACGCGGAATTTACTGATAATAATTGCAATGGCAGGTGGAGGCGACTGAATTTAAATTGCGCCATGTTCGAATATTACCACGAACCCTCGCCGCGCGAATTTTTTTTCAGCGAGAATGACATGCGACTACGACCTACGTACGTAGTGATGTCAAAAAGTTTTCTAATCTATGGCGGATGTTACACGCTCAGTCTGGCATCAGTTCTAACCATTATTGCAGACTGGTGAAAACTATGAAAATATTTAAATATCTGTCAATCGTCAGTCAATGCAATGAGCGATCAGTGTGACGCAATTTTGGACTGAACCGATGCCGACTGAGCAGTAACACCCCATCTATGAAACATCTTTCATGATTCTTAGGCGTAAAACTAGTTGAAGCTATTAAATTCTGAATTCTCGATGGGTTTAAGTTCGAGGTCACCAATCTTGTCATTCTCTGTATTCTATTATTTGTATAGTTATGTTCGAGATTAGTTTAACTTCATAGTTTGGCAATCGTTTTCTATTAAAGTTTTGGTTAATATCGAGAATAATTACTGGACATAACCTAAATTAGGTAGGTAGTTTGAGTCTAATTAAAAAAGAAAGGAAAAAAAAACTAGCATAAAAAACCAATTTTCAAATTACGCAAAACATGGCGTGAACAAAAGACCACAAATTATGCATAATAAATATAAATGCATACTTTCCATTTCCGTTTGCTGAAATAGTTGTTTCTCATTGTTAATTAACTAAAACAAAGGTTTTTTTAAAAATAATTTGTGCCTATTGAAGGTGTCCAGCAATTTTGGATATTTACCAACTTTTTTATGCGCGTAACTTAAAAATTGAATCGTCTCTTCCAATAATCAGCTTAATCCAATGCACAAAGCGGAAAGCTGCCCCAGCAGTAGCGCTAAGTCACTAAGCACACTACATCATAATACCACATCCCGTATTACCTTTCTTTCTGTTAGGGGCGCGAGGGACAGGGGCGGGGGCTGCGCGCGCATATGTTCCGCCACCTGTGCTGTCTCCCTGCCGAGGCAATCTGGCCCTTGGAGCCCCTGCCGCAGGGGTCAGAGTGCCCCGCGAGCGCCACCCCGGGCGAGGCCGATGAGCCGGCTGGTCCCACCCTACCCTGTCCCTTGTCAGTGCAACGCGAATACCGGTCGTGGGAAGTTATCCAAATTGCGGCTTCAATTCTAAAATTTGTACCACTTTTCTCACGATGCATTTTTTTAAAAACCGAACACCAAATCTTAAATTACGTTCTCACGTTTTTGATGTTCGAAAAAGACACGATTGCGGTTGTGTTAAATAAAATAAATTCTGTGTAGGACTGTGAATTTTATCAAGTTTTATAATAAAATATTATCAACCGACATGAGGTGTGTTGTAATTTTTGTTCACTTATGATTTTTTCTCGTTTCGAAATCGGGTATTTCTTTTGAATCGCGGTGCACAATAGCGCCGACCAGCACGAAGTATTTCTACGAAAATTACCGATCTCGAAATAATACTCTTTATGCATTGAACAAAGGTTTGAAGAATCCTTGTGTGAATGTTCGAAAAATGTGTACCTATTTTCTGCACCGTTTGAATTTGATCTTTCTGAAATATTTTAAATCGTAATTCTTTTTTCCTTATGAGACTAGGATTTTCTAAAAGATAATTAAAAATGATTTTTTTTGTTGGAAATTTCTTTCGTTGCATTGATATGTAAATTTAAAAATAATAATAATATTTTAAAATATAAATTAAGTGTTTTAATTTTTTTTTCTTGTAGGTATGTTTGTTTGGTGCGATTATAAACTTCAGCAGTTATTATCCCAGCTCTTTCAATATTGTGTTTATGGACCTTGCTAATTTAGCGTTATTATTTTGCTCGAATATGAATTATCGCCACTTTTGTTAGATCAATCTGAAATTTTCTTTAGTATGATTTTCCGTTTGTGTTCTGTGAAATTTGAATAACTTTAACCCCGTCTCTAAAATTATTCCGATTTGCTCTGTCAGCTATCATGAATTCAGGATTATTTGGTTTGTGATTATTTCTGAAGGCATCTCACAAATATGGACAATATGTTTTCGTATGATTTTTTTAAAATTATTTGACCACAAATACACCTAAAATCAAAAGTTGGGGTTTAACTATCGAAATCCGTTTTTTTCTTCTAATATTAAATTAGAAATAAGCGTGAAAGGAGTAGGAAAATAATTATTATTATAAATCTATTGAAAATTACACTGAATTTCTGAAAGAAAACATTTTTTTGTTATTTCTTATTATTATAAAGATTTAAAAAAGTTGGATTTTGTACTGAATCTTTCGGAATAACAATCGATTTATTGCAAAGCAAAGGAATCATTGTATATTAAAAAAGTCTTGATACAATTCTCCGAAAAAACACTTCAACTTTTAAATTATGTTATGTGCTGTTTCTTATCCATTATCTTAATTTAAAACAAAAAAATTACATGTCATGAAGATTATAATATGAAGGAGGAAAAACAGATGACGGTAGTCCATGGCAGAGGGTTTTGATTAAAAATGAAATTTATTGTCTTCTAATGAAGAAAGGAGTGTGGAAAGAATGTATGCATGCAAGTTGATATTTGATACAACAAGAGATAAGGGTGCAACAAGTAAACGAAACGTACTTGAGTCAAATAGTATCAAGAGTTCGAATAATGTAAGGATGTGGATGAAACAAGGAGTGTACATGTACAGGCACCAGGAAAGAGTTGTGAAATGAGGTGGTGCGATAATTATCACGAATTTAAAAATGGTTTCACAATTTCCGTTTTATATCTCAACCAATAAGAGCCTTGATATGAATTGTATGCTTCGCAGGTGCAGTAGGCGTCATTTCCGTTTCATCCGAATTCCTAATCACAACGGGGCTATAGAAGTTTCACTTCAAAAATTGTGTTATACTGGTTTTCCAGTATTCTCAGGAATGTTGTGTCAGATTGGCTTGATGTGAATATCTCTTAAGCTGAGCTTAAAAAGCAACTGAAATAACTAAGTCCCTAAGTGGATTGTAATAATAATACTTAAGATTGACAGTCTCTTTATAATGTTGTTTTGTTGTTTTGCAGAAAACTGGCTCTCGCATCAAGATCTTCTCCAACACGGCCCCGCAGAGCTCCGATCGCATCATCCAGATCATCGGTCGCCCCGACACCTGCGTGGAGGCCATCAAGGAGATTGTCAATCTCATCAAAGCCGTGAGTTCATTCGCCACTGATTACGCCACTAGAGAAGACTTTACCGTGTCACCATGTTAGATTTACAATCATTGTCTTGAATTCTGTTGGGTGAATTATTGTTACTATTATATTACTAATTTATAGTGCAGTTTAGCAGTCACCATTGATTGTCCAGATAACAAGAGGCCACTTGCATCACATTTTTTAAATTTTTTTCCGGTTAAGGCAAATATTCTAAGACATTACGTTTTTTTGTTTTTTTTTTAATCGTATTTTTGAAACCCTGGCGATTTTTTGAAAATTTCAATCCGATAAATCAGACCATTTTTTATAAACCGGAAGGATGGGACAAAATTTTATGGGTGCGAAAAAACGATAATTAACCGAAAATCATTTTTAAAAAAAGAACATTTTCCACACGAATGGCACAGGAGAATAACGAGGCATACCAAAAATATTACATCCCATAATTTTTTTTTTTCCTTGAGCAATCTTATTGATCATAAATCATTATAATGTTCAATGTCTATATTACTAAATTCAATGTAGGTAATATACTTGTACTTGTAAAAATACCTCTAAAACACATGCAGACAACATAAAAGTAAGGGGTTCTCTTCACAATATCTGTCAAAAAGTCAAACCAAATGATAAGTTCGCAGAGAACAAACAATAAATCTAGTGAACGTTAAACGTCAAATTCAAAAATTCACCTGAAATCAAAGTGTTGCCATATAAAAAAAATAAATCAGTGTGGAATTTTACAAAATTAATAGGAACATTTTCGGAGACGGGACATTTTCATGTAGTGACGTCACGAGCCCAAATAATGGATTTATTTATTTAAAAAAAAAAAAACTACATTTCTAAAAAATTTTGCTAACGTTTTCGTAATCTTAGTAAAAAAATCTATCCACACGATTTTTTCCAAGTCGTTATGAAACCCATGCAAGTGGCCTATTAGCAGCTCTTTTCTTGCCAAAGCACCAAGTTTCTTGCTCAATGTTTTTAAGACCTCGCATTCCGAATTCCTGGTGAAAAAAATAACTAAGAGCTTAACCCTTCAGGCCATGACAATATTTTGTCAGAGGGTCAAAATATTGGGCCATGTGAAGAGTCAGAATAATAGAAGAGCATGTATGAGACGATGTATGAATGTGAATGAGGCAAGGAGTGTGTGCCAAGATCGAGTTGTTTGGCGGTCCGTCCTCTCTGCCTACCCCTGCAGGGAAACGGCGTGATGGTTAGTTAGTTTTTTTTAGTCAAAATATTTATGGTTTGCAATAAAATCCAAATAAATGGAATATTTCTGTTGGTACTCATTCGAAAACTAAATACCGTTTTTGAAAGATGATGTAATATATGCTTTTAAATCTTATAATTTATTCAAAATAAACGTTTAATTATTGAAATATAGAAATTTTGAATGTAAACATAAAAAAAGTTTTAAAAATGGCTCACCTTACGTTTTTTGTAACTAAAATTACTGATGAAAAAAAATAAAAGCAAATGTATTATAAACGTTATCGTCAACTCACTTTTTGTTATTTCATGTAAAAATAAAATAAAAGCAAATGTATTATAAACGTTATCGTCAACTCACTTTTTGTTATTTCATGTAAAAATAAAATAAAAGCAAATGTATTATAAACGTTATCGTCAACTCACTTTTTGTTATTTCATGTAAAAATAAAAGCAAATGTATTATAAACGTTATCGTCAACTCACTTTTTGTTATTTCATGTAAAAATAAAATAAAAAAATTCCAAAGTTTCTTAATTTTTTTTCAAATTGCGGTCGGAAACTTTGGTTTTATAAAAGTGTACATTTTAATTATTTTGTGGTTAACTTTCAGATTTTAATATAAAGCGGTGTTCTCTCTTTCTCATACCATTTAAAATATTTAGAACATTTTTCTAACCATGACGGACGGTAAGGGACACAACGATTTCTATGAGATCTTTATGAGTTGTTTTGAAAAACGATCAAATTAGCCTGAGAGGTTAAGATAGTCCCTACATATTTACCGAGCTAAAAAGTAACTACAGTCAAACTTGGTTATAACGAGCACGAGGGGACTGACTAAATTTGTTCCTTATAGACATTACTCGTTATATCCAAAATAGGTTTTTTGAAAGTCGTATATACCTACCTACCTGCCTTTACTCTAATATAATCGCAAATGAATAGTATATTTCAAAATTCGAGTAGGTATTATATTATATTTCAAAAATATATCAGAAAAGTACACTAATTAATAATGATTCTTTTTAAAGATTTCGTTTTTATGCTTCTCAATTTCCTTCACAAAAAAGCAACGCATCTAACATCACCTGGTTTGAGGTTTCCAAGAAAAATATCCCTAAAATTGTCTAACTTATTATCGATAGCTTGTGCGTATTGTATCGCTTGTAAAATCTCAAACAAATCATTAGCTGGTGGGATTGTTATTGATTTTCAACTAAAATTATACTTGTCACAACCTAGTGATGCACAACCCGATTCGTGCGGCCCGCAAGCCAATTTTATATGAGTTTTTCCCCTAGTTATAGAGAAAAAACCCTGAAATCCCTGGTTGAGAACAATTTTTTTAGCATTTTGGTCAATTTACACTGCTTGCCCTAAATGGAACTAAATTGGAGGAGCCCAGAAAACGAAATCTTGAATTTCGCTGTCAATCCCCTCCCCTCCAGAAAAACAAAAAAATCCACTTGTAGGTCGCGGGCCATTTCATAACGAGGCAGAGCCCCCCCTAAGCTAAAAAGGTTGTGCATCACTATCACAATTTTTCCCCACGTAGGTACTCGTGCTCGGTACATTCATAAACACTTTTATTGATTTTTAAAATGAGGCACAATGCAAAAGAAGATGTAAATGGGGAACAAATTTGCAAACTGAAAATTCGTTGACTTTAGCAGATTTTATGACAATTTTACATAGTGCCCGATGGGTAACAATGTTTCACATAGCCGACAATCTTAAGCAGTTAGTGCCATAAAAATATGAATCTGTCCCTAACAGGGTAGAAAATTCCCACCAGCTGCCGCTGTTGCACGCCGGGCATAAATATCTCCCTCCATGGTCGCCACCTTTGATAGTTACACCTTACTGCAACAATTATTGTTTTTTTTAAACCCATTTAAAGATTTAGAAATTGTGTTGACATTGTTTTATGTATTTAGAAATTGTGTTGACAAAATTATTTGCACGTTATATCAGTGAATCGTCCTCGCTATATCAGTCAACAATTATATGAAAATAAGTCTGAACTAAAATATCATTTGGTAATTGCTCATTATAGCCATGATCTCACTGTAGCCATGATCGTTATAACCAAGTTCGACTGTATATGAAATTTCCTCAGAAAAACTCACAGTATGCTCTGAAAATTATAAACATTCTGTTTTTTTTTTTTTCAAAATGTTATAGGTATGAAAAAATGCGTAGTGTTTCTTTAAATGCTACTTAAGGCAATGCACCACATTGTGTGAAACTTGAAATCAGGCCGCTAATAAAAACACTTCCTTATGTAGAAGGCGATGAGGCTTAAATTCCTGCCTGTTTTGTTTTATTCAAGAAAAAATCATTGACAAAGTGCATTTTATTTTATTTTGCAAAGTTCAGGCACAAATATTTAAATGTTGTACAATCATTTTCTAAGGATTTTTTTTCCTTATTATATATAAAACCACAACTGAAAAAGGGATTTATAAGTAGATTAACTTTAAAGCACATATTACGCGCCTCATCATTTATCCCACGAAGTTGGCTACAATCGTATCTAGCTCTTGTTTGTATCAGGTCAGGGATACCAACATAACAGTGACAAAATGGCGGGCGGGCTGTCGTAGTATCGGTTCGCGAAGTGAAATTTTATTTAACGAAATTGAAAATTAAAATGCATTATTTTCCACCAGCCGTGATGCAAAAAGTTTCCTTTTATGGTGATTAAGGCGAATCTAAAGGTTTTTTCTAAAAATTATTCGTAATAGCCATGGACAGTAATCCCAAAAATTTACCTTCACTTTTGCCTAAATTTCAATGGTTATTTTTTAAAAATTATTATTACGCTCCCTCTAACGTTGTTATTTATATATCATCTTCAGTTAAAACCATCTTCTTCTTTTTGAATGCTTACCAAGGTATTTCAATAGTATTTCAATCTCTTCCTCAATAGTAACATCTATTCACCTTCTTTTTCTAAAGCGAAGTAAATATAATAACTTTGAGATTCGTTTACATATAAGATTTTAACTCATTTCAGACCCCTATCAAGGGAGCAGAGCACAACTATGATCCTCACAACTACGATGACTTCTACGCAGAAGAGTACGGTGGCTACGGAGGCCAGAATATTCCTGGAGGAGCTCCCAACCGGCGTCCTCCGGGCCCTCCCCGCGGCAACGGAGAGCGCAGTTTCAACAGCCCCCGCCCCCCCCTACCTGGAGGCGGCCCCAGAGGCGCCAACTTCGGGGGCCCGCCTAACCGGGGGTTCGGGGGTCCTCCTCCTCAGAGGAACAACTTCAACGATGCCCCCCCGAGAGAAAACTTCGGCGGTGGCGGCATGAGCTTCGGCGCCGGAGCGAGGAACGACAACAGCTTCGGCCCCCCGCGTGATGGCGGCTTCGGAGGCAACCGGAATAATTACAACAACGGAGCGGGAGCTCCGCAGAACAACGGAGGTGGAACCCTGGAGACTCCGGCACCCGTCGGCGCAGATGGAGAGTTCAATCCCAACATGACACAAGTCACCATTCCTAAGGATGTAAGACACAACTCTCTTTTTTATTTTATTATCATTAGCCACATTTCGCGAAATAAATTTATCTATCCTATAAAAAAAGTTACATTCGATTGAAAGTTTGTGTTGTAAAGAACTATCCAATCCCTTTGTTTGGAAAGTTGAGTGCCCCCTTCTCCGACGAAAACGGGAGAGGGAGTCATTTTAATATTTTAATTACGGAGCTGCCTGGACCGGTGGATGATAGATGTCATGTTGACAGGTTCAGTACAGAAGGTGTACATTCCGTGGCCGCTCGCTGACTCATCTGATCCCCACTCCTACCATAGAAAGAGATATTTGATAGCGTGAACTGTACTAGACATGGGCGCTCGCGGTTCAACAGATATCTGCTCGCGGTTAGTAGCCGTGTCTGAACACCCCTTAAAGAATACACTTGAAGCAGTTATTGATTTTGACTAACAAATTCTTTAATTTTTTAATTGAATGAGGACAACTTTGGTGAAACTCGATCCAGGGACTGCAGACGGAGGGTTCAGAAGGGGATATTGGAACCTCTGGGACTCTCCTTTATTTCATCTATTAATTTGTTTATGTGCGGTTGGAATAAGCCGCTTCTACATTCTTGTTTTTCAAATAACTTTTGTTTTGTTCAAGCTACTTTTCTGAAAATTATCATAGACACGCGTAATAATCAATAATATCAGCTAAATTTCGCGAAATAATCTTACGTCTTTCGGGAACGAAGTTACGCTCAATTTTACTTACATATTTTAAAACTTAATCCGTGTTCTTTGTGTGATGTTGTAAACAAACAGTTTTCGACATCTCAAGTGGTGTTAACCAATCATTAAGGAAACAAGGAATGCATCACAACAATAAGATTAAGATACTCGTATATTCTCTTATTTATTGGTTGAAGAGTTTTGTTAATTTTGTTGATGGGGTGAAGACTTTTTATTTTCATAATACACTGACCTCGCAATAGCTATCTCAAAACATAATTTATAACAGAGAGCACTGTTTTAAAGATATTTTTCTGAATTGTTTGTTTTTTCCAGTCTGTCTTTACTTATTAACATTTCAGAGAAGTGTCATTTTGTTCGTACGTGGAATTTGTGTATAGATTAAGAATTTTAATTTTTAATTTCTTTGTGAATTTTTTTTTTTTTTTTTTTTGATTTAATTTTTTTGTATATTTCACGGAAACGGACAAGTAGAGATAAGAAGAGACAAGAAGAACCTAGAAGAACCAAGAAGAACCAAGAAGAGACGAGAAGATCCCGGAAGAGACAAGAAGACACAAGAAGAAGCAAGGAGAGACAAGAAGAGCCGAGAAAAGAGGAGAAGAGACGAGAAGATTCAAGAAGAGGCAAGAAAAGACAAAATACCAAAAGATCCATGAAGAGGCGAGAAGATCAAAGAAAAACCAAGAAGAGATGAGAAGACCTCCGAAGAGACAAGATGACACAAGAAGAAGCGAGAAGAAGCAAGAAGAAGCAAGAAGAGACAAGAAAAGCCAAGAAGAGCCGAGAAGATTCAAGAAGAGGCAAGAAGGGACAGAATACCAGAAGAGTCAAGAAGAAGCGAGAAGATCCAAGAAGCAAGAAGCGCCAAGAAGAGACTAGAAGATCCCAGAAGTCACAAGAAGAAACAAGAAGAGACAACAAAAGCCAAAGAGGCAAGAAGAGCCAAGAAAATCTAAGAAGGGCAAGAAGAGACAAGAAGAAGCAAGAAAAAAGAGAGAAGATCCACGGATGCAAGTGATAAGAAGAGTCAAGAAGATCCAAAAGAGCCGAGAAGAGGCAAGAAGAAGGAAGATACATGGAAAGGGGGGAAAAAAACAAAGCTCAATCCGTTCCTTTATTCCTGCCCATCCTTAATTCCAATATTGGCTTATTAGGTTGCCATGTATACCGGTCGATTAAACTCCAACCTCCTTCCCATTCTCAGAGTATGTGTTCCAGTCCTAACAAATCAGTGCCCCCTGGTGTACCGGTCTCACCGGGACAGGAGTGCTCCTGGCTGGGGTGGTACAATCGTATTGTATCATTGTTCAAATTACGAGGGTCGATCAATAAGTACCCGTGTTTGAAGATCGATGGTGTTGCGGAGGGAATTTGTCAAAGATTGATTCATAGGTTAGTTTTTATTTGGCTGCCAGTGTTTCGTGTTTCTCGATAAAATGGAAAAATAGCAACTTCGATCCGTAATTTGCTTTTTATTTTTGGATGGAAAAACATGCAATTTAACAAAAGCAAAGTTGGACGTAGTTTCCGGGGACCCTTCACCACCATCTATGACAACTGTGAGATATTGGTTCAACGAATTTAAACGTGGTCATAGATCTGTTTTTGATGAGGAGTCGTGGTTGCCGAAGAAATTGTTGAAAAGGTCCATGACATGATTCTTGCTGATCGCCGAACTGATTCGAAGGGTGCGAAATAAATAAAATAAAAATAAAAAATCAGAGGCCGAAGGCGTTACGTACGGAACGACAATCAATACTTTACCTGGCAAATTAAGTGTGAGAAATCTGTCGGCCCAATGGGTGCTGCGATTGCTCACGGTGGACAACAAGCAGATAACGCACCATCACATTCATCCATGGTCAAATTGCATGAATTGCTGCCGCATCCATCGTACTCGACTGACCTGGCTCTCAGCGACTTCTTTCTGTTCCCCAACATGAAAACATGGCTCGGGGGAAAAAATTTAGCTCAAATGAGGAGGTTATCGCCAAAACAGAAGCGCATTTTGAAGAGTTTGACAAATCTTATTTTTTGGAGGGGTTAAAGAAATGAAAGAAACGTTGGGAAAAGTGTATCGATCTAAAAGAAGATAACGATGAAAATTTTTTTATGTAAAACTTGCATCTTCATTCCTAACACATGTACTTATTTATCCACCCTTGTTTGGCTCTGCTGCTTGTGCTGTGAAAATACAACATACACATGATCTGTTTGCCAAAGGAACAAGGTGACAAGCCGAAATAAACTTTGATAACATTTTTCCATTTTATTTTCTTCAATTATGTACTCAATCGTGTCATATCATTTGCTTCCATGAAAAACAATTTATATTTTTACTCATTTAATTTCTCCTTACGAGACATGTAGCCATTCGGACACACCAAGTATTTTATTTATTTACACTCGGATGACAAATCGGTCATACGTGCGAAGCACATGTACTTAGACCGTGATTTATGTCATCCAAGCGGCCAGACAGAACAAAAAACCGTTATCACTTGACATGTTACACCATGGCGTTATAATACCATTATCAGGTTTTTCAACTGTTGCTAATACGCCATTTGCATCACATTTTTTGAATATTTTTTCCAGTTTGGGCGAATATTCTAAGACATTCTGTATTTTTTTTTTTTAATTGTATTTTTTTAAACCCTGGCGATTTTTTGAAAATTTCAATCTGAAAAATCAGACCATTTTTTATAAACCGGAAAGACAGGACATTATTTTATGGGTGCGAAAAAACGATAATTACGTAGCGAAAATCATTTTAACCTGTAAACGGCCGGAGACGCTCATTTGCGCGCAGCTTTTGCGCGAAAAAAATATTTCGAAATAAAAATGTTTGTCTGCGATTTTGACCCTTCTATGTACAGAATTTGTATGGAAACAAGGTCAGAATCGCTTGCGCCAACATCATTGATGATATAGCCACTAGTTTCATTCATCTGACAACACCAGATTATTTTTAAATGATTTTTATCTGTGGAATCGAAATGTCATTTTTGGCGCAAATTGAAGCTGTCAGTTTTGACGCGTGTTCCTCGACTAAAACATCATAAAACCTATTAATTTACGTAATTAACGCAAGTAATGTTGTTTTGGTGCATAGTTTATTGTTCTAGGAACGTATTTCAGTCAATGAAATATACGATAGCTCAAAATTAATCAACAAAACATTTAATTCAAAATTCAAAATCGTGTTTTGTTACGAAATTTCCGTATTTTTCCTGGAATTTGCGGGCCTTTGACAGGTTAAAAAAAGAACGTATTCCACAAGAAAGGGCACAGGAGAATAACGAGGCATACTAAAAATATTACATCTCATAAATATTTTTTTCCTTGATCCATCTTATTGATCATAAATCATTATAATGTTCAATGTCTATATTACTAAATCTAATGTAATATACTTGTACTTGTAAATTATAATAAGAATATTTAAAAAAAAATGATTTTGTTAAAACCATTACCATTATACCTCTAAAACACATACAGACAGCGTAAAATGTACGGGGTTCTCTTCGTAACATCTGTCAAAAAGTCAAACCAAATGATAAATTCGCAGAGAACAAACAATAAATCTAGTGAACGTTAAATGTCAAATTCAAAAATTCGCCTGAAATCAAAGTGTTGCCATTAAAAAAAAAAAATCAGTGTGGAATTTTACAAAATTAATAGGAACATTTTCGGAGACGGAACATTTTCATGTAGTGACATCATGGGCCCAAATAATGGATTTATTTATTTAAAAAAAAAACTACATTTCTTAAAAAATTTTACTGACATTTTCATAACTTAGTAAAAAATCTATCCACACGATTTTTTCCAAGTCGTTATGAAATCCATGCAAGTGACCTATTCACTTGCAATTCCATTACAGGAATTCTATACGTGTTCCATATTCTTGATTTACGGAATATAAACGTCTGTGGTTTGGACTGAGTGCTCCTCGCCAACCATATAACTTGCGTAGTTCCCATTTCAGTTGAACTGTTACCCACACCTCCTGTGGGAACGGGCGCACCGATAGGTTGCACTTGAAGATCATTATCTATAAGATTATCATCAAGATCCATGCTAAGGTGTCCCAAGTCGGGAAGTGATGAATTTCCCGTGGAATCGGCGCCGACGTTGGGTTCGGGATGCTCAACGTTGTCAATGGGACTATTGGGGTGGTGTGATGATCGGGGTATGGGATCGTTATCCACATTCGGTCGATTCTTTTTAGATTGATGTAAACGTCTAATGTTCTGGGCTGCCGGCGAACGAATGAACTGTGACCATGTTCCTGATTTGATTGTTGACGTTTATATTCGGACCAGGCTTTTCCCAACTGTTTTTGAGCTTTAGCGTTATTTTCTATTCCCATGCGTGGCCTCTTCGATATATTCGGATAAACTGATTTACCGAATATCAAATCAACGCCATGTTTTAAAGCTAATCCAATGCTGCCACTGATGTCAGTCGGGTGGAGAATGTAGTAGTAGTAGTAGTAACTAAACGTGTCCGAACACCGTAATTTTAGTAGGATGGGTTAGTCAGCTCTTTAGTAGATTCAATCCATTTCGTTCTATCTTTCGGTAGAGTAAGGACCCCCTCCACACGTCCCTGTGCACTGATGTGTGAACTGGCCGTTTTAGCAGAGTTAATTTGTAGACGCGCGGAAATGTGGCGATAGAGCGAAGATGCTACCCTAAAATTATTTATTAATGCTGCTATTAATCTCTTTTCGTGTCCATAGTTTATTTTATTTTAATCTTACTAATTTATTTACTGTGTTGTGTAGCAGCCTGTCATCTTGCAACGGGCGGCAGGCACTAATGGAAGCTACTTGCAAGTAATGCTAACGCTTTCGGTGAGTCAAGTAATAAGTTACTCGCTACTTGACTAAAGTACTCTACCAATGTGAACATGCCATGGGGGTGAAACAGCTGCTTATCATTAAATATGGTTTAAATAATAACTTTGCCATTCAATTTTGAATATAGCTAGAGCACACTAATAGCTGTTGAATTCAGGTGAATTAACCGGTCAAAGGCCATGACATTTAGCGGAAATTCGCGGAACTTCGCAAAAAAACACTAAAAAACCACCACTTTGAATTTTGAATTGAATGTTTTGTTGATAAATTTTGAGCTATTGTATATTTTATTAACTGAAACACGTTCACATCACAATAAACTATCTACGAAAACCACATTACTTGCATTTATTACGTAAATTAATAGGTTTTATGATCGTTTTATTCGCGATACACCATTAATTGCGATCCTTAAATTCGCGGCAAATTCTGACAGCCGATTGTCATAGAAGAAATCGTTTTAAAAATATTCCAGGGTGACAAGGTGAATGAAACTTGTAGCGTCTCCGAGAGTAATGACGGCGCAAGCGATTCTGACACTGTTCTTCATACAAATTGTGTACATAGAAGGGCCAAAATCGTAGACCAAAAGTTTTTTGTCGGAAGTATTATTCAAATATTTGAATTATTTTCTCGCGCATGCGCATATGACGCGCGCGCCGGCGCGTCTCCGGCCTCCCAGCGGTTAAATATAAATTTAATCTCTACTTTTATGTAATAGAGAAAAATGATTATTAACGCAAATCTAATCTTTATTTTCATTTCCAGTTGGCCGGTGCCATAATCGGTAAGGGCGGTTCGAGGATCCGCAAGATCCGCCAGGAGTCCGGAGCCGGCATTACCATTGATGGGCCGCTTCCCGGAGCCAACGACCGTATCATCACCATCACCGGGCAGCCGCAGCAGATTCAGATGGCGCAGTACCTCCTGCAGCAGAGGTAATAAACTTATCACACATCATCATTCTTATACTCTTTGGACTGAAAAAATTTCAACTAAAGACAATAAAGGCCATTAACTATATATTACAAGGGTTTCTCTGCGTTAGACATCAAAAATTCTCATGTGGGAAAACCTTTTATGTGGTTCGATTGGTCTATTTTTATTTTCGGTCTGGGACTGAAAAACAAAACATCTTGGTGCCTCCGTTCACGGAGATACTTACAAGATACTCTATCCTCGTGAGCATATCATACGCGCCGATCGTAAGTACCCCCCGTACGATTTTGCTGGTGCCCGTTCACGGCGCTACGTGGTGGCTGTCGGATTCCAATCAGTATCACGATACCGACAGTGTCGATCGCACGCGACGCGTCGCATCATTTGTGTCTGATACTTATTCGTTTGACATTTGACAGAAATGTCGTCAGAACATGAAAGTAATGTTAGATTTGTTCTGAAAGTGGAAAAAATGCATGTTTATATAACTATACGTTACCAGAATATGTAAGAAAGGATTTAGTAGAGAGGCATGGATTGATTTTGGAAAAATAGTCATATGACATGGCTTGACTGCGTGTTAACTCCATGCACGTGAAAAATGATCAAGTTCAGTATATTTCGGATAGCGCCGTGTACGGAGACTAGCATTAAAAAGTAGTATATAAGCAGGGTACTTGTGGTTTCGTCACAATTACGTAGATTGTAAGTATCTCCATGAACAGAGGGCCTTAGGCCCTTCTTCTATGGGAATATGTGAGTATCCGATAAACATGTTGTGTACCTTAGTCGCAACAATTTGTCGTGCACAGTCCTTATACGTCGCTACTGAAATCAGGGGATTCGTTTCATCACACAAATCATTGTTGAATTCTCAAAACATCAAAACTAGAATTCTTTTACAACCTCACTCAAAACCAAACAGTTTGCTTTAGCTGTCATTTTTATATCCTGTCGTGATTTGTTGACTAGCATTGATCTATAGTACATGTGTTGTTACAAAATGTCTAGACACAAGTTACGCCGTGTTTAAAGTCTCGATTAGTGAGAACAATGTAACCTTGTGGTTGCGGGAGACTGTCATTGCTGACGACGAGTTTACAAAGTGAATGTACGAACCTCCACACAGGTGTATGGGGGTGGTCGCCAGATACTTGAATCGTTGAGTATCAAATACATACTTAGATAGCTTTAGAAGAAGGGCCCAATGCTGGAATGTAAGGGTGTTGATGTCCATTGAAAAACACTTCTTATTTATATTTCATCCTGCTTTGACCTCATTTATGAAATAGTGATTAGCTTTACAACAAAAATTGTTTTATTTAATTAAATGAAGACAATATTAGCGAAACTCATTTGAAAATCTGGAAACAGAAAAATCTTAATATTGTCTTCATTTAATTAAATGAGGCTTTACTCATTAATTAAGTTAAAAATAAATAGTTATTTAATTAAAAACTCTTACTAATTACTGCTAGTTTTCTTTTGTCATAATTAATGCTTTGCATGTGAGTCTTCTAAATGATTTGAATGTAAAGGTGTCTGTACAACGAGACAGGTTTATTCTATCAAAAATTTATTTTATAAAAAATGTATCAGAAGTGTGAAGTGGCCTTGCATCAAAAGCAAATAAAAATACAAATTTTATGTGATAAACTTTGTTCAAATGTGTTGACAAGTTTTATATGTTTTATATTTGAATTTAAATATTGGATTTCAGCCCCTTGACTAATAAAAATGCATATAACTTGCATGCACGCTTATTTAATCATAACCATGAAATGCATTCCATTATCCTTTTGTTCTAGTGTTTTAACATTTTATTTCTGGGTACACTGTTTCGATTTTATTGTAATAACAAATAATGTTTACTACTTTTTCTGTTTCTAGTAACATACATACATTTTCAAATTTCTCTTAATAAACTGCTTGCAATAATTCTAATTTTCGACAGAGTTGTAAATAACCTGAGATAGAAAAAAAGATTACATTACCTACGTCTTTTAGATTTCTTCAATCATATAAATAAATAATAAATCACAATGAAAAGGAGTTTTGTGTGCCATTTTTTTCCTTCCAGTGGACACATGGATCACTAGCTAAAAAAATCAATTAAATTAAGTTTTTGGTACATGCATGCTGCACACCCTGTTGTAAAAATAGTACTGGATACCTTAGTTCACATAGTTGGGCATCTTATTTAAAAACTATGCCAATGTGTCTAGTGAAAACATTGTCTTTTGAGTTAGTACCCGGCTGGCGGTGGCAAAACGAATTGGGAATGTATGGCGAGCGATATGCTGAAATAGGCCAAGTCAAATGATCTTTTATAGCTAGGTCTGTTGGCCCCATAAAACAAATTTGACCGGTTAAAAACGATAATTTAATTGTTTTTCCTTTAACCGGTCAAAGGCCGGAGACGCGCCGGCGCGCGCGTCATATGCGCATGCGCGAGAAAATAATTCAAATATTTGAATAATACATCCGACAAAAAACTTTTGGTCCACGATTTTGGCCCTTCTATGTACACAATTTGTATGGAGAACAGTGTCAGAATCGCTTGCGCTGTCATTACTCTCGGAGACGCTACAAGTTTCATTCACCTAGTCACCCTGGAATATTTTAAAAACGATTTCTTCTATGACAATCGGCTGTCAGAATTTGCCGCGAATTTAACGGTCGCAATTAATGGGTGTATCGCGAATAAAACGATCATAAAACCTATTAATTTACGTAATAAATGCAAGTAATGTGGTTTTAGTAGATAGCTTATTGTGTTGTGAACGTGTTTCAGTTAATAAAATATACAATAGCTCAAAATTTATCAACAAAACATTCAATTCAAAATTCAAAGTGGTGGTTTTTTAGTGTTTTTTTGCGAAGTTCCGCGAATTTCCGCTAAATGTCACGGCCTTTGACCGGTTAATAATGAGCGGCTCTGGAACCGCCAGCCGGATACTACTTTGGGTCTTCAAAATGAATCCTTTCACATTATGTAAAATGTAATTATAAGAACAGTGTTTGTATTTAGTTGTATGTGCTACATCAATCTGTTAACAACAAAACTGTGCAAATCATAATAATTAACCATCATCTTGACATAACCATGTGTGTGGGAATGCTTGGGACGCCATGGTGACTAACTGCTGCCGTGCCGTTGTATGGAAGACTAGTGATTTTGTTGTTCTGTTTGAATGAAACAAAAAATCATTAGTTTCCCTACAAAGGCCGGTCCTCTCATCTGACTCTTCTTCTGCTGGGGTGCCACTCACTAACAGGTTGAACTTGGCTTATACTGTCTGTCCTTACCCTTACCATGTCTTGAAATAGTCTCAACTCGGCTATGTGGTACAATATAACAAAGTGTCGCTATAACTGAACTGTACTGTACATTTAATGATATCGTGGCTAATGTTTGTTATTGTTGTCCTTGCAGTGTCCACGAAAGCAACAACGGAAGTGGCGGCGGTGGCCGTGGAGATGACTATTAGACGAGCGCCAACCGCAGGAATAGTTGTATAAGTTTTTCATTCATCTTTATGTAATTGAAGCCTAATATTTTACTTCTCTAATACCAACTTACTGTAGAGAAAACCATTTGCATTACCGACTGCTCCAAAATGCATTTCATGTGTTGCAAATGCAATTTTAAACCTTCTATGTTAAGTGGGTGGCATTTCTTTTGTTGGTACGACCCACACCGAGAGAGTTGTATCTTTAAGCTGTACAATGTTGAACACGGAAATAGTTTATGTGCAAAGAAGTGTTTTAGAAGCTGTACATAAGTTTAGAATACTAATATTTTTATTCAGGGATAGTTGTCAATTAAAAGAATAGATATTTTATGTATATATTTAAAATTTGGGAGCATTTTGTAAAAACAATCATTTATACATAACACTAACAAATTACAAAGTAAACGAAAGGAACGAAGTGCCGATTTAGAAGTAATAGGATATCAATATAGAAATAGAGAAGAGAGGTCACACACTATCCCTGGTAGATGTAAAAACAATAGTTTTCACTGACATTCCTGTTGGACTCACGAGTGTAACCTTTTAGTTTGGGATTAGTTATACTTAAACTACTGCTGGGCATTAATGCGAGCTGTCAGAGCTATGAATGACAGTCAAAGTCTATGAATGACAGTTCACAATTCATTGGAATCAGTAAAAGGTAACCATTAATGTAACTAGGTTTTATGTGTTATTTTTCATTGTCAGTCATATTCTCTAGTAAAGAGAGTGGACTGTCCGGCTATGGTGAACAGCTATATTTTTTGATAAGTGGAAAATGCAAGAAGAGTACAAATATGTAGTCAAGTTTAACCATTTATTAAGTATCTACTAAAACTATTTTACCTCTACCAAAAATTATACTTGTAGTAGTGAACTAACACAAGACTCTTTGTGGAGCGCGGAGAAGCCCGCTGAGACGCTGAATGGTCCACATCCGGTCTGGACATATTTTATATACATTTGGTAGTTGCAAATTATCTTTGGTCATTTTGCCCATCAAGTAATTTATGGAGCAATAAAAAATGTGGAATTCGGAGCTCTATTGAAATACATGTTAACTGAAATTGAATAAAGAGTTATTATATGATAAGAATACATGTTTTTCCTTCCAATCCTCCCCTATTCACTGTGCGTAAAAAGAACACTTTTTTTATTGAAATAAAGATAGAATATGATTCATAATACAAAGAGAATCATTGTATTAGTAATTTCATTACATGGATCATATTTCAAATTATCTCCTTCCTTTTGAAAGCTGTACCACAACACTTTTATACTGACACTAGTGCAGAATCTTACATTCCAGTCCAGAATTCTTAACAAATCGGTTCCAATTTTGAAAATTACTTTAAAATTAATTTTAAGGTCAGTGGGCATTTTCGCCAAAGCTTGTACGTTTTTATGCATTCCATTTCTTTTCATGACTTTAACTTTCCACTTATAAATTTCCACAAGAATAATACAAGGCGAGATTTTTTTAATTAGTAAGGTTTTCACATACACGGCCGTTTATTAATTGAATAAAATATTCATAACTTTTTTTAGGAAGGCTGTTTGTATTTAACTAACTAAATTAATAAATTTTCTCATTAAATATATAACTTTCCAATGTTCTATAAAATATAACTGTGAAAAACCAATCAAAATAGTTGGACATGACAAAAAAGCAAAGTACAAACTTTGGCAAAAATGTCCAGGAACTTAATTGCTCTGAATTCTATGAATTCTTCACACAATTGATTTTGTTCAGGAGGTTGATTTTGATTGCTTCGCCAACTGGATTTTTTTCAGTTTCTCCATGAGCGGATGGCATAAATAATTACGAAGATGTCAAAAAATACCGAGTTCTGATGTGAAAGAGATTCTTACGGTTTTAACCTTTTCCCCGCGTTGAACTACTCCGTTTTTTCAATACCCATACGTGGTACATGTATATGTCATATTTCAAATACCTATCCATCCAATTTTATGTCAAATTACAGCATATTATGGCATGATTTATCATACTATATAAACAGATGAGATTATTATCTACAATTTGAAACCAAATCGTCGTCTGTAAACACTCCTAGATGATTATAAAAACAAAAAAATTAAATTCCATACAAAAACGTCCCCTTGTTATCTTAAAGATGGCGCCATTTATCCGCGTGCTTGTACTCAGGACACTGCGTTGATAGACACAAGTGGGGTACCTCAATCACTTATTATTATTAATTCGTATAAACAAATTCTAAAACTTCTGATGACACTAAAATTAATAAATTTTTTATGTAAATTCAAAATCACAGTTTCACAACATAAACAAACGTGTGCGAATACGCGCGATCTCGACAATAAATGTTATCGACGCTTGTCCAATTTGGTCAGTCGGAATCGAATGCATGCGCGTGCGCAAACTACTAGCGCCATCTGTGGAGTAAATTGTGAACTATACACTCAAAGGCACGAGGACACATTCACTTGATTATAGATGTTTTTTACGAAATACAATTTTACTTTCGAAATATGCCTGAAGATGTCAGCATCGTGATAGTTACACGAATGTCCTAGCGAGCGGGAAAAAATACTGTGACATAGTAGCGCTGTGATATCGGCAGTCGAAGTTAGCGTAACAAGGGCTGATACGGGCGCGTGTGAGGCATGGCTTTTGCCGTATCAACTGTTGTTACGATCGCGTGGAAAAAGTTAACAATCAGATTGTAGATGTTATATGACGTGAGTTTCAAAGGAGAAAACGCAGATATCCAAGTTAGACCGTACTACCTACCTCGAAATTTTATTAGGTATTTATTTATCAGGAATTAAGAATAAAATACCAATTTCAATTGGTCAATTCTTCCGTGTCTCTGAAACCGATTTTGAGAACTGGGTTGAATAAAATTGTACTACATATGCAAGAAAAATTTCACCAGAAATACATATTGCAATTACATTAATATTTCTGGCTACTAGCAATCGTACATAACCTAAATGTACCTGTAGGGGCGTGTAAATAGCCCCAGACACGAGGGAATACTACCCTATGTAATTAATGAAAGATGAACTCTTCCCTATGTGACACAAAACAGATTATACAGCAATTCCAAAATCCTCAGTGAAAACAAACAAATACTCACTCAGAGAATGCAGCTCTCCACACGATGTCCAGACAAAAGACACTAGTTTCCTTCGTATATTGATTTTGCCAAGGCAGTTTTGCAATTTTGTACAATCTCAACAGATGTTTATCACAGGAAGAAAGTTCACACAATGAATATTAATTTGCAAAATTAATAGTATATACGAGACAAAACTAAATGAAACAATGACTAAGAACACAAAAAAAAATAAACAAAAAATAGATAAAATATAAAATTATTGCATTGGAATGGGATATAATTTGACAACCGGACGTTTGAAAGAACCAAATCGTGTCTTTACTGTCGCAACACGAACAATTTTATCCATTCCGGGATGGATTTCAGTTATTACGCCTAAAGGCCAATTTAACGGAGGGGAATCTTCCTGTCCCACTAGTACGACAGTTCCGATATCAATCGGATGATCAGAAGTAGTCCACTTCTGCCTGACTTGCAAGGTGTGCAGATACTCTGAACGCCACTTCTTCCAGAAGGACTGAACCATGCTGTCCAATAATTGCTTACGCTGAGTCAAACTGATTTTACCGTCTGCCAGGACAGAAGCAGGCAAGTACTGCAATGGTGTCGACATTAAAAAATGCGCAGGCGTAAGGACTTCTGGATAAGGGTCAGAAGACATAACTGTAAGTGAACGCGAATTCATTATGCACTCAATTTGAACTAGCACAGTCTGTAACTCCTCATAGGTGAGAAGCTGAGTTCCAATCACACGGTACAAGTGTGTCTTCATGCTCTTTATGTTCGACTCCCACATACCCCCAAAATGAGGCGCGCGTGGTGGAATCATTTTCCACTCTATACGACGCTTAGCGAGTTCGCGCTTTAAGGAGGGCTCATATTCAGATTCAACCAAAAACTTGTAGAGGTCATCTAATTGTGCCTTTGCACCCACAAAATTAGTACCATTATCTGAATACAAGCATGTTACCGGGCCACGCCGAGAAATAAAACGGCTGAAAGCAGCCAGGAAAGTGAAGTTAAGTCAGAGACCAACTCAATATGAATAGCCTTGGTCACAAGGCATACGAATAGACAGATATATGCCTTTTGAGAATGTTGTCCACTCCGACGAGTCAGCGTAATACGGAGGGGACCTGGTAATCTATGCCGGTATGTACGAAGGCCTTTGCTTCTGCAACCCGATATGACGGTAAATCTGCCATCTTCGGTGTAGGATGCGATGGATTTAAGCGGAAGCAACAATTGCATTTCCGCACCATCGCCCTAATAACAGTCCTAGCATCTAATATCCAATAGCGTTGACGTAAGATAGACATAAGAAGTCCTGGGCCTGTATGACAGTTCACGACATGAAAGTGAGCGATGATCAGATCAACAACACAGTCATGTTTGGGAAGTAAAACCGGATGTTTAACCTCAAAAGGTAAATCCGATTTAGAAAGCCGCCCCCCAATACGTAACAGATTATCTCCATCAAGAAATAGAGATAAACTCTGAAGCCTTTTGGAATGAAATTTGCCTTTCTGGAGTGCAGCAATATCTCCTGCAAAATGAATACTCTGCACCGCACGAATCACAGCCTTTCAGCAGTCATAAGGTTATTGACCGTTCCAGAGGAAAGTGATATCTTTTTTATGAATCAGAGGACATAAACGACAATCCTTAGTAGTTTATCCCAAGTGGATATACGCTGAGCCAGTTCACTCAGGACTGATTTTTCACCCTGAAATGTTGCAGTGAGCACATTAGCTTTGTGTTCAGGCATTTCACCAGTATTGGTAGGGTGAAACGGTTATGGCCATTCCAAAGGTGGGCTGCGAATCCATGATGGGCCATTCCACCATAAATCATGTGAAACGAGTTAGGAAGGAAGCATGCCACGAGAAAGGCAGTCGCTCGGGTTTTCACTACCAGCAACGTGGTAAAAGTTCTCTGGAGACAAATTTTCTTGGCACTGAGCCACGCGATTACTAACAAACACCGACCAGCGATGCGGTGAAGAATGTATCCAAGAGAGCGCAACTTTCCGTAATTAATTTATTTATTTCCGCATAATTTTCCCAAACAGATCAGTGGTGTGCAAATAAATCACACAGCCGTAACCATTCATGCTTGCATCGCAGAAAGCAACAATGAGCACCGTACTGTCTTTCAGGACACCAACATGGCGAGGGATTTTCATCATTGAAATTCAAACTTTAAGGTTTAAATAGAAGAATTAAAAATTTTAGATAATATTGATAAGGAATAATAATAATAGATTTATTTGTACATATTTTTAACATTATTGGAACATTAAAACATAATTAAAGTTTATAAACTCACCCCCCTGGATCGACCAAAAATTCAATTATCTATCTATCTAAAATAAATCTCGGGCCTCTGGTTTTCTCATGATGTAGAATCTGTCAAGAAGACGACTGAAAACAGTTTTGGTTTAATAATTCGCTCCAACCATGGAATAATTGCATATCCAGGCGAGGCTATCTTTCCATCATCTTTTAGTCAGACTAGTCTCCTTGTAAGAAAATAATCTTCCATATTTTATTGTATTGCCTTGTTACTCGGTAAATAAAGGCTAATTAAATCCTTTGTAAATAGATTGCGGTTATTTCGGTCTCCATAATAATGTGTAATAAACACTTTATCGGCGCTACGAATGATACTGGTCGTGGCCTTTTGATAATGAACCAATTCGGTTAATCAAGCAATCATTTTTCTTTTAAATTAATACACGAAATAACTCATAAAATTAAAAATCACGTTCGACTACAGTATAAGGTCCACCACCACGGGCTCTACGCTGATGAGTGAAACTCCAAGCAAATTTTCAAGTACTGAATACCTTATTCAAAAAATAATTGAATAATTTAGCTTCCAATATTCAAAAATAGATTTACATTGATGTTTATTATTATTTTTTTTTAAATCT
The DNA here is from genome assembly GCA_929108145.2 of Limnephilus rhombicus. Taxonomy (NCBI): domain Eukaryota; kingdom Metazoa; phylum Arthropoda; class Insecta; order Trichoptera; family Limnephilidae; genus Limnephilus; species Limnephilus rhombicus. The sequence goes on from OV815283.1 coordinate 31,417,622, forward strand.
TATTCAACCACCTCTTGAAATTAGGTACCTGCTTGTCTAAATCTATGATAAAATAAACTGCGAGTTATATTAACAAATATTTTATCATAACAACACGGCAAGAATTGTTTAAAGCCACGCCCCAATGAAATCGTCAGCACGGGAGATCCCAGTGAGGATATCATTATCTCTACTTGTTACTAAGAAATGAAGACAATAAATCATTATTATTATTATTATTAATTGACAAAGTTTATAGGAAAGTTCATGTTCATGGCGGAGGTGCTGACGTAATTCGAAGGAAACCATTCACAAGTTTAAAGTGCAAAAAATGGAATGGATAACTCAGGTACGCCTCATACGTCATACATACGTCTAGTAATGTTACATTGTCGTTTGAACAAGATTATGGGTTCAAGTGGTTAAGTTAAAACCATTTCATTTTCCGGATGATCTGTCGGAATTCCGGTTGCGAATATTAAACTCCAAAATGTGTCTGCAGATTACTGCCGACGCATTTCGGAGAAAACCGTTCTAATGTTTCGAGTGGAATTAAAAACCCTGCAAAATTCGTAATTTGTAGGAAAACCATACGCATATTATGAGCAGTGGCGGCTCGTGACTTTTGGGTGTGGTAGAGTGCTGATATTAAAAATATGGCATTATTGATGTTGTAGCCGAAAAAAAAACTTTTTTTTTTTGAAAATCAGTTTTTTATATGAAAAATTTCAGGTAGTTTCAGTTTTGGTGGTGTGCCGCACCGATTTCCTGAAAAATATTCATACAAAACACCGATTTTTGAAAAACAAAAAAATAATGATTTCGCATACGACAACATCCATGATGCCATTTTTTTTAATATTACCACCGTAGCACGAGCCGCCACTGATTATGAGAGTAATACTAACCGGGGACTAAAGCTGGGGACTTGATACAGCTTCGCTAGTAATTTAAAACCAGTATTGTGTTCAGAACGTACAATTAAATTTCAGTTGTGGATTCATCTGCTTATATACATTTTGAAGTGCAGTTATAAAATTCTAGTTGCAGACTATGTATGTGCTGCCAGAATCAAAGAAAAACCATTTTCATGTTCTGAGTGTAGTTAATTCCCCGGACATTTATAATACAATATTTAAAACACTTTTGTGTTTTAAATATTGTATTATATTTTTTTTAACTATTATTTAAGTTTGTGGACTCTAACATAGAATCAAAGCTAAATTAAAACCTGTCTTGTATTCTAAACACAATGTAAAAATTCGAGATGCAAAATCCTCTGCTGAAGCAAGTTGAGGTTCAGTTCACCATTCACCATTCTCGCTTTCCAAGAGCAGTTATAAATTTCTAGTTGCAGAATTTGTGTACATGATTTTTTATTGGAAGACTGCGCTGGTCACATGTGATATAATTTCAATGAGTCACACGAAGTATGGCACAGAAGATAAGGTCACTTGAATTGTAAAGACATGAATAAAATGAAAAAGCATGCAGTGACTGATGGTATATCATATAATTATTAGTGTCCGACCAAAACAGAACTTTTTACCGAAACCGAATCTTCGGTATCTGTCTCGGTTTCTGCCGAAACCGAAACTGTTTTAAACATGTTAAAAATTTATTATTTCCTGAAATTTCGCTTATTTTTTTACACTTATACAGACAGTTAACGTGAGTTAAATGAAATGAAAAACAATAATTGAAGTATGTGACAAAATATATTTTTTTGTAAATTACTGTTATAAAACAAACAAAAATTATAAAAATTAACAAAACATGTTCATTCTTAGAACAAAAATTTGTTAATAATCATTATGAAGGAAGGACCTGATTAATTGAGTATTTTAGTTTTAATTGCGTTTACAATCACAACATTCTTATATGAAATAAAAGAAGTATGTGAAAAAAAAAAAAAAAAATTGTTCTTGATATTACTGCTACTAAACAAACACTGGACCGGCCGGCGAACTCATCTGATGATGGCGGGTGACACACGAACCACACACAAACACTCACTGACAAACTCACCCGAAGTCAGCCGAATGACGCGCAATAATTCACGAACGCAGAGTTTCAGTGCGGTCGAAAGTTTGACAGATTTTCTGCCGAAACTAGATTTTTTTGCCGAAACCGAACCTTCGGTCAGTCACTAATAATAATAAAGCAGCTATTGGCAAAAGTACATGAATAGTACGTTGTGAAGACGAAGGCAAACAGTCACGCCTACCATTCACTCACACAGGAATAAGAAACACCAGCATATTATGCAGATGTGTGTGGACCAATCGAAGAAACTCTATTGGAGGATCAAGGTACATCCTAATTTTTATTGATGACTATAGCCGCATGGCCTTTGTTTACTTTCTGAAAGCAAAGAGTGAGTCGTTCAAATTCTTTAAAGAATTTAAGGCTTTAGTTGAAAATCAGCACAGTAAAAAGATTAAAAAGTTCCCGTCAGATAATGGCTTAGAGTTTTGTAGCAATGAGTTAAAAAATTACCTAAACGAGTCCGGTATTTTACAGCAAAAAACCAATATGTACACTCCTGATGGGATGAGTGAAGCATTAACCGTACCATTGCAGAAAGAGCTTGTCGTTTGTTATTCAATGCAGGACTTCCTAAGAAGTTTTGGGCAGAGGCAACACATACTGCTGTCTTAGAAACAGGTCTATCGCATCAGGTTTGAATGACAAAAGACTGTATGAACTCTGGACAAACAAAAAATTAGACAACGAAATCCCCGAGTTCAATGAAACATTATAATTGTATCAATAGTTTAGGTTTGATTGCACCTATATAACTCAAGCAACATTTTCGACTTACTGTGGTGGTAGGAGGAGATTTTCAAATATTGTCGGGTTATTTATAATCCGGGAATATTTGTCTTTCTTCTGAAAAAAAAAAATTAATATAAAAATATAATACATGATTTATTTTATGTAGTGGGCGTGTTAAAAATCAGTTGTTATTAAATAAATCAGTACTGCCATCTGTTGGTAGAATTGTACTGTATATGCAACTAATAAAATAATCGTTACTTTAACTTGCAACCGAAAACTGTGTTTCAATAAAATTCATATTTTATTTTCAAAGACTATTCTGATAGGATAATGCAAGTTGCCTGAATACTGTCAAATTCATTTATTAACAAATCACCTCCGCCACCTCCCCGCTCCGCACAACTTGATTTGGTCCTCTTCCCCTCATGGGCAGGTCTAATGTTTTCTTATATATATGATGATGTCAGAAAATTAGTAGATATCATATCCATCTATTGAAATATCTTATGTTATGTGTATTCTATATTCAACCACTTACATTGAACCCACAAGCATACTACTTTCATGTGTGTGGCAATATTGTTGAGAGTGCGCAAAGTGCAAGAAGAAAGATAATCAGCAACTGACTCCCTTCTGGAGCCAGTGAGACTATGGCATCCCCAACCAGGTCATGTTGTGAGGCTGAAGGTACTGGAGAGGGGAAGGAGATGGGAAAGAGGAAGGTGGGGAAGCACCTGGCCATTCATATCTAATCACCAAACACGGCTAAAGCTATTTAAAGCAACAGTTTCAGTACTGACTGGTGGTCTTACAACAGACGATACTGAAATTATCTTCCATTCTGGAATGTGCCGCAAATATAATACATATTATTTTTAATGAATTAATTGTGAAATAACACAAAATAATCAATAAAATTTATTTGCACACGCTGGGATTTGAACCCGCGACCTTAGTATTGCTAGTCAAGAGCCTTACTCCTCGATCACAGAGGCCGTTGTACTTTGAATTGTCAATACTGACTCTAGTAGACTTCTACATAAGAATGTTGTACCTACGAAATGAAAAAAAATCTCTTTGATATCTCTTACACGTCTTGGTTAAGTAAAATTTGCTCGAGCGATGGGGATTTCTGGGTGCTCCGTTTTCGATTCGGTCATTCGATTTAATAAATATCATATCTCCAAAGATTAATATGGAAACATGAACTGCTTTCTGCGGTAAAGCCAATTGAAATCAACACCTATCTAAAAATCTTTAAATTTACAATTTATTTAAAAAAATTTAAATCACTTATCTAAATTTGGGTAGCCTAGGGAACGAAATCTCGACTCGAGATCGTAAATTCGAGATCTCGCGAGATTAGAAATTACAATCTCGCAAGATCTCGTTAATTAAAAGAAAATATTATTTTAAAGAAAACAAAAACCTTTATTCTTTAATATAGTTACTAAATTATTAACAGTTTTTTTTTAAATTAAAATAATCAAAAAAAAAAAAATTAGCTATAAGTATAAGAAGGAATTATAAAAATAAGAAGGAGATTAGAGAGTAATTACGGGTGATTTTGAAAGCAACTTCTTAAAAAACAAACTGTATTGTGGTGCTACGAGTGTCTGCTAAACGGCATCTAATGTCCATTGCAATGTACACCCAGCTGCTGAAAATGCCCTCTCCGACTCAACACTGGTAGGCAGCAGCGTGAAACTGCAAAAATCTCCCCCTTGTTCCTCCACACTCAAATAGATCCATTTCTTTTTTTATGACTGACTCTAATTTATCTAAACTCGTGGAAACACGTGAAAGGACTTTTAGATACTCTCAGAGTCTCTTCTAATTCCTCTCGAAGTGACGTATTAGTTTGTGACGTATTAGTCACAGAAAGAGGTAAGTCATCTTCGTTTTCTGTGTTTGCTACTGTGGTACCAGAAGCCAGAAGTTGAGTCTGGTTGTTTACGATGTAATCGTTTGATTATTATTATTTTTTTTTTTATTATTTATTGAAACATTTATTATAATTACAATTTTACAACAAAATATTTTTTTTACAGGTTTTTTTTTACTACTCTTCCATTAAAAGCATTTGCTTGTGTATGGAAGGGGAGTGTACATAAATGCTATTAGTTATTAGTTAGGTATAAGTTAGTACTTAAATAATGAATTGTACATAAATATATGTGAGCTGCAGTATTTATTTGATAATGGTGTGTTTTTTTTTTTAAAGAAAGAATGTTATGGAGAACTAAGATATTTGTAAGATTAGTTGACAGTAGTTTTTTTTTTAAGAATATTTTTAAAATGTCTCTTGACAGAGAGCAGTATTCGGGTTTTATCATTGATGCTTCTGATTTCTTCTGGTAGACGATTGAAAAAAGTTCTTCCCTGATAAGTATAATGATGCTGTGCAAAAGACGTATTTAGTTTTGGGCATAGAAAAACATGTTTAAGTCGAGTTCTGTTTTCATTTAAAAATGGATATTTATCTTTTTCTTTTATTATTTGAATTAATTTAAATGTGGGTACTTGAAATTCTTCAAACAGGCGTTCTGTTGGGTAGTCTTAAGGATTTTTTTAATATAATTTTAATAATTGTTCTTTGTACAATTTCTATTTTTTTTTTTTTTTTTTTTTTTTTTTTTATTCATACAATTTTTGAAAATACACTTTTATGTTTTTTTTCTTGATTACCATACTAGGCTAATGCCTGTGTTAAGGTAATCATACATGATATAAGTTATACAGTGTATGAACTAGAACAAAATATAGGTTTGAAATAGAAATTATAAGATATTAGAAACAAGAGAAAGAAAAAAGATAAAAATATTTAAGGTAAAATATAACAAGATATATGTATACGTATGCACATACAAATACATATGCACATACATACACAAATACATATAAATACATACAAACACACATATATACATATATATGTATATATATAAATATATAAAGGATTATAAAAAAGAAAAATTTTTAAAGAAGTTAAAAATAAAATACTATATAAAATATATGTAAAAAATAAAATACTGAAATATAAACTTATAACTATATAAAATACTAAAATATAACTATATAAAATACTAAGAAGTAAGATTTAAATATGTTAATCTATAATTTTTTTTTTTTTGAGAGCTAAAATTTTTACTGGAGGTTTGTCAATGTAGGTAATTAATCGTCTAGAAGAGTATATATTTAGGTTAGATTAGATTTCAGTGAAGTCAGGTTGGAAAAAGATGTGAAGTATGATATTTTATTTAGTTAATTTAATTATTTTCTTTTCTTTTAAAATGGTTAGGAAGTCATATATTCTTTAAAAAAATCTCGTCCCCTTTCGAATATCCAATTTTGAACACGAATAGTAAAAAGAGGTATGGTAATATTTGATTTTATATCGGTGCTCAATGCATTGTATATTTTGGGGGCAATGAACCAAAATTGTCGGTGAGCGAATGTGGTTCTAGTTTTTGGGACCACGCATCCCAGATTTGATGAAAAGCGGGTTTTGGCTTGATGTTGTGGAGCCACCAGTAGGTTATTTTTACGTATGTAGGATAGGCTTGTCTTAGTGAATAGTTGGCGAATATCTAAGACCTTAAATTTAGTAAATAGCACATTAGAGGGGTGGGTAGGTTGGCATTTAAATATGATTCTCAGTATTAGTTTTTGAACTGTAATTATTGGATTAATGACGGATTCTGTGCAACTACCCCATCCCAAAATACCGTATGTTGCAATGGATTGAAAAAGGGAAAAATATACGCTTCTAAGGGTTTTTAGGTCTAAGATGGATCTAAGAGAGCAGAATATATGGCAGAGCTTACGGAGTCTTTTTACTGTGCCACTTATGTGTGCTTCCCAACGTAATTGGTCATCTATGATTATGCCCAGATATTTAACTTCCTTAGATGATTTAAGGGTAGGACACGTGCAATTTGTAATAGGTGGGGTTCCGGGTGGGTGTGGGTGCATGTTTAGTGAACACGAGTGAATTATTGGTTTAGGGCAGTTGTTGGGAAAATTATGTTTGCGTATGGAAAACGTCATATATTGTGTTTTGTCAATATTGAGTGTAAGGAGATTTGTGTCAAGCCAATGCCTCACTTTTATTAGGCCATTATTAGTTTTGTTTATAACTGCTTGCCATGTTTCATCTTCGAATATTAAGACTGTATCATCAGCAAATGATAATATCTTACCTCCAATATCCATGGTACATAGTGTGTTGATGTATAAAAGAAATAGGATTGGTCCTAGTACACTGCCTTGCGGTACACCGTAAGACATGGGTAATTTTTTGCTTTTATTTATTTTGTCAGAGTGGATAAGAGTTTGTTGAGTTCGGTTTGTTAGGTAGTTTTCGAACCATGTGTAGGGTATCCCAGTTATTCCGATCTGTTGAAGTTTTTTAAGCAGTAAGGGATGAGAGACCGTATCAAATGCTTTTGAGAGATCGAGGAAAACAGCAAGCGGTTTTCGACCAAGGTCGAGATTAAAGGAAACTATTTTTGTGAGGGCGGCTATTGCATCTGAGGTACTCCTACCTTTGCGGAAACCATATTGGTTGTCCGATAATATTTTGTTATCTTCAAGGAACTTGTAGAGTCTATTCTTCACCGCTTTTTCTATGATTTTAGATATTGTGCTAAGTAAAGATATCGGTCGATAGTTATTTACAGACAGTTTGTCTCCTGATTTGAATATTGGGATTATTGTGGCCTGTTTTAAGGAGTTAGGAAATACACCAGTTTTAAAGCTTAGATTGATTATATGTTTCAGAGGTGAGGCTATATATTTTTGGATATGTTTGATTATTTTTGTTGAAATGTGATCTATACCTACAGAGTTACTGTTTTTAAGGGATGAGATTAGTTCTAAAATTTCTGCGTCAGTAGTGGGAGTGAAGTGGAAAGGGTTATAGCTAAGATTAGTGAGGGGTATATTGTTTGCAAGATCTTTGTCTGAGACGTTGTGTCTGTCTAAAATATTTTTTGCTAAGTTAGATCCAATATTGGAGAAAAATTGATTGAAATGGTCGGAAATTTTTTCGGGGTCGGAATTGACATGTAATATTTGGTCTTCGATGTTAATCTTAACAATGGGTGTATTGGTTTTATTAATATTGGCTATATCTTTAACGATATTCCAAATTTTTTTATTATCACCGGAAGCTTCACTGATTTCTTTATGGTAGTAATCTCTTTTAACACTGTCAATTATTTTTTTGCAGTTATTTCTATAACGTTTGTAGAATAAGAGAGATGCATAATCGTGGGGATTTTTTCTACAGAAGTTATGAATCTTATCGCGCTTTCTGATACAGTAGAGAATTCCTGCAGTGATCCATGGTTTGAGTTTTGTGTCAGATCGTTTTTTTTTACTTTTTGTGTATGATGTAGCATCGGTTAAGTGGTTACGTAAGGTATTTATAAATAATTCACATGCAGAGGTGACGTCGGTACAAGAATAGATAAGTTCCCAGTTTTCTTTAGAGACACTGTTTAGGAGAGTTTCATATGAGATCTTTTCTTGGGGAGAAGTATTTTGTGGTGATTTGTGATTTTTATGCGAGAGAGAAGTGATGATTGAATAGTGATCTGTAACAGTTGATTGATAGACAATGGATTTGGTGTCTAGTTCACTCTTAACAAATACATGATCTATACAACTGCTAGTGTTTGAATCTGATTCTCTAGTTGGTGCTGTAACAGCTGGAAAATATCCTAATAAAGTTAGTGCGTTTAGATAATCATTTGCTTGAGGGTGCATTTTATTAATTATATTTATGTTAAGATCACCAATTATAAAGGTGTTTTGGCAGTGTTCAATGTTTGATAAAATTTCATGCAGTGAATGTATGAATGGGGTTATATTATGTGTATTCGGAGATCTGTATATTGTAAGAAGTGTTATATGATTATCAAGTTGAATTTGTAGACAGTTTGCAGATTTAATTTTGATCTCTTTTACTGAGTGTGAGATGTGATTTTTAATGTATACAATGACTCCATCGTTCTGAGTTTGGTTGTGTAGAGTATTATAGTGATTGTAGTTTCTTATCGTTTTAGGGATGAAATTTTCTTGAATCCAGCATTCACTCAAGACAATTATATCAAAATCTAAGACAAGGTCAGTGAGGAGAATTAGGAGTTCATCAAAATTTTTGTTTATACTTCTTATGTTCATAGAGAATATCGAAAGGGTTGAATTAAATAATAGTTGGCGTACTACTTCGGAATCATTGGTAGATATACATGGGATTGGTGTTGTGTTATCTATTAAATCTGCTATGTCTTCCATTTTCTGGTTTTTTGTTTTGCATAAATTATTAACAACCAAGTTGTAGTGACATTAGTACGTTTATGAGATAAAGATTTAGTTGATATAAATATATAACATATGCATAAATATATAAACTGTAAATATAGTTGTTGTGAATATATAATATAAGCACATAATGAATATATGACATAAGCATATAGTGTTAGCTTTGTGAAATAAGAATTTCGTTGTTGTGAATTTATAATATAAGCATATATAGTACATGTAATACAAACATAGATATATAAGGTATACAAATAGTTGTTGCGAAAATATAGTATAAGCGTATAGATAATATATAATACGAGCGTATATAGAATATAAAATATGAGCATGTAAAAAATAAACTGTAAATAAAACATAAGCTTATAAACAGTATAAAACATCAGCATTAGCATAAAAAGTATATAAGTGGTATAAGGATTTAGTTGTTGCGAATATTTAACATAAGCATATAAAGTATTTATAATATAAGCATAGGTGTATAAAATGTACTTATAGTTGCTGCGGATGTATAACATAAGCATATAAATTATAAACATAAGCACATAAAGAATATAGAATGTAAGTTTGAAAAGAAAATAAAACATAAGCATACAAAGAAAATAAAACATAAGCATAAGCATATAAAATATACCAGTGATAAAAGGATTAAGTTGTTGTGGATATTTAACATAAGCATACAAAGTATTTATAATATAAGCATAGGTGTATAAAATGTACTTATAGTTGCTGCGAATGTATAACATAAGCATATAAATTATAAACATAAGCATATAAAGAAAATAAAACATACGCTTAAAAAGATTATAAAACATAAGCATATAAATAAAATAAAACATAAAGTATTGTGGCCTACAGAAAATTAAAAATGAGAGACATACATCCATAAGCTTGCCAAAAATACGATGAATTAAATTAAAAGAATTTCGCTCCAAAGAGGTAGTCATTGGAGTAATATTGATTTTATATATGATCGTGTTACGAGGGTAAATATTATGTAGAAAGAAGTAATAGTTGAGGATATTAATATTATCAAACAGATGTTCATTATATTTAGTTTGTTGATGGCATTTCGGGTAATGATAACAGTAATCGATCTTTGTTTGTTTCACTGACGAGTATTGCAGGCGTTCCGAAGTCCTCACGCAAGTATATACGTCCTTGTTTAATCCACGCGTATTTAAATTTGTCGTCTCTTGTTGCCTTACGGGCCAGGTACCATAGATGTTTGGCTCGAAAAGTCAGGTGTTCGGAAACGTAGACTTTCGAGCTAGTGCCAGCAATCCCCAGTTGTTGTGTATTTAATTTTTCGGCTGGACTGGATGCTTGCTTGTTGTAGGTTTTGACATCGGAAAGAAATTGGTCACGGTCCATGTTAGTTTTGAATTTGAAGATGATGGGTTTAGGTTCCTTATTAGTTATTTGAGAAATTCGGTAAGCTGCTTCAACTTCGTTTATATTAACATTAGACTTTGTAGTTTGATGAATGTTATATAACACATTTTTTAAGTTCTCACCCTTTAGTTCAGGGATTCCCCGAACTTCAATGTTTTTAGACCTATTTGCACGGTCTATACTATCCATTTGCCCTTCCAAAAATTCAATTCGGGTTTCCAGTTTAGTGTTTTTATTTTTTAGCTCTTCATTTTGTTCTTCTAGATTATGAACTCTTATGAGTATATCTTCATATTGCTTACTCATATTCGATATCGTTTCCAGAATTTTATTATTTTGTTTAATAATAGCATTTTGAGATTGAAGGAGCTCGTTTGAGTTATATACACTCAAATCGGTCGAGTTTTTTATGGTATCCTTGTTTTGTTTATTGGATAGTACTTCCAATGGTTTGCCATCACTGCCCGTCATCGAGTTGATGCACTGCTTGCATTTTTGCTGAGCGCGACGTTCTTTGGTGAGGCGGCGATGTGTGTTCTCTGTCACGCCACCACAGTGGAGGTGATATGTCCCTTTGCACTTTGAGCAAACGAACATAGAATCGTCGGAGAGAATGTTTTCTGGGCAGGCACGGCACTCACTCATGTTGAATTTAGAGGTATGACTTATTAAATTTTTATGAGAATTATTTTCAGTGTTTAGCGCCTGTCTGCTGTAAAGTCCGCAATAGGGCTAACTTTCTTGACTTGTTTGTTTGTTGTCAAATGAATAGCGGAGATCCGTATCGAACTTTATAACGTTTATATTTTTATTAATCGGACAATTTAGACACTGTTTTTTGTGTTGAGTATTCCACTGTAATGGTATATACACTACTTCACTGTTATTAGTTAAATTTTCACTCGAGTTTCATAGATTTTTATGAATGTTTATATTCTTCGTTTAGTCACTGTGAATGAGATTTTCAACGGCTGATAAATCCGAAAAAATACACTAATTTGAATTGGAAATAGGCACAGTCGATGCGCGATATTGAATTTAGTAACTTCAGCAATTTACGGATCGATCACTTTAACTTTTTCTGTTATTATCTTTAATAATCTAGGAGATGACAGTGGCACGACACTTTGGTTGGTAGGTTGGTAGGTATGTAATGAAGAAGGTATGTAATGAAGAAGAAGGTTACATTTATACGCGGATCCCCAACTAATAATAGCGTATTGTAGAGTGGATTGAACTAAGGCATAGTAGATTAAATATAGATTTTTTATCGACAGAAAATTTCTAATTCTTAAAAATATATATATTAATTTTCTGATTTGTTTACTACTTGACATATTTGTTCCTTCCATTTCAGATTTTTATCGATAATTACGCCGAGATTTTTAATTTTATTTGTTGTTTTTAATATTGTACAGTTTGATTTGCAATAATGTTGGCTGTGAATTTTAGTGTTATCGTGTATGACAATGTTAAAATTTTTGGGAGCGTCGTTTGGATGGATTGCAAATGGAATTACAAATGTCTTTTCACTATTTAGTGATAGTAAATTAGTGTCGAAAAAATTCTTAAGCATATTGATGTCTTCTGTGGCCTGTAATTCTACATTTTCCCAAGTATTTTCACTTATTATTAAAACTGTATCATCGGCGTATGATGTAATTTGACCATGTAGATGTTGAAAAAAAATATCGTTTACATATATGGTAAAAAGGATTGGTCCAAGCACTGTACCTTGGGGGATTCCAAAGCTTGAAATCTCTTGATCACTATTAATACAATTGATTTTTACCACTTGAGGGCGGTTTTTTAAGTAGTTGGTGATCCATTTAATCGCGTTGCCTTTTATGCCAATATCATTTAATTTTTTTAATAGTATCTCATGGGATATGCTATCGAAAGCCTTTCTGAGGTCAATAAATATGCCCGCACATTTTTTACCTTTATCTAATGATTCGTAAATGTATGAAGTTACGTTAGCAATTGCATCTTGTGTGCTGAGTGATTTAATAAAACCAAACTGGTTTTTGTTTAGTATTTTATTACTATCTAGGAAATTTACCAATTGTTTTTTTACTATTTTTTCAAAGATCTTTCCTATGTTAGAAATTAGACAAATTGGGCGATAATTCGTTACTTGGTGTGGATCACCAGATTTGTAAATAGGTGAGATTATTGTGTTTTTGTAGTTCATTGGAAATATTCCTTTCGTTAAACTCAAGTTTATTAAATGAGTGATGGGTTTTATTAAGTAAGATTTCATAGATTTTAACATGTGTGTCATAATAGAATCAAAACCGGGAGACGAACCTCCTTTCATATTTTCTATTATTTTTAAGATTTCACATTCTGTTGTTATTTCAAATGTTGAAAGTATATTACGTTTCTGTAAATTTTTAATTTCTTTCCGTAGGAGATATTTGCTAGGCAATTGGAAAGTTTCATTGCCTTCCCATAGCTTCAAGTCCTTTTGATAATTATTCGGATTTTTCAAATATAACAGCGCTGCAGTTGCATTTATGCGACACTCGGAGATACGATTGTTCATCGAAGAGACCAACTTTTCTGAGAGAGGAGTTTTTAGGTCTTTTAGCTTTCGAATCATGAAACGCATTGTTTATTTATTTATAAGTAGGTACATGTTACATGATTAATTCATTTACTTGAGAAGATACATTAGGTCACCATACTAGGCAGCTGACTGTATCACGGAGGATATATGTATGTTCTGAACATACTAAATCAGTATCAGTATCGACACTCGCGCCCCGAGTGGACGTGTGTAGCGTCGCTGACTACTGCCGCCCAATCCCGTCGATCTCGTCATGTTATGCTTCGGGATTGATCTCGCGAGATCGGGATTGCATTCCCTAGGGTAGCCATCACTCGAGTGGTTATAAGGGGTATAAAAGTGAATAATGGCTATGATCGGGACTCGCACAGATGGTAAAGATAATAACCTGACTATAATAGGCCACTTGCATGGATTTCACAACGACTCGTGAATCGTGTGGATAGATTTTTTTACTAAGATTACAAAAATGTTAGTAAAAATTTTTAGAAATGTACAGTTTTTTTTTATTTTTAAATAAATAAATCCATTATTTGGGCCCGTGATGTCACTACATGAAAATGTCCAGTCTCCGAAAATGTTTCTATTAATTTTGTAAAATTCCACACTGATTTTTTTTTTTTTATATGGCAACACTTTGACTTCAGGCGAATTTACAAGTAGGTACAAGTATATTACACTGGATTTAGTAATATAGACGTTGAACATTATAATGATTTATGATCAGTAAGATTGATCAAGGAAAAAAATATTTATGAGATGTAATATTTTTGGTATGCCTCGTTATTCTCCTGTGCCCTTTCTTGTGGAAAACGTTCTTTTTTTTAAATGATTTTCGGCTATGTAATTATCGTTTTTTCGCACCTATAAAATTATGTCCCGTCTTTCCGGTTTATAAAAAATGGTCTGATTCGAAAAATCAGACCATTTTACGAAATCCGAAAGATTGAAATTTTCAAAAAATCGCCAGGGTTTCAAAAATACAATTAAAAAAATAAAATATACAGAATGTCTTAGAATATTTGCCTAAACTGGAATTTTTTATTTTTAAATGTGATGCAAGTGGCCTATTGGGATCTGCATTAAATAAAAAATTTGGTTTTAAAATAAAACAAAAATTTTATATTGATCATTTCTTTTTTCATATGGTTCGACATGTAACAGATGTTCAACATTTTTTACTAAAGAATAATTATTATAATCTTTTGCACAAAATCTAACAAACATTAACAATCTTGTACTAGAACCAATCATTATGAAGGCATCTGTGGCTTCAGCATTACATATGATATATATTTTATTTTGTTTGAAAAGAAATTAATGATTGCCAAAAACAGACCTGCGTAGACAGGTTATTATGTACTTATATTGGAATTGTGGTGAAAAATTCTGAGTTCATTATAATCTACGTTAACACACCAACATCCTCCTAATATTATAATATTAGTGGTTAGAAGAACATTAACCACATTGGTACGTATATCGTATATATATATACACATTAGTACATATATGCACAAGTCACATATCAAAAACTTTAAAATGAAAAAATGATTTATTTGCAGATAAATTTTACCTTGTAAGGCTACTACATAACTTCTTCCTAATTTAAGGTGTTGGTGATATAAAACCGATTTCAGTACATATTCACATCAATATTTGTTTTTTAACAATACATTACACAAAATATCATTTGTTTTATAACAATAATTCTTACACACTTTTACATTAATCTAAAATAACTTACAAGAGGTGACAATCAAATCACAAAATTGAGAAGATAACTGAAGAATAGGAAAGTAATATGAAAAACCATAAAAAAATAAAAACAAGTAATGTTTACATCTAATAAATGCATTTAGAAAGAAAGTACAGTAAAAACCCTCTTAAGAAGTTTGTTTTTTTTTTTTGATCCCTTGAAGACTGAATAACCCAATTTATCCCACATATAAGGTTTTCCTGCAAAGATTTTTTTTCGGTCCCTTGGAAAACTTCTTAAGAGGGTTTCACAGTAGAACATTTATTTATTACCAGCAGTTAAAACCCGCTCCGCAGGTTTTTGCTGCTGGGGGCTTTTGGTTCGGATTCGCCCAGTTTGAGTGTTGTTGACCATTTTATAAATCCGATAGAAACTGGTTCCAAAAATAGCCGGTTCCTCAGATCCACTGTGATCCAGTGACAGCTAGTCACCGGGAAAATGTAACCGCGACAGGCAATGACGTCATTTGTAATATATAGCCGCATGATACTATTATTCACAACTCTAAGTATTACCGTCAATCTTTCCATATCCGGAGAGATACTCAAATTCAACAATTCTGTAGTACTTATACCTAGGGGGGGCGCGCCATAGATGGTGCCATTCTTTGACGAATTCTTGAATTCGAAACCGAAATTTTTTTTAAAATGTGCCACCATGAACATTAGATTCCTAAACAAGAAATCTTTTTAAAATATAAAATAACATCATGGTCATTGAGATTATATTAAATGTAGATATGTTTCCAGTCTCACACAACAGAAATGACATTAGCTGTATTAGGTTTGCAATTAAAGAAGTTATTGTAAGGGACATCATCAGAGAACAGCTTAATAATAGAATTGCCAACGGCGATACATCACCATACAAATCATATTTGGCCACTTTACAGGAGAGACAAGAAATTGTTATGCTACTTCCACAGCGAAGCCAACCTTCCAACTCCAAACTTAGTTCGAAGTTGGAGGATTGGTCGATCCTGTGGTGGCTATTGATCACCCTGCTGCCAACCTTCCAACTTCAAACTCCAAAATGGCAGACGTCAAACAGCTGTGGCTACGCAGTACCTTATCAGTTGCCTACAATTATTACGTAAAAGTATACACATGATATGTTTTCAAACAATTATTATACCACTCTCCCGTAATAATATTGTCATGTTAACCGTAGGCGGTACGTGTGTCTTGATCGCCTGCCGTTCGCAGACTGATGTGTGGACGGCTGGTTCGTGTGAGTTGGGCCAACTCGCACGAATCAGCCATCACCAATCGCCTCGGAGGCGATCCCGGGCCAACTCAAACTCCAACCTTCCAACTCAAACTTCCAACGTACAAACTACCCCTCTACACAATCTTCCGAACGTTTGAAGTTGGCTTCGGTTAACAGAAGTAGCACTAACCCTTTGAACCCTACAGTCTGATTTGGTGAGGCATATACCGTAATGGCCGATTTACCGGCCTCGATGTCTATCTTTTTTCTACTCTTATCTATCTTTATGCCCCGACATCTATCTTTATTTCCCTACAGCACCGGCTGTAGGGAAATAAAGATAGTGTCGAGGCATCTTGTATGGAAAAATACAAGCAGGCAAAAAGTGCTCTGGGATATGGTGCTTATACTATAAACGCCTTAGGGTTTAAAGGGTTAATGATTTTAGACAAACTGACAGCATTCGCAAAACTGTCCTTTACATAGAAGAAAGAATTTTCAATTTTACCGAATGGTCGCCGTCGAATGGCATTTCAGGATGGTTTGCATATTTGACAATAATATTTTTATATTAACCACAACTTTTTGTAACGTCGGAAAAAATATACAAGTGTATAAATTCTCAACAATTTAGAACAACGATACTCAACCTGCGGCCCGCCAAGCTTTTGTGTGCGGCCCTAACCACTTTACCATCAGGAACTTGATTTAAAAAAAACTATCATTCTAAATTTCGAATATTCGATTCGATTCGATTTATAATCTTGAGATTCGTTTCGACTTTGACGCACAGGCCACAGATAGTGACACCCGAAAAGGATTGTCATTATGGTCCACACGATCTGGTACAAGAGTAAGATACTTGTTAAGATATTCACGGCCAAAAGGTTTTTTTTTGTTATTTGTTTTTGGGGTGTTATGCCGTGTTGCGCTACCTCCGTCTTTAGCCAACGTTTCGGACAGCGTTACAGTGCCCATCATCAGGGCAGATGTGTAAGAGTGTTGCTATTTACACACGCTAGATTTAATCCCAAAAAACAAATATTTGACACACAAGTACGCGCGCAAATCTTTAATATAAATATGAATCTCTCAATGTGTTGCTAAGCGCATAACTTCCTAACGACTGCACCAAATTGGATAATTCTTTTTTTTGTGTTCGTTATTGTCAGGACAAGGTTTGTATAAAACCACTGGTGAGCTCTGACGTTATGAAATTTGTATAAAAAAATTGAATAGGTGGCACACGAGCTATTTGAAAACTGAATGTACCGGGACTGAATGTATGGAGTGCGGGAGGGTTGGAGTGAAAGGAGGGAAAGGGGAGGGGAATCTGGGAGGGGGGAGGTTAACTTGGGAGGGGGAGTGGCGGGACGGGGAAGGGGGGGAGTGGAGTGGGGAGAGGGAAGGTGGAGGAGGCGGAGTGGGAACGCGAGAGGGGAAGGGGACGCGGGAGAGAAAGGGGAGGCGAAAGGGGAAAGGGACGAATGGTAAAGGACACGCAGTGAGAAACTATTTCCTTATTAAACGGCATAGCAACGCATGCCATGTACCAGCTAGTAATTTATAAATAAAAGTGCCACTTCTAGAAACAAGCGCATCAATTATAATACATAAAAACTGGTTAATGACAATGGTTAGTCAGGTACCTACTAATTTTAAAAGCATTTCTTGCTGTCGTATAAAGTACTATTTTCTTATAATATAAATACGCATAATTAGGTAATTTTTCACAAAAACAGCGCTCTACAAATTATCCAAATATTATTATTATTAATGGCGGTGTGTCTTCAAAATTAAATCGAAAAAATGTTGGGGGGGGGGGGGTTGACGATTTTTTTTTGTCATACCAGTATAGTGTTGCGGCCCGCGTAACTTTACAAATACATTTATGTGGCCCGAAGAGAAAAAAGGTTGAGTATCGTTGATTTAGAAGGACTGTGAATGGAATATGCATTGGAATATTATTTTATTAGTTACTTTTTGATTGAGTTCCCTCACCAAACACTTGTCTTGTCTCTTTATGGCTAGGAAAAGTTTTGATGATTTTGTATGTTTTTTGTAACTGCAATTAATTTTATAAGGCATTATTTAAATAAAACAACTATTTTAAAGTATTTTTATTATTTATGGAAGCAGTTCTATCTTCCGATTTATGTTAATTTTATCCCACATTACTCGAAAAACTTGACAGTTCGTGAGCTGCTACCACGATAATGGCTCACTACCTGTCAAGTTTTGTCATGTTTTCAAATGTCAGATCAGAAAAATATCAATTTTGTTCAGGAGGTTGATTGCGATTGCGTCGACAACTGGTTTTTTTTTCAGTTTCTCCACGAGCAGAGGCCCTAAGTCTGAATTTGATTCCAATCTTTCCTATAATTTTGAAATCTGCCCGTTTAAATAAAATTAATAAGTATATAAATTCACCTTTCCTTTCTACATAAATGATGGCCTAGAACACTCTTGAAGGGTGAAAGTCAGAAAGATTTGAAAAAAAAAAATTTATGCACTCCTCATATATTATAATGATGAAAATATTTTCTGGAATGGTTAAAAAGTCAAGTCAATGAAATGGATTAAAAACAATGTTTAATTAATCAATTTGATATAAAGTTAGGAGCTGCCACATACAATTACAGGTTTCTGATTTAAAACGCTTAACAGAAATGTTAACACAACCATTAGATGGTCTTCAAAGCCTAATTATTATATAATAAAACAAGTTGGTTTTCGTAAAAGCTTATTAGTTCCATACTTATACTTCATAAAAATTAGGCTAATCTCTTACATCTGATAAAGCATTTTACAAATAAGATATGTCACCTAAACTGATGGCGGGATTTTCAAATCTATAAGAATAATCTATGTGCAGGATACCGGTTAAGAGCGACAATTGGCTAACTAACATTTTACCAAATTGATTATTTAATAATCAAGTGTTCTTTACAATATCTTTTATCATGAGTCCACTTGAAAAAAAAATGGCGAGATGATAATTTGAATATTAAATATTCAATTTGGAAAAATGTTGCGACTTGTCACTCTTACCGGCGATATTTGTAAGATACTTCTGAAATACAATACAAGAAAAATAATAAAAACATTTTCTAGAAATTACTGAAAAATAGTTTTATTAACACGTCAAACACAACAAGGGCTTAAATAAACTAGTTTTAACCCCTCCTGAGATTTCAACAAACTTTTTTCTTATTGAACAATAATTGAAAAATAGGAAACAAAAAAAGTGGCGGCATATCTTATCTTTTCACAGTTGAATTGATATTTCAAAGCTCCATAGTTCAATGCCACTACAAGCTGAAAATAGTTGCGTGGATTAAGAAATTTCATTACAGAAAAAACAACCTTTTCGACTTCTCACAAGATCAGTTTGATAAGTTGAGATGCTAACCGTAACTTCACAAGTGCACCTAAACTTTTTGTTTCTCTAAAAACTGGTAATTATATTATTTGAGATTGACTAAAAAGAGTTTACCTAAATGTTCATTGATTAAAAAGAATACGTGAAAAATCCTGAAAACAATTTAAAAAAATAATTTTTGGTAAAACACAAAAAGGTATTATTTATTTTTCAGGTGGCAAAAAAGTTTTTCGAAAAGAACCTCCTGTCCATCTATTAGCAGTCTCATCTTAAATCGAATTCAGTTTCTGTCATTCGGACAAATTAAAGAATTAATGTTGGTCCTCCATTCTTAATTTTAAAACAAAAGGGCCTGGATTTTTTTTTCTCTCAAGCCAACTTCTAATCTACACTTCCTTTGGGTGTTTTCGTCTTTTAGAAAAAATTGTGAAAACTCATTGTTGAGGGAAAGCTATCTTACTGCGCATAAACTTACAAGTGTATCGGTTGCGGTAAGAACTTACATAAGTTAAACTTCTGAACAACTTATGTGAGTATTAATTACCATGAATTGAATGAGTATGTAAACACGCTTAATTATGTAACTTCTCAAAGGCCGTAACCTTTGAGTATAAAGCTAGCTTAACAGAAAAGATAAAATCTACAAAGAAGATGTAACACCACTGGTAGAAGACGCAACTTTACTTGTGATCAATTGACATTAAATGCACCGTACTTACAATTTTACAATATGTATTCATAACTTATAATAACAAACATGCATCCAATTATTATTTAGAAATTTTTTTTATTTCATCAGGTATCACAACAACAATAATCAGAAAAGTTACTAAAATAAAGATCATTCCTTTTGTTAAGACCGGTTATTAATATAAAGCTTACTTAAAAAAAATCATAAAAACATATATAAATAATCTCTTCAATAATTTAGCACTCTTTAAAAATTTATGTGACTCAAAAAATGTTATTTTATTTTTCTTCCAGTCAAAGTCTTTAGATTATGTACCCTGAGTAATAACTCATAATATTATATTTCCAGTCAAAGTCTTCAGATTATTTTGTACCCTGAGTAATAACTCATATAATATATTTGACTATATTTCCTGCAATAAAAATATTTTTTCACAAGGCACATATTTAGTTTGAATCCATTTTTAAAGATTACGAGAGGTTTTTTTATGTGGAAAGTTATAATACATATGTATTTAATATAAGACCTTACTACATACTTACAAATTAACAATAATAATCATTGGTTATCAGATCATCCAGTAAAAGGTCGAGAGAGCTACATTTTGGTGGCTATTTTCACTATGGTAATTGGATGTAAATATTGAGTCATATTTTTATTAAATTATTCCTTGGCACTCGATACAAAATTATTGATTAAAAAGTTATCTTCCAATGGAACAATATTTACTTTTGTTGAGCATATTATAACTGATAGTAAAAATATACATTTCACAAACTTGTCTGTCGCTTTAAGCGCAAGTTTATATTATTATATAAACATATGTAGAAGCATAAACTTTTCTAACTATATGCACAGACATAAATATGAATTCAACATTGTTAGGTCACATGTATTTATTTTTCACACATCTTTTTAATACTGTTGGGCCGGACTTATTGCTTTGTTATTGATAATTTCTTTAAAAAAAGACCCAAGTTAAAGATAAACAGCTTAGCATTCTGTGATTTTGTTATAATTTCAACAGAATAAATGTTTCTCAACAATATTGAGAAAATTTTGAGGGATTAAAATTATCTTTTCAATTATTTACAATTGATAAGATCAAAAAGGTCAATGTACACAATATATTTTTCTTTATATGTATATATGGCTTAAAAGATATGCAGGAAATTGAAATGTCTATAAATATTGTTGACAACACAGACCAAAGAACACACAGACATGCCCTGATGCAAATATGATGCACGTCTTAAATAAACTGATATGATTCATACTTTGACCTTCGACAAATGCACATCGAAAAAATCAGATTTATTTTTTTAAATTCAAAAAGGTTTGCAGCGCAGTTTACTACGGGGCTTTTCTTCACCAGGCCTCAGCGAGGCGTTCTGTCATATTGCATTCGTTTTGTTTTTTCTGCGATGTGTAACTAAATACTGTAACAAAATATTCGATTTTAGAAACAAGCCGAACCTTTGTACGTGTGTTATGCAATGAGCAATTCGCGCGTGTGCAAAAACGACTGTTCGTAAGCAGATCTAACTTTCGAAGACTAAATAGTGATTCTACAATGTGAGTTAGCTGTAGACCAGAGTTTCCCAACCAGTGGTCCGCGGACCAATAGTGGTCCGCAAGAGGCTAGAAGATGGTCCGCGACAGTCCGCCGGTCAATAAGCGAGCCAGCGCGCGGGCGGTCTGAATAAAAAAAATCGGGACAATATTCAGTTTATCATTATTGTGCCTTGCGATCAGTGGCCATTATGGTATTCCGTTTCACCCCACCCCATCCTACCCCTCCGTTGTGGTAAATATTCTGCTAGAACCAGTCCCACCCTATCCCATTCCGCCCCCTCCGTTGTGGTAAATATTCTGCTAGAACCCGTCCTACCCTATCCCATTATGCCCGTCCCGTTGTGCTATCCGTCCCGGGTGCCACCCATGCTCTACGCCACTGACTACAAGCAGTGGCTTAGGCTAGCATGGGTGGCACCTGGGACGGATAAGGTGGTACCCCCCCCCCCCATTAAATTTCGACTTCATAAAAAATGTGGTCCGTCCTGGGGGGGGGAGGTGGCTAGAGAATTGTGGTCTAGGCGCCGCCCCCCCTCGCTACGCCACTGCTTATGGTCCCTGTCGAAAAAAATAACGTACAAGTGGTCCCAGGTCAGAAAAAGGTTGGGAACCACTGCTGTAGACTGTCGGATTTCGTTAGTTTGTTCCCCTCGTCCTTACGTCCTCGGGCACTTCTATATTTTCTTTGGTCTGTGGCGGTCAACAACAATGATTCCTTTTACACAAATAAAATAATACAAATTAACATTTGGAAACAGAAGCAAAAGAATATAACAATGTCAGTGCTGATGGTGTTCCCCGTAATGGTCAAACTTTTCAGGGTGTTCAGCAACGTAGACTACATAAATTAGTGGTATTATAAAAGCCAACATCAAAGCACAACCAATCAAATGTATCCATTTGATACCAAAATCAGCACCTCTAGTTGTAAATTCTGTTATCAGAGTTGATTCCAATGTTTGTGGCTGCGGCTTCTGGTCTATCAATAATGGTATTGAATTATTGTCCAAGTCTATGTTGTTGGTCTGTTTATCAATCATATCAATTCTTGGAATATTATTCAAATCTTTACTCGTACTTGGAAATACATGGTCTCCGTGCAATGAACTTGCATTTGAATATTTTGGGAATTTAATTTCTGAAGCGTTTACTGATGCGACTATCAACTTTTGCTGAAAGTTGTTATCAGCTACTAAAGGAATATTCTCTTTATTGTCTTCCGTGTTTGTGGCAGAGTTGGTCCTAGTGGGAGAGTTGTGTCCGCTAGTGTGCACGAGCGGCAGACTTTCTGTCAGCAGGGAATATGCAGTCACTGGAATTTTTAACACTCGCTTTGCAAATATTTCATTTTCTCTTAAAATATTATTTGCTCTCATAATCGTCGATACCTGAAAGTTTTTTTATTATTTTAAATTGGTTTTGAATTTTATTTTAGTAGAGGTTATTGTTATTATGTAAACCGGTTTCTGCACATTTGTATCATTAACTAGCATTTTTAAAACCAACTTAAAATTATACAAGTTCAGAAATAATTAGATATTCATATTTCTATACTTATATAATTCAAAGTTAGTTTTAAGAACGCTAGTTAATGTTGCTAGTATCAAAACCGGTAGCGAAATATTAAAAATAAGAAATAAGTGTAGATACATTATTAAATAAAATGTTTAGAAATTGTTGTTACGTGGCTAATGCCGAAGAATGGTTTTTGAATGCTCAAACATTACGGCTTATGAGTTGAGATTGTGTTTAGGTACCTAGATTAAGGTAATAAAATTGGTGATAACTAAAACAAACTTTAGATGCCATTATATACATGAAAACATCACGGAAACTTACCGTACAGTTAAATCGCAAGGCGATTGCCTGTAGAGTATCGCCTTCTTGGACTTGTGCTTCAACAAAATGTTGCGGTTTGTGGACTTTTCTTATTGGAAGATCTATATCCTCATCATCACTCTCATCGCTGTACTTTCCATTTCCTATTCTATTATAACCCTGGGGGTCATACCCTTTATTCTTCATCCTTTAAAAAAAAACAGAATTTTAACGAAAAAATAAAGAGACAATAAATTAAAATCATAAGAATTAAATTTATATTAATGGGATAACATGATAGATAAAGTGGTGCAATGTGATAGAAAACATTGACTATATACTATAGTACCTTGCGGAGAGAAATCTTTCTATATCCATACAAGGTTGGAGAAATCACCTGAATATCCTTGGTAATGTTATGTACGCGGGTCCTTTCGAAATAAGATTTCTTGTAAGGACATACGAAGTCATATTCTAATTAGCTTAGTTTTCAAATCGAATGACCATGGCATGTTACACATCCAGTGTCCTTACTTCCTGGTTATTGAAATCACAAAAAATAGTTGTGATTAAATAACGAAGCACAAAAACTATTCGATTTTCTTAAGTAATGTCGAATACATCTTATATTACCTTGGTCTTGACTTCATCGTATATATTTTTGAATGTTTACAATTTACACTTTATGCTACGTATGACACATTTTGACATATGTCAGAACGTTGGAGACAGTGTTGCCAACTCGAAATCTTGGTTCCCGCTAGATCGTGACGGATCAACGGTCAGAAATCCGTCAGATACACAAATTTTCATCCATTCTAGGGGGGGGGGGGTGGCTAAAGAATTTTCAGGGATCAAAATTCCTCCATAAATCCATAAATATAGGCGTTTTTCGCGTATAAAGTATGTAATTTGTCACTTTTTTCGAATCCGCCAGAAAATCCGTCATACTGTAAATTCCGTTATACACAAAATTTTCCCGTTTCGGGACACTCCAATCCGCCAGATATGACGGGAAATCCGTTAAGTTGGCAACACTGGTTGGAGACATAGATATCATAGATTTAAGATACGCCACTGAGATCTGGAAATTTACGAATCAGCCAATACGAGTGCTTACTTGAATATTTTTTATATCTCCGAGAAATATATATGGTCTCAAAAAAATGTGTAAAAGGTCTGATACACCCGCGCCTTATGGCGGGTTCAAACTAAAACTATAAACTTAAAATTAAGGAGGAACAAATTTAAAAAGCTACTGATTTAAGAAACGATACATTTATTCTAGTAGGACACAAAAGGCAGGGTTAATTATTAATCTAGGGTTAGTCTTAAAACTACTTAATTAATTAGTCTTAAAATTAGAAAGTCTGTTTGCCTAATTCTACGGTAAAGTCTTTATGTAATTGTTCAGAGGCTAATCACTTCGGTGGTTAAAATAATTAAAATGTTCAGTCACTTCCCTTTGGATGCTGATGATGGAGTCTCCGCGAACGCACGCATTCATTAGGCACTTTAAACTTAAGTTTTTTTCACTTGTTATTGCTCAGGTAGAGTTGCGAGAGTTCTCTGTGGTGAAAATTTGTGCAAAGTGGAACTTGCGCAAATTCTTGTTCGGAATTTTCACGGTCACTTGGTTGGACTTCCTGACGGAAGTTCGCGAACGTATCGGCGGTTCCTGGTCGAAATCCGCGTGCGTGTCTGGTAAATTCCCTGGTCGGGAACTTGCGCGGGTCGCGTGCAGTTTGGAGAGCGTTGCAAAGCCCTGGCCGGGTTGCAAAAAACACTATTAATTTTTTATCCCTGGTCGGGACACTCCGTTGGCGAAGTGGAGTACCAACCCCTAGGCCGAGCAAATGGTGACTGATGGTGACTGACTTCGTGTTGAGAATTCTCCCATCGCCTCAAGGATTGAACCTAATTCAGCCTTGAAACATTCCCATCGGCCGCAGCGGCTTCGTGGGCCAAAGGAAAAGGTTTATTGCCTTCGCCCGGCGCGGCGATATTGGGTTTTATTTTATTGTTTTGTGTGTCCCTGCCGACAATAAGTTCTAACTTTCCAAATTTTATTAGGGTCCTTAATTGTTTTCGTCGTTCTGTGTTCGCCGCTAGCTGCAAATTTTATTATTATATTATCCTCCGTAAAAATAATTTTATCTCATCCTTCGTTGCTTTCTAAAATTATATGACTATTTCCGGTACTTTGACTAACTTTAAGCTCTTTACCGCCTACTCCTATGCTAGCGACCTTATTGTAAATGGCACACATTTGTTCAGTTCCGTTAATTTTTGACATTAAAATACCTAAAGGTATATCAGGTCCAACATACCGATAAATTAAATTCTGCATGTAACCGGAGTAATGATTTTTGCTCTCTCCCCCATACAGCCGTGCATCGTCCTACGGCTCCGCAACGGTACCGAAGGCGGTACCATTTTCGTGAACCGCTTTTCCATAGACAAGAATGCATAGAAAAAATATTTTATTTTAGGAATTTTTCTTTGACTTTTCCGACTCGTTTCGTTTTCGTTTGTCGCCGGTTGATCGTTTTACATTTTTTGCGCTGGTTATTATTTTTTATGAAGTGAACCGTAACTATGTAAAGAAAATGATACGTCTCTTGTTATTTGACGTAGTTAAACATTAATTAGACACAAAAATCATAATGGTGGCCAATACCCGGGTCATTCAGGTGACCAACATCGCTCCTCAGGCTACCAAGGATCAAATGCAAACATTATTCGGATATTTGGGGAAGATAGATGACATCAGGCTGTATCCTACCATTCGGGATGTGTCTTGTCCCGTCCAGTCTCGAATATGTTACGTCAAGTACTACGAAGCGTCCACCGTTGGGATAGCTCAGCACATGACTAACACGGTGTTTATAGATCGAGCTTTGATTGTCATTCCTGTGGGGTCAGGAGAGATCCCGGATGAACACAAGGCTTTGGAGATGTCCAGTAATGGTACATTAGTACCGGGTCTGAATCCAACTGAACCTAGGCTACCACCAGAAGTTGTCAATACTTTAGAAGGGGTTCCACCGAACCAGGTTATTCAAACGAACGACCCTCGGCTGCTCGCCAATGGATTACCAAACTACCCTCCATTACCTGCTGCATACGACTCTCGGAAAATAGAAGAAATCCGTCGCACAATACTTATCATCGATGTACCATCTAATATCACAAGCCAGCATCTTATTGACTACTTCAGTGCAGCTGGACAAGTCAAGTATTTAAGGTTTTGTGACCGGGATTCAGATAAGCTAAGGTATGCCCTTGTTGAATTCACCGAACAGGAGAGTATACTGAAGGGCCTCAAAATGAATGGAACTGAAATTGAAGGCCATATTTTAAAGGTTGGTTTTTAATAGTCAATAGCATATTTTAGGCACTCAAGTGTACTCAAATTATTTATTTATAGAAGATTGTGAAAATACAATCAAATATGTTCAATAACATATAATATTTTTTCTAGATACATCATGCGACCCAAGCTATCTCCAAGCCGCAGACCAAGAGTAACGAAGCCGCCCAAAGGGAGATCGAGGAAGCCATGTGTCGGGTGAAGGAAGCACAGAACCTGATATCTGCAGCTATTGATCCTGTTATTGGAATGCTATCCAAGGATAAGAGAAGGTTTCTTTTTGTTAATTATATTACCAATACCCATGAGATACTTTATCTGTGACCAAAATTTGTAATGTAGCACATTTATCCACTTGTGCCTTTAATTTACTACCAAAAAACATAAGTGTTCCAGAGTTTGTCAGTAAAATGCAATGAACTCGATTAGATAAATCCTTTTCGGTACCTAGGTACCTTAATTTCGTTTAATTTAACAAGGTCAGTCACCTTTTCATGATTATTCACATTGAATCAGTTTAGAATAAAATGGGCACTTACAATATCAAAGATGGTGGCATCTACACCCAACCTCAATTTACAAGTAAAATAATTTAGATTTTTTTTTCTTTTCCATGGCATATTTAACTGATAGTAATTTTCATTGTCAAGTTTTATGAAAGGATAGATGCCTTTAATGGCTAACTTTGATAGAATGCTCCTAAAAAATTAGTCTCATCGTTTAAACAATGGAATTGTTTTAAAAAAAATTAGTTTGTATTTTGATTGTGTAACCAATGTATGCCTGACATGAGTACCACATCTCCAGTACATTTTGCAGGACGAGGTCCCGATCTCGCTCGCGTCGCCGTTCACGTTCCCGTCACAGATCTCGACGCTCACGCTCCCGGTCACGGCAGCGGTCACGCAGGTCACGCTCCCGCTCTCACAGGCACACCCGCCACCGATCAAGGTATCTTTACTAACTCTTCATCATTAACATTCATGCATCACTTTAATTATAAATACCTCTGGATTAACCTAATATTTGTCTTTTTCAGTAGATCACGCTCCCGTAGGCGGCGCACCAGGTCCAGATCTCAGGACAGAGGGAAGAGTTCCAAATCTAAACGTGATCGATCCAGGAATAGGGACAAACCAGATAAGGATAAAGACAGAGACCGAGATCGTGATTCAAGAAAAAAAGACGATAAGAAAAAGATTGTTGTGTCTCCAGAAAAAGAAATGTCTGTAGAAAAGAAGAGATCGTCATCTGCGGAACCAGTTAAAGAGAAACGCAGATCCCGTTCCCGAGATAAGAAGTCTCGTGAAAAGAAACGCTCCAAATCTCGAGATAGGAAACGATCACGATCGAGAGATAAGAAAAGGAGCAGGTCTCGAGGGAAGCGTAGGTCTACCACTAAAGATAGAAAAAGATCTCGTTCACGGGAGAGGAAACGTTCTCGTTCTCGAGACCGTAAAAGATCTAAATCTAGAGATCGAAGAAGGTCTAAATCAAGAGACCGGAGAAGGTCCAAGTCTAGAGATAGAGATACCAAGAGGTCAGAATCAAAGGGCAAGATCATCAAGAGGAGG
Source organism: Limnephilus rhombicus (assembly GCA_929108145.2). Taxonomy (NCBI): domain Eukaryota; kingdom Metazoa; phylum Arthropoda; class Insecta; order Trichoptera; family Limnephilidae; genus Limnephilus; species Limnephilus rhombicus. The sequence continues at coordinate 31,446,057 of OV815283.1, forward strand.
ACCAAATCTCCTAGCATTGATAAGAAAAGGGACAAAGAAGATATCCCCAAAGTGGCCCGCAACTACGACGAGGAAGAGCGAGGGTTCGAGGCAGACAACAAGATTCCTCGCATATCTGAGGAAAGGAGCGTGTCTCCCGAGGTGCAGAACAAGGACTCTCCTGATAACATGGATATTTCTAATTCTCCTTAAACTTTATTATTTTGTCAGTCCAATGAGTGTAGATTTAATGACTTTCTTTATGCACACTCAGTTTAACTTCTATTGAGTCCATTGTAATAATAAGTTGTAAACATTCTTAATAAACCAATTTAATGAAAAAACAGGTTTATTATTATTTACAAATTTATATAAATAAAAAGGGAAGACGGGGTTAAGAGAAAATGAAACGCCGTACAGATTTCATTGGATGAGTTGGATATATATTTCTAATAAAAAGAAACATCTATACAACAGTAATAAACAGTAAATGCATTTATCATTCCATACAACTTCCACACAATTTCATTGCACTTTTAATTGGAAAGCTAGTAATTATATACAAAATAAGATCATTATAAAATATTATGTTTACAAATTGATAAAAAAAATCATTAAGATTATATAAATATCTGCAATCTCACTCAACTAAAGTTGAACTAATCAAGTCGGCTTGGTAAAAAAATGTTACGAGTAAAATACATACAAGATCAATAAATAAATAATTATGTAAACATTTATATTAATTGTATAATAATTGAAAACTTTAACATCTAGTGTGATTTATGTATTAAATCTAAAATGTTGCATAGTAACTCTTTATATGGAAACTAACTGGCCGAATTCATAATAGACTAAAAATCTCCCGAAAGGAGGAGGAATGTGGGATTATTAATACGTACATAGGTAGCAATAAGTCAATGTGTATAGAAACATACACTAAATGGTTAAATAACTTCCCACAAGCCTTGACAGCAGACAGCCTGACATCAGACAGCCTGACAGCAGATAGCCTAACATCAGACAGCCTGGCAGCAGATAGCCTGACATCAGACAGCCTGACATCAGACAGCCTGACAGCAGATAGCCTGACATCAGACAGCCTGACAGCAGATAGCCTGACAGCAGACAGCCTGACATCAGACAGCCTGACAGCAGATAGCCTGACATCAGACAGCAGATAGCCTGACAGCAGACAGCCTGACAGCAGATAGCCTGACAGCAGACAGCCTGACATCAGACAGCCTGACAGCAGATAGCCTGACAGCAGACAGCCTGACAGCAGACAGCCTGACAGCAGATGGCCTGTCTTGCTCTTGTTTCCCATGCAACATTTGAGTGGTCATTAAAAGCTTAATAAATGCTCAAGCTCCATCACAGTAACAGTAGTTTTGAGACTCCCGCCAGAGTCTCAAGTGTCCAACTGATTGCATCACATGTTGTCAAAGCTCGCCTGCCAATTGTCTCTCCGGGGCCTATCCGAAGCTGTGCAATTGAAGAAGTCATCACCGTCAAAAGGGTCACTCTCCCTAGAGAATATATTTACAGATTCTGATTTCTTTATGTCGAGCTCTACTTTAGGTCTGTTTTTATTGCTCAATTTTTGACTGCGTCTATTCTCCGGTATTCCTTCTTTGCCGGAACCAAAATCAAAACCAACCATCTTTTCAGTTCTTTCTTCTTTTGACAAGACTCGCAATTCTTCCCCTTCGTGAATGGTTTCTTTTCTTGTATCTCCGTTGGTGTCCAGAGCCCTTAAAATTCCATTTCTGGGCTCGGGAGAGAAGTCGTCTTCGAAGAGTGATGGAGCGGGGGGCGGTGGGGAGGAATGGCGCGGGCGGGGAGAGGCCGGAGATCCTGAAAGATTCTCTGAACTTAATTCTTTATCGTACTTAAATCTAAAATTTGACACTCTGGCCGACATCGGAGATTCTTTTTCCAGACTAGCATAACTGTCGTATTTGGAAGTCGTCATCTTTTTCGTCAGACTAACACTTTCGACGAAATCATTTTCAAACGGTGAGTTTTGTGATTTTGGAGAGTCTTTTTCCGAGAAATCGTTTGAAAATCGGAAGCGCGTTCCGTTATTTTTGGGGGCAATCGGAGAGTCAATTTCCGACTGGTTGAAGTCGTCGAAGAAGCGATGGCGTTGGCGATTGCGCGTGTTGGGGGAGAGGGGCGGCGGCGGAGAAGGAGAGCGATCGGCGGCGAAGTCGTCTTCGAAGGGGGAGCGGTGCGATGAGCGCTGCGAGGGCTGCGGTGGACGCTGCGAGGCGGGCGGGGGCGCGCGATGACGCACGGGACGAATGCGCTCTCCCTCCCCGCTGCTGCCGGAGCGGCGCCACCCCCGACTGCCCATGGTAGAACTGTATCGGCTGGCCGGCTCCTCAGACTGCCACGGAGGTTCTCCTCTCCTGCGTCCTTCTCTTCTTCCCACAGTACTGTAGCCCCTCTCTGCAAATCAAATAATCCGTTAGTTACGCAATACAAATCAATGAGACACCCAAACATTAAAAAAATACTTTGTCAGTTCCTGAAGTTCCCACTTAAAAAATTTTCATGCATTTCAAAACATTTATCATTTTACTTAGGGTAGATGTACAGTCTACTTAATTAGTATATCGGTTTATTGGGATAGCCGGTAATTTGGGACAAAACCCAAGGAGCAGAAACCAATAAAGAAACTAATACTAATTTAATTAACTTTGATTATCTGGGATACCATTCCGTTTAATTAGAATAAATTCCCTGAAGTTAATACAAAATGTGCTTCAGTAAATTAAAATATTTGTTAAGAATGCGGGCATACAGTGAGGAGAAGGGATTTGGGAATAGTTACAAGTAATTAATAATGTAAAAAAAAAAAAAATATATATATATATAGGGTGTAACAGGACGTACCCGAGGGATTTTAACCAGCGATTCCTGAGCACATTTGGAGTAAAAAATGTAAATCAAATTTTGGTCTCCGGTGACTTCAAATTCAAACAAAAAAATTTCTTCCGCTTGTTGTCATTGGTCACTCAGCCAAGTAACCGACCAACCCCTCAACCCGCCTCCAACTGTCCAACACCTTCCATTTTTTTATGTTTTTGTAGAAAAAATAAATAAAAAAAAACATCAAAAATATCACCGGAGACCAAAATTTCATTTACATTTTTTACTCCATATAATGTCAGGAATCGATGGTTAAAATCCCTCGGGTACGTTCTGTTACACCCTGCATATATTTTAGAGTAGAGTGAAAAAACTAACATTGAAGCAGAAAAATTAAGGTCCAAATTATATTTATTTAAATGTATTAACCTTTTTACGACGATGTCGTTAAAGAATTTGCAGATTTTTCGAGATTTATAAATCTCATTTTTACTAAATATAGTGTCACTTAAAATATATTCAAAGATGTAGATGTAATCTAAATAGTTCTAAGATAACAAATAAATTCCAACAATCAACATTTCGTTTCGTCTCAAATAAGTAAAATAATGATTATTAATGTACACAAAAAGTAAGGAGGGCCCACTTCATGTTGTTCCACTCCTGTAAAATAATAAATTGGTTGTATTACGCGCACAGAGATGAATTCCCGCGAGTACATGATATTTTTTGGTAATTAAATATTTTAAAAATAATTTTATAAAGTTTTAAAACACATTTGAGAGTATTTGAATAATATAATATGTATACATAGTATGTATGTATTCATTGGTTCAGAGCTAGAGGTTTGATATCTCGCTCTCTACCATAAGCGACTTGTGTAACAGAAAGATATGCTAAGCATGCCTCTTCCCGAGGAAACGGAAAAGAGAACTGTGCCATTCTGCCATTGAAATTGTCATTGTTCTTCAGAAGTGGTCTTGGAGAATTTGAACTTTTGTTTCACTTCTATCGTGTGTGAATTGCACTCTCTGATTTTTTTTACGACAGCTCAGGGCCGTAGCTAGGGGGGGGCATTAGGGGACAATGCCCTACCTTAAAATACCTGTGCCCTACCTTAAGAAATACCATCGACTATGATAATATACTAGTAAACTGTTTGTTTATTGTTTGACATGATTGAAAAAAATACTACCTATTAGTGTAGCGTAGCGACATCTAACTAAACAGCTTCGAATTAACCAAAGAATCATATTATATCAATTCTTTATTCTGCCCATAGATGGAATTGAAGTAAGTGGTGAGAGGCTGTGCGCGTATTGCAATCAGTGCTTAGAGGGAATTCCCAAATAGTTTGGGGATGTTATTCAACAGTTGAGTCATAAATAAACCAATCCCTAGATCGATATCTTCGGGCCTTCTCCATACTAAACGGTTTGTCATCAGATCAAGCACTTGCATACTGCTCGCTAACAACGTATGCAGGGATAATAGGGGTCTAGTTTTAGTTAATTATAATTGTAGGGTCGTTCTATAAAAAAAATAAGAGTCCTTGTTAAACAGTAACCTTCTGTTACTTACACTGGGCGGGTATGTGGTGGATAACCTCCAATTCACTTCGAATAAGAGAACGTTTTCCTTCAAAATGTGTCAGCAGATGAATCCATAACTGGAAATTTACATTCTGATCACAAAACTGGTTTTAAATTAATTAGTATTACTCTCATATAATGCGTAGTATGGTTTTCCTACGAATTTTGAATTTTGTGGAATGGTTTGAAATAAAAAGTTTTCGAAATATTAGAAAGATTTTCTTCGAAATGTGTCAGCAGATTAATCCGCTACTGGAATTTTGACAGATCATTCGGAACATGAAACTGGTTTTAACCCAGGAGTTAATCTGCTAAGTCCTCAGCTTAAGCTTAAGCTGATACTACACCCAGAACAAGAAAATGGTTTTCCTCTTACTTTTGTACTTGGAACACATGGATGGTTTGACGATCCATTGGAACACGTGACGATCCATGAAACTTTCTTAGAATTGTTGCGCATCGCCCAAGGACCTCTCTCAATCATTCTCACTGAATATTAGTCATAAAAATCCAAGTGCAAATAAAATTCGACCCGGACGGTGTTGCCAGTCGCTGCAGTTATCAAGATGACATTATTTTACATTCATTTGAAGAAAGGGGATTCCCTAGGTTTGTCACAGAATAAGTAATGAAAAATTCCGTGCCCATTTCAATCGGTCTGAATCATATATGCAACAAAAATATGAAAGAAATGATTAAAATTTCAACAAGATATTATTATTATTTATTGTGACATTTTGTCGCCCCTTAAAAGTGCCACCCGGAGCGCCCCCCCCCTGCCCGACCCAGATCAGTTCATTTTACTTGCGCCCTACCTGTAATTACCGCTGCCCTATCTTAAATTCAACTCAGCTACGGCCCTGCGACAGCTCAATTTGTTCTGAGGACAACAGGTTTTCATCTGATAAAGTGCTGTTCTGATAAAATGAGCTGTAAAGAAAGATGCTTTAAAGCTCATTTTCTCAGGACAGCACTTTGTCAGACTTAAGGCGGAAACATGCTTGTGTGTTGTGGTGTGTTGTGGTGTGTCGGGGTGCTTCCTGTCGTGACGGTGAGTGTGCACACTAATGTGTTGTGTCGGGGCGTGCTCTGGCATTATTTCTGAACAGTAGATATCAAACCTTTGCAGCGTTTAAATGTGGAATGCTTTTTTCTGATTCGGATAGTGATTTTGATGAAGATCTTCAATTTCTCTTAGCACTGAAACTGCTTGAGGTCAAAAAAAAAGTATAAGGTTCACCCTATAAACAAAGAGAGACAGAACAAAGGATAATTTCATCGTCTTGTCAAAGAAATAGAGTGACGAAGAGAAATTCCATCAGTACTTTACGGTTCCATGCCAACTCAGAATGAAACCAACTCAGAAACCCCTCAGAAAGGTCATTAAAAGTTATGGAAAAATAATTTTAAAATATCCGGTAACCCTAACCAATTTTTTTATCTTTACTCTCAATGACCTTTCTGAGGTGCTTCTGAGTTGGTTCATTCTGAGTTGTCCGGTCACCGTACTTTACATAGTGTACTAGCTGACCCGTCACGCGTTGCTGTGGCTAACGAAACACAACGCCATCTACAAGATGGTTACCCAACCTTTTACTCATACCGCCATCTATTAATTTGCGTACAAATCAAATCCATCGGTCGCTCCATTAATATTATTATAGCGAGTTCCCGGTATGCGTTGCTATGCCACTTAATCAAGATTTTTTCTAATTTGCGTGTTAGTTTCCTTTCCCATTCGTCCCGTTCCCTTCCACCTCCCCTTCCTCTCCCGCGTCTCATTCCCCTTTCGCGTTCCTACTCCGCCTTCCCTCTCCCCACTCCCCTCGCCCGCTTCCCCCGCGAACCTCCTTCCCCCTTCCCGCATTCCATTCACTCAGTCCCGGTACATTCAGTTTTCTAACAGCTTTCTCTACTATAATTTTTCTCGGCTTTTCTCTACTAAAATAAGCATCTATTATACATATAAACCTTCCTCTTGAATCACTCTATCTATTGGTGAAAACCGCATGAAAATTCGTTGCGTAGTTTAAAAGATCTATGCGCACATACATTTTGAGCGACTTCATTTTATACTATGTAATGATGATGATATATATTTATAAATCATATAATATAAAATATAATATAATAACTATACATTTATATATTTATAAAAGATTAGTATATTAAATAATAATATAAAATAATATTTCAGCAATTTCTTCCCAAGCAGCATTTCTGACCAAATGATCCTTATACTCTTTACACTTTGTATCGTATAAAATTTTTCTTTGACGCACAAGTTCAATAAGCTCCATTTTTCAGAACCAACAAGCGTCCGCTATTTGTTTACATCGAAAATGACGCACCACAAGCCGCGTGAGCATGGAAACGCATTTGCGTGTTGTGGTGTGTCGCGCCATACCCCCCTCCACCGCTCTGGCGCAATCAGAGGCGAGCAGTCGACGCCACGACAGAACGTGTCCCGACACTCCACAACCTACAAATATGTCTCTAACCATTATAAATATATGAAACCGATGTGCTTCTGGCGCGCCACGACACTCCACAACACACAGGTATGTTTCTGCCTTTAGCCTCGTTGCCGAGAGGGAACATCTAGACATTTAAAATATTTTTAGTTTTAAAATAATATTTTAGACTAATGAATAGGGTAGGCTCAGAAGCAGGATTATATTATTTATTTATTTTTTTTTTTTTTATTATAGCGACTATATAAAATTTTTTTACATACAAAATGTAAAGTGAAATTAAGTATAAAATATTGTATTTCTTAGTCCTCCTCACAAGGGGGTCCTGTGCCGAGGCGGACTAAAGTTATTTAAATATAGTTCATTTGTTTTCTATGTCGTTTTTAGCGTCTTCGCTAGGGTTTTCTCATTGACCTCTTTAAGCCATATTTTTATTCTTGATTTGTATTCAATTGGATTTTTTATTAGTTTTATGTCTTGGGGAAGGATGTTATGGAGTTTTGTTGCAAAGTATGTATAGTTTCTTTGTCCAAATGTGGTTTTATAACTTGGAATATTTTAACCCCTCCGCAACGTAAGCAGATATATGCGTTAAAAATACGACAGCAGTCAAGTACAATAAGCGTGTTTACACGTCAGCGCGTGTGTCTCCATAGAAACCGTTATAATTCCGTTATTGTTTTAGTTACATCCGTAAAATAAAAAGTGAAAGGTCGATAGTGAATCATGCTGCACATCTCTATTCAAGTTGTCCATAGAAATACATTAAAAAAACATTCTGTCAGACGCGCGCGCAGTCTGACACATAATTTATCCCGCCAAATTTCCTACGGGCGCCCGACATTGTTAATTTCTATTAAATATTTTTATATGAAATGATAAAAAAGTGAGGTGACAAAAGTGTTTATTACACATTTATACAATAGAATAAGTATTGTTGTTTACATAATCTGTGATTTTAGTACCGTTTTCACATAAAAACATCACGTGAGTCATTTTCACATTTTTTTAATGTTTGCATTCTAAATTTTAATATTTACAAATGTTAATATTTATTTGTAATATAGAATAATTTTACCTACCAATAAAATTTATATTTTGTTTCCATCGATGCCTGGAATCCATTATGAGAGAGAGCTAGCTCTTTCGCCCTTATAGTTTCAGTTTCGCGCGTGTTTATTCCCTATATTTGCCCTTTTTTTATTCGACTTGCCACATTTTCTCTCTGCTGGCAACACTAGTGACGCGCATCTCAGATCACGTGATGTTATTGTTTGTCATATGACTCGTAATGCACCAGGTAGGGATTACCTGGATTCCAGGCATCGATGGAAACAAAATATAAATTTTATTGGTAGGTAAAATTATTCTATTTTGTGTTCCGTATCGATGCCTGGAATCCATTATGAGATGTGTTTGCTCTCACCTGGTGATCTGAAAACTTAGCGTTATATGTGATGCTATTTACACTGGAGTAAAGAATGGAGCCATTGAGTGCTGAAGGTGCTCGCTTCTGGAGTGCGCTATCTCCTTCTGGTAGAACTTCCGGAAGGTGTGCTCGGACTTCCAATTCCCTCTAGCAAGAATCTCCTCTATGGGGTAGTCTTCCAACCAGTTTAAGGAGGCTACAGCCGAGCGTACACTTCCCGGGGTTGCATGGACTCCAGCTTCTCTGAGGACTGATTTGATCCATCCCCCTATTATTGTTTGCGTTGCCGGTTTTGTTTCTCCTGATGTGGTCACAAATAGGTTCTTTAGTAGTGGACCTCTTCTGGCTGTAGAGAGGGCAACGACTTTTCTCAACCATTTAAGGAGGTTGATGTTATCTTTTTGTGAGCCCGTCAGTTTCCAACCTGATTGTTTATGGTTGGCTGTGTCGGTTTTTGCCCCAAAAATTGGCCACAGGGTAATAGAGTTCCTCTTGTCGATGAAATGTTCTGGGGTGATTCTGAGCAGTGTCAAATCATGAACTCTCCTGCCTGACGCCAGGACGAGGAGTATTGCTGCCCTCCGTGACGCTTCAAACAGCGAGTCTTCTGTGGGGGAATTCTTGACCAGCCAGTCTATTACTTGTCTGGGATCCCAGATAGGGGCTTTCTCCTTGGTCCTCCTTGCCATTGAGATTGCCTTGAGAACGTGTCTTACCAAGAAATCAGAGCTGATTTTTCTCGCATTCTGAGCTGGACCGCAGAAGGTAACAATGGCTGACTTGTGGACCTGAATGGTCCCTGGGGCTAGGCCTCCTTGAACAAATAGGTGGGCTAGATACCTGGCAACCGTAGTTGGTGGGGGATTGTTGACGTCCACACCGTTTTGAGTGCCCCATTTACGCCACTTATCCCACGCAGGTTTGTAGGTCTTCAGTGTAGACTCTCTCCAGGATGACTTGAGGAGTTGGCGTTCTTCTTGGCTCCATGTTGTCAGGGCTTGTTCCCACCCGCAATTCTCCAGACCTCTAGTTCCAGATCCTGAATCCTGGGAGGGGGTAGTCCTGTCGATGTGTCTATGAGGACTCCCTCTAGGTTGCGCAGGCGTATGGGAGGTTCGTCTGTTCGCTGTTTTAGGTCGCTTCTCCAGAAAGTCTTCTCCCATTTTGGGACGACTAGAAGGAACATGCCCTTTGCCTGATTTAGGTGGGTGAGCACTCTCGGAACAAGGTTTGGCGGAGGGAATACCCAAGCTAGATTGTAGTCCCAAGGTTGACTGAACGCGTTGGGAAAGCAGGCTAAGCAGTCGCTTGAGTCTCTGGAGACGTATGTTGGTACCACGTGAGCAGTGGCTGAAGCGAACAGGTCTATTTGAGGGCGACCCCATTTTTTGAATATCTCCTTCGTTGCCGGACTTAGTAGATGCCACTCTGGGACCGGTGCGCCCCGAGAGAGACGGTCCGCAATTCCGTTGTATCTTCCTGGAATGTATTGGGCTGTCAGAGATATCTCCATCTGGTCTACGAAATCCAGTAGCTCCCGCGTTGTTTCCAGAAGGGCTAACGATTTTGTACCCCCTTCCTTGTTGACATAAGCCACTACTGTCTTGTTGTCTGTCTGCAATAAGACATTCGTCCCTGCCAGGGCATGAGCTTGATCTTTGATGACCTCTAACACGGCGTATGCTTCCTTCCGGTTTGAGTGCCATAGTGCCTGTTCCCCTGTCCATTGGCCCGCAACTGTGGTGTCGTCTAGTTGTCCACCCCATCCTGTGTCCGCTGCGTCTGTTGTCAGGAAGTGATGGAAAGGGAGAGGTTGAATGGGGCTTGTCCTTCCAATGGCTGCTAGCCACCACTGTATGTCCCGCCGTGCTGCGTTGGGCAGAGCAACGGGCCGCGATGGTTTCAGGTGCTGTATGCGGCGGCTGAACCTCTGCAGTATGCGGCAATGCAAGCGACCACGAGGGATCACGAAATTTGCAAAGTTGAGTCTTCCCAGTAGACCGAGAGCCTGCCTGGGAGAGCAACTGCCGACTTCCAAGGGAACCTGCAAGGCTTGGCGAAGACCAGCGCACTTGCGGTCGGAGAGAGACTTTTGATCTGCTCTCGTGTCCCATGTTATACCCAGGAACTCCAACTTCTGCGTGGGTGTCAGGACACACTTGTCCGGGTTTATGCACCAGCCTAGCTGTTGAAGTGTGTGCACTATAGCAACGGCTTGGGAGGTGAGAAGTTTTCTGGACTGGTTTGCTACTAAGAAGTCGTCTAGGTAGACTACAATCCTGAGTCCCTTTTTCCTTAGTAGTTCCGCTACCCAGTTTGAGAGCAGCGAGAAGATCCTTGGCGCTGATGACAGGCCGAAGGGCAGACACGTCATCTGAAGGAGCTCTCCGTTGTACACGAGGCGCAGGAACTTCCGGTGTGATCTTGCGATCGGCACGTGGAAGTAAGCCTGGGAGAGGTCGACTTTTATCAGCCAGTCGTCGGGTTGGAGGAATTCCGGGACCCGAAAATGACTGAAGAGTCTGAAGGGCTTTGAGTCTATGAAGACGTTCAAGGCCTTCAGGTTGAAGATGGGCCTGAGGGTGTGGTCTGATTTGGAGGTAAGGAACATACCTGACAGGAAGCTTGGGGAGTCGTCTGCTGCCTCCAGGATTTTTGACGCTTTCATCGTTTCGATGTGTGCGGTCATGCCTGGAGACAACCTTGTCTTGAAATTCTGCTTCAGCTCGGCCGATGGGAGCGCCAGAGGAGGTTTTGATATGAAGTGTATCCTTGCTCCTTTTAGAATGTTCAGGATTAGCGGTGATGCTCCCAGCTCCCTCCACACCTCCTGATACGCCTTTAGGCGTCCTCCCCAGAATGGCTCCGGCCTCCAGTCACCTCCATCGCCTCCTACCCCGATCGCTGGCCGCCTTGCGAGAGGGCTCTGGCTTTTTGGCGGGCTGCCTGTACGTCCTGTCTTTCTCCGGCCTAGGGGCAGATCGAAAGGGCTTCCTAGGTCGGGAGGGTGGAGCCTCTATCACCGGTCTTGCTGCTTGTGAGGTAGAGGGTTGAGGTTGACGGGGGATATACGACGAGGATGCACTACCGAATATCTTGTCTCGTCCCCCGTTTGCCACGATATAGCTTGCTAGTTCCTCTTTATTAAAGAGGTGACTGGCGCTCGGAGGAATCCTGGCAAGGCCTTCCTTGATGTACGGGTCCCTTACTCCCTCTAGCAGGGCCTTTCGCCTACTTTGTAGGCATTCAGTTCGCTTTCCGCATAAAATCTGTAGGACGTCGTCCGTGGTCTTATTGTATGTTGACTCCTTGGCAAACATACCCTGAATCTTGTCAAACAGCGTCGCAGGGGTCAAGCAGGTGCCTGGTTCGGATGCCCAGTTCACCAGTGCCTGCATGTTTCCTCTGACCGACTCTGTCTGGGATAGCACTGCATTGGAGAGGGCTCCCAGAGAACGGTCCAGGGCCGCGAAGGAGTTGTTCTTATCAAACCTCCTCAGTTCTTCGTTTACCTCCAGCTCTACGAAGGCGGGCGTGGCAGTGTATACTTTCTGTGTTTCGGCATAGCGAACACGCGACCATTCCTCCGAACCAAAACGCTGAAGAGCCGAGATAACTGCGACTCTTCTTGCGTCCGCCTTCGGAATCGGCGATTCTTTCACCAATGTGCTTGGATTGCAGAACTCCAAAACGTTTTTCTGAGCGGCTAGGCTGGCGGGCATCTCTAAAAACCCCGATTCTACCTCTTGCCGCATCTCTCCCGCGGAGTCTTCTTTGTCCGAGACCGTTTTCTCCGCGAACTCTAACCGATTCCCGGATAAAACGTCCGTCATGGCCGACATCTGTTGCATCAGGATATCTACCCGCGGATCCCGATAGTAATGCATTTCTTCCGAAGTGTCGGATCCAGAACTTTCGCGCGGCATACGGCGTTTCCGAGAAACTCGTGCTTGATCATTGTTTCCAACCGGCGAAGCGTCTTTGTTGTCGATATCACTCATTTTGTTGCACAGTTTAACACGTAAACAACCGAAAAAAACACGCTAAACAATTAGTCAATTTCTCAGAAAACTATCTATCACGGTATATTTAATGTTTAAACTGAAAGAGCAGGGAATAAACTTCGATTTTCGACTCAAAATTGGTTTTTTAAGTACAGCGAAACACGAAAACTGCTTTCGGCGCGAAAAAACGGCGTCATATGACAAACAATAACATCACGTGATCTGAGATGCGCGTCACTAGTGTTGCCAGCAGAGAGAAAATGTGGCAAGTCGAATAAAAAAAGGGCAAATATAGGGAATAAACACGCGCGAAACTGAAACTATAAGGGCGAAAGAGCTAGCTCTCTCTCATAATGGATTCCAGGCATCGATACGGAACACAAAATAATAATTCGAAAGCTTATTTTGTAACCTGTCTAAAACAGTTTTTACTATTCGGCTACGTTCAGAAATGTTTCATTTATAGAGCTTTAATTGTGAAGCGGTAATAATACAAAGTTTTCGTAAAATGTCATTTCGTTTAAGACACCAAAAGCTAATATTCTCGAAAATTCGGAGGGGTTAATATCATTTTTATTCAATCTAGTGTTATGCATACACGGTCTAGTAGAGGATTCATTATTTTTGAAGAGCTTCAATAATATATTTTTGGCATATATTTGTTGTACATTTGGTACGTCAAAGTTATTGAAAATTTCAATTGAAGGCGTTCTAATTGGTACTTTCAATATGGTCTTTATGATTCCTTTTTGAATCGTATTCAGGCTGTGTAGGTACGTATTTGCAGCAGATCCCCATCCTATGATTCCATATTCAATTCGAGAATGACATAACGCATAGTAGACCTTTTTCATATCCATATCCTTTTTATTTAACACGTTTCTTAAATTTTTTAAGAAATATATAAGGCTTGTGAGTTTTTCCGTAATACCTTTGATGTGTAGGTCCCATCTAAGATTTTCGTCAATTATTACTCCGAGATATTTTATGTTTTTTCGATGACGGGGCAGTAACATTGTATATTATTTCCATGGCATTCATGTAATTTTAGTTCTAGTGATTTTATTAGTTGGCCCCTTGAGTTCATTGAATATGTTATATATTTTGTTTTGCTTATATTAAGGGTAAGAGAGTTGATTTTAAGCCAATTTTGAAGTGCACTAAGCCCTTTTTCAGCCTCATTAAATGTATCAGTCCAATTTTCTTCTTGAAATAATAAAACAGTATCATCAGCAAAACTGATTATATTTCCTTTAATGGTAAGGTTAGTTAAATCGTTGATGTAGATAATGAACAGAATCGGTCCCAGTACACTTCCTTGAGGAACAACATAGTTTAAAAATAGAAGTTTGCTCTTTTGTTTGCCAATTTGTACTTGTTGTTCTTGCCCTGTTATACACGGTGTCCGAAAACTCGTAGTACAAGCGGAAAACTGGTGAACCTGCATCACAAAGAGAACCCAAATAAACATAAAGATATTCAATTTAAGCATTTTTACATTTAAAATTTAAAAAAAAAAAAAAAAAAAAAAAAAAATTCGGCTATATGAGGGTTAAAGTTTTTTTCCGATACACGGAAATCTCATGATTTTAGAGCGAAGATGCTCTCTAAAACTCTCTCGCTAGGTACTTTACTTAGAACTGGATCAATTCGAACAACGAACAAGCCTTGTGAGAAAAATTACTAGCATAGGTGTGTTCTAAACTTACATTATGTTGTAACGTTCCTTAATCCAAAAACACTAGGTAGGTAGTACATCACAAAAAACACAACATGTCATTGGTACATCACAAAAAACGCATTAACATGCGTTGGTATATTCCATTATAATCCACAATATTCTCAATATGAAAATACCCAAAAAGTTTGTTAAAAACCAGCGAAATTAATTACTGTTATTCACAAATATTCACTTTTCAAGTTTGAAAACACAAAGGGGTGTTAACGATATCAAGACCCATACTAAACTGCGTAAAAACATGAAAAAATATTTACCCAGATAAGGGAGTTCCCGTGTCCCATTGACTTGCTATGGTCAGTCGAATCGTGTTCCCCATGCAGTAGTGTTTAATTTGCGCTGAACACTGGGAATATTATTTTTAATTTATTTAACATTCCAAATTTGCAGTTTTGAACTCACTTACGACATTTATGATTGAGTATTGTTTTATTTTCTTAATTCACTTATTTTTTTATTAGTTTATTTACTTATTTTTTCACTTTTAATCAAAACAATAACTTTCAACAATAATATGAAATTAGAAACCAACTTTCTAGTTTAAATACGGTACGACTTAATTTTGTCCTATAACTTATCACTTAGAATTAATCGGCCTTTGTATTCCTAGGTAAAATTTACGGCTTATTTGCATTTTTGGTAAGTTACTCACGAGTGCATTTACATACAAAAATAATGCTCATGTTGTTCGGGAGTTTAACTTAGGGGGCATTAATTACGTGACCTCAAAATGGGGGGGGGGGAGTCCAGCAAAATCTCACCACATCTTGAACAGTTTTTAAGCGTATTGTCGCGATCATATTTACCTCAACGGGGGGGGGGGGGGGGGGGCGTAATGGGATAGCATGGGGCGGGATGGGATAGTCTGGAACCCCAGATACACCACTGATCTCACATGATTGTTGCAGAGTTAATTAGTTAATTATTGCGGACATCAAACAAAAAGAGGTATACCTACCAAGGGTATGAGGGGTTGGTAGGAATCTGAGAGTCCGTGTATCCAGGAGTGACGGACGCATGAATTCATTCCTCCCATGGAGGTGGAATATAATTAATAGTCCAGTCAGCCTATGTCATAGAACACCAGTTGAATCACCATCGACTACTATTATTTAGACAAGTGTTTAGCCAGAAGTCCCCGCCTCTACCCCCCTTGCTTCCCCGCCTACGCCCCCCTCCCCAAAACATGAAAAGTGTAAGGGTTTCGTAAATCGCGTCTATCTCGATTACTAAACAACATATCGGGTTGCAATTTTTATTTTCTTTATTGTAACATTGTCTACAATTAATGTCCAGTTAACTTTCGTCGTAACTTTTACCGTTTGTTTGTAATTCGTATGAAAAGGTAAAAATTTGTATATTTTTTGGTATGTAATTTTACATTTTGTCACAGAACTTTTTAGGCCGACATTTTATGAAAAATGTTTCCTACAAAGATTGTAGCCCTTTCTATGAGCTGTAAAATTATATATTTTAATGTGTACTTTATGGCTAGAAAACGCCAGATATCAACCGTGAATGCTTGGTTCACCATCTCTGCATCGCTCTGCGGCAGCCGATTCATTAACGCACTACTCATGTATGATGTTTAACTCATTAATTGTATTTTTTGTCAATTGTGTTAAATTTTGGTTTTACTAAAGAAGTGAGATTATGCTTACTGGTATCAGTTCAAGTTGCCATAGTATTTCAGTTTAAAATCTATAACTTTATTTATTGAATGGAAGTATAAACTAGCTCCATTATGAATAACCCCCACTAACACGAGTATTTCACGTTCACGATTTCCACATAGCTTTAGTGCACTAAAACAAACGAAATAATGACAAGACTAGAAGAAGTGTGTGAAGATTTGGTTAAAACTAGTAGAAATTCAAAACTGTGGCTACAAGAGTTTAAATTGGTGAATTTGGTTCTAGACTTTATTCTGGCGGAGAGAATCGGCGATTGGAATTTGCACATTAATACAGTCAAGCAAATGATACCTTTTTTGCATGCTGCTGGTCATTTTCTCTACGCCAAATCCGCACAAATACACTTAAAACAAATGTTGAGCGTACAAACAAAGATGTCAAATGTAGACTTCGAAAGGTTCGTCAATAATTTCCGATATTTAAAAAAGGAGACAAAAATGAGGTGAACAATTACAGACCGATCTGCCTTTTATCAACTATTGTAGGAGCTAAAACTTTTGTAGGAAATATTTTTTCATAAAATGTCGGCGTAAAAAGTTCTGTGACAAAAAGTAAAATTACGTGCCAAAAAAATTTATCTTTTCATACGAATTACAAACAAACGGTAAAAGTTACGACGGAAGTTAACTGGACATTAATTGTAGACAATGTTACAGCAAAGAGAATATAAAAAATTGCAATCCAATATGTTGTTTAGTAATCGAGATGGACGTGATTTACGAAACCCTTACACTCTTCATGTTTGTGGGGGCACAGGGGGGGAAGCAAGGAGGGGTAGGGGCGGGGATTTTTGGCTAAGCACTTGTCTAAATGGTAGTAGTCGATGGAGAAAAAATTAGCTTTATACTATTTTTTCAATCTAATTATTACATTATTAAAAAAAATGATAATAACCTTGTTCACATTCGTTTCGAACACTACTGTACCATGCGACCATCTTTGTTTGTGTACCCGAGGATGATACGAATGCAAGTCCAAAATTTGAAGAAATGAGTTTTTGATGCAGACTTGAAGTAAATTATCATGTTTATCAGTGGCAGAAAGAGTCCTATCATGAAGAAAAATAGGATTTTCAAAATTGCATACGGATGCAATTACCATGATGCAACAACTATCTTAGAAGCAGAAGGATGTACCATGGACTTTATTCCTTTTATAATACACCACATGTCATAACAAAATAGTCTACTTCAATTAGAGGCAGTAGGACTCAAGTCCATGTTTTTGTTTGACTCAAGTCAGCGTTTTTTTTTAAACAACTATTTTTAAATAAAATATTTCGATTCATTTGCTCGTTTTTAAAACAAAACTAATTGATTTAATAATTACTTTTTTTGTTATCTATCAGCACGGATATCCGAAGAAGTTTTTTTTTTTTACATTAACTCCACACAGGAGGCCCTGAGGAAAATAATTTCCCTCAGGGCCAAATGTCAACTGTGTACAAATGTTGGGCACGCGTTTGGCGTGTTTCCCGACTATGCACCGGGGCCGAAGGGATCAATGATGCTAGTTCCTCGGAGCATCTTCCATTGTAATACCGGTAGAACAAGGATAGCATTCCCACCCGACGCCTGTGCTCTAAAGATTGCAATCCGTCTGTTAAGATGGGAGAATCTATCAAACGGACCGCCCGTTTCTGCACAGAGTCGAGGGTATTTTTCAGGTATTTTGGAGCTCCAGACCAGAGGTGGCTGCCAAATTCAACCGTGGGGCGCACTTGCGATTTGTACAGGGTTAGCAGTTATGAGACCATAGTTACAGAAAAAATACTTTTTTGGCTCTCCTGAACATTTACCTTTTTGGACTTGCATCCTTATGCTTCTCGGGTAAAGAATTTGGTTCGTGAGCTCACAGTTCAAGGTCAAGTCATTTTTTGAAAAATGTAGCTTACCTCTTCTAATTGTGTTCATCGAACCGAGCGCAGAAAGGGACAGCAAATTTCGCATTGCACTCTGACGAGCGCGAAAATAATATTAGGCCAGCTGTTTTTAACCGTGAAATGACCGAAAAACACGGAATAAAATTATGGATAATTTCAAAATAATGCTTTAACCGGATTTCTTTGTTTGTTTTCTTTTAAATAGTTTTTTTTAGTTAGGTACTATGATCGTCAGTAATAATTTATAAGAATTTGACCAAAAAAAAAATCAACTTCTGACTCGATTTACTCGAAAACGAAAGCTCAAATCAAAAAAAATTATACTACAAAATCGACTCCAAATGTGATGAGGATTCACCAGTTTTCCGCTTGTACTACGAGTTTTCGGACACCTTGTATATGACTCCAATAAGTTCATTGTTGATTCGGCCATTCCTATTTTTTTTAGTTTAGTTAGTAAAATTTTATGGTCTATTGCAACGATACTCAACCTTTTTTCTCTTCGGGCCACATACATGCATTTGTAAAGTTACGCGGGCCGCAACACTATACTGGTATGACGAAAAAAAATCATCAACCCCCCCCCCCCCCCAACATTTTTTCGATTTAATTTTGAAGACATTAATCCTCCATTAATAATAATAATATTTGGATAATTTGTAGAGCGCTGTTTTTGTGAAAAATTACCTAATTATGCGTATTTATATTATAAGAAAATAGTACTTTATACGACAGCAAGAAATGCTTTTAAAATTAGTAGGTACCTGACTATCCATTGACATTAACCAGTTTTTATGTATTATAATTGATGCGGTTGTTTCTAGAAGTGGCACTTTTATTTATAAATTACTAGCTGGTACACGGCATGCGTTGCTATGCCGTTTAATAAGGAAATAGTTTCTCACTGCGTGTCCTTTACCATTCGTCTCTTTCCCCTTCCGCATCCCCTTTTTCTCCCGCATCCCCTTCCCCTCTCGCGTTCCCACTCCGCCTCCTCCACCTTCCCTCTCCCCACTCCACTCCCCCCCTTCCCCGTCCCCGTCCCGCGACTCCCCCTCCCAAGCTCACCTCCCCCCTCCCAGATTCCCCTCCCCTTTCCCTGGTTTCACTCCAACCCTCCCGCACTCCATACATTCAGTCCCGGTACATTCAGTTTTCAAATAGCTTGTGTGCCACCTATTCAATTTTTTTTATACAAATTTCATAATATCAGAGCTCACCAGTGGTTTTATACAAACTTTGTCCTGACAATAACGAACACAAAAAAAAAGAATTATCCAGTTTGGTGCAGTCGTTAGGAAGTTATGCGCTTCGCAACACATTGAGAGATTCATATTTATATTATAGATTTGCGCGCGTACTTGTGTGTCAAATATTTGTTTTTTGGGATTAAATCTAGCGTGTGTAAATAGCAACACTCTTACACATCTGCCCTGATGATGGACACTGTAACGCTGTCCGAAACGTTGGCTAAAGACGGAGGTAGGAAAACAAAAACAAATAACAAAAAAAACCTTTTGGCCGTGAATATCTAAACAAGTATCTTACTCTTGTACCAGATCGTGTGGACTATAATGACTAATGACAATCCTTTTCGGGTGTCACTATCTGTGGCCTGTGCGTCAAAGTCGAAACGAATCTCAAGATTATAAATCGAATCGAATCGAATATTCGAAATTTAGAACGATAGTTTTTTTTAAATCAAGTTCCTGATGGTAAAGTGGTTAGGGCCGCACACAAAAGCTTGGCGGGCCGCATGCGGCCCGCGGGCCGCAGGTTGAGTATCGTTGGTCTATTGTGTCAAAAGCTTTTTGAAGATCTATGAATAAAGCTAAACATTTTTTCCCATCATGTATGTTTTTTATGGCCATGCTTGTTAGATTTTCTATGGCATCATTGGTGCTCAGATTTTCTCTAAAACCATATTGGGATGGTGATAGTAATTTGTTTTGTTCAAGAAATTGAACAATTTGCTTCTTCATTACAGTTTCCAAGATTTTTGAAAAAGAGCGTAAGAGACTTATGGGTCGGTAGTTATATATATCCTTTTTGTTACTACTTTTATGTATGGGTATAACTGTTTTTAAGGCATGAAGGGAATACATTTGTAGATATAGACAGATTGACCAAGTATGTCAATGGGAAGGTCAGTTCATATTGTAGTTGTTTTATTGTTTTATTTGAGATTATGTCATTTCCCGATGATTTATTAATATTAAAGGACACAATTGCATTTCTGATTTCAGTATTGGTTACATCAGTTAACTTTAATTTATCTATCTGGTTCATATTTTCCTTTTCTTCTGGTAAAATGCTAGTTATTGGTTGTCTGATTTTCTTTGCTAATTGTGACCCTATATTAGTAAAAAATTCGTTTACGTATTTGAGAATTTTGTCCGGATGCTTTGCGAAAGAGATTTGGGTATTTTCAATTGTTAATTCCACCATGTTCTTGTAATGGGATGATTTTGCAATTGTAATTTCATTAATGATCTTCCATAATTTGCGCGGGTCATTGTTACATTCGTCTATTTTCTTCTTATAATAATTTTCTTTGACTATTGTCTATGGTCTTGTCTTTTTTTGAGTTTCCTCTATCCTCGTCGATGGTGTGTGTGCCGTAGAAGAAATGCATAAATTTATTTGTCAAATATTGGTATATCTATGGTTAGATAGTGGACAAACTTTTTCCAAACAAAAAGGACGAAGTTACCAATCTAGTGAGTGGTTTATTTATGGGTTGCAGATGATGAGGAACTAATGATAAGTGAAAGTTAGTACCGGACTTACCGTCGGGCCTCCGCCGGTCGTCGTGTGACCAGCCGCGCTCTCTGCGCCTTTCCGCCTCCCGACTGCTGGGCCGCCTCGAATAGCTCCCTTCTCCCGACCACCTGAAACAAACGAACAAACAATGTTAATCTGCACCTGAAACCCAATCTGACTAATTGACATATCTGAATTCAATTTCAAACATTCTATTTTTGCCAAAAAGTATTATCTTCCTACATAATATAATAACAGAATAAAATAAATCCATAATGTCTTAAATCCTCTTTGACTGAAATACATGGTGAATAGACTGGCGATGAAAGAAGCTTTCAAATTTAATAATTCGAAATATAAAATTTTCGAATAAAAATATAATTTTTTAAAATTAAGGGCCAGTTGTTTCGGAAAAAATCACGTCTGATGAACCGTCAAATCGCAAATGAATCGTCTATCAACGAAATTTTGGTTGTTTCACCGTTCGTCAAGTGAAATTTCAGGTCAAATTTGAGGGAAATGTAACCGCTCGAATTCCGGCGGCTAGTGGAAAATTGATTGAGGGCGCATGCGCAGACGTGCGAAACTTTGCTATCTGACAGCTTGTGCAGATCGTGCAGATCTGTGGCACTCTGCACTACCGAAACTAGTGATTATGGCTGGACTGTTTTTGCATAAAACGTAAATAAAACATAACTATCAAAACTTCAGGATGGCAAAAGAACAAGTTTAGATATCTTTTCAATGTATAATATTGTCGAAAATCGTTTGTTTCAGAGATTGAAAATGACGTAAACACTGGTGAAAACATTGAAAAAAATACAAACTTATTTCTTGTGTAAACCGATGATGTTACAATCTATTGCCATCTTATTCGTGTTATATTTATCCTAGAATAATTTATGAGTCTACAATAATTCATAATAAAAGAAATCTTTTCCCCGTGATTGACATTTTTCCCAATCTTTCCTGATTATTTACCTTGAGAACATAGAGATTTTGTTGTATGTACGTGGTGACAACTGAAGGTTCCTTCTGATTTCTGTCAACTTCCGATTTCATAAAAGATATAAAAGAAGTTGAGTGTGTTACAATTGTATACTTACATGATTTTTGGCCAAGTACCTAAATTAAAAACAGCGCTTCGGGCCACAGTAGAGTTCATAAATACAGAATAAAGGACTGGCGCCATCACAATATTCTATATATAACTGGTTCAACCCTCACAAAGAAAATTGCAGTTTGGGAACTGGAGTCATGACCTAGCATATTAACATAAATCTTTACCTGATACTAATAAGGCGATTAAAACACATGTCTTTATAAAACATTTAAAATATGTTGTGTAAAGGAATCTTGAGTTAATTACCTCTAATCATAGCTGTATTAAATTTACAAAGTCATACCTAATATGAACAGTATTTTATAGGTAATAAAAATCCTTTTGTGTTCAATGTTACAACTTTATTTTAAGTACAAAATAAAACGAAACCATGTCAGTTCAAATGTTTATTTATTTATATAAGTAAAACTTCTTCGTTATAAAAGTTGTAAGTAATAAGTATATGTGTATATGTATAATAAGTCAGAAATTATATTTAATTAGTTGATTTATGCGGGTTAACGACGCGAAACCTAATCTGCCATCTTATTATGACAAGCAGTAATATGAAAACAATGTACCTACATCAAATTAAAAGTACATTATGCAATGGTTCTTGTCGGGGAAAACCATTTATGCATTTCACGTGTATACATTACATTTCACTATTGATGAACCACTATAGTTCATTGGTTCTTCTATCATTTGGTTCTGCTTGGAGGTACCTACAACCAGTATCCAAAACGCAGACTCGTCAAAATATCGTAAATTCTGTTGTATTCCTCCAGAACATATGCATTTCTTATTTGGACTGCAATGACCCTAAAACAAGAATCATAATGTAATTGTAATACGTTAACATTTTATAAATAAAACTACAAGTACACTTCGGAGTGCGCCACGCCGCCGCGCCGTGAGAGAAGTTAGTAAAGATTCACTGCGAGACCTTACTGCGCGGCGGTCTGAAGCGGCGCTCCGAAGTGTCCGTGTGGAGAGTGCTGATAGAATATGACATATGACCGAACGATATTATTACATTGTCTGCATATTTATTAATTGTATTAATTAACTATACACTTCAAACAATCGTATCAGACGTTGTTTGATAAGATATTTTATCCACAAAAAGGTTCCATTTCAAGCCTATCAAAGTATAAAACACAACTAACCTGTATTTCACGATGTGTTATGTGATCAAGCATAGCATGTACACGTTTGGCAGTCAGATGGTGAGCTTTAATTATAGTTTCCATAGGAATTTAATTCATTTCCTATACGGTTCTGGCGACATTTGAGCATTTCAACTGTAGCTGTTCCGGAGACTCGTAAAATTGATCTATAAAGGAAGAATATTTAAGTAATACGATTGCATGTTACCATATTAACTTTACTGTACATGTAATTAATTGAATACTAATAAAAAAAGCACTCACTCTTAAGCGATTATGTTTTATTTGTAGATAAACATTACGTACGGCTCACAATAAAAGCCGGTAAACTCTGACAGGCGACGAATTTCATAAAAATCATAAACAACTTGTGAGTGTTGCAAGCGTAAAAAAATATTCCTATCGATTTCTCTGGAATAATTAGTCCGAATTGGCGGGGAACACTGTGTGAAATTTTCAAATGTAACGAATGTTAAATTTAAGTTGAAACAACCCAATTCTGATTTGAAAAAAATCAACGGAATGATTGCGTTACATTTGAAAAATCAAGAAGAATCTGAACGATTGTTCAGGTTTTCCGAAACAACTGGCCCTAAATGAAGACAATATTAGCGAACAGAAAAATCAGAAAAAGATATTGGCACCTTTGGGACTCCATACCAGAACCTTCGGATTTCCGGGCCGCTGCACTATCAACTATTGCAATTTGTGGTTTTACTCATAAAGTTAAAAATAAATAAAAAAAATTAACTTTAAAGGTGCTTCCGATTTTTCTAACTTAATTACTGATAATGATAAAAAATTAAAGAACACAAATACTTTATCAGACAAATCTAGTATAAACGTTGTTGTCACTTAATTTTTTTGACATTTCATGTGAAAATAATGAATAAAATATTCCTTTTCAAATTTGGAAACTTTGGTTTCATAAGGCAGACCGCACTACGGAGCCACACGCTAGATGAACGCAACATTTACGTCTTCACAATATGCAAGCTACATTTTTGCTTGGAGTATATGTGTCGCGTACACGCACACCGGACGCACAGTTGTGGTTTATACCTACTCAAAAATGTCAACATCATCTGACGACACGGATTTCTTGACTTGGAAATTAATGAGAAAAAAATACATTATTGGGTTCACCCATTTAATCAAGATTCTGCAATTTATGGTAATTTAAAAAAAAAAATTTTTTCGCCAATTTTGGTCCAGATGATATCTGTAATCCGTCTATTGTCTATAATATAGGGTTTTTTCAACTTCCACATAAAATCCAATATTGTCTTTCATTTTTACAAACCATTGCACCACAAAAAACGAACGCGTTCGATCTTGAATACATGTAACGCGGCTAACGTCTCGCCACAAACTGCACCCGCTACAAACGTGTTCTTGGTGTGCGTGCTATAGGCGGGCATCAAATGTGTCACGTTTCAAATGTGGCGCCACAGTTATCGTAATACAAATGTATGTCTGGTGTGCGGCCTCGCTAAAGGTGTATGTTTGTTTGAATACAAAGCGTGGTTTTCTTTTTTCTTATACCATTTAGATAATAATTTTCTCCATGATAATGCGGGATACAACGATTTCTATGAGACCTATATGATTTATTCCCAAAAGCGAACAATTAGCCTGAGGGGTCAAAAGTAGTTAAGTCAGACTTTCAAAAATGTTTTCCTACACCGTATCTTACGAATAGCTAGAGTTTTTACCTAAGAAATTGTGGACATTCTATTACACGGTGTATACCTAAAAACACCCTTTGAATGATGCGGGATAAAATACAAGGAGGTAGAGGGGGTAATGAAATGACCTCATGTTTTTTGAAATTCATTGTAAATCAATAAATAGTGACGTTCAACACTGATATCCATCTTGATCAAAAAGTTTTAGGACCGGCCACCGTGTGGCGCCGTCACTCACCACATTGAAATTTTAATTTTTTTGTTAGGTTACCACATCTATCATTGACACTTCCCTTCAAAATTCAGCGTCATAGCTTGACATTTGTAAAAGTTACGCTGTACTGAGTACATCTACCTTTGTGCGTGATTTTGATTTTTTTACAACCTGTGGATCTTTCACCACGATAACACACCGTTTTTGGCCAAAACAACACAAATACTATCCAGCAGCCTTCGAATTCACCTGATTTGGCTCACTGCGATTTTTTCCTGTCCAACCGACTTAAAAAACCCCTTCGCGGAACGTATTACGGCACCCAAGAGGATGTTATGAAAAAATCGAAAATGGCTCTGATGAACACATCGAAAATTGAGTACCAGCGCACCTGATTTGGCTCACTGCGATTTTTTCCTGTCCAACCGACTTTAAAAACCCCTTCGCGGAACGTATTACGACACCCAAGGGGATGTTATGAAAAAATCGAAAACGGCTCTGATGAACACATCGAAAATTGAGTACCAGCGGTGTTTCGAGGATTGAATCAAGCACTGGAGTAAATGCATTGCGGTCGATGGGAAGTACTTTGAAGGGTACCATATCGATTTTGATTAATAAACTTGTATTTTCGATTTTATGAATAAAGTCCTAAAACTTTTTGATCAAGGGTGTCCGGGGGTAAAGTGCATTAACTTTGGGAGGTGATTCTACATTATGATAGGAGTAAAAAAGATAATAGCCTTTTTTGAAATTCCAACATTTTTTTCCCATACAAAAAGGCATACCTACTAAAAATCCTCAGTGTAAGGTAAAACTTACTCGATAAAGTTGCTGTTAGCTTACCAGGTGCGATTGCTGCAACGTTGCTTGGTAATAATAATGCTGCCCGCACACGCCTGTCTAATTTTATCTTTTTACCCAAAAACTACCCCTAAAAGTTTGAATTTCGAAAAAAGTTATTTATCTTTTTAACTTATATACTATTCATGAAGAATCACCTCCCAAAGTTAATGCACTTTACCCCAGACACCCTGTATATGGATAGAAAATTGGTCAGGGCATAACAGAAATATGATGATGGTGATGCTGTATTTATTATTAAATGAAAAATTTCCTTTTTTAGTAAAACATTATCAAAAGTTTCTACTTATGAGATCACATATATGTGACATTCATGGATAACCGCCGATGGATCACGTTTGCGACATCTGCTTAGATCAGTTTAAAAGAGCAGAATAAACCAAATGTTTACTTTAAAGTAGAATAATGAATGTGTGTAATTACTCGTCATCGTCATCATTTCTGGGAGGAGAAACAGGTCGACGTCGTCTGTGGCGATCTCTCCCACTGCCCGAGTCTCTTCTCTCCCGGGAACCTACCGAGTCTCTCCTTTCACGAGACCCAGCTGACTCGTGTCTGGAAACAAACAAATATCATTATTAATCATTACTACTTCATACCCGTGAATATCCAGTTGATCCTACTCATTTATGGTCATCTTTAATACAGTTTACAGTTGGTTCAAAACAAGATATACAAATAAATATTTAGATTGTGGAGTGTAAGGTAAGAATAATTTATATTATGACAGTATTTCGTGAACAATGTGTTAAGAGAACCTTTTTTTACTTTAGCTCCACACGGGAGGCCCTGAAGAAAAAATAATCCCTCAGAGCCTATGTCACCTTCGGAAATGTTATGTGGAGGGTTTTTTTCACTAAAAAGTAAAAAAAAATAATTGCGTATTCTTCTACAACTTAATAATCCACTTACTTTTTCTACTCATCAATAATTTGGAGATTGTTATTTTTGGAGTCAGTGTCAGCCAAGGTAGGTTTATAACTACATACATAGATATACTGCCCCTGTAAATAAATACACAGTAATTCCCACTTGAGTCATTCTTCAGAATGAAGGTTTGAATTTTGACAGTTTCGTTTAACTTTTTATCATATTTATAATTGACCTAATGTACTGATTTTTTGCCAAAACCCTTGTAGATACTTATTTTATTTTATCATTAAAAAAAATATTCTAAAAAATATTGAGAACTGTTGAAAAACCGCGTTTTTCTGTGTTTACTTGCAAATGGTGAATGCTTTGAAGTGCGTACGGTAAATAAAGAAACAGTGTTATGTTTCACTGTGTATTTATTTACCAATGTTGAATATTTTGATGTACCTGTGTTAAGTAATGAAACGGTTCATTGTTTTACTGCGTCTATATTTACTCTTATTAGATGAGTTTAAAGTGATTGTAGTAAGAATACACGCACTTTTATTATAATATTTTGCTTTTTAAGACAAAGAGTTATGTTTTTAATGTTTTCTTGTAAAAATCTGAATTCATTGTTTTGCTTGTGTTATTTTTTTAAAAGAAACAGGTTTGGTATTTTCATTTATTTATTTTAATAAATAATATTAAAAAAACACAATGGATTTCGTACCCGCTTACTACCTTTGGATTTTAACCGCTCAACCGTGTGGGTCGTTAATTATAAATGGTGTTTTACATAACGGAAAGAAACAGGGTTTTGGTACTTTTATTTATTTATTTCAGTAAAAAATACAAAGAATAATAAACCTATAATATATAATGAGAATAAAGTAGTTATCAAATACAAGTTTAAAAAAATATTCCTTAATCGGAACAAACATTTATATTTTTCCAAAATATAAGCCTGCTTTGTGGCATTATTGGCCCCAACTTAGACAAAATTGATTCCTTCTTTGCCTTCGGAATCCCGCACGGTTGGGAAGTGGCAATTGGATGAGGAATTGAAATGTTGAAACCCATTTTCCCCAAAAAATTAATCTCATTTTCAATGCAACCTTCCTCAAAGGATGTCAAATATTTTAAGGTTTTACTTCCACGCTGAGCGTTAACCTGTACCATATTGGCTAAATATGGTCGAGGATTATTAATTTTTTTATTACTAATCTTATAATTAGAAGAATAGTCTTTCCAAAGAAAAAAATCGGAAGGTTGCATTGATTTTACTAGAACCTTTCTGGAATTAGCATTTTGGACAGCTTCCGTAAAATCGTTGAAGTCATAGGTTTTACCTTGATGTTTCAGCGACTTTTCTACTGAATGGTGAAAACTATCCGCCGACATGAATGTATGACCCGTCTCAAAATATTTGATTACAACTTGATCAATGGATACCATATCGCAGTTGTTGACAATATAAATCAAGAACGAAAATAATGCCCAATTTTTATTTTGGGCAGCACAATTATCAACCCAGATAATAATTTTTTTAGCATCCCGATTTTGTAAAAAAAAAGAATAAAATGTGCTTATTAAGTCCTCCTTGTTCCTGCCAGCGATTCCCTCGTGCCAAATTACTGCATGAGGTTTAAGTTTTTTTTGATTTATCCCAACAGGAACAAAGCTTTCATGATAAGCTATTATTCGTTGAGTGAATAAAACGCTTTTAAAAGTGTCTATCCGGGGCAACATAATAATTTTTTGCAAATCGGCTGACACGCAAACAGTGTTCTCAAGAAATTTAGTTTTTGCGTCTTTTTGATAAGACTCTCTCGCCAACTTAGCCTTTTTTACATGTATTGCATTGCCAGCACACACCTCACATGTATCACAAGGATTAACTACGTGTTCAGCATTGTGTAACCTGAATTTTTCACATGTTTCACATTCTTCGTGTCCCAATTTGGTGAATTTGATATTCATTTCACTCACAACTGTTCTGTACAATTCATAGGACAGCGGAATAGTTGGAAATTTTTCAACAAAGTCATTGTACATTAATTGCTTTGTAACATCGCTGGGCAGATATCGAACATTTGGTGCGTGCTCCCTTCTATAATGAGATATTGTCGGATTGAATGACTCAATATGAGCGTGGATCACTGTTCGGTCAACTTTGTTGATCGTTGGATGGGATCCTCTTTTGTCAGCATATGGTATGAGTGCTGTTGCTTCTGTTTTTGTGAAAAGTCTATGAATTACTGAGTCGTTTTTTGCATGAAATCCTAGAGTAGTTAAAAAAAAAATCTTGCACACTGGTTGTCGCTCACCAACAGCATCAGGCAAAAAATATTTAATAGACATATTTCTTCCTACTTCCCCAATCATGTTTGTCCTTTGTTTAATCATATTGCGATTACAAAATCCCAATAAAAAGTAGTGCTGCTCACACCAATTCATCGTTGAAATGTATTGATGATGAATTTCAACTCTCCTTTCTTGACTAATTTTGTAAATGCACTTGTATCTGCATTTATTTTCATCACACGGATTGCGAAGAGGATGCTTATCCACCCTTCGTTGCTTTGCCAGGTTTTCCTTATCCTGAGCTGACAGAGTTTTGGGTTTCCTCTTCCTGATTTGGCCTTTTTTGGTGAAGGAAGTATTTGGTGACAAATAAAACCCATTAACTTCTACAGTGATTTCTTCAATCTGTAAACAATAAATACATAATTAGATATATGAATGAACACTGAACGCATGCGATTCATAAATGTATTAAGTGCAATGAAAAACACTTGAAGCCAATTTAACTACCGGTGGCAATTGAGATGAAACGTCTGACATTAACAACTCATGGTTTGAGATATGATCACCTCCGGAGACATCACTCTGTTCCATGGAACAACCTGGGCTTTGTTCATCAGATTGGATCTCAATAATCTGTAAATAATAAAGACAATTAGATATATGAATAATGAACACCGACCATATGCAATTGATAAATGTATTAAATGAAATGAAAAACACTTAAAATGAAGCCAATTCAACTACCTGTGGCAACTGGGATGAAACGTCTGACATTAACAACCCATGGTTTGAGATATGATCACCTCCGGAGACATCACTCTGTTCCATGGAACAACCTGGGCTTTGTTCATCAGATTGGATCTCAATAATCTGTAAATAATAAAGACAATTAGATATATGAATAACGAACACCGACCATATGCGATTGATAAATGTATTAAATGCAATGAAAAACACTTAAAATGAAGCCAATTCAACTACCTGTGGCAACTGAGGTGAAACGTCTGACATTAACAACTCATGGTTTGAGATATGATCACCTCCGGAGACATCACTCTGTTCCATGGAACAACCTGGGCTTTGTTCATCAGATTGGATCTCAATAATCTGTAAATAATAAAGACAATTAGATATATGAATAATGAACACCGACCATATGCGATTGATAAATGTATTAAATGCAATGAAAAACACTTAAAATGAAGCCAATTCAACTACCTGTGGCAACTGAGGTGAAACGTCTGACATTAACAACTCATGGTTTGAGATATGATCACCTCCGGAGACATCACTCTGTTCCATGGAACAACCTGGGCTTTGTTCATCAGATTGGATCTCAATAAACTGTAAATAATAAAGACAATTAGATATATGAATAATGAACACCGACCATATGCGATTGATAAATGTATTAAATGCAATGAAAAACACTTAAAATGAAGCCAATTCAACTACCTGTGGCAACTGAGGTGAAACGTCTGACATTAACAACTCATGGTTTGAGATATGATCACCTCCGGAGACATCACTCTGTTCCATCAAACAACCTGGGTTTTGTTCATCAGATTGGATCTCAATAATCTGTAAATAATAAAGACAATTAGATATATGAATAATGCACACTGAACGCATGCTAATGATTAATGATAATTGCATTAAATGAATGAAAAGCACTTAAACTGAAACCGATTTAGTTAACTGTGGTAACTGAGGTGGAATGTCTTATGATAAAGTGTGGTTTAAAATTATATTTATATCTTTGTAGACATTGTCTGTTTAGTAAAACAATATGGATTATGTTAATCTATCAATCTGTATCTCAGGAATCAATAAATGTTTAATAATAAATACACAATAAATGTATGAACGAACATGACATTATTATGTGGTGAAAAGCACTTAAAATGAAGCTGATTTGATTCATAAATAATGTTTACTAAGAATACATTTTGTGGGATGTGTATTAATTACCAAATTATCACTAAATCAATCACTTTTTATTCAGCCATGGTGATTTGTTTATAAATACAAAAAATACTTACCCCTGAAGGAACATGTGACAGTTTAGTCGTATTAACATTAAAAACTGTAGAAACCGGCGGTTTATTTTTGTTAATTTCTATCGTCGCTAGTTGAACAAGGTACTTGCCTCTATTCATCTTTATTTTTATGTATAAAAACTGATTTAAAACAATGAAAAATGGTGCTACAAACACTCAAACTCGACAAACCGGTGTCTTACGTCAGTCAAGGAACGCCGCCATAGAGTAAAAGATAGTGCGCCATAGAATGTATTTCAAGATGGTAGATAAAAATATAGCGTGTGCGTGTTTGTAAGTATAGACGCAGCCATTTTCGGTTAGGAACTGTGTCTATATTTACAAATGCAGAAGCACTTCGTTTTTATTTACCAATGGCGATGAAATTGCGATAACGTGAAAAACAATTTTGTCTTTTTTTAATACAAAAAAATAGTAATATTAAATTATTTCTGACGTAAAACATAGTAAATTTGATACTTAACAACTTCCCACATTCAACTCATTTTTGATAATTTTGGGAATTACTGTGTATTTATTTACCACGGCAGTATAGGTGAGATGTGCTTGTGTCGCACGTGCGACTTGACGAGGTGAGAGGCGAGAGCAGGGCCGCGGCGGGAGGGGAGCTATCAAGTGAACACGCCACGCACGCGTTATTAAGTTGTAGAAGAATACGCAATTATTTTTTTTTACTTTTTAGTGCATTTTATTTTGTTTTGGAATAGTTTTTTTTTTGTCGGTTTTTTTTTGTTAAAATTTTTGTTTATTTTTTTGATTTTTAGTGAATCTGAAGTACACTAACTAATTTGTCTGAATATGGGTAGACCTACTAAACATGCTGCTCATATGAGACAGACATTACTTGACGTACCGGTAGGTGACTCAAAAGATCCGGATAGCCTATAAAAGATTCGGCCGAGTATCGTTAATTTGCTCCTAAGAATTGAAGAGTTCCTTTACTTTGTCATGGATCCCATAATCAGAACCTAACCAAACTCTCATCAAACTATCCTTGAAGTACATCCTTTATAACAAAAAGAATCATCGAAATCGGTTGGTGTGATATTGAGTTATTCGTCCATTTGTCGCTCACATACTTAATGCAAATTTAAGACTTGTACGGTTTTCTCATGGATGCCATTGTCAGAACTGGACCAAATTGAAATGGGACCACACGGGAAGCAACAGCTTTCAAATAAAAAAAGAATCATCAATATTGGTTTACCCAGTCGAAAGTTCTGAGGTAACAAACATTAAAAAAAAATACAGTCGAATTGAGAACCTCCTCCTTTTTTGAAGTCGTTTAAAATTTAAAAATGGCTCACCTTACTTTTATTTGATGAAACACTGAACTAAAATTACTGATAATGAAAAAAAAAAAGACATTTTATAAATGTGTTTTAAACATTACCGTCACCACACTTTTTGCTCAGATAGCGGTCGGAATCTTTGGTTTTGTAGAGGTGTACATTTTAATTATTCTGCGGTTAACTGCTAGATTTAAATCAAAAGCGTGGTATTTTCTCTTTTCAACACCGCACAATGGGGTGGATGACCCCGAAAGTTGGCATCAAATCAGTGGTTGCAATTGCATCAAACCTTTTTCGATTTTTAGTTCCGTATAGACATGTTATTAAAAATATGAGAAATTTTTTTTTCGAAAGGTCACACATATTTAGTACAAAAATATAAAATTGAAAAATATAAGATAAATTAAATCAGTCATAATGCTCACTTCATTTCGCAAGCTATTTATTAACAGTTATTCACGGAATAGATCGTCCTTATTGTCTTGTGACAATATACTATCGTCATCACTACTTTGTTCAACTACCGAATCATTCCCTGTATTCGTATTAGGGTCTGATATCTTTAGCATTTTCAGTACTTCTTTTGGAATTGTTTTCACTGTCCTTTTGTTTATTTTTCGATGTTTTAGATTGCAATATCATAGTTTTTTTGACGTTTCGTACGCTCAGATGACATATCAAACAACAGCGTGGGTCGACCTCTTTATGTTTTTACTATTTCTGGGAAAGATTTGCAATTCTTAGATATAATAGCCCTTTCAAGCCATTATTTATTATTTAATATTAAGGTGTCATTGTTTCTGCGACACATCAACCATCTGATTTTCAATTTACAATGGAAAACAACTATTTCATTAAAAACGTTCTTTTTGATTCAGGTGACAATGTGTATCCAAGAGATATTTTTTCAGGAATTTTACTTTGTCATCAAATTTCTTAACGCTAGAATTCTTCATAATCACATATAACTCGAATCTCGTACGAACCACTTCAGAAATTGCATCTAATACAAAACACACTGATAGATAAAACTAGAACCGTTTTTCATGAAAACCGATAGTGCTCGCTTTCAGGTACAATAATTAATAAAATGGTGTACAAAAGCAACTTCTTACAATTTATTCTAGTAGCTAAGATACTAAAGTATAAAAAACAAATTATAATATGACGGAATCTGGTGGAATTTTTACTATTTGCCTTCAATATTTAATATATTCACAAAAAAATATTTCATAAGAGATATTTTTTCAAGAATTTTACTTTATCATCAAATTTCTTAACGCCAGAGTTCTTTATAATCATATGTAACTTGAATCTCGTACGAACCACTTCAGAAATTGCATCTAAAACAAAACACATTGATTATAAGACTAGAATCGTTTTTCATGAAAACTGGTAGTCCTCACTTTCAGGTATTATAATTAATAAAATGGTGCATAAAAGCAACTTCTTACAATTTAGTCTAATAGCTAAGATACTAAAGTATACAAAAAAATTAAAATATGACGGAATCTTGTGGAACTTTTAACTATTTGCCTCGATATTTAATATATTCACAAAAAAATATTTCATTCAAATAGGTCTTTGTTTTAATTAAAAAATTTGACATGTCGTGTAAGGTTTTCAAAAAGTACTATAATATAATAAAAGTAAATACCACCAGACGTGTAACCATGTTGAATTGGATCTAAACACTTGGTAGATTTTGCTTTTTTTAAACTTGAAACGTATCGAAATTTACGCGACTGCAAAAACTGAAACGGTCATCCGCACAAAGTTCAAGTTCAAACTGATCTCTTTCTGTCAGTATTGCGATAAGGGCGACACGCTTCGGGGGAATTTTGAAACATTTAATGAACTTCTAAACTAGCATACTTGTTTCATTGTAAAGAACACTTGACTTTCTGAATTTCTGCCAACGCGGTCCATAGAGCTACCCCATTGTGCACCGTTTGGATCGTATTTCTCACCATGACAGTAAGGGAGACAATGATTTCTGTGAGACCATATGAGCTGTTCCCAAAAGCCAACAAATTGACTCCACGGGTAATAGCTGTGTGCTCGCAAAAGTGATCAAATTAGCTTGAGGGGTTAAATTATAAAAAAATACAGATAATCATTATTACATCTGAAAAGTTAAGTTTGATTTCTTGTTACGTATTAAGCTTGGGAAAAATTGTGTACCTTTTTTTTTTGATCAAGACCAAACTTTGTGTTTAGTTATATGTTGTTTTAATAATAGACATAAGTACCTTTCTCTGTGGTAAGACCTCGGGGGAGGCACATGGTCTCTGGGAGGAGGAGGGTCTTCTTCCCAGGGAGACACGTCTCGCGAGGAAGAAGATGTCTGACCTGCAAGCAAATAAAAACATATAAGTATAACTAATTAAAAAATGTTAAACTCAATGTTTATTAACACCAACTAATCCTAACTTTGTTACAGGAATTATTTCTAAAGGACAGCAGTAGTGTTCAAATTGGAAATGTTGAATCTTCATTGTAAAGATGTACATAATGTTTTGTAAAATTGCCACAAGAAATAATGCAAAATGGATTGAAAAAAGGGTTCTTGGAATGAGACTTATGCAATGTTGTAGTTGTTGTGAAGCGGGGCCCAAAGCGACGACAGTCCCACAAGTCAATGATTTTATCAAGTTTGTCAACAAATATTCTCAACTTTTGTTGTGTTTCGAGTTTAGTTGTGCTTCCCGTGTTTGACGGAAAACATTTCCTAAACACTTCATCCCGGGTGAAGCGGGAAGGCAGGCGGGGGCCGGCGGGGGGGGGGTATAATTCATTTAATTGACAGGAGCCGCGCGGTGTGGTCGTATTTATGGAAGAACAAACCGAACGGCTTTTTGAGGTTATGTGTAATGAGCGAGCTAAATATTATTATACTTACGTATAATATTATAATAAATATATTTGATAATAAAATTATAATATAGTAACAAATATTAATATAATTATTCGGTATCGAGAAACGCCTGGAATATTCTCCGCGCGGGAACGTGATGCATAACATGTCTTTGTATAGTGCCCTTGAAATGATTTTACACAAAAATGCAAATTTCATAAACAGCCATACATTGTTATTATGTACTTTATTATTATGTTATGTACTACTTATCAAATTGTGCTGACCATGCCAAATTGAATTATCAGGAAAGATTTCTGACTAGTATCGATTATGGCACGACCTAAAGTTACGAATTTAGAGTGCGTAAATATTTACGTCAAAAACAGAATAATTATAAATATTTGATATTATATTATAATTTTATTATCAAAAATTTTTATTGTTATATTTTGTGTTCCGTATCGATGCCTGGAATCCATTATGAGAGAGAGCTAGCTCTTTCGCCCTTATAGTTTCAGTTTCGCGCGTGTTTATTCCCTATATTTGCCCTTTTTTTATTCGACTTGCCACATTTTCTCTCTGCTGGCAACACTAGTGACGCGCATCTCAGATCACGTGATGTTATTGTTTGTCATATGACGCCGTTTTTTCGCGCCGAAAGCAGTTTTCGTGTTTCGCTGTACTTAAAAAACCAATTTTGAGTCGAAAATCGAAGTTTATTCCCTGCTCTTTCAGTTTAAACATTAAATATACCGTGATAGATAGTTTTCTGAGAAATTAACTAATTGTTTAGTGTGTTTTTTCGGTTGTTTACGTGTTTAAACTGTGCAACAAAATGAGTGATATCGACAACTAAGACGCTTCGCCAGTCGGAAACAATGATCAAGCACGAGTTTCTCGGAAACGCCGAATGCCGCGTGAAAGCTCTGGATCCGACACTTCGGAAGAAATGCATTACTATCGGGATCCTCGGGTAGACATCCTGATGCAACAGATGTCGGCCATGACGGACGTTTTATCTGGGAATCGGGTAGAGTTCGCGGAGAAAACGGTCTCGGACAAAGAAGACTCCGCGGGAGAGATGCGGCAAGAGGTAGAATCGGGGTTTTTAGAGATGCCCGCCAGCCTAGCCGCTCAGAAAAACGTTTTGGAGTTCTGCAATCCAAGCACATTGGTGAAGGAATTTCCGCCGATTCCGAAGGCGGACGCAAGAAGAGTCGCAGTTATCTCGGCTCTTCAGCGTTTTGGCTCGGAGGAATGGTCGCTTGTTCGCTATGCCGAAACACAGAAAGTATACACCGCCACGCCCGCCTTCGTAGAGCTGGAGGTAAATGAAGAACTAGGAGGTTTGATAAGAACAACTCCTTCGCGCCAGCCCTGGACCGTTCCCTGGGAGCCCTCTCCAATGCAGTGCTATCCCAAACAGAGTCGGTCAGAGGAAACATGCAGGCACTGGTGAACTGGGCATCCGAACCAGGCACCTGCTTGACCCCTGCGACTCTGTTTGACAAGATTCAGGGGATGTTTGCCAAGTACAGTAAGACCACGGACGACGTCCTACAGATTTTATGCGGAAGGCGAACGGAATGCCTACAAAGTAGGCGAAAGGCCCTGCTAGAGGGAGTAAGGGACCCGTACATCAAGGAAGGCCTTGCCAGGATTCCTCCGAGCGCCAGTCACCTCTTTAATAAAGAGGAACTAGCAAGTTATATCGTGGCAAACGGGGGACGAGACAAGATATTCGGTAGTGCATCCTCGTCGTATATCCCCCGTCAACCTCAACCCTCTACCTCACAAGCAGCAAGACTGGTGATAGAGGCTCCACACTCCAGACCTAGGAAGCCCTTTCGACCTGCCCCTAGGCCAGAGAAAGACAGGACGTACAGGCAGCCCGCCAAAAAAGCCAGAGCCCTCTCGCAAGGCGGCCAGCGATCGGGGTAGAAGGCGATGGAGGTGACTGGAGGCCGGAGCCATTCTGGGGAGGACGCCTAAAGGCATATCAGGAGGTGTGGAGGGTGCTGGGAGCATCACCGCTAATCCTGAACATTCTAAAAGGAGCAAGGATACACTTCATATCAAAACCTCCTCGGGCGCTCCCATCGGCCGAGCTGAAGCAGAATTTCAGGACAAGGTTGTCTCCAGGCATGACCGCACACATCGAAACGATGAAAGCGTCAAAAATCCTGGAGGCAGCAGACGACTCCCCAAGTTTCCTGTCAGGTATGTTCCTTACCTCCAAATCAGACAACACCCTCAGGCCCATCTTCAACCTGAAGGCCTTGAACGTCTTCATAGACTCAAAGCCCTTCAGACTCTTCAGTCATTTTCGGGTCCCGGAATTCCTCTAACCCGACGACTGGCTGATAAAAGTCGACCTCTCCCAGGCTTACTTCCACGTGCCAATCGCAAGATCACACCGGAAGTTCCTGCGTCTCGTGTACAACGGAGAGCTCCTTCAGATGACGTGTCTGCCCTTCGGCCTGTCATCAGCGCCAAGGATCTTCTCGCTGCTCTCAAACTGGGTAGCAGAACTACTAAGGAAAAAGGGACTCAGGATTGTAGTCTACCTAGACGACTTCTTAGTAGCAAACCAGTCCAGAAAACTTCTCACCTCCCAAGCCGTTGCTATAGTGCACACTCTTCAACAGCTAGGCTGGTGCATAAACCCGGACAAGTGTGTCCTGACACCCACGCAGAAGTTGGAGTTTCTGGGTATAACATGGGACACGAGAGCAGATCAAAAGTCTCTCTCCGACCGCAAGTGCGCTGGTCTACACCAAGCCTTGCAGGTTCCCTTGGAAGTCGGCAGTTGCTCTCCCAGGCAGGCTCTCGGTCTACTGGGAAGACTCAACTTTGCAAATTTCGTGATCCCTCGTGGTCGCTTGCATTGCCGCAGAATGCACCCGGACAAGTGTGTCCTGACATCCACGCAGAAGTTGGAGTTCCTGGGTATAACATGGGACACGAGAGCAGATCAAAAGTCTCTCTCCGACCGCAAGTGCGCTGGTCTACGCCAAGCCTTGCAGGTTCCCTTGGAAGTCGGCAGTTGCTCTCCCAGGCAGGCTCTCGGTCTACTGGGAAGACTCAACTTTGCAAATTTCGTGATCCCTCGTGGTCGCTTGCATTGCCGCAGACTGCAGAGGTTCAGCCGCCGCATACAGCACCTGAAACCATCGCGGCCCGTTGCTCTGCCCAACGCAGCACGGCAGGACATACAGTGGTGGCTAGCAGCCATTGGAAGGACAAGCCCAATGTCGTATCTTAACAAGACAAATGTCTTATTGCAGCCAGACAACAAGACAGTAGTGGCTTATGTCAACAAGGAAGGGGGTACAAAATCGTTAGCCCTTCTGGAAACAACGCGGGAGCTACTGGATTTCGTAGACCAGATGGAGATATCTCTGACAGCTCAATACATTCCAGGAAGATACAACGGAATTGCGGACCGTCTCTCTCGGGGCGCACCGCTTCCAGAGTGGCATCTACTAAGTCCGGCAACGAAGGAGATATTCAAAAAATGGGGTCGCCCTCAAATAGACCTGTTCGCTTCAGCCACTGCTCACGTGGTACCAACATACGTCTCCAGAGACTCAAGCGACTGCTTAGCCTGCTTTCCCAACGCGTTCAGTCAACCTTGGGACTACAATCTAGCTTGGGTATTCCCTTCGCCAAACCTCGTTCCGAGAGTGCTCACCCACCTAAATCAGGCAAAGGGCATGTTCCTTCTAGTCGTCCCAAAATGGGAGAAGACCTTCTGGAGAAGCGACCTAAAACAGCGAACAGACGAACCTCCCATACGCCTGCGCAACCTAGAGGGAGTCCTCATAGACACATCGACAGGACTACCCCCTCCCAGGATTCAGGATCTGGAACTAGAGGTCTGGAGAATTGCGGGTGGGAACAAGCCCTGACAACATGGAGTCAGGAAGAACGCCAACTCCTCAACTCATCCTGGAGAGAGTCTACACCGAAGACCTACAAACCTGCGTGGGATAGGTGGCGTAAATGGGGCACTCAAAACGGTGTGGACGCCAACAATCCCCCACCAACTACGGGTGCCAGGTATCTAGCCCACCTATTTGTTCAAGGAGGCCTAGCCCCAGGGACCATTCAGGTCCACAAGTCAGCCATCGTTACCTTCTGCGGCCCAGCTCAGAATGCGAGAAAAATCAGCTCTGATTTCTTGGTAAGACACGTTCTCAAGGCAATCTCAATGGCAAGGAGGACCAAGGAGAAAGCCCCTATCTGGTATCCCAGACAAGTAATAGACTGGCTGGTCAAGAATTCCCCCGCAGAAGACTCGCTGTTTGAAGCGTCACGGAGGGCAGCAATACTCCTCGTCCTGGCGTCAGGCAGAAGAGTTCATGATTTGACACTGCTCAGAATCACCCCAGAACATTTCATCGACAAGAGGAATTCTATTACCCTGTGGCCAATTTTTGGGGCAAAAACCGACACAGCCAACCATAAACAATCAGGTTGGAAACTGACAGGCTCACAAAAAGATAACATCAACGTCCTTAAATGGTTGAGAAAAGTCGTTGCCCTCTCTACAGCCAGAAGAGGTCCACTACTAAAGAACCTATTTGTGGCCACATCAGCAGAAACAAAACCGGCAACGCAAACGATAATAGGGGGATGGATCAAATCAGTCCTCAGAGAAGCTGGAGTCCACGCAACCCCGGGAAGTGTACGCTCGGCTGTAGCCTCCTTAAACTGGTTGGAAGACTACCCCATAGAGGAGATTCTTGCTAGAGGGAATTGGAAGTCCGAGCACACCATCCGGAAGTTCTACCAGAAGGAGATAGCGCACTCCAGAAGCGAGCACCTCCAGCACTCAATGGCTCCATTCTTTACTCCAGTGTAAATAGCATCACATATAACGCTAAGTTTTCAGATCACCAGGTGAGAGCAAACACATCTCATAATGGATTCCAGGCATCGATACGGAACACAAAATAGAATAATTTTACCTACCAATAAAATTTATATTTTGTTTCCATCGATGCCTGGAATCCAGGTAATCCCTACCTGGTGCATTACGAGTCATATGACAAACAATAACATCACGTGATCTGAGATGCGCGTCACTAGTGTTGCCAGCAGAGAGAAAATGTGGCAAGTCGAATAAAAAAAGGGCAAATATAGGGAATAAACACGCGCGAAACTGAAACTATAAGGGCGAAAGAGCTAGCTCTCTCTCATAATGGATTCCAGGCATCGATGGAAACAAAATATAAATTTTATTGGTAGGTAAAATTATTCTATTATATTTAGGTATAATAATATTTTGAACTCGTGATTATGCCCGCTCATTGCACATAACCACAAAAGGCCGTTCCGATTCTCCACACACGACCGCATTGCGCGGCATCTGTCAAAAAATGAAACCCCCCCCCCCCCCCCGCCTGCCTACACAACTAAACTCGAAACACAACAAAAGTTGACAATATTTATTGACAAACTTGATAAATTCATTGACTTGTTTTGGCCTTCAAGACAAATGACACGCAATGGACCCGGCCTGATATCAAGGTGTTATTAATATCATGTTAACCCATTGGCCACAGAATAAATGAGCAAAAAAATTGGCCTTCACCACTGAATTAATTTTGTACCAAAAATTGAAAACCTGCATTGGTGTACTAAATCTATTGTAACTTTTGAACCATGTATTCAAATAAATAAATTTAAAAAAAATTGTTTACATATTGAATTAAGGTAAAGAAAAACATAAAAATAAAAATTTCAAAAATATTAAAATATGTGTAAATAAGGATTCAAATATAACCTTCTCTTTTTTCGTAAGTTTTTTTCCACATTTTTATTCAAAAGTTACAAAAAACCATAATATTCATAAATCGAACAATAATAATTTTTGTTTTTTACATACATATTTACTAATAACTAATAAAATAATTTGATATGATAGTCCTCAAAGCAATCAGGGACGTTCAGGGTCACTACAAAAAGCCGAGAACCACTCGCAATTTTGAAGAAATTAAATGGCGGCTGGCTGCATATAAAACTTAAAACACTAATATCAGGGAAAAAACATAAGAAACATATTATTTCCTTCCACGAAATGAATGATTAATTACCAACGGAGCTTTCGGCATTTAAAATTTTATTCAAAAATGTCACTGTCGTTCTCGTTTTCCGTTTATTGGCGGACTTACTCTAGCCCGTCAGCACGCCAGGGTTTGTGGTTAAGTACCTGAGTTGCACACCCGGCAGGCTGTCGGGGTTTGTGGCAAATGAGTTAATGAGTCTAGTCTAATGACTAGACTCTAGTAAGAGTACCTACTCCATACTAGGCATAAGGACCTATTTCATTGTCACTAAGGGGGCGTACAAATTATGTGAGCAGTTTTTCTTCCAATCGAGACCCCTCACCCTCCCCCCTTGGTGAGATAAATTTGGGCCACTTCATATATTCCTTTCAAGTAACGTGAAATTTTGCTGGATCACCCCCCTTCTGAGCTCAAGTTATTTATGTATGCGCCCCTTCGATCAAGGGTACATCATACGTCAATGATGCGCCCTAATCACAAACAAATTACGAAGCATACTCGCCACGTTCTCACCTACATAGTTGAGCAAACGAATATACAAATGATATTGGCAAAAAATGAAAACATTATGTGAGTCAGAAGCCTCGATAATATACATGACATTAAAAAAAATGATATTGACATTTTTAACATTAAAAATTCGATGTTTAATACATACCTAAACAATTTTTTCATGTCAAAATGTCATAATTTATTTTTTTTTCATTATTATTATTTTTTAATTTTATGCAATTGTAAACCATACGGGAATACAAAACAGTAAATAAATATAGGTATTTACATATTACAAATACATTTCACTGATATTATTACAAATACTGTAATAATATCAGTGAAATGTTTGGTAGTGGGAAAGAAAATAATATTTAATTAAATGAAGACAATATTAGCGAAACTCAATCGAAAATCTGAGACAATATCTTTTCTGATTTTTCTGTCTCAGATTTTCGATTGAGTTTCGCTAATATTGTCTTCATTTAATTAAATATTATAATTTGAGATTTTACTCATAAAGTTTAAAAAATTTAAATAAAAATGAAAATAATATTACTTTGCATTACTACGAGGAGCACCATTTATATTTTAAAATCAAGTATTTGGTCTTAGTCATAATCAGCTATTGACATGAAATTGGCTGAACTCAATGAAAATGGTTTTTTGAAAATTAATGGTTGAGTGACCTAACAAGTAAGGGTAAACAGGTGAGTAAAGATTAAAGAAATCTTTAATTTTATTAATGAATTAAAATTAATATCTAAATTTATTAATAGTGAAATCAGTCTAAGATGATCACAACCATCAGTCTCAATGACGACAACAATGACGAAGAGCGCCGAAATGTACAAAAAATAATGGGGCAGACTCTTACGTGTGCGCCACATCTTGATGTTCCTCCTTGTTCTGCGGTGATGTGGCTCATGGTGCGGGGGCGGGGGGGACTCCTCCGAGGACCACGGGGAGCCCCCACCCCGGTTGCCCCCTCGGGGCCCCCCTATCAGCACCCCGCCTCCCCCACCGGCGCTGATGGCAGTGGAGCGGGGATCATTGAGCAGGGCCCAGGCGTCGCGACTGCGGCGGCCTGCGCTTCCAGAATCTACACCACCACCTTGAGGCAATTGTAATTAGTTCATAAATGTATTCAAATAGGTTTAGAGAACAGTGATAACAGAAGGAATGCATCAGTTAGTAAAGCTGTTCATACCCCAAGAAAAGGCAAAATATAAAATACAA
This sequence comes from Limnephilus rhombicus, assembly GCA_929108145.2. Classification (NCBI taxonomy): domain Eukaryota; kingdom Metazoa; phylum Arthropoda; class Insecta; order Trichoptera; family Limnephilidae; genus Limnephilus; species Limnephilus rhombicus. Next base: position 31,488,705 of record OV815283.1, read on the forward strand.
TAAATTTATATTTCTTTTTTCTTTCTTGGAGTATGCACGAATCACAACGTCTATGGCAACTGGCCACAAAAGAAAGGGAAAGAAAAGACCACATGGAGATGAACATTCAATAGTACATATGCAGAAGCATACATTCCATATGGGCACATAAACCCAATACGGAATATAAATACTAGAGATGAAATGGATAGTTGTTTGACCGGATACCGGATATCCGGCACGCTGCGAGGCCGGATGGCCGGATATCCGGCGGCCGGATATTACCAAAAACAAGCGAAATCGCTTGTTGCCTGCGAACGCTGAAAATTTGGTTATTCACCATAATTTACCACTTGTTAATTTTGAGTATTAATTCAAAATATTCTCTTTGATAAGAAGAAGAAAAAGAGGTACATTATGGTGCTCAAATGTCAGTATTTAATCATTTCAATAATCTCGGTGTTTTTTACAATGTGTTCACGTATAATGGTGATTGTGATTAGTTAATCATGTTAATTTAAGTTCGCTACTCTGCGAGATTTTTGTAAGTTTTTACAAAAAAAAATTAGTTTAGATATTTACTGTTTATGTATTTATCATTAGAGTGAATATCTCAAAAGAAAATTTTAGTTTTTTGAAAGGCCTTATGGCTTTTTTGTAACTTTTTCGACTTTAAATAAAAGCCGTCATAATTATATGCCATTTTATTGATATTTACTTCACAAAGATAAATGTATTGCATTTTATTATAGGAAATTGTCGTAGTTTTAGAAAATCCGGTATCCGGCCGGATATTGAGTTACTATCCAGTATCCGGCCGGATAGTAATTTCAGGCCGGATAGTTACCGGATATCCGTTTCATCTCTAATAAATACCCTATATTGCTAACATAAATAATATTAAAATTTATAGAAATCTACTTTTCCATAAATATATAATGTAATCCACACTTTCAAAAATGTGCGCCAAGTTCCAGCTAAGAATCGCAGTGCGCCGTGCACGCCCCTATGACAACGAAAATGTAATGCAAATGACATATTTATTTATGTATTCAAGTTAATGTTTACTGTACTCTACAGAAAAATGTTGATGTATGGGCAATGCACAGTCAAGGGAAGACTCGTTTGTGTTAGTGTCGGAAAAGGCAGTGCCTTTCGGTACAAATCACAAATGAAGCAATCGATTCCTTGACAACTCAGAATCATGCAATTTCAACACCCCTTTGTAAAGGCATTAAAAGTTATGAAAACTTGCCAAGTCTCTATGTAGTGAGATGGTAAATTAATTTTAAATTAATAAGTTTTTTTATTTAATTATTTTCATATTAAATTTGGTTATAAAATGACGTATTGCCCATCTCACTAGGTGTGAAACGCCTGTGTTGAGATGGCAATTTACAGAGTGGTTATCTAAGATTTTGTAGTAATATTATATTTTGTAGTAATATAGTTAATTTGCTGTTTTTCCTACTGCCTACCCATATTTGTAAAGGCATTAAAAGTTATGAAAACTTGCCAAGTCTCTATGTAGTGAGATGGTAAATTAATTTTAAATTAATAAGTTTTTTTTTATTTATTTTTTTTATTTAATTATTTTCATATTAAATTTGGTTATAAAATGACGTATTGCCCATCTCACTAGGTGTGAAACGCCTGTGTTGAGATGGCAATTTACAGAGTGGTTATCTAAGATTTTGTAGTAATATTATATTTTGTAGTAATATAGTTAATTTGCTGTTTTTCCTACTGCCTACCCATATTAAAAACTCTGTATGCCACCACCCGGCAGCATAACTTCCTTTTTTTAAATGCACGCCATTCAGTCAGTTGATGTCGTAGCGGAGCGCTAGTGAACTCGTTCGAGAGGCGGAACTTGCAGTTTGTCTGAACGTAGTGACCCATACAACAATTCATTTCCGGTCCGGGACAGAGGCTAAATTAAAGTGATTCATCACAGTTGCGATCACAGAACATCCATTCTAAAAGTAGGTTTCAATGGCAAACGTACGCTCCTCATTATTCCAACGCATGATGGCGACTAAACTGTGTATGGACAAAAATTTAGAGTTCCGCCTCTCGAACGAGATCACTAGTGCTCCGCTACGACAACAACCGACTGAATGGCGCGCATTTTAAAAAAGGATCAGAATTAATAAATTATCATGCAATAACATTACAATTTAAGGGGGTATTCTAGTCTAGAAAAAAAAAAAATTCATATGACCATAGTTTAGATATTCAAAAGAATCCTCCATAAAAGAATTTTTCGCAATTCAAATTATTTTTAAAGTTATAGCCATTGTAGTGTCGCAGTTTAGACGGAATCTAACTAGAATCTAAATAGAACAAAACTTTAAATGCATTTTTCTCGAAACCACTTTTTTCAAGGCGGTTGACATGATATATCAAGTTCTACAATTTACTTGAAATTTGGTGTGAGCCTTCTGTGTACATTACTCTATCGCCCCTATCAAAACTATAACAAAATTAAAAAATTTTCTATTTTTAAAAAATTCGGAAAAGTAAAAAAAAAAACTGGTAAAAAAATGTTTTTTTATTTCAGACAGCACCCATTTTGCGAAAAAATATTTTTTTTACTTTTTCTTGGTACGGGCCATAGCAGCATTTGTTTAGATTAAGAATTAATTAGGTTCTTTTTTCAGATTAGGATTTTTCAGGGTTGCAATAGTGTCAACCACGGCGCGCCATTTTTCGAGTCCCCCATGTCAACATCCTGTAACTTTTTGAATTTTTTCCTTTCATTTTATTTTTTGTGCATTCTTTAAATATTAATAAATATTTAGTAAAATAATGGCTATTAAAAATATTATTTGTTTTTTTTTATTGCACCTGAAAAAATACCTAAAACTAATGCCTCTGGACTAGAATACCCCTTTAAATAAACAATATAATCACCTGTAAGCACAATCTCTGGAGATGATCCACTAGCGATATCACTAATGGACCCAGACACCATAGCTTGAGGGGCGCTCAACTGGGCTGGAGATTTATTGAGTGCCCGCATGGGCTCAATTAGTTTTTCTGGAGTTCTCATAGTTTCCTTGATGACTAGAGGGGACTTCCGGAAAGCGTCTTCAGCCGTGACCAGTGACAGAGAGTTATCGATGCAGTCAAAGAAATCAGAATGGTCAAATCCGTCTGATTTTTCGTCGGATCGTTTTCTCTCTTTAGGAACTTGAAGAGGTGCACTCATATCCAAATCGTCTTGTAAATCTGCACTCAGCGGTCGTGATGGTTCGTCCACAGTTGATAAATCTCTCAAAGCGGCATATCTGTCAGAATTTGACTTGGAAACTTTGTGATCACTTTCTTTACCGTTGACATCTGAAGCGGCTGTTACATCAATGTCCGGTGTAGGAGATGTACCGGTTTTATGTAGGATGCTAATTACACTTTTTAGTTCTTCCAATTTAGAGTGTGGCGCTGATATCTTTTTCACTAAGCCGAGTGATTCAAATTTGATATCACTAAATGGTTCCGCAACCTGAGTGGGTGCTGGATCACATGGAAGATCTGGTTGGGAGCTGAGGGAGTCAGGCTCCTCGTTATTCGGAGCCGTCACATCATTAGGCAAACTTTTAAAGTCTTCTACTTCGATTTCTCTAAACACAGCATACCTATCGTAAGATGCTTTGCCAGAACTGTTGAAGGTATCAAAATTAGCGACAAAAGTGTCTGAATTTGCAGCAAAATTGTCTTCGAAATTGGCATCGAATTGTACAGAAGATTTTCCTTCCAACGTGTGCAATGGTCGTTCCGCAACTTGGGGGGGTTTTTCGATTGGCGGAAGATCCTTTTTGCTCAACGAAGTGGGCATAACTATACTAGGGGTTGGTTCTTTGCCCGTCTGTAGGTATTCTCGCAGATGTCCGGTGAGTTGAACTATGGTCATGCGCGAGAGGATGTCAGCCGGCATGCCGAGTCTGTCGGCCAGTTCGTCAACTCCGCAGGTTAGAAGTTGTGCCAGGGTGATATCCAGGCCGGGGGAAGGTGAGGGGGATGGGACGGGGCGGCGAGGGGGGAGGTAGTCTTCCTCCCAGGGCAGGGGGGCAAGGGACGGTGCGGGGCGACGCCGGGCAGGGAGAGGCAGTGGAGGTCCGTTTTCTCCCCGATCCAACCTCTCTACAGGCTTCTTCGGAGGCAGAGGGGGCGGGGGCGATGGGGAAGGTTGAGATTGTTGTTGCTTGCCTTGAGGTCGTTGTCTGATGCTGGATTTGCTGTCAGTAGATGGCTAGAAAAATAAAAGGTGTTAACAGATAATATTTGTAGTGACCACAAACTTTGACATGGATGATATATTGAAACTGGAACTCACCTGTCTAAGTAATCGGGGTGATTTGGTTTCAGGTGGTAAGGAGACTTGGAGAGGAGTGATATCAGAATTCAAGGAAGAAAATGGCAGTATAGTTGGCATGGAAACCACAGGAATATCAATCCTCAATTTGCTCTCCTGATAAAATGGCAATGGAGTTTCAGTAATTTTCAAGGGTTTAGTATCTAAATCGTGGTCTTTGATCGAAGCCCCCACAAAAGGATCTTCGCGAAGAGACTCAGCAAAAGGGTCGGTATTATCAAAGGGGTCAGTTTCGGCAAAGGGGTCAGACGTGAACATTGACGGTGCCGTATTGGGGAATATTTGAGGTTCTTGATTTTTGCCTATACTGACTGACCCCCCAGAGTGCCTGCCCACGGATGTCAGGTAGTCAGGCTTGGGGACAACTTCGAATGTAGACTTTGGAAGGGCGGGAGCGGGTTTGGGCTCCACGGCGGGAGGTTTGGCAGGGACATCGTTGGTGACTAGATCCTTGAGGACTTTCTTGGGTGGATTCTTCAGTTCCTGGAAGAAGTGCTTCTTGTCCACGTACGGCTTGCTGCGACCCGTTCCCAGGGGATCCAAGTCGGTGAAGACATCAAAGAGATTTGAACTAGATGAGAGATCTGATGGAAACTGAAAATTTAATAGGAAAATAATATTATTATATTGTCTCTAAACTCAAAACTGCGTAATAGTCAAAAATTTGAAAACATATTTTTTTTGTGCTTTCAGTTGAACAGCACACGCAACATTCATTGGTGCTTTTAAATTTAGAAATTTACCAACAGACTGCTTGTGTTATTTGCTAACCATCCCCAATACATAAGCAAGCAAGAGCGTGTGTACCCCTAGGTAGTTTTTTGACCCTCCTAAACATTTTTACAAATAATTCTTCCGTGGTATTGGACCAATGATAAAATGTAGAAAAATAATGTTTTGAAGAAATTTTTTACATAGAACAAACAGTCAATAAAAAAAAACAATAAATTTAAGTTTGACACAATGTAAACATGCTGTATGTGGTTCCAAAATAAGTCGGTGTTGACTTACTCAGACCATCTTGCGGCCTCCGTGGTTGAGTGGTGATTCTTGGGTATGTATTCAGAGGTCGTTAAATCGAAGTTTTAGCACCATCCAACAACAATATCAAAAACCAACCTGTGAGTCTCCAATATTGGGAGGCGGCGAAGGCGGGGGTCTCTCCAGGATGGCGGCTGCCCTGGGGGGGCTTCGGGGGGGCTGCGGCGAGCTGTGGGGCTGCTCGAAGGTAAAGTGAGGGGGCCGGGCGGCGCAGGGTGGTGCGGGGCTAAACGGGGAGCCCCCGTCGCTGCCCAGTGGCCCCGGAGGGCGGCCACCGCGACCCCCACTGCTGGGCGGAGGAGGGAGGAAGCCCTGGAAAAGGATACTTTATTTAATACAAGGGTAGGTAACCCAAATAGTTCCATGACAAACAGAACACATTATAAGAAAAGCGAAAGAAAAAAAAAACTAACAAAACTTAACCTATTACTTTTATCATTGTTTTGACAGTGTTCATAAAATGATGGAGACAATAGAAACAGGATATTGATTTGGATTATGAACTCATCATGGGCTATAAATGAAAAAGAATCTAAAAATTTGTATTTAAGCAGAACCGGAAAGAGATATTTAGACACATGGGGCATGCATTCGTCGAATCAGCACAATAAAGTAAAAATTTTAGAAATTAATATTTTTTGGTTACGATTTTAGATTTTCACGGCCAAAAATTATTTTGTTATTAGTTTTTGGGGTATTATGCCGTGTTGCGCTACCTCCTTCTTTAGCCAACACATCTGCCCTGATGATGGACACTGCAACGCTGTCCGAAACGTTGGCTAAAGAAGGAGGTAGCGCAACACGGCATAATACCCCAAAAACTAATAACAAAATTAATATTTTTTGTCTATTACAGACATATTCCCATTTAAAAACCACATGTAACAATTTTACATTATGTAATAATAAAAATAATTACAGTGGCGTAATACGATTCCAGAAACCTTCCAAGCCAATGTTAAAACACCTTGTCACATCCCGAGAATCAGAGTTTATAGATTCCATCAGTCTCGAGAGAAAACTTGGTTTTTGCAGACCTCAGAAGGTCATGGAATTTAATCTATCTGAAGACAGTCTTGATGCTTTCTTTCCTCAGTATCCTGGCTATTCTGTCAGTAACATTGTGAACATAAAACAAGAAAGCACAGCCTGTTGACGACTCTCGTTCAATTCAGTAAATACAACATTACTTTGGATTTTGTTCCTGAAATACTAGGAAGGCTGAAAACGCTTACCTAATTAGAGCAATTGAAATCCACAATAACCCCTTTAATATTAATAGGGTCGGAGGGGCTAAGCTTAATAATTCTTAGTATCCGGTACATAACGGTTATACCAAAACAAAATGCCAAAAATCACACTCATTTCTCTAATTATTATACTAAAATACTGGCCCTAAGAGCATTAATGTGTTCAATATGGTATCACTTCTACGTACGTACATCACAATCTTCAAATCTGCTCTGATTATGGACACTGTAATGCTCTCTAAAGAAGCAGGAAGAATTGTTGGACATCGATCTTGGTTAAGAAGAAATAACATGGGTCACCCACAGTTCATTTGGGTTGATGACCTAAAGATGACTACTGCCAACCTTTGAAGGAGGCTTATGTCTAAAATTAAAGGTTTAAGAAGAAGAAGATTAAATACTAATGAAGAGTCTCCTGTTTTGACGGAAGTAACTATTCAGAAAATTCACAGTAAGTAATACATTTTTATGTGAACACCGCTCAAGAGTGCCAACTGCTCCAACTATCTAAATGCCAGTAGGGCTATGACATCCCCAATTTTATTAGACTGAAGGTAGTGGGAGGGATAGGAGATGAGAAGAGGAGGGTTTGGAAGTCTCTAGTCTTTCACCCGGATGATATTGAATGTACCCACCATTCTGACTATAATTTAATTTAGTATTGACTAGCTGGTCCCGGCATGCGTCGCTATGCCACTTAATAAAGAAATTGTTTCTCCCTGAGTGTCCTTTCCCATCGTCCCGTTCCCCTTCCGCCTCCCCTTCTTCTCCTGCATCCTCTTCCCCTCTCGCGTTCCCACTCCGTCACCTCCACCTTCCCTCTCCCTACTCTACTCCCCCCCCCCCCCTTCACCGTCCCGCGAACCCCCCTCCCGAGTTCCCCTCCCCCTCCCAGGTCCCCCTTCCCGCGTTCCCCTTCCACCTTCCCCGCCTTCCCCGCCTTCCCTTTACCGCTCCCTCGTCCCGCCAACCCTCCTCCCGCGTTCCATATATTCAATCCCAGTACATTCAGTTCTTAAACAGCCCGCGTGCCACCTTTTACAATTTTTATTCAAATTTCCATTTTTCATGTATATTAAATTTGGTACCTAACATAGGTACCTAAAATAAAGGTATTTAAAATATCTAAAATTCGTGATTCGATTCAAAATATTAGGGGAGTACCTACTTTAAATAAATTTTTCATCTTTTCAAAAATAGAATCCTGATTGCACAATCATTCATTGTTTTGCAAAATGTCATTCTCTAACACGCAAACTGTTAAACGTGCGATGTTTTCTGTTATTATCTAATTTTCTGCGCAATTTTCTTAATTTTTCTCTCCGTAAGAACCATCCTCGAACTTCAAGGAATATTCTAAAAAAAGAATTAGCGAAATCGGTTTAGCCGCTCTCGAGATTTGCGCTTACCAACAAATTTAGCGATTCATTTTTATATTATAGATGTAATCTACTAACCGGCGTGTTTGTAAAACTGTCGCCAAATGGGTCCTTGGGGGGCGTCAGCCTCTCCATCTGGTGCAGACCCCGCTGCAGCGAGCTGAGCTCCTGCTCCAGGTCCACCAGCTCGGCCACGGCGCCCCCCGAGGAGCCCAAGGCCCCGGAAGCCCCAGCCGCCGCTGAGGTGCTTGCTGCGCCACCTTCTCCCACGCCCGCCTTGCGCCCAGATGAAAGGCGCGACCGACTCGATACGCTGCCGTCGGTGCTGGTCTGCGCCTATAACAAGTAACCACTTTTAACTTGTTTGAAGAAGAAAGATCCAAGTCAAGCTATTCGAAAATTTTCTTTTTTTTTACATGAACTCCGTGGAGGGGGCCTTGGGGAAAATAATTTCCCTCAGGGCCTTTTGTCATCTTAGAGGGTGGAGGGTTTTTTGAGGAAAGGAAGGAGTAAAGTTGGGTCTTGAAGAGATCCATTATATAGGCTGGCAAATCATTCAACAGCCGAGCGTTGAACTCAAGAATGAGTCGTATCAAATTTCATCTATTTCACAACATTAACTAATTAGAGGTTCTTTTTTTTTTCATTTGCCTATGTCATCTTAAGGGATGCTGTGTGAAGGGTCTTTTTGATGAAAAGGAAGGAGAGGAAGTTCTGGGAAGGAAAAGGTATGAGGGATGGGTAGGAATGTGTCCAGAAGTGATGGACGTATAAATCTACCCCCCAAACTGCGGTGCAAAGCGATGGGTCGAGAGAGTCCGGCTGGAGAGGTCAAAAGGTCTCCCTCAACCAGTCTTTCTCGATCTGACCCGCCACGCAGTAGTTGGGCAGATGAATCTGTCGCCAAGACCCGGACGTACCTCACCCCATGAAACCAACCTATAAAGTCATCAACTGTTCCATTAGTTATCCAATAATTGGTCCCCGGGGCGGCGGTACTCATACCCCCAAATTGTAAAAACTTGTGAATAAAATGTACTGTCACAATCTTCCTATATAACAAGACATTGCACAGCGCCTCTAGCAGAAAATGCATGGGTTTCTTGTTAGAATTTGTTTTTGTTTTTTTACCAATGTATTATTATTTTTCTCAATTTTCATAGTTGACTGCAGTGTCAATATTAGTGTCAATTAGTAGCACATATTAAGTATAATAACTACTGTAGTAATTAAATAAAAATAATGTAATGTTTTAATACGATCATCAGCCATCTTAGCTGTCGATGTCTAAGCATTTACATAGGAAGGTTTTGGTAGTAAGACTAAGAAGAATAAACCTTTGAATATAAAATATTTGGTAATTGATAAAATTAACATACTGAACCCCAGATTCCTACCCATCCCTTAAACCATTTTCCTTCCCAGAACTCTCCTCCTTCCTTTCCTTAAAAAAAACCCTCCACACAGCATCCCCAAAGATGACATAGGCCCTGAGGGAAATTATTTTCCTCAGGGCCTCCTGTGTGGAGCTCAGGTAAAAAAAAAAAAAAAAAAAGACCCACTGACTTTGGGCAGTGGGATTAAATATGTGTGTGAAATCGTAAACATCCAACAGGTTCCATTATAAGGCACTAATGAAAACAACCAAATATTCTTACCATTATCAGACTTGAATATTACCAGTATTAACTTAGTTCTTAGTAGATTCTTTGGATGATTAATATTTAAAAATACATATTATTATGCCTACAGGAAATGATATAGGCGGCCCACTTGTGGTTACATGAAATTACAATTCATCTCCTGGTCATAACCGCTCGAACGATGGCTACCCAAATTAAGGTAGATGATTTTTAAAAATTAAAATGAATTACAAATACAAAGATGTTTTCATTTCTTTCATAAAACCTAAAAATATGCAAAAAACGGTGAAATCTAAGTGGATTTAAACCGCAGTAAGCAGTTCATATGTTTAAATATTAATATTTGGAGGTATGATATTTATGAATTGCCGAATCGAAAACCAATCATCCAGAAATTTCCATTGAGTGGATAAAGAAAAAATATGCTGAGTTGTGTGTGTATATCAATCGTCCAGTTGCTTAGTAAGGGGCCAAATATTAATTACGTAAGCAATTTTAAAAGTAAAAGTGAAAGTGTACACTCTATTTGGTACAATACTCACGGATTATGTAAAAAAAAAAAAAAACACTTATTCTATTGTATTAATGTATAATAAACATTTTGTCAACTCACTTTTTTACCATTTCACAAAATAATATTTAATAAAAAATTAAAAATGTATAACGGCATTTGGCGGGTGAAAACTGTTTCTACAAAATAAGTATTTTTTATGTATGTCTATGGAAAACTTTGAATAGAGATGTGAAGCTTGATTCAATATGGATCTTTTCCTTTTTTTAGGGTTGTCACTAGAACAATAACATAGTTATAATGATTTCTGAGGGATCACACGTGTTAGAGTGAAAACACGCTTATTGTACTTAACTACTATTGTTATATTGTCGTGTACACACACTTATGGGTCGTAGAGGTTAACCATATATATATATATACATACATCGTACATCGATATATATATATATACATAAGTGGTTAAGAAATGAAAATTTCTAAAACCATGAAGATATTGATTCTTTGTGTTTTTCTACATTCAGTGTTTTACTCTGTCATCTTCAAGTGCTTCAGTGATAATGAAACTGCCCGCCATGAATGTCATTCACGTTACACTATTTGTTTAAGTTGCAGGCGTTTGACTGATGAATAAACAAAAGACAGATAACTTATTATTGTGTATGTTTGTTTACCTTGGAAGTGTCTAGAGCAGCGGTGGAGATGTACCGGGAGGCCAGAGTTATAGTTTTCCCTTCTAATTGCTGTTTGGCTAGTTCAATCTCTTTTTTCTTCAATTCAAATACAACTTGGAATAAATCTCGCATGGCAATCACTACCTGTGAAAATAAAAACAATCATTAATTTTATGTGCATTTATATTTTATTTCTTTCAATTTAACCTTTCCTTAGGCTAGCTTTACACTCAGAAGTAAAATTTACGACTTAATGTACAATGTAAAACATACGTTTTTGACAAGACACTCACACGAGCATTTACATATGCATCCGACTTGTGGTAATGATTGCTCCCGAAAGTGGTTTGGAAGTTCAACCTGTGTAAATGCTCGTGCAACCGTTTACATCTGTAAATTTATTTGCAGTAAAGTGGCTTCCTGTCAACAACGATCTGCTAATGTCAAATATACGTGATTTTGTCAATAAAGGCGAAAAGGCCCAAATAAAGTGTTGAAATAAAATTTGGCTTTTTAAACAATTCTCCATGCGCTTTTGTGCTGTGAAAGGCGGAAACTAATGGAGTTCTTTCAATTTATCTGAATGAAAGCTACCTGACAGCAACCGACTTCGACATAATATTAAGGATTCGAAAATCGTCCAATCCTTCGAAAGGATTGGACCGATAATTAAAAAGAAGGATGCTCATTTTAAGAAAACTTCAGTAAGTGTAAATAAATACTAGTTTTATAGGAAAAAAATCCTACGAAAAGGACTGTCTTTTAATTTTTGACATCTCGCAACGGCACATTATGGTACAATTTCTTGTGGCAAGTCTCTCAGCATATCAAATTGATTTTATAAGCTGTGAAAAGGCTGGAAGTTCGCGCGGATTCGATTAGACCTTTCGTAAAACTCGCAAAAAAACAGCTTCTCTAACTTGCTTTAAATTACGTTAAATGACTTTTGGTGTCGTTTACTCGCAAGAAAACAGCTTCTGTAACTTGCTTTAAATTACGTTAAATGACTTTTGGTGTCGTTTACATTGGTGATTTGGCCATAAATCGCTTACACAAGCGATTTATGGGAAAAAACATACGAGTGTAAAGCTAGCCCTTAGGAGTAAGGCAGGTGTAAGATATGGCAACACTGGTATTACTTAATAAGTATAAACATGATAGAAATTACCTGACTAGCAGCTTTATCGGTTTTTATGCCGAAAAATCTATGACCCGTGTCTGGTGAACCAAAAATATATCCAAAGGCCCGGGAGTCACTCATATCTTGTGCGATGAATGATATTTTGTGCACCGGGTGGTGGTACAGTGAGTCCTAAGAAAAGAAAGAGACAAGTCCAATTATTATTTTATAAACATGAGAGCATTCCGTTGGCTGAAATTTAAAAGGAAAGACTTGCTATAATAATCATCTGCAAAACTGCATCGTCAAAAGTGATAGGTGCCCAACATTTGTACACAGTTGACATTTGTCACATGAGAACGGGTCGTTTCTTCGACTCGTTCTTGTGTTCAACAGCTCGGCTGTGGAATGATTTGCCGGCCTCTGTGTTTCCTCCTTCCTACAACATGGGTCTCTTCAAGACCAATGTTCATTCCTTCCTCTCCTCAAAAAGACCCTCCACACAGCATCCCAGATGACATAGGCCCTGAGGGAAATTATTTTCCTCAGGGCCTCCTGTGTGGAGTTAATGTAAGAAAAAAAAAAAAATTTTTAAAAACTTGACCAGATATATTTTCCCCTAAAATGGGATGGTCACATATGGGAGACTCTCGAACAGCGGCAGCTGGTGACTTGTGGGTGTGCTAGAGTGCTAATATGAAATAAAATGGCATTACTGATGTTATAGCCGAAAACTTTTTGTTTTGTTTTTTTTTCGAAAATCAATTTTGTGTGTAAAGATTTTTCAGGAAATTTCATTTTGGCGGTGCTCTTCACGGAGTTTCCTGAAAATCATTTTACAAAAAACCAAATTACAAAAAAAAAATTCATTTTCGATTACAACAATGCCAATAATGCCCTTTTTTTTAAATATTAGCACACCCAAAAGTTATGAGTCACGACATTTCTTGGAACGGAGTACCAAAAAACGAGGAGTATGGTCTCGTTAGTCAAGTACAAAGCTTTCAACCAGAAATAATCTTTCACATTAAGATAAATTATAAATGGCAATACTCCAGGGTTCACAAACCCTTTCCAAAGTGCCCCTTTCAGGAAGCTGAGATTATCATGAAAGGAGATGCGGTGCTTGTATACGTGGTCATCAGAAGGCCAGAAGGGTCACGATGGGATGTGCCACTCACCCCTGTCTTCTCGTCCCTGAGGCGGAGGCCGTCGATTGCAACATGCACGGAGATGCGCTGCTTGTGCTCGCCGGCCGCGCGGATGGCCATCTTGAGGTCGGCGAGCGCCTCCTGACACATGCGGTCACCGCGCGCCTCTCCCACCTCCAGGATGCCGATCAGCTTGGCCTTGAAGGCCACGCCCTCGCCCAGGAAGCGGGACGGCTCGTTCTTGTCTGTGGACCAAGTTCCGTTACAACAGCAGGGGTACACGCACAACTATTACCCGAACAGTAACAGGGAGTACCCCCTCTTAAACCTTAAACTGTACCATCCTTCACAATAAGGACAGGTGCAAACGGGTGGCTTTGTCATGCAACAGATTCAAAATCCATTGTAGTAACTGAAGTCATCAAAAGTCATTACGCCATGTGCGTGCACCTCCTAACTACTGCCATGGATTTTGAAACAGTGTGAAACTGTTGCCGTGATAAAAGTCATCAATGTGCACCAGGCCAAAGAAATTGATTAAGAGTCTCAAGTTTTGGTAACAAAATTATAAAATATCCAATGGGGAAATATCTAAATTTGTAGGAGTTTTGTTCCCAGGGATATCATATTAAAGCCAAATAACAAATGGATAGCAGTGACACCAATGATGGATAAATGTGTGGAATGTTTCTTGTTTCCATGAAATTTACTTCAGGACCTGTTTGGCCAAAAACAAAATGAGTTTAAAACAAAATGTTTTAATTATATAACAAACCTATTTAAACAATTGACCATCTTTATTTGTAAAAGTTTGGTTGATTTTTTACACTTTGTAAGAATGGAAAACAAAACATCACAATATTATATTAACACACTTCAGGCGGGTGAAAACACGGAATCCGTTGGAGAAAATGGAATTTGTTTTAAATCGATATATCTTCGAAAATAATAAATATACATTTGATTTTTTTTTTCTATAGTACTTATCACACCCCAACTATACAAGTAAAATCCAAAATTATAGCCTACTAATAGAACTCACAAACAGAAGTTAAAGTCAGTGTAGGGCCTCTTAGTGAAATTTTATGTGTACATATTTTTTACTTTACAAAAAAATTAGTTTTCACTTTGGTACAAATCATTACAAAAAAAGAACAATTTGTGCATCTCCAATGCCAAAGGTAAGTTTCATTTTGATAAAATATTATTCCACACATAAGACAAGAAGTAAGAAGATTTTCCCAACTTGCATCACATACACACATATATGTTTGGTGTACAATATTCATATTAAAATATTTGAATGCCTTTCCAGACATTCTAGTAGGACCGGCGTAAAAGGTACAACTACCCTTCCCGCCTGAAGTGTGTTAAGTATGTTAGCCCCTTTTTAAAACAGCAATTAAAGAAGCACTGGGACTGTTACTAAAACTGAACGACCGATTATTCTATAGATTGCTTACAAAACTTTATTAATTAATAATTTGTTACAATAATGATTCATGCAGCCCAAATGTAACAACTTCCACCAAGAGGTCATGCCAATAAACAAATATTAAAAAAGATAGTTCGAATCACCAAAAAGTATTACAAAACAATAAAGGTAAGTATTACACAATGAATTAAGATTAGCACAACAACAAATAAAAAATATTTCAAATAATAAAATTTAAAAAAAACACAAATTTTTTTTTGAAGAGTTATTTCTAAAACTCTAATGGGAGAACTCACCGAAAGGTCTCAAAAGATGTTGAAAATGGCAGACTTGCATTCTCAATTTTGTTTAATATCCCTTTTCCAGTCTTTTATCTTTTCACATTACTTCTGCATTATTTAGTCCCAACAACCTGGTATCTGGCATGTGTGATGAAACAATTTTTTTCCAATTATTATTAAATTTAGGACATGTTATTTAGAAAATAATATAATACTCTACTAAAAACATTTAACATCAAAATATTAAACTACGTGATGGTGTTGGCTGTAATAATTATGAAGGGGGACATTGGTATGAGGAATGGTACATAATATAAAAATTACTTTATTAGTATATAGGTACTTAAAAGGTTGAATAATAAAAACAATAATAAATTAATTCAATATATTTATCGAATTTATAGAGACAATGGTGAAGTTTTATGAGGCATGCCTTGCTGTGCAGTAAGTGCATGAAGTATCAAAAACTCGGTGAGCTCTGGCGTCATGAAATTTGTACAATTTTTTACGTCAGGAATTTCTTCCATCATGAGCTGTGAAGCGTTTGAAATGTCCAATAAACATTCCAAAATAATTCGCAAATTGAAAACGTAACGAAACTTGGGGAAAACTATGTAAAAAAGATATTCACAATAAATTCCAAATAAAATGGTATTATATTATTATTATTTAGTTCTGGAGAAACTGTCAAACACCTCTCTGAAAAGTGCTTGGAAGGCAGAAAACCAAATGAAAAGCAAAATTCTCATTAATTTTTTTTATAAACATTGCAAAACTTTTAAACTTGGATCAACAAAGTATCAAGTACCTGCATAACATTATCAAAACGGTTCTTATTTTTATCTTAAATTCTTAAGGTGATGCACAACGTCGTGTAAAATTCGAGGTAAGGTCGCTAACAATAACACTCCTTATGTAGATGGCGATAAGGTTTAAATTACCGATTAACACCAGCCGCATGTTTTCATTTATTCACGAAAAAAACATCGCCGAAAGCGTGTTTTATTTTATTTTGTCAAGTTCAGGCACAAATATTAAAATGTTTTACCACCATTTTCTAAAGAATTTAATTTTCCACATTATACAATAAAACCACAACCGAAAATGGGTTCATAAGTAGAAGATTTTGAACTTTAAAGCGGTTTTTATAGACCTGATGCTTTATTTTTTTCTGGTTTTATAAAATAAATATTCAAAAAAACACTCGAACATTTCAAAGGCAAATGTGTTCCACTCGCAGTATTAATTAAAGCATCGAACATATTTCTAAGCGATCTAATTTTTAAACCAAAACACACACGATTTGAATTATTTGGTAGTGCATCATCTTAAATAAATTATTCAACAGCCTACAGCCTTTGGAAGGCAACACTTTGCAGCTATTCGCCAAATTTTTCCCGCGCTGTACACTATTTATAACGCGGGTAAACTCGTAAATTAATTTCGGTTTGTGAAGCCAATTTTCAAATGTATTTTTCTTTGTTGAACTGAAGTGGATAATCGTAATCACCATTAGAAACGCCATGCTTTTGGTAATGATTAAACAAATTATTAGTGTATTTTTCCGATGTATAATTCCGTAGGGACCTAATTGATAATGTTATAAAATTTAGTCAAGCAGCTTGTTTGTCGAAGATTTTACTTTACGAGAAATTGTTGAAATACTTAGAAGTGAATTAGTGAGATTTGTGGTGACTGGAAAGTATAATGGATGGGGAAAAATGTCATAGTTCAACTCATTCAACTTTTGTACGATTCACCGGTGCATATCTTGGCGTAATTTGACAAAACTCTCAGTTGTAAAATACAAAAATAAATAATTGTACTAGCGACCTAATTAATAATCTTATTGTATCGCACGAGCCGTGTATATTATTGCACTCGTACATCTCCCCACGCGAATCCGGTTTTCCGACGACAGGATATTACAAAATTTGCGCTCGCTTCTTTATCGATTCTGAAAATATGAGTGTACCCTGCCATCCGTGCATTGAAACTATCATAACAATGATTTCAGGAGGTCTAGCATGGTCGATCGATAAAACTCCGTATCAATATGATAGTAACTAATCAATATTTGCGATCATTGTTGGTAAGAGATATTCCGATCGACGATTGATAAATTTTATCCCGGACTCCATAGTATCAGATAAGTTTCGGTTAACTGTCAATATACGCATTTATTTGGATAATGTGGTTCGTTATGCAAAATGAACGGCTTATTAATGAACGGAGTTCAACTAACGAAGCTTTTAGAATTGAAAGAAGTCGTATACGCGATCCATAAACTTAAATAAATTGAACCAAGACGAGACCAGTTTATTCCGTTCGATCTTTGAGAAACTAATGCACTAAAGCCCTGATTAACTAATTAACTGTCGTTTCGTTTCAAAAAGCAAATGCGGACTGCCTATGCATATTTAGGTTAGTAGGTATTTCAATTCAACATTGTGAATTTATTAAATTTTTTAGATACATAACCGTTTGGCATTTCGGAATGTAAATTTGTAGAAAACACCTCCATTGTTGCCAGGGTATATCGGTTTCTTATTTTTTTCTTGTCATTGTCGCTTCGACTGTCAGCGGCGAAACCGTGCTAGGGACATCGTTATAAAATCTACGGAAGTTATGGCTGGTTTACACAGTGCGAGCTGCTGCTTAGCCAGTAGACAGCTACTCGGCTTGTCTACTCGCTCGGCTCGCCTTATCTGTCCACACGACACCTAGTGGCTGCTGCCCAGTCTTGCGAGTCAAGGGCGGATCCAGAATTTTTTTCTCGGGGGGCACAAGGGGCGGACGGGCAAAAAAATCAACAATTACTGTTAGAAATAAACTTGAAGTATGTACTTCAAGTTTATTTCTACAAGTTCGAGTATGTTTAGGAAGGTTTATGATAGTGTCAAACAATAGAAAAATTAAATGTTTAAAATAAAGACAGTTTTGCTTCTAAGTATGTACTGTGATGGAATATCCACAGTACACAAAAATACCGTCTGAGGGGGGCACGTGCCCCCGCCCCCCCCCCCCCCCTAAATCCGCCCTAGTTGCGAGTTGTCGTGCTTTAATTACAAAAACTGTGATAAGGTCCATGACAACAATATTATGTCAAGAATTGGAAAATGCCCATGAAAACCTTAAACAGCGAAAGAAAAGGGTTTGGATTAGAGACTGGATGGCTAGAAGATCTTTAGGAGCAACACTTACCATTTTCAAGGAGCTTTATCATGAAGACCCCCGAGAATACAAAGGAGTGATGAGAGTGACTCTTGACCAAGTCGAAAGACTTTTAAATTTGATAAAAACAAAAAAAGAACGTCAAGACACACTGATGAGAGATGACATAGCAGCAAGGATACCTCGCTGGTGTTATCTAGATGCATTTCTTTAGCAATGTGTTCCAAAGATGTTTTTCTCATATCTCTATTTCTGTAATTTTTATAGAAAGAATTCCATAGGTTTCCTTGTTCTCTGTAGAGTTTCATGAATGATATATTATTATCAGAAGACCATCTTTCCGCAGCCATTTTGAATTCGCAAAACGCTCGTAGGCGCAGCACACAAAAAACACAGGTTCCGCTCACAACTGCCCGGCTGGCACTGGCCAATACTCCATGCACTGGCGAGCTACTGCCGAACGCGTCCAAACGATGCGAGTGATGACCGAGCTGCTGCCATGTGCGAGTTGCTGCCGGGCGAGCATGCGAGTGAAAACAATAAATGTTGAAGTAACTCGGATGCGAGCTACTGTCGTAACGTAAGTTACGTCCAAATAGTGCGAGTTACTGCAGTGCAGTTACTCGGCAGGCTGACTCGCACACTAGCTCGCACTGTGTAAACCAGCCATAAGAGTTCCAGTTCTATTCAATGGGTGCTGATATCTCAACAGTCAATGGTTGCTGATATTATCATCAATCGGTAACCTCAAGGTCATCAAGTGGTCCCCATGCTAAACATGGCTAACAACAAATGACTCGGTTGGGATGGAGAAGAAGCGGTCGTCCACACAAGATGGACTGTCGACGTGAAAAGAACTGCTGAATAAGTGAGAGCCGGTAAAATGATGAATCGGTAAAACTGGAGACGTATGAGGAAGGCCTATGTCAAAAGCTAGGCGAAAGAAGACACACGAAGAAGATGGAAATTGAAGTAATGTAGAAGCACCAAAGTGTGGTGCAAAATGTGGGCGGTTAAAACAAAGAAAAAAATGTTTTTTCATCGGAAGCAATCAATTTGTGTACAGTTATTATTATATCCAGATGAAGCCTGGTCGAAGCGAAACCGGTCGATGTACAAAATAATCAATATTCGTGGTTAAATACAAAGTGTTTGTTTATTCTTATAATACTCGTATAAAGAAAATTGTATTTGCTGATGTTACAACTTTAAGGAAATAAGTCCCTTGTCTGCTTTAGTTTTCTGAAGGTTTCACTTCTACCGCGTGTGAATTGCATACTCTGATATTTTGAAGTGAAAACTTCATTAGCACCGATGTGAAAATTTGAAATTCGATGAAACGAAAAAGCGATACTAAAAAGAGACAAACACATACATCTATAGGATTTAGCCCGTGAGAGAATGAGATAGAATAATCGGTCTCCTCTTTGTGCGGTGCTTTGTGGCCTCCCCACTCTTGTCTACTTTAGTTTTCTGAAGGTTTCACTTTTACCGTGTGTGAAAATAATTTCCCAGGGCCAATGTCATCTTTGGGGATGCTTTGTGGAGAGTCTTTATAAGGAAAGGAAGGAGAGGAATTTCTGGGAAGGAAGAAGGTATGAGGACTGGGTAGGAATTTAGAGATCAGTGTGTCCAGGAGTACGAATCCATCCCTGCTTAGTCACCAAACTTAGCGAAACACGTTGGTTATCCTATCCATACCTGCCTCACAAATTGACGTATAGACAAGAATATTTCAGGTAAAATGATTTTAAAATTTGAAGATACAAAATGGCGTGTTTATTGGCTTTCCAATAATGGATGGTAGTTAGTGATTCCCGTAGCTAAATAATAAATATACATATAAAAGCTAGTCATGATGCATGGCGCATGCTTTTAACTTAAACCCATCGTAATTTAGATTTGAATATCCCAGATTTGCATGAATGTAACATTGCTTTTATCGAGTCGCGTGGATCAAAAAAAAACCTCAGGAATTATTAAAAGCGTAAATTATATTATATGTATATTATTTATTTTTTTTACAAAAAGATTCATAAATTATAATATATTTTTTACAATAATTAATTACATTATACATGTATTTGATGTACCCCCATAAATAAGCAGGGCTTGTGTGTATGGGGGGTGTTATTATATTGTTTCAATTTATTATTTTTTATTCAGTTTAAATTTTCAGTATAATTTATTTTGTATGTGTAAAACTTCTGCACAACTAAAAGGTACCGATACAATATTTCGAGAAATACCAAACAGATCGATTTCAAAACAACATGGTAAGGAAATAAAATAGCATAGTTTTTACGTTTGAACCAATGACTAAATAAAATAGAGAGGATTTGGCAAACCAATAAAAGATTTTGTCCAAACGGTTATACAAAAATGGCGGTCAAGATGGAACCCATTTGAATGTAACGCCAGTTGGTTTAGTCATTGGTTTGAACCCAAGAATTTGGTTAGTACTTATTAAATAATTTCCAAATGGGGCTAAAAATAGTCACAAAAATAATTTTAAATATCGCGTATTATTTAAAGATTAATTACGTCCAAAAGAGCTGTGACTGTCTGCAGTTGAAAATAAAAATAAAAGTAGAATAAATAAACCCGTAAAACAATATTATTTTTTTACTATTTATTTTTATTTTTTTATTAGTATCTATAGCAAAATTTGTACATAATGTATTTATAAATTATATTATATTAAGGTATTATAAAGTTTTTTTACAGTCCTCCTCACTAGGGTTTCCTGTTCTGAGGCAGCCTGTAGTTTTTCCACATTTTTATTTAGTATCCAGTTGTCTTTACATGGTCTTCAGTATGTTTGATAGTTCATTTTCACTTAGTTCTCTCAACCATATTTTTACTTTTGTTTTAAATTTATTTATTTCTGTTATTTTTTTGTTTGAGTTAGTAGAGCGTTGTATAGTTTTATCGCATTTCATATTTCTTTGTCCAAAAGATGTTTTAAAACTGGCTGTAGCTAGAATATTTTGGTTTATCGCCCTGGTTGTGTATCTATGTTGGACAGTGGAGTATTCTGATATATTTTTTTTAAATTTTAAATAAAATATTTTTTGCATAAAGTTTTTGTATGTTGTAGACTTGAATGCTTTGAAACAATTCTTCTGTCGGAGTTCTAATCGGTAATTTCAAAATTGTCTTTAGTACTCCTTTTTGGGCTATATTGAGCCGGTCCATGTGAGTGCTCAGGGCAGATCCCCATCCAGTTATCCCGTACTCTATTTGTGATTGACATAATATACTATAATATACATCTGTTTAAAAATGTTTTATAAACTAAAAAAAAAATAACAAAATTGGTTTGACTGAGAATTGAACCTTCCTGCCCTGGAACCGGGATATAGACAACTCTACAAACCAAGCCAAATTCCGACTGGATAAGACCGACATTTATTGCGTATATTAATTACTGTAATGTTATCGAATTTCAGACGCGTGTATATGTGATATCACAAAACGTTGATAGAATGCATTGTCATTGACAACGAGTTCATCTGCCGAGTTTCAGCTCGATCGGATGACGAGAAGTGGGTTAGTTTCCATGTCCAAGATACCTACCGCTTCATTCAAACAAACATACAAAGTGAAATTCAAATAATAAAAACAAAATAGTGAAATAATTTTGACTTTTTCGGTGAGTGGAAAATTATGCAGGGAATTTGTTAACTATTTTTTACGAAGATTTCTTGAATTAATATTATTTGTTTATAGAAGAACAAGTAGATAAATACCACAACGACTTTTTAGTAGGTATATTATTTTGATCTTTTACACCAGGGGTGGAAAACCTGCGGCCCGCGAGGCCTTTTGGTGCGGCCCGCGGGCACTTTTGGTGCGGCCTGCTGTAAGAACCACAAAAAATTACACAGAACGGGAAAGTTTTTTCACGGTCTTTCAGATGCATTTTTAAGACGTTATTACAAAATCGTTACTAGCAAGTAGTTTAGATACAAATAAAAGCGTGATAAAACCTCCCATTTTACTTTTATTTTAAATTGTTATTGTGAAACGATAGTGAAATTCCATCGGAACTTTTAGTTTTCTTGTACGGGACAGTCCCGATATTTCAGGATTGATGGCAACTCTATTCGGAGGCGAATCTTAGGCAGTCTGTCATAAATATTATTTTCTAGTGCATTTATAAAATTACACTTGCTTTTGTGCTGCCAGCATTACAAAAAAGTCATTTTCATGTACTAAATAGTTTTAAGTCTCCGCGTACAGATTCACCCTATAACTGAAACCAGTTCTGTGTTTAGAATGCAACGAAAACATTCCTGGTTGGGTTTCATTTTTTGACCCATTCCTCGTGTTAGAAGTGGATTTATAAAATTCTAGTTGCGTAATTTGTGCTGCCAGAATTGGAGGAACGCATTCTGAGTATAGTTTTAAAACCAGTCCCCCCCCCGCCCCCCGAGAACGAAAATCGGAGTGCGGCCCGCGGGTTAAAGTACGAGAAGTGGCAATCTATGAAAATATCTTACTACATGAGATATTTTTCGAGAATTTCAATGAAGCGGTCAAGTGACAGTACTTACTGAATTACTGGACTTTAATCTTGTCTGTTATCTGATTGCAATCAATATCCAAATGTTGATACGAAGCCAACAAAACGCGTGTGAACCCGAAAAACAAAAATCGTAAAACCGATTGTATAAAACTTCTTCTGCCTTTGTACAAATTTCCGCAATTTTCCGAAAGCTGCAAAACGTCGCTTTTATACACAAAATAAATATCTACATATATGTATAAAAATCAATATATGTTTGCTTATATAAATGTGAGTTGTCTATGCATTGCTATATTAAGCCTATGAAATGTTTGAAACTTTCAAAATACATTCTTTTCACTCTCGCGAAGGTTTCTGGATTATTACAACCACATGACAATACATCTGAAAAGTTTTTTAATCATTACAAAAACTCTTACAAAACTGTCAAAAAAGTCACAATTTGAGAATGATATTTTGCAAACCATCGATTGTTATTCAATTTTCGAATAAACTCTTTAAATTAACGAACTTAATCGAAGTACCTACTCACCTGTGGTACTAACCAAAATCGAATACTATGAATCTAATAAAAAATTATATGTATTTTAAATAATACATTTAAGGTACTGAATATATTGAACGCGCGAGGGGAAGGGGATATTGGGGGGGGGGTAGGGGAGGCGGAAGGGGAACGGAACGGATGGAAAAAGAGACGCAGGCAGAACAATTTCTTTATTAGTGGCATTGCAACGCACGCCGGGAACTCGCCAGTAATAAGAATAAAAACTTTGTATGCAGATGACGAACGTAGTTTTTCTTTTGAATTTGAAGATTTAAAATATAAATTGGTAGTCGATTAAAAAAATACCAGGATCAGTAGAAGAACGTGAACAATAAACTTGAAAACGTATTGATCGCTGAGCTTTGGTAGAATTGTTCGCAATAGATCCTAAAGGTCAGAGTTTCCTACGTGACCTCGGATTCAAGGTTTGCAAACTGCCGAATGGTCCATTACTTCCGAGGACGAGGACTAATTAACCATCACGCCCTTTTCCGCAGGGATAGGCAGAGAGGATGAACCGCCAAGCAACTCGGTGTTGGCATACACTCCTCGCTTCTATATACATTGATATATCGTTTCAGTCATTTCCTTCTGTTAGAGACTCTTGACATGGCCCGACTCTAATAATTGGTTCACTTGATACATGACAAAACCGTCTAAGCGTCCCTTTTGTTAATCTTACTATTTACGCCCGGCATTCTTTGCAAATTTTCACATCTCTCACACGATCATACATAATTTTACCAAATATACACCTCAGAGATCTCATTTTTACAGCATTCAGTCTACTTTCGTCGTTCCTCTATCACTTCCACGTCTCAATTCTCAATGCCATACATCAGGCTAGGTACCACAAGTAGAGGAAAATTCACGAAAGGGGTAACTACCCTTTTCAATTTTTTCTACCTAAATGCGTTGAAAAAATCAGAATGTGCAATTCACAAGTGGTACATCTGAAACCTACAGAAAACTAAAGTAACAAGCGTGGGAAGGCTACGAAGCACCGCAGAAAGAGGAGACCAATTACATTATCTCATTCTCTCGCAGGATAAATCCTATAGATGCGTGTGTTTGTCTCTTTTTAGTGTCGCTATTTTTCGTTTCATCGAGTTTCAAATAGCAACGGTGCTGAAGAAGTTTTCACTTCAAAAATTATAATCATTTGATCGAAAATTGTTTCAGATGTTCTGTTGGGGATATTAATTTTAATGCTAGTTTTGCCTACCAAATAATGCTTTCTTTTAATTTGTAAAAACGTATAATTTTGGTTTATTCCTTATTAGAATAATTTATTAAGTTTTTTCTAGAAAATACATCAGAAATGGAACAACCAAGCGAATTGTGGCCTTGTCTTGTGGAATTATAACAAATTTCACCCACGAAAATGGGCAATATGCATTTTTTTGCATTAGTTGCAAACAGGAAAAAAAATTGAGGAAAATAATTCCCTTAAGGGCCTATGTCATCTTTGGAGATGCTGTGTGGTGATGGCAAGATCTGGCGTAAGGAGTAGGAATCAAAAGTTCTTAAACCATAAGTTCTGTATGCCAAGAACTATAATATTAACAATATAGTCAACCTAGTAATAATAAATTATTTTTTCGTTTCATATTTCAATCTTCACCGAAAACAACATCTTTTGATTGTAAATTTTATCCATTCTATTTACTGTGTTCAAAGACTTGATTGTACGAGTCAATTGCATATTTTTTATATTAAAGTGACATGACCTTCCAAAAACGTCTAAAAAAACTGAACGATTTGATTGTTGGCCTTTCCATTTTGTATTTTGGAATGAACAGCGAAAATTGTGATATATACGAAATATTACTGTACATAATTTGAATTGGCAACACTGGAAATAAAAATAATGCCTTCAAATTATTATCAAAACGTCATTTTATGTAAATATTTTTTCTATTTCCAAGCTATCGTGGACTATTTTCAGGCTAAAAGATAAAATTCTAATTGTACAAATGTAATAATCACTGTAGATAAGATAATGAAGACAGAACCAGATCATGGACAATATCTCAAGTTTGATAACGCATTGGCAAAAATGTATAAAATGCATCTTAAATTAGTAAAAAAAATAGTTTGTAAGAATTTTTTTTACTAATTTTTTTGAAAACTTATTTATTCATTTATTAACGCCTTGAGGGCTTTTAAATGCATTATTTTAGGAAAGTTGTTCAGGATTAAAACACATAATATAATAAACCGAACATGAAAGATATAGGTTAGCTATGTAGTTTCGTGTGCGATTGTACGCAGATTTCAAGGATAGCTACAGGAAGAAAGGCCGCATAACGCTACATGCTTCATTCACATTCATACATCGTCTCATAAAATATACTCTTACCGATTCTTGACATGACCGGTTTATTTACCTATATGATCCACTCAATCAATCGCTTTACTTTGATTGTCCTTCTGAGGGGTCCCCGACTTCCTCTGTCATCAGAAACTCTTATATATTATCTAGTATTAAATGTGCTTGTCAGTCAAATATTGTGAATTCTTCCCCTTTCCATTGTGAAGGTTAAAATAATTAGAACAATCCCCCAGAACTCTTTTGGGAAAACTTATGACTCATTATACAAAAGACCTTGTTGTCAGTGTGATACTGGGATAGATACTTTGCGGGATATCATGTATCAGCATGAATTATTATTATTCTGAAGTATAAATATACTTGACTACGTGCTACATGTAAGATTCTTGGAAGTGAATTTACTTATAATTCAGTTATAAAATGTATACACAATTTACTGGATGAAAATGGCTGTGTTCTTGGTACGAACATTCAGCCGATTCCGCGTCATGGGTGCGAATGCTTTCCAAGCAAATGTTTTGATAGCTAATAATGTTTATAGTCATATTATGTTTTGTAGTTACAGTGGAGAGTGGAGCCGACCAGCCGACACGTAAGTGGCGAATACGATCAAAACATTTGTTAACTAATAAAGAGCCATGTACCTAAAGTACCGGCGATCAGGGATGCATGAGGTGGAATGACAGGAGGAACATACAAAAGACAGTAAAAATATTAAGGATGCAAATGATAAGGGATGCAGGATGGTTCGCTTCTGTGAAGTGATATAACAACAATGCGTGGTGTGAGAACAACATGATATTATCTCAAAATGAAACTCACATTTGCAGGGACTCGTTTTCTTGCGTAACGTTTGCATTGGGAACTCAGTTTGCGGAAGCTTGTGGTTGAACATAGAGAAAAAACACTTGTACCGATTATTTTACATCGACCGCAGTAGAAAGACATTTAATTATAATTATTATTATTATAATGGCCAAATTGTCGCCAATCTTTCTCAATCTCAAGATAAATGAGTGAGATTGCAATCAACTGTTGACACAGCTCAACAGATCACACATTGTTAAATACTTAATTGAAATTTGACAAAAAAACACTCAGAAAGTGAACCTACATCGCTCGAATACAAACACTTCAACTTGCGTAGGAACATGGATGTCAATTCGCAGTTCGTAACAGCAGAATCACAGCGGGTGTGTTATGCGGTGCGGTGAAGGCTCGTGTTCCTAGTTCCTAGCCGAAGAGCGAGGCTCGCCTAAAATCTAGACTAGATCTAGCATCACGAGACCACGAGACCTCGAGGCTCGAGGACCTCGGTTCATCCCTCGGCCGCGATCGATTCAAGTTAATCTTTCGGACAGCTCACAAGTCGGCGTGCTCGCTAACCTGACGGCTACGGGAGCAAAACATAAATATCTCGGACGGTTCTTCGCGGAGACGATCGCCCATGGCTGCGAGTCGATAATTACTGAGGGTTGTTCCGACTTGCCGAGCGATCCACGAATCTCCCCTGCCCCTTCCCCGGCAGTCGGCGAGGGGGGCTGATCAATATTCCGCGCCCGAGCTACACAGTACGGAACGCACCCCGCCCGAACCCCACCCACTCGGTGTGGGGTGGAAGGGGGCTGGGGTAGAACACTCCAGTTCCACCCACTGACTCTCCCATCGCATGCACTCTCCTCGCGCGCAGGCCGCCCGGTGCGGTGCAGGGAACGTTGCAACCAACTTGCAACCGTCCTGTCAAGAAAACACCACCCAACTGTCGCCAGCCTACCATGTAACAAATTGTAAAATTAACTAAAATATCCGATCATAACAGATAGATACTTCATTATCGACTCAAAAACTATACCAACTTAACCCTTTCAATACCAGAATTTTTCCAGCCATTGAAAAAAATGCTTGTCTACGTTTTCGACTTCTGTGATTTTTTTCAATATTTTTACAAAAAAAAAAAAAATTTTTTATCATACAGTTTTGGAAATATTTCATGTTCCTGAGGAAGAACATTGGGGCTTCGGGGGTGTAAATCAAAGAACGGGTAGTACAAGAAGCATACATAATTTTTAAGTGTTTTTAATTGTTTTAATGAAAAATAAATATACAAAATTCAATACTAATAAACTATAAAGACCAACATATTCAATTACAATATAATATTACGCTAAAATAATTTTAATACACAATAAAAACTCTAAATTATATTTTTTTTAACCAAAACCATTTCCCTAAATTAACATAAGACAAACAAATACAAATAAAATAGAACCTCCGCAATTAAAATTGTTTCTTTCTCTTTGGAGACAAAGGGCTACGCCACATTTCTCACACTTTAAAAAAGTCTTCATTTTAATGCATAGCCTGCATCGCTGTGGCTTATCCATGAACGTTGGTTCATGCCCAATACCATCATATCTCAGATCAGCTACTGGACGTGGTGCAGGCAGGGCACGTTTTTTTACCGTGCTAGGCCCCGCTTCATCCACCAAAGAGCAAGGTCGACCCCTTTTTTTGTTTGGTGCCCCACTTTGAGACTTTGATGCCCCACTTATGTGGCTTATTTTTAATATACTGTTTCAAATTACTCCTCCCTTTGAACGGTATCATGAGCTCGTCTACAGAATTGAACTCTTCAGGTTCGATCTTGGCCATATTTTCCTGCAGGGCATTTACCAACGGCCTTACTTTGAATAACTTGTCGTAGCCCTCGTCTCTTCTGAGAATCATTGTGTTGTTATCGTTCAAGTGTAAACACGACCGTAACTTAGTGAAACGATTTCTAGGCATGACATCAGCGATGAGAGATAGCCTCGTATCATTCGCCCAGTACAGGTGAAATGCCGGATAGTTGAGGATACCCATCATGATGTGCATTCCTAGAAATCGTTTCATTTCGTTAAGTGAAGTATTTACACTGTGCAATTCTTTTGCACTGAATACAAATTTGTCTGCTCTACAATATTTTTTATAATATTTTCATCTATAAAACATGAAAAATATTGTAGAGCAGACATATTCAGCGGTGGATTTGAGAATTCCATATCGCAGTTAGAATCCACAGGCTCCTGATCCTTTTTAACCCACCGGAGATCTGCTCTCCGTCCATGGGAGGTTGTGGCGTCATCGGGCTGTCCTTGGGGCACGGTGCCGACCTCTGGCTCGCCTCCCACTGCTCCCTCCGGCTGCTGCCTCTCTTCAAAACTCTATAATTGAAAAAAATAATACTTTATAGATTCATTTAAAACCCAGCTATGTCCTTATTGATAACAATATCAAGCACAATGATCCATACTGATAACAATATCGAACACAATAATCTCTGTAATATAACAATAAGAAATAATAACAAAAGTACTTACATAGATTTCCACATCCATTCTCAGAGCTTGGCTCAATGCCTCCACATTGCATTCCTCTGCACGATCCTGGAGAGTTGATTCTGGTTCAAGGTACTCCACTTGCCAGCCCTCTTCACCTTCACCATCAGACTCATATTCGACGTCGGAAATATCACCTTCCAACGCCACGGTAATCTCATCGTGTGTTAAACCTCTAACAGCCATCTATAAAAATGATAATTCTTCTTTGTGTGCCGCATCAGGTCCCCCCGACGTTGGCGATCACTCTTGAGAATGTCTCTCTGTCTTGCGCTGCCCGGAATAGCTCCTCCACACTTCTAATGCCGGTCGAATCTCGGACATTTGTCTCCTACCAGGCCCTCGGCGACCCTCTATCTTGCCTTTCAATATCAAATGGAGCAAGTGATACTTCTCCCCTCGAAGTATATGACCCAGATATGAAATTTTCCTGATTTTTATTAATGTAAGCAGTTCTCTATCTGCTCTAGCCCGCCAAAAATGATAATAATAAGTTATATTCTACCGGAAAATGTTAAAATAAATTAATACATCTTGAAAGAATCAAATTAAAACAAGAAAAACAATATAAAAGCCCCAAAAAAGATCTCCATAAAAAACATCCACCGACAGCCAATGTGCCTCCACAGGAACATGAACGTTTTTAGCGAAAACAAAATGAAAAAGCAATGTTTTTGAATGGAAATCATATTTATCGACCAGATTAGACATGTATATACAATATAATAATTATTTTCAACAGAAAAATGCTATATCTTACGTTTAATGTTATGCAGAAATCCTAGATGAGTCAAACCGTTAAATGCTGTCAAAGATGCCTTTTGAAATCGAAATAACAAAAATATTTGGTGTTGCCAGTACGCGATTTGTTATATTCCTTATAAAATATATCTTTCACAAGCGATATGCAAAATACGGGGCTGTTTGGTACATAAAATCAAGAGATATTATTTTTTTCCTTCATGTTCCTAAGGAAGAACTCTGGTATTGAGAGGGTTAAATACGTAGCTATCTACGGAGGCGTCTACTAATATCTACAGGAATTCCAAAAACTTAACAAATCGGACTAATTAATATCTATGAGAAACAAAGTGAGGACGAATATCTACAGCTCAAACTGCTGACTAATATCTATGAGAACCAAAGTGTGGACGAATATCTACAGCACTGGCAGAGGTTGGATTTGCAATTATGTATAGCATATTGGAATAACGTAATATTGCGTATGCAGTTTAAAAAACTTAATTTATGTATGTATGTATGTAAAAATTCCTAATATCGCACTATTGGACACATTTAGCTGATTATTAAGGTTTTTGTTTTTGTTTTAACAGCTTTCTTTATTTGGAGTGTTTTTAAATTATTTAATCTGTTACCTATGTCAGTTAGGTTAGGTTAGGTTGTGGTGCCGTGTATTTCGAAATGAATAAATATCTTTGTATTATGACCTCCATGTTTGTTCAATAAATTATTGTCCTCGTAAACAGCAAAATACGTAATATTATGCAAAAACTTCATGTACGTACTTTAAACGTTTAAGCCTTTACGTAATTAGTAATTACGTAATTGAAGTAATTTATGCTTTTTCCGTACAACCTCTTGCTCAGCTGCCCTCTGTAGATATTAGTCCAACCTGGGCTCCATACATATTAGTCACCACTGGGACCGTCATAGATATTCGTCCAACCTTAGCTCTGTAGGTATTAGTCCTCACTCTGAAGTTCATAAATATTAGTCCAACATATGAGCTGTAGATATTCGTCCGACATACAGGTTGTAGATATTAGTATCTGGAGTCGCTATCTAAGAGTAGTCTATAGACAGAATATCAATTGCCTACAATACATGGCAGAGTCGGAAAAAGCGTTCTCCAAGATTGCGAGTCTCTCATTGTTTTTAAGAAATATACTTCATTTATAATATTGTTTTGGAACCGAAGGGTTGTAAAAAGGTCATTCATTATTGTAAATACTTCAAAGATAAAGTGAAAATTTAATAAAATCGTTCGTAACTTCATTCGAGCGACAGAAGTGCTCTTGGCACTTGAAAAACGTTAATAAGCAAGTTATAATGAATTTCGTCCATCAGCTGCACAATACAAGTACAAATCATGTACATGGTTGTGTCCTCTTTGTACTGTGTACAGAACTGTACCAATTTGTGAAGGACGGTCCAATGACAGTTTATTATTACAGCGGTTTTATACAGAGTTTTATACAGTTTTATTTAGAGCATAATAAGAAGGTGCAAATCATGTACATGGTTGTGTCCTCTTTGTACTGTGTGTGTACAGAACTGTACCAATTTGTGAAAGAAGATCCAATGACAGTTTATTATTACAGCGGTTTTATACAGTTTTATTTAGAGCATAATAAGAATATTACGGTTTCAATTCGATTGATTGGAAATAAAATAATTCGCGTTTGCAAGAATTTTTTTTAAATGAGTTTAAAAGTTAACTATTAAAAATCAGTAAAAAAAGTGATCAATAAAACCCTACATCAGTACGATATTGACTAAATGGTCAGTTATCAATATTACGAGCACGGTCAACACTTGATAAGAAATATTCCGGCCGACCATTGGCAAATTTTAGCGCAGTAAATTTTAGTGTCAGATAAGCAGCCAATCTACAAAATATATTACATAATGTGTAACGAAGCTCTTAGATTTGAAAGAAATCGTATACGCGATCATAGACAATCTAAAACGCGATCAATTTATCCGTTCGTATTGACATAAGACTGAATACTAGCTAACTTAAACTACTAGGTACTTAAAACTACTAACGATTAACTAATTAACTCGAGTTTATTACTCGTAATTAATAGTCTCAAAAACTACATACGAAGCGCCAATATATAATAAAGTTAGTGGGTATTTCGATTAGAAATTGTCAATTTATCAATATTTTTAATTTTTACGAAGCCGTTTGACATTTACGTATATAAATCTCTAGACAGATCTGCCATTGTTGTCATCGTATATCGATTTCTTATTTATTCCCCATCAATATCGGTCTGGCTTTCAATAGTGCGACCGTGCTCGGGAAAATGGTATAAAATCATAGGTAGTTACGCCTATCGCTCCGATATTGTAAAGTTATCGATTTCACTGTGCTAGATCCCCAGAGAGAGGTCGTACATGACGTCATCATTCATAAAATAAAAACGATTTTTTTTTCCAGTTTTTTTGACTTTTCGGAATTTTTTAAAAACAGTAAAAATTGAAATTTTGTTATAATTTTAGTTAGTGCAATAGAGTAATGTATAGAGAAGGCTCACACCAAATTTCAAGTAAATTGGTTCAGTAGAACTTGAGATATCGTGTCAACCGTCTCTAAAAAATTACTTTCGAGAAAAAAGCGTTTAAAGTTTTGTTCTATTTAGATTCTAGTTAGATTCCGTCTAAACCGCGACACTAAAATGTTCATAACTTTTAAAATAATTCGAATTTCGGAAAATTCTTTAATGAGATATTTTTGAATATCTAAAATATGGAAATATGAAGTTTTTTCTGCCGTTCTTACAATAGTTGGTGGTGTAATAGTCAGCATGTTAGCATTAAGCGGTTGATCGAAGTCGATTCTCGGCCGTGACGATTTTTTTTTAAATCTGTAGATAAATATTTATATTAAACTTTTTATACTTATTTTATTTTTATATTTAAAAAATATATTTTATTGGCATTTTCAAATTGGAACCGAATTGCCGGGAATTAAGACTATCGCCATGGATGAGGCGAAGGTATTTTTTTTTAAATTTCACTTTTTACATCCAATTTTTACAATTTATTTTTATTTTTATATTCTATGTCAAGTCGTTGTTTTACATGCTTTGAAAGTTTAAATGCTAATTAGTCGTTATACTTAATTTTTTATTTTTTTATTTCGCTAAATAACATATATGTATATGTACAAGTCTGAATGTTACACAGAAGGTCCTAGAGACGTACTGAAGTTTAACATTGCATATTTGACAAATTATCATACTTACCAAGTTTAAAGGTAGTTGAATAATTAGTTTAGGGTTTTGTACTTTAAATAAAACCATAAAAAATATAAAAATAAATTGTAAATATTAAAAAAAAAAAAAACAAATTTCTGTAAACCTCCCACAAATCAACTACAAAATATTAAGTATTTTTTTAAATGATGAATAATGTTTCATTTTACGTCTAAATCGTATTATTTTTATATGCTATGAAAGTTTAAATGTTAATCAGTCGATGTAAGTACATTTTTTTATTATTATTTCGCGAAAGTCACACAAAAGGTAATCATACGTCTTTCGGACGTATGGTGTATGTTTTTCTCCGTAATTATTGCACTTACCGTAGTGGCAGAGCCGCCCCGCGCAAGCTATGCTCGGCAACTGAGCTAACTGAAATAGACAGCGCGCTACGTTGCGAAATAAAAAAGACAGCAATTATCGTGTACCGCTTACGTCTCTACGTCGTAGATTATCTTTCTAGGGATTATGTACAAGTACGATATTAAATTAATTCAAATATTATCTATTTAAAACAAAAGGAAAAATAAAATTTATATATTTATCACAAACTATGACTAGTGAGATATATTTAAAAAACACACAATAACGATAACGACTTCCGTTTTCTATAAGCGGCAGCAATTTGGTCAGTTTGTCCTGCCTGGTGTCTGGTGCCTGGTGCCTAGTGCCCGGAGTACAGAAGTTGGGGAGGAAATAGCGACGATGCGATGATTCAATCAACAGACAGCGATAAAAGAATTACGTGGGAATCTCATTTCGTTTCTGGCTGCATGTTGGAATTCGGACTTGCTCCAGTTTCGGGTAATGCAGGCGCCAGACATGAGTTCAAAGAAGTGATCAAATAATTGTTCACATGTGTGGCACGGGCATTTGATACAGTTGTCACATAAGTGATCACGCTGTGCGCTTTGCCGTTCAGAATCGGTTTTTTAGCGCACATCAAAGGGATCAAAGTTCAAATGTTTGCGTGCCTGCCACACTGCGCGAAGCCCAGTTGCGCGAGCGTCGTCGTGCGTAAACAGCCAAACGAACTAACGATGGAGTGGAATAATGAGAGCGTTTTCGAGTTTATAGAGTTGATGCAAGATAAGGGCATAAAAATCGATATAACATTTTTGTTTATTTATTTGACCATGTAATAAATAATTAGACGCACATAAATAATATAAGCATGTTGTGTGAAGTCTATTTGAAAACTGTGAGCTCAAAGGAGTGATCAAATCTTTGAACACATATCTGGCAGATACAACAATATGTGACCAAATGTGTGCGCAAAGTCTTCAAAGAAGTGATCACTTATTTGAACTTCTGTCTGGCGCCCGCATAATAAGAACGTACAAGCTTTTGGAGAAATGTACCTAGAAGCACCGACGAACACAGATATTCAATGCTTATTTCTTCCCACCTTACTTAGCGCACCATCGGTCACAATCTATATGTATAAAAATAAATCTCTGTTTCCCTTGGTCACGCCATAACTTCATTACCTTTTTTATTCATCTTTGTTTTAAAGTGTTCTAATACTTTGTAGAAGATTCTTACGAAAAGATTAAAGAAAAAAATTGCGCTGAAAATTGGATAATTTCAGCAAACTTAACGACTATTTTAACTTCGCATGTTTGACAGTTTGCGCGTATGATGAAATTGAATTTAGCAGGCAGCTGTTTTTTTTAACAAAATAATTGTCTATTTTTTAAATTATAGATATTTTAAATAGGTACCTATGCTATGGTAGGTACCAAATTTGATTGATTGTTCTAATAATATAAAAAAATGAATATTTGTAATACTTATATGAAGAGAGTGATCGCCAACGTCGGGGGGACCTGATACGGCACACAAAGAAGAAGATATGAAAAATGAAAATTTGAATAAAAAAAATTGTAATAGGTGTCACGCGACCTGTTTGAAAACTGAATGTACTGGGACTGAATATACGGAACGCGGGAGGGGGGTTGGTAGGACGGGGGAGCGGGAGAGGGGAGAGGGTAGGCCGGCAAGGTGGAAGGGGAACGCGGGAGGGGAACGGGGATGCATGGGAAAGAACTTGCAGGGAGAAACAATTTATTTATTTGAATATGGCATTGCAACGCATACCGGAAACCAGCTAGTCCTATATAAATATGCTCTCATATCTAGTTCTTGTGAAGAAAACATAAATGTACGTTTTTAAGAACCCGCAACGCCCGAGTGAGATTCGATAACTACAAAGCTACTAACTGGTTGGTCATGATATTTAAAAACATGTAATGATAAAATTGCGCTTTATCCTTATGTGCTAGGCGTCGGCAAGTAATATTAACTGAATTACACGACTTTAAAATTTTCTATACACACACAGGAAAACAAGCCATTTTGAACGTATTATGACACTACAAGTCATAGAAAAACAAGAAAGATGTTACACCACATAAAATTAAGTGTTGCCATTAAGCAATAATATCAATAACTAATTTAAGTAATTATTTTTTATAAATTTTACTCACTTTTGTATCACAAACCATGTTACATAAACCTAGCGTAGCCGCTAAACTACTTGAAAACTGGGATGTTTTCTTGCCTTGACGCGAGGAGGCGCTATGAAAGGGGCACTTTCTTTTCTATCACAAACCATGTTACACAAACCCAGCGTAGCCGCTAAACTACTTGAAAACTGGGATGTTTTCTTGCTTTGACGCGAGCAGGCGGTATAAAGGGGCACAAACCATGTTACACAAACCTAGCGTAGCCGCTAAACTACTTAAAAACTGGGATGTTTTCTTGAGTCATAATTCATCAGGTTAATGTGTTATGTGATGAATTATCATGTGAGGAAGTATCGTGTCGGAAAGTTTTACGTTATTGATATTATTGCTTAATGGCAACACTTAATTTTATGTGGTGTAACATCTTTCTTGTTTAGTGTCATGATACGTTCAAAATGGCTTGTTTTCCTGTGTGTGTATAGAAAATTTTAAAGTCGTGTAATTCAGTTAATATTGCTTGCCGATGCCTAATTCTTTCAGATTCGGATTTTCCGGCCCATAATTAGTATAAAAAAAATTTAAAAAAATTATCTAGGACTATCGCCCCTAAACCGAATTTTTTCCCTTATTTTTATTTGAATTATACTAAAATTAAAATCATAATAATATAATAATAATCACGGACTTCCCTGTGATTTGGTCGGTCCATTATTGGTGACGTCATACTTATTTTTTTAATTTTTTTTTTTAATAATTTGTGTACATGTTCATGTTCAAATATCTTAATTAATACCTTCCATGGAAGCATTAGCTTGTGTCTGGAAGAGTAGTGTACATTTTTTAAATGCTATATTATATCATAAGTTCTTAAATTACAATGTGAATGTAAAAAAAACAATAAGTTGTAAGTTCAGTGTTATGTAATTATAAGTATTTATCAACTATCAAACAATTTTATTATTTGGATAATGTATGTAGAATTATTGTAATTAGTTGTTAAAAACAAAACAAAATTTAACTTATTTGAAGAATGGAGTATCACTAGGAAACTGAGTTATAAGTTATTCTTGAGATTAGATTAGTCGAAAACTTTTTTTTTTTTTGAGATTATCTTTAAAATATTTTTTAACAGTGTTTATTAATTGGATTTTATCATTAATTTTTCTAATTTCATCCGGTAGTCGGTTGAAAAGAAGTCTTCCTTGATAAGTATAAAAATTTTGTCAGTATCAAAGTCAGATATCTCCACACGTGTGAGAAACAAAAGCAGCATTCTTCTTAGGAGTATCAAATGCAGCGATCTCCAAAATTAAATCCGTTATAACTAATCAATCAATACAATAAACAAATTCTACTCTGGAAATTATAATAAATAAGCATTTTCCCCTCTTTGAAGAAAATTATAAACTTATAAATGCATGAGAATTGTTGAAATGAAACGTTTTTTTTTGGTTTTCTCAAAATAACGCTTTTTGGAGAATGCTGCCTTTGATTCTATACCCCTCAATTATAATATTATGTAAGCTAAAAAAAAACAGTGTTATAGAATATACAATGTTACAGCTTTTAAATCATTTTTTAAGAACGTTTAACTAATTCTAAGAATAATAATATAGAAATAAATTTATATAATTAGAATCGTTATTTTTTTATCTACATGAACATATTTTTTATAAGTCAAAATATTTTTCACTCAACTTCCTTATTGTGGTGTCTACACTGCCTACCCAATCTATGTTGTTTTATGGACTATTTGCACACCAAGTAGGTTAACACAACATACAAACTTAATGAAGCAATCAAGTCGTAAAACAAGAATCGATTCCATCACAGTGCCAATCGGATCCTTAATTAGCTTTTAAAAAAATCAATCTGTGTAGAAACGTCATAGAAGATTTTTAAAGCATGATCGAGCGCTCTATTGTGTGACATTAAGGCCCTCGTATCTAGTTTTGATGTTTTGAGAATTCAACAATGATTCGTGTGATGAAACGAACCCCCTGATTTCACTAGCGACGTATAAGGACTGTGCACGACAAATTGTTGCGACTAACGTACACAACATGTTTATCAGATACTCACGTATCCCCATAGAAGAAGGGCCTAAGGCCCTCCGTTCATGGAGATACTTACAATCTACGTAATTGTGACGAAACCACAAGTACCCTGCTGATATACCACTTTTTAATGCTATTCTCCGTACACGGCGCTATCCGAAATGTACTGAACTTGGTCATTTTTCACGTGCAGCCGTGAACACGCTGTCATGCGATGTCGTATGACTTTTTTTCCAACATCAATCCATGCCTTCTCCACTAAATCGTTTCTTACGTATTCTGGTAAAGTATAGTTATGTAAACATGCATTGTTTCCACTTCCAGAACAAATCTAACATTACTTTCATGTTCCGACGCCATTTCTGCCAAACGTCAAACGAATAAGTATCGGACCCAAATGAAGCGAGCGTCGCGTGCGATCAGCACTGTCGGTATCGTGATACTGATTGGAATCCGACAGCCACCGCGTAGCGCCGTGAACGGGCACCAGCAAAATCGTACGGGGGGGTACTTACGATCGGCGCGTACGATACGCGCACGAGGATCGAGTATCTTGTAAGTATCTCCGTGAACGGAGGCACTAAGGGTAAACTTAAAATAATTCTTAATGTCCTCGTTCATAGATAACGGTAATTTAATTATTTTAGGAAAATAGCTTTTTTTAAGTTATAATGTAAAAAAAAAAATTGTTTGCGCCCGTAAATATGCATTATGAATAGAAATAAATTGTTTTGTTGGTATAAAAACTTAATTCCCTGAATAAAATCATACAATAGGCCATTTGAATGGATTTCATAACGACTTGGAAAAAATCGTGTGGATAGATCTTTTTATTAAGATTACGAAAATGTTAGTAAATTTTTTTAGAAATGTAGTTTTTTTTATTTTTAAATAAATAAATTAATTATTTGGGCCGTGACGTCACTACACGAAAATGTCCTGTCTCCGAAAATGTTCCTATTAATTTTGTAAAATTCCACACTATTTTTTTTTATGTGGCATCACTTTGATTTCAGGCGAATTTTTGAATTTGACATACGTTCACTAGATTTATTGTTTGTTCTCTGCGACCTTATCATCTGTTTTGACTTTTTGACAGATGTTATGAAGATACATTTTAGATGTCGGTACGTGTTTTAGAGGTGTAATGGTTATGGTGCTGATTTTAACAAAATCAAATTTTATAATATTTTTATTATTATTATAATTTTCAAGTACAAGTATATTACATTGGATTTAGTAATATAGACATTGAACATTATAATGATTTATGATCAATAAGATGGATCAAGGAAAAAATATTTATGAGATGTAATTTTGTTGGTATGCCTCGTTATTCTCCTGTGCCATTCGCGCGGAAAAGTTTTTTTTTAATGATTTTCGGCTATGTAATTATCGTTATTTCGCACCTATAAAATTATGTCCCGTCTTTCCGGTTTATAAAAAATGGTCTGATTTTTGGATTTGAAATTTAAAAAAATCCCCAGGGTTTCAAAAATACGATGTGCCACTTCGTAATTCTTTTCAAGTAGATGTGGGATTTTGCTGGACCCCCCCCCCCTTTGAGCTCACGTAATTAATGTATACCCTCTTACAGTATTGTATCGGTGATCAATCCAATATTTGCATGCCTTTATGCCTTTCTTGGAAGAATTGAGTTTTTATAGGAACACTAGCTGACCCGACAAAGTTGTTCTGCCACACTATAAATTATTTCTAGTGAATATTTTGGTTGTTAAATAAAAAATAACGAATGTATTGTAAGTGTGTGGGGATGGGTCAATGACAGAAAGAGGAATGGAGCGCAGTAGATGATGACCCGGATAAAAACAAAAAAACACCAACTAAAGTAGGAAAATCAAATAAAGAAAATCAATATGAATTTCGAAGAGCAATTGAGTGTACGATATTTTTTGTCAGTCCGTCTTTAGCCAACACAAATAAGGTCGATGGTTTGCCCACGCGAGAACATGATGCCGTATGAAATATCCAAATGACGCGACGCTTCTTGTGAATGTCTTGCGCATGTGTGGATGAAAGTTCGATGAGGCGGACGTAGCGCCATCTGTCATTAAAAATATTAAAATCGCGATTAAAAAATGGGAGAGTTGGGGTAGGAGGTTTAAAATTTGGGATTAAAGGTATTTTTTGATGCCAAATAAAAAAAAATCCAAAAAAAATTGTCAAAAAAGTAGTTTTTTTTTCTGGATAGGGACATCCTAATCACCTCGCGGTATGATATATATTTTGAAAACTTGTTCTCATACCTACCAAATATACATGAAAAATTTCATAAAAATCGGTCAAGCCGTTCGGAGGAGTGCGACCACAAACACAGTGACACGAGATTTTTATATAGGAACAAGACAATTTAAATTTTTATAACAAAAACTCTCTTTTTATAACTTTTCGAAGGTTATTCCCATCAATGTAATATATAATTGAATAAGAAGATAACGATAAAGAAAACAAGATACTTACAGAAAAATATAAAAAGATAATGATCGCAACTGGGACTTGAAATTCAAAAAATTCATAGTGATTCATCTATCTATATAAAAAAGGAGAGTGTCTGTGGTAAGCGGGCGCCATTGATTTAATTTTTCAATTGAAAACTTCTTTAGCACCGTTGTGATTTAAAACTCGATGAAACTTAAAAGAGCGACACTAAAAAGAGACAAACGCATACGTCTATAGAATTTAGCCTGCGAGAGAATTAGATAGACTTATCGGTGCCTCTGTGTGCGGTGCTTCGTAGAATAAAACC
Source organism: Limnephilus rhombicus (assembly GCA_929108145.2). Classification (NCBI taxonomy): domain Eukaryota; kingdom Metazoa; phylum Arthropoda; class Insecta; order Trichoptera; family Limnephilidae; genus Limnephilus; species Limnephilus rhombicus. Next base: position 31,528,807 of record OV815283.1, read on the forward strand.
AATTTAATAAAAATAATTTTAAAACTTGGTAACAATATTATAATAAATAAACCCTACAATTATCCTACTCCTGATACTCTGCATTCGTCTCACTTTCTCGAAATTTAGTTTTCTGAAGGTTTCATTTCTACCGCGTGTGTACACTTACATAAAACTGCATAGGTACTAAACTTAATTTTTTTCTGAGATGTCTGACTAATCAACTTGGCGATCGAAATGTACAGGTTTAATTCCAAGATTGATGAAGTTTGCTTACGAGCATCAAAACGAGAGAACGGTAAATGTCTACCTATTAGATTTAGAAAAAGATTTCGAAAAACTACCCCCGTCACTTTTTCCGCCCCTTAGCAGAATTTTGATACTTCGTGATTAAATTACTTGAACTTAACGTTAAAATAAGAGGAAAATTACTGTCTACATCTCATTTCGAAAAAAAATCTGTGTAAAGCTCGGGCAACGCCGGGGTTATGAGCTAGTAATCAATATATCAATATATATTATAAAAGAAAGTCCAAAAAAACGTGCGGAACGCAAAAACTCAGAAACGAGTCCCGGTACGATCAAGGGAGTTACATGGTGTGGTAGATCTCTATCCCCCCTAGGGAATAAGGGTATTCTTTTTTTACCTAAAGGGTGTGCTTTTGAAGATATAAGGGTTGAAAGTTTTAAGAAGACTCTAGAAATTTCAAGAAGACTCCGGAAACTTCAGGAAATTTCCGGAAGATTCGACAAAACTCTGGAAAAATGAAAAAACTGAGTGGAGGAGTATATCAGCGAGCCTAGAAGGTTCCGAAAAGTTCTATAAGGTTCTATAAAGCTGTAGAAAGTTCTGGAAGGATTGGCGAAATTCGTCGGTGAGTCTAGAAGGTTCCGAAAAGTTCTAGAAGGTTCGATAAAGCTGTACAAAGTTCTGGACGGAGTGGCGGAGTATGTCGGTGAGTCTAGAATGTTCCTGAAAATTCTAGAAGGTTCGATAAAGTGATAGAAAGTTCCTAAGGAGTGGTGGAGGATGTCGGCAAGTCTAGAAATTCTGAAAATTTCTATAAAGCTGTACAGAGTTCTTTAAGAAGTGATGGAGTATGTCGGTAAGTCTAGAAGGTTCCGAAAAATTCTAGGTGGTTCAATAAAGACATAGAAAGTTCTGGAAAGAGTGGTGCAGTATGTCGGCGAGTCTAATTATTCTAGAAAGTTCTATAAGGTTCGATAAAGTTGTACAGAGTTCTGTAAGAAGTGGTGGAGTATGTCGGTGAGACTAGAAGGTTCCGAAAAGTTATAGGTGGTTCAATAAAGCCATATAAAGTTCTGGAAGGAGTGGCGGAGTACATCGGTGAGTCAAGAAGGTTCGATAAAGCTGTAGAAAGTTCTGGAAGGAGTGGCGGAGTACGTCGGTGACTCTAGAAGGTTTCGGAAAGTTCTAGAAGGTTCAAAGTTCTGGAAGGAGTGGTGGAGTATGTCGGTGAGTCTAGAAGGTACCGGAAAGTTCTATAAGGTGCTATAAAGCTGTAAAAGTTCTGGAAGGAGTGGCGGAGTATGTCAGCGAGTCTAGAAGGTTCTGGAAAATTCTATATGGTTTGATAAAGCTGTATAACGTTCTGGACGGAGTAGCGGAATTTGTTGGTGAATTTAGAAGTTTCCGCAAAGTTCTAGAAGGTTCGATAAAGCTGTAGAAAATTCTGGAAGGAGTGGCGGAGTATGTCGGTGAGTCTAGAAAGTTCCTGAAAATTCTAGAAGGTTCGATAAAGTGGCAGAAAGTTCCTAAGGAGTGGTGGAGTATGTCGGCGAGTCTAGAAATTCTGGAAAGTTCTATAAGGTTCGATAAAGCTGTACGGAGTTCTGTAAGAAGTGATGGAGTATGTCGGTAAGTCTAGAAGGTTCCGAAAAGTTCTAGGTGGTTCAATAAAGCCATAGAAAGTTCTGGAAGGAGTGGCGGAGTATGACGGTGAGTCTAGAAGGTTCCGGAGAGTTATGTAAGGTGCGATAAAGCTGTAAAAGGAGTGGCGGAGTATGTCGGCGTTTCTATAAGGTTCTGGAAAGTTCTATAAGGTTCAATAAAGCTCTAGAAAGTTCTGGCAGGAGTGGCGGAGTACGTCGGTGAGACTAGAAGATTCCAAAAAGTTTTAGAAGGTTCGATGAAGCTAAACAAAGTTCTGGAGTGGTGGAGTATGTCGGTGAGACTAGATTGTTCCGGAAAATTCTAGAAGGTTCGATAAAGCGGTAGAAAGTTCTGGAAGGAGTGGCGGAGTACGTCGGTGACTCTAGAAGGTTTCGGAAAGTTCTAGAAGGTTCAAAGAAGCTGAACAAAGTTCTGGAAGGAGTGGCGGAGTATATCCGTGAGTCTAGAAAGATTCGGAAAGTTTTATAAGGTTTGATAAAGCGGCAAAAGTTCTAGAAGGAGTGGCGGAGTATGTCGATGAGTCTAGAAGCTTCCGAAAAGTTCTACAAGGTCGATAAAGCTGTAAAAAGGTTCGGAAGGAGTGGCAAAGTATGTCGGAAAAGGTTCCCTAATGCTCTAGGACTAGGATGTTATGGAAGGAGAAAGTTCTAGAAGCTTCCAGAAATGAGTTGCGGAGAGTGTCGGTGAGTCTAGAAGGTTCTGAAAAGTTCTACAAGGATAATCTTCAATAAACATTATAAAAAAAGTGTACAATGTGCATGCCCCTAAAACTCAAAGGCGAGTCCCGGTACGATAACGGGAGTTATATTGTGTGGTAGCCCTCTGTCCCCCATTCATGAAGAAAGTTCCTGTTTTTACCTGAAGGGCGTGGTTTTAAAGATATAATGTCTGGAATTTCGCCCCCTTGAAATTTCTAGATCAGTTCAAAACATTCCAGAGTATTCTTGAGCATTCCACCACATTCCAGAACATTCTGGAATGTTGTGGAATGTTCGGGAAAAGGATGGACCGTTCAGAAACATACCAGAACATCCCAGATCATTGTGGAACATTCCAGAACACTCCTGAATGTTGCGGAATGATCCGGTACATTATTCTTTGACATTTGAAGTCTTTTTTGTATGGGGCTACCCATATGAGGTATATAAAGCAAGATCCTTCGAGGATTCGAACGTCAATTCAATCTCACATCAACTCCCTGAGCGAAGCCGGACACCCCAGTCAGTGTATTCTAGAGCATTCCAGAAAGTTCCAGAATATCCCGGAACATTCTGGAAAATTGTGGAATGTTCGGGAATAGGGAATCGGGAACATCAATGTGAAACATTCCAGAACACTCTCGAATGTTGTCCTGAGCGAAGCCGGGTAACCCAGCTAGTAAATAATAATAATACTCCTTCATGTATTTTTCTTGGGAAATCGGGAAATATTGTTAAATATATAAAATGTACGAGTAATATCCATATTATTGAATACTTTAAACGAATCTGAACGGGTTGCAATTTGGGAGGCGGATATGGATACCGCCGCCTAGGGAACCATTTATTGGATAACCAACACTTCTGCCATAGGTCACCCCGAGTGGTTCGCTACGCTTGATGACTTAGCAGCGGTACCCGAGTTTATGGGGTGAGGTTGTTCTAGGTCTTGGCGGCAGATGCTTTTCCTCGTCTTCTGCGTGGCGGGCAAGATCGAGAGACTGGTTGAGGGATGCCTTTTGACCTTTCAAGTCGAACCCATTCCCTTGCACCGCAGATAGAGGGATGGATCACATCCTTTACACTGACCCCCAGATTCCTACCCACATTTTCCTTCCCAGAACTTTCTTTCCTACCTTTCCTTAAAAAAAACCCTCCACACAGCATACCCAAAGACATTATGCCCTGAGGGATTTTTTTCCTCAGGGCCTCCTGTGCGGAGCTAATTTTAAAAAAGAGTAGGTAGGTTAAGAATAATAGGCCTGTTTAAAACATTCAGCTATATGTAGTTGACAGTTGACATCGCCCCGGAGTATAAATAGACACCACGAGCATATAAAATTAATGACATCGGAAGTTGAAATGATATCGGCAACTTCGTTCCTGTCCAGTGGATCTGTATGGCTGGCTCAAATAGAATCTAAACATATTTATGGTTTGAGATTTTCAAGATGACGGACACTGTAACGCAGTCCGAAACGTTGGCTAAAGGCTTCGACCAAGCATACTTGGTCCAAGGCTAAAGGGGAAGGAAGCGCAACATGGCATAATACCCCAAAATTAGTCGCGATAAGGATCTCAGCAATAAGTCCAGTAAATTTAAACATCGCAACTTTCATCAAATGGGGTAGTAATGATTTGTTGGTATGTTGTAGGTACCTATATGGAGGCCTAAAGAAAAAAAAGTTTTTCGATCTCGGCCGACCTCCGCATCTTTGTCAAAAAACTAAAAAACCTCAATTTTTTTAACCATTTTTCACTCCACCCCCCTCCCCTTCAGATCAACGATTTTTAAAAATTGCGAAACTTGTGCCAAAAATATTGAATGCCATTGAAAGTGACCAGTAATAAAAAAAACGAGATTAGTACATTGGAAATTTTCTATTGTTTAATTGTATTTAAAGAAATGTATTTGTCAAAAAAATGCAAAAATGAGCATCTTTACAATAAATTAAAGTCCTCCTGTCTGTCTGTTGGCGATAAACTCAAAAACAACTGAACGGATTTTCATGGTGGTTTTCACTTTTCACCAATATATAGAGTGATTCATGATGAACATTTAGGTTTATAATTTGTCAAGGTTTTATGTAAATTGGTTGAAATATATAATACATATATAAAGGAGAATGTCTGTATGTTGTGAACGAGCGGGCAGGCAAACGGGAATTGGATTTGATAATTGACCTTTGAAAATGTAAACAAATACATAATATAATGTGTACTTTAACAATGTGTAAACCATTTTCTATCCAATTTCGATACCTCTTCACACCACCAGTATTCGACCCCTGTTTTATCGTATTGATAGTAAATCTCAATCTAGACTACTTAGCCAGTGAATAAAGCTCAAAATTCACACACGGACATGCTCGGTGGACAGATTCGCCCATGTATTTCTGCTCCGGACCTCCGGACAGGCTCGGCGAGCCGATTCGCCCACGTTTTTCTACTCGAGACAGGCTCGGCGAGCCGATCGGCCCTTGTGTTTCTGCGCCACACAGGTTCGGCGAGCCTATCCGCCGAGCAAATCCGCGTGTGAATTCTACGCTTAAATACTCAACTACACATCCAAACAAACCATATTAATAACATGTTTTTAATGGACGTGCATCGTTTGTGACAAAGGTCGCTCCATTCAGGATGTATTCTCGCCATTAGCCACCAGCGGTCTGCTGACTCCGACTATAACATTAATTCGCGTGGAATTTTAACACGACCATTGACAAAAAGGGTGTTAGATTAATAATATTTAAAAACATAAAGTGCAGATCTAAATATTGTAAAGCATATCTTGCAAAAATATTTTAGTTAGCACCCTCTACGAACGCTAAGATCATCTTGTGTTTCGTTTAACGTTTAACCTAAAAAATCATTTAGGCCCAGCTGTTTCACAGAAATTCATGGTCATTATTCAGCGCTATTTTGTTATTTTGCCGATTCTACGTCCGTTTCAATTTTTGAAAAAATTGTGATCAGTAGAAGAGGACAACCATCATGTTGTTAAGCATATTACAATTTGATAGAAAGCTAAAACTCACCTAGAAACGGCTTTTACCGGGTCCTTTCAAATGTAATGGCGCTAAGTGGTAATTTGATGACTGCGTTACATTTGAAATTCGGCGAAAAAACTGAACCTTAGGACGAGTTGTTAAAAAAAAATTGAACAATACAACAATTTTTTCATGTTCTGTTATTATATCATTATAGGCCAGTTGCTTCATAAAACTGAAATAATTACAGAACTTTCACAGAATGTGAAAATTAACTTGAAAAATTTGAAGAATTGTAATTTTTTTTTAAACAACCCATCCTTAGGATTCGACAATGTTTCTGGTTCCACAACATGGTATGTTGTCAATGGTAACTGAATCACCAATACAATATTGCATTTGTATGCCTTTCTAGAAAGAATTCAGTTTTTGTGCGGACAAATTTATTTATTAATATTAGAGGCGCAAACAAAGAATTCATCTTAATATTTTGAAGCAACACTAGCATAAAGTGTTTTATCTTTAAATAATTAAATTAGAGCCATCTATAAACGATTAGATTACAGACCATTTTAAATTGGTGCTTATGAGGTGCCAGTGTCCTGGTAAGTTTAAACTTAAAAGTATTCATAATATCTTTTAGTTGTTGTAAGATTTCAGTTCGAGTTAATTATTAATTTCTAGATACACAATGAAATAGTATAATGAGGAAATCTATAATTGGTTTCTCAGTAAGGTAAATTAAACATGTATAAATTAATCAAATTGTAAACTGTTGATTTCCCTAAAATAAATAAATAAAATAAAATAATCTGCTCTTTCATAAACGGCGATAATTTAATGTTTAATCCTTCGATTATCTATTTAATTCATAATTTCATCATTTTTATTGAAAAAATACAACCACCGGCATGATAAGACAATATTTCTCAACCGCGTAATTGACGACTTTATAAAAAAAGAGCGAAATTTGGTAAATGAAAGCCCAGGCACGTCAAGGATTTTTTTTTTAAATTATGGTTCTGTAATAATTATCGTTGCGGAAGGCAAATGATTTACAGAGCTAATTAGACTCTTTTTGTCAGAAATTGCATCTTGTTCTTGGTGCTAATCTATAGATTTGTAATTTTTATAGTAGAAGTTAAGTACACCTATATACTTATTGAGCATCCATTTTACAAAAAGTAACCGACCGCCACTGATACTCGTACATGTACGACTGTTCAAGACCTTATTTAAAGAAAGGTAAGAATTTTTTATGATGTGGGTACGCAACATCAAAAGAATCTAAAAAGATGGAAGAACTTTATATGAGTCTATCTCTAGCGAAGGGTTCACCTGGTTTGTTTTCTATCAATGGCCGTCAATCACCCGACGGAAGTGGACAGCAGATGAGAGGGTCAACTAGAGGTCAAATAATACTCAACTTCAAAGGAGAAATGTAAAAAAATATTGAACATCCATAAATACGTAATAGCGCCTTCGTGAAATCATGTCGGAGAACCTCGGAAAATGAGCTTGACACAGAAAATTTTTGCCTAATCAATTTTTTTTTTTAATTTTATTAAAAAGAAAGACAAACATTCCCGGGTTACAAATAACCCAACAATGTTTGAAAATCTCCTACTACGAAGAAAATGTTGCTTGTGTCGTGATGGGAGGACTTAGCTAGCCGAGGAATCGAAACCGCGACGCCCGGGTGGAACCCAAACGCGATGCTCACTCAGCCACTGACCGGAAGATGAAAGAGTTATTCACGATATGGGTGAAATCTCTAGTAAAATGACTGAAATTATTAATGGTTATTATTCTTTTAAATTTACCCCAATTCCTACATTGTTTAAATTTGACTGAAGGTCGTCTTTCTAGTCATTATGTGACTTATTCTCTAACTCTAGTAATTTTTTTCTACATATTATGGGTAGGTACTTTCTAACTTAGATACCAGTTTTGTTTTGTAAATGTCGTTTTCATAATATATATATTTTTTTAAATGTGTATTTTCAAAGTTCGCCAAAACGACTGAAATCTAGCGAAGTCTACCTACTTCTAGCGAAATCTACCTACTGACGTCATGTGTACCTTCGGTTGTGAACAGGTCATTCCCACACGGGTCGGTATGAAATCAAAAATCCCAAAATGAATAATTAGCAAGAATTGAAACTTCAGATCTTAATTTCCGTCACTGCAAAGGGTACAAAGGTTGCAGAGTAAGTAACTAGTCGGTAAAACAGAATGCTAGTTCTTCCGTTGAAACTTTATTTATTTTTTATTTATCTATAAAAAGTATACTTACAGTGTTTTTTTATGCCTGTCTCACTATGATATACTTGTGTCGAGCTGGCATACGAGGCTGTCTTGAAGACAGAGTAACATTACTAGAGAAAGGACCTTAGCCGCCTGGCTGTCCAATACACTCGTATTTTAGTAAAATAAAAAGAAACCGTGCCTGTTGCGAAGAATGAGTTTTATTTCAACAAGAATAATGACAACCAATTTAAAAAAATGATAAATACTTTGGAAATAATTTGTATAACGCAGTGCTGACCCGTGTGCGAGTCCACGCAGCGGCCGAACGACCCGTGAGGTAACGGCCTAAGTTCTATCAGAATGTGCCCTCCCCGACCCGATCACTGGGCTTTTAAATCTCTCATTTTTTATCGTTTTTATATAACGATTTATCGATTCTAAGGATAATTAATTATACGCGAAAAAGCAATACATTCAGAATCAACGTTTGTTGATCTAAATAAATTTATTAGATATTTTATAAAAAATATTTTATTACTCGACACGTCCTACGTGATTAAAATGAAGCTATTCATTAGAACCGTGGATTACGTTAGTGCGTTCACAATTCCGCTCGCATTGAAAATAAGATTTGAAAGGCGACCGCATCAAGTCAAGTTAACCGCTGTTTTCGGTTTTGTTTGCATTGTATGCGTGATGCAGAAATGAAGAATGTTTGACTAATAAACAAAACACTTCGTGGAAACATGTGCAATTATGACATACGCATTTAGTGACTTATGCACTTTGTGACTTATGGGCTCCACCAGACGCGGGAAATGAGACGTTAGACTTCAAACGTTCTCGAAGGTTCAAACTGACAAATTAACAACTGGTAAAAATCCTAATCTGTGGTGACTTGTGAAACTATGACATATGCACTTTGGGACTAAGGTAAACATTTTGTGACTTATGGGCTCCACCAGACGAGGGAAATGAGACGTTCTAAGGTTCAAACTGATAAATTAACAAGTAATAAAAATCCTAATCTGTGACTGTACAGATCCATGGTCAAGTGATTTGAAGACCCTCGGTTCTTCGTTGCTGGAATTGATATTAGAAACTCCAAAAGTGGTCCAGCCATTACGCAATTATAGCTTTTGAGGTGTAAATAAATGCAATAGTTTTGGATTGTATATGAATGGTTCATTTTCAGAAATGAGATGACGCGACGCTCCGCCACCCTGAAAGCGTCTGTTTTTGAAATTTTCGTACATTTATTAAACGACTTCAAAAAGGAGGAGGTTCTCAATTCGACTGTATTTTTTAATTTTTTTTATGTTTGTTAGAACTTGTTCTCAGAACTTTTGACTGGGTGAACCGATATTGATGATTCTTTTTTATTTGAAAGCTGGTGCTTCCCGTGTGGTCCCATTTTAATTTGGTACAGATCTGACAATGGCATCCATGAGAACACCATATAAGTCTTAAATTTGCATTAAGTATGTGCGCGACAAATGGAAGAATAACTCAATATCACACCAACCGATTTCGATGATTCTTTTTTTATTGGAAAGGATGTACTTCAAGGGTAATTTGATGAGAGTTTGGTTAGGTTCTGATTATCGGATCCATGACAAATTAACGAAACTCGGCCGAATCACTTAATTTGACGTTATGGTCAAATTATGTCTGTCTCATATGAGCAGCACGTTTAGTAGATTTACCCATATTCAGACAAATTATTTAGTGTAATTCAGATTCACTAAAAATCAAAAAAAAAACAAAATTTTTAACAAAACAAAAAAACGATTTCAAAAAATGCACTAAAAAGTAAAAAAATAATTTCGTATTCTGCTACAACTTCATAATCAACTTACTTTTTCTAATCATCAATATGTAGGTACGATTGTTATTTTTGGAGTCGGTGTCAGCAAGTCGCTTGTGCGACACAAGCACATCTCACCTATAACTTATGTATGTAGTTACAAACCTACCTTGACTGACACCGACTCCAAAAGTAACAATCGTACCTACATATTGATGATTAGAAAAAGTAAGTTGATTATGAAGTTGTAGCAGAATACGAAATTATTTTTTTACTTTTAAGTGCATTTTTTGAAGTAGTTATTTTGTTTTGTTAAAATTTTTGTTTATAGTCACAATTATTACATAGTATAAAATGAAGTCGCTCAAAATGTATATGCGCATTGATCTTTTAAACTATGCAACGGATTTTCATGCGGTTTTCACCAATAGATAGAGTGATTCAAGAGGAAGGTTTATGGGTATAATACATGCTCATTATAGTAGATAAAAACCGAAAAATTCAAATATTCAATTCAGGCAGCGGGCAGCTGGCAAGCGGGTGGTGTGGATTTTATAAAGGTTGGGTAATAGCGTCGTGTTTTGTTAGCCACAGCAACGTGCGGCTGGGTCTGCTAGTCTATATACATACAAATGAATCGCCAAAATGTATGTACGCGCATAACCTCCGAACGACTGCACCAAATTGGATAATTCTTTTATTTTTGTGTTCGTTATTTATTTATTTTCCATGTTCTCCGTAAAACGGTTATTCACCAATACATTATGGAGAAGATTAGAAATTAGACAAAAAGTATAGCAAAACACATAAAAAGGTCAGTTTCACTACTTTGTGACATACGTCAAAAGATTTAGATTAAGACTTATTGTCAGGACAAGGTTTGTATAAAACTACTGGTGATCTCTGGTATGAAATTTATATAAAAATATTGCAATATGTGGCACGCGAGCTGTTTTAAAACTGAATGTACCGGGAATTAATGTATGGAATGCTGGAGGGAGGAGGGGGGAGGGAAACTCGGGTAGGGTGTTCGCGGGAGGAAGGGAGGGAAACCCGGAGGGGGGAAGGGAACTCGAGAGGGGAGTTCGCGGGACGGGAGAAGGGGGGAGTGGAGTGGGTATAGGGAAGGTGGAGGATGCGGAATCGAAACGTGAGAGGGGAAGGGGTCGCGGGAGAGGAAGGGAAGGCGGAAGGCGAACGGGACGGACGAATTAGAAAGGACACGCAGGGAGAAACAATTTATTTATTAAATGGCATAGCAACGCATGCCGGGTACCAGCTAGTTAAAAATAATATACATTTATCGAAAAAGAGACACTGTTTTCAAGATCCCTTTCATTGGAAAGGGGTGCGCAAAAAAGTGACACCAGAGCTCACTCTTTCAGGTTTTACAGATATTATTTGTTTTATACTTTTACTAGCTGACCCGACGAACTTCGCACCGCCTCAGAATCAATAGCTGTTGAATTAAATTCAGTTTTTTTATTAAGTTAAAAATTACGCAATGAAGCAATTATCAATGCGCAACTGTCCGTGTTTTGTTTTTGTCATTATCAGAGATGGCGTTGTGTACGGATTTATATTTTTGTGATTTTCTTACTTTTACAATTACTTGCGGGAATTCGGGAGGCGGATACGGGTGGCGCCGCCCCGGGAACCATTTATTGAATAACCAACACCTCTGCCATAGATCACCCCAAGTGGTTCGCTACGTTTGGTGATTTAGCAGGGGTGCCCGGGTTCATGAGGTGACTTATGTCCGGGTCTTGGCAGTTGATGCGCCTCCCCACCTGCTTGGCGGGCCGGATCGAGAGAGACTGGTTGAGGGAGGCCTTTTGACCTTTCCAGCCGGACTCTCTCGACCCATTGCCTTGCACCACAGTTGGAGGGATGGATTCATACGTCCGTCACTCCCGGACACACTGACCCCCAGATTCCTACCCACCCCTCATACCTTTTTCCTTCCCAGAACTTTCTATCCTCCCCATTCCTTAAAAAGATCCTCCACACAGCATCCCCTAAGATGACATAGGTCCTGAGAGAAATTATTTTCCTCAGGGCCTCCTGTGTGGAGCTTATGTAAAAAATGCGTTTCATTTCAGAGATTTATTATAATTATTGTATTTTTTCTTCGGAGGTGTGCAGACATACGTTCACCATTTGTCTCATTTTCGACTATTGACATTGAGTGTGTAAGAAAGAAGGGCAGCATTATATGATTAAAAACAAATGCACAACAATCAACGCATTGACATTTGACGTTTTTGAATGTTTGGAATTCATTCACAGTTCAATATTGTACCCCTCACAATATTGCTGGAGTTCTTTCAAAATAGGAGAATTCGTTCCATACAAAATGTATGGGGAAAATAATTTTCTTTATAACTATTTATTTCGTTAACTTTTGTGATGTTTTAATAGTTACTATCCTATCCGGGGCGGAGACAAATCCAACAAATCAAAGATCATTAAAATCAGCCCAGCCGTTCTCGAGTTATAAATAGTGTAACTAACCCGACTTTGTTTTATATATTAATAAAGATTATTTATGCATTAAACCGCTTACTCGTTAATACGGAATATTTTTTATTCAAACTGTTGTATTTAGCTTTATTATCACGAAAAATGAGTATTTAAGTCGGGGGAGACCAAAAAACATGCAAAAAATATGCATTCAACATTTTAATTTTGTTTAAATTAATTCACTTACGCGATTACAAATTCTTGGCCATATTATATTTATATCAACAACTTATATGTTCATAGACAATCAATCCTTCACATTTTCCAAGGTACCAATAGCTAGAATATTAAAAAAGATTGCCATAACGGAAAAATTGATTCTCAAATATTTTAGGAAGGTACACCAACTAGTTATTGTGGAGTTTTTATGTTCTAAAAAAGCAAATTATTTACTCGAGTAAATGTACTATATAAAAATTAAAATGCATGTATATTATATAAATATATAATAAAAATGGCATTTTATTATATATTTGTATAGTATAAAGAACGGTTATAAAGGGGCACTTTCTTTTGAATCACAAACCATGTTACACAAACCTAGCGTAGCCGCTAAACTACTTGAAAACTGGGATTTTTTTCTTGCCTTGACGCGAGTAGGCGTTATAAAGGGGCACTTTCTTTTGTATCACAAACCATGTTACACAAACCTAGCGTAGCCGCTAAACGACTTGAAAACTGGGATGTTTTTCTTGCCTTGACGCGAGTAGGCGTTATAAAGAGGCACTTTCTTTTGTATCACAAACCTAGCGTAGCCGCTAAACTACTTGAAAACTGGGATGTTTTTCTTGCCTTGACGCGAGTAGGCGTTATAAAGAGGCACTTTCTTTTGTATCACAAACCATGTTACACAAACCTAGCGTAGCCGCTAAACTACTTGAAAACTGGGATGTTTTTCTTGCCTTGACGCGAGCAGGCGGTATAAAGGGGGCACTTTCTTTTGTATCATAAACCATATCACACAAACTTATACCAACATAACAAAATGACATTTGAAAATAATGTTTGAAAATGAACGGTCTCGTTTCACAGAATGAAAGCTAATTTTAATTTTACGTAATCGAAATTAAGAATGAAATATTTTCCACTTCCCCCAATGCAAATAATTGTCTTTTAATGTAATTAAGGTGAATCAAAAGATTTTTTCAAAAAAAAGTGCGTATTAACCATTGCCAGCGATCTCAAAAATTTACAGTATTTTAGCTCAACCAGTGAGTAGGTAGGTACTGTACGTCATTAATTCCTGGCTAGGAAAATATAACTAGTTGAATCAAGAATATACAAGAATTTATTTTATGATGTTGGTACTTTCGGCAAATGTCACATTTGATTGTCTATTATCTATTTGTTAAAAAAGGAATATTCCGTATTATCTGTGCATCAAACTTCGACAACACGAACGTTCCGTATTATCCGTGAGGTGGACTAACTGCATATTTACCTTAATATTTATTAAGTACTATTAAAGTAATATTTCAAAACTTTTTTAATGTTTATTTTATTTCGAATAAAAGATAATTGAATAACTGAGCTAATATTAATATTTTAATTTAAAACCGAGTATTTAGGTACAGCCTAGCGGGTCACGTGATACGCACTGCATCTCTATACATTAATTACATTAGGGGGGGGGGGGGTCCAGTAAAATCTCACCAAATCTCATTTAAACCGGGGGGGTCAATAAAAATCCACGTCAACTGATCTCACGTGAAGGGGAGGAGGGGTCCCAAAAAATCTCACTTTTAATCTCACCAACGGGGGGGAATCTAAATTGGAAAAAAACTGCTCATGTAATTAATGTACACCCCCTAAGAGACGAATCAGAGCGCGTAACACGTGATCGGTAGCGACGGGTAATAATGTGATCAGTGACAACATGTGATAGATTTTTTTGCTTGTTTTGAAATTGAAAAAAAAAATCACCGAAGAGCAGAATAACACGTAATGCTCAGGAATCGCGAGTTAAAATCCTTCTGGCACGTGCCGCTTTGTTACACACTGTTTATTAATCTTTGTTACAATCGATCATTATAATTCGCCGAGTGAAGCCGCCTTTGCCTTTGGCCGCGTTAGGGTCTAGGAACTCGAAGCAACTCCCATTGGATCGTTATAATAAGGAACTCCAGTGAAAAATATTATGGCTTTAAAAAAATATGTTCATATAGACCAAGAAACGCTGATTCTGAATATATAAGTTTTATTTCATAATATTAAATGCAGAGTTTTTAATAAATTATTAAAAAGTGCATTTTTAAACCTCTTCCCAAAAAACAGCGTTAAGTTGGCATTACTGAAATGGTTAACGGTGACGTCACAGTTAACCTGTCACCTGTGTATTGTATTGTATTGACATTTGAAATGACTTGAAGTGCACACGTACCTATGCAATTCAACATTTCGTGTTTTTGGTTCATTTTCATACTGTTTATAGAGATTTAGATAAATAATAGTTATTGTGTTTATTGAAACACAATTTAGGCCCTCAACAATTAACGAAAAGGGCTATATTTGCGGACAATCTGCAATAAATTTTGCCTATTTGAGGTTAAAGTCGTGTCATATTTGACATTGTATTTTCAAATTGTTTTTAGTATAGGGCTTTTTATACAAGTTACTACACAATCGTCATGATCATTGTATTATAAATACCAGTGTTTCTGTATGTGTTATACTTAAAACAATGTACAAAATCACGCCTGAACACAAAATTGAAGAATGATGTCACTTGTATTTGCAATGAAAAAGATGATTTATTATTTTTATATTGCACTTTGTTAAAATACAATAACAGTAGCGGTGAAATGTGGACATTTTACCAATGTTTTTCTATATTAAAAGCAGTTAATCTTAAATAAAAACGCCTCAATTTCTTACACAAAAGTCATTGAGTCATCCTATATTAATTTTATTCTGCCATTTTCTTAAATTCAAAATCAGGGATGCTCTGCCCAAGAAAATTATTTCCCTAGATTTAGAAGTGAAATTTCCCTAGAATTTCACATTTACGCAATTACCTAAGTAGCCACCTGATTGTGTAACACTAATCCTGTTATATGTTAATTAATATGATTAATTAATTGGAAAGATATCGGAACTTGGTAAATATACTTATAATACTGTGCTTTTCCAAATAAAACACTTTTTGCTAACGTGAAGTAATAATTTAAAAGTACGAATACACTCACCACTGAATTAGAAACTGAATTCCAAATAAAAAAAAAACACTTTGCAAAATAAAAATCAACCGCAATCACCGAAAAAATAGAACTTAAAACATAAATTAAATTTTTTTTCAGAGGTCCCATTTATCTTTTTAGAAACATATAATATCATTTTGAGTTGTCAGTGTTAAAAATAACATTGCATGGTAAGTACAACAATAATTAAGATTCATGGGAATTCCAAAAAATATATATTTATATATAATACCAGTAATATTGTCATATGTAATAAATAATTTGCCAGAGTTCGAAATTTCCCTAGATTTTGTCCTGATTTCCCTTATCCCTAAAAAATATTTTTCTCCCCTAGATCTAGGGAAATTTCCCTCGACATAACATCACTGATTCAAAATGACAACTTAAAAAGTAAAAAAAACTATCGATGGGTGAAGACCACCATAGATACGGTGCGTTTCTGGGAGTCTTTAAAAATTAAAACTTTGACAATTATTTTAACTATTAAAACTAACTATAAAAATAAAAATAAAAATGCAGTTATTTAAGTTTGAAGGTCTTTATTCATTAAAAAAAATAAAAAAAAATGGACTGGAGTTCTCTATTCTTGAGAATTTTGTGAAATTATTATCAGCATACGAGGTCGATGAATCATCTTTTGTTCATGGCTCGCAATTAAGCGTTTGTGGAATATTAATTTTAATGTTACGCAGATATTTATAACATTCTGAAGTTAACAATTTTTTTCATAGATAAATAAAATTAAGTATTAAAATAAGTAGGTAGGTACATTGCATGTCTTATTAAATCCCACCCCACGCAGGAAAACCTTTATTATTATATTATACAAGAATAAAGGCAGTTGAACGTTGAGAGATATTATGTCTTTGGATATTGGAGGAGGCCCACCGCTTTCCCGCCCTGGTATAAGTAAGAGATTGTTACTAATTCAAGGCTCTTGCAAGGCCCCTATTTTTTTTTGATAGAGCGAAGCTACATTTGGTTTAGAACAAATCTAGACCTCCAATGTCCCTGCATATGTTGTTAGAAAGCAGTACGCAAATGATACGTCCACGAACAGGATGCACAAGGTCCCTTTTAAAAATAATTAAACCATATAAAATTTCTGGAGTATGTAGGTAGGTATAGTGTGAAATAGTTCATTTTTAAGTCAACGAAATGAATAAAGTATGTTTTAATTGAGGAATGAGTGGATTGGAGAAATGATGTCCAAATGTATACCAACCAACAAACTCTGTCTTTTTTTCCTTCCGCTAACACATTTCACAACATTCCCGATATATACCTTCAAATATTCAGGCCCGAAAATCTAATATTTGCACTCCCATTTTAGTTATAACAAAAAATACACTAATTTAGACCTTTTTCGTGATTAATATTTTTTTTATTTAAATTAAATAAAATTTTATTAAGTTCTTCAAGTATTTTCGTTTTTATTTTTGTGACAGCTGTTTCGGCTTGCAAGGCCAATTTCAAGCTGTGGTTAAACCACTTTTAGAAGACTTATTTATAGGATTCTAAATTTTAATTTTTTGAAGGTGTCAAAATTGATTTATTACCGTTTAAACCATTTTGCTGAGAAAATAATTGAGATAGCAGAAACTCTATTACCTATGTGGAAAAAAAATCGTGATGATAAAAGTAAACACAAGATATTGGATGCTGCTTTGTGATGCGCTATTACCATTGGCGTGATATCTCGTCCGTAACGTCCTCGCGGTGTTAACGACTCCGCGAGGTTTACATCACTCGCGGTGACAGTGATTTTATTATCGTGAAATGTTCGATGAGATGAACATGTTTTTACTATCGGTCAAAACCTGTTCCACCAAGGAGTTGCACAATGTCCGGATGATCCGGTCGTCGCGGACGTTGGTTCTTGGTCTGCCGTCATACATAGCAAGTGGCGACCTTCAAGGTCGTCGACGAGTCGTGTCAATTAATTCATAGATTCCGTATGGAAATGCTTAATTAATTAACAACGATAAATGGGGATGCGCATAAGGTCAATAGTTGACATCTGTTTTGATAGTGGAAGCATCAAGGCTGTTCAAATGTAGAGATGCGTTATGCCAACACCTCAAAATATAACTTATTTATATGTTAGTAGCGCATACCCGGTACGCGTTGCAATGCCACCCACAGAAAGAAAGTGTTTGTTTTAATTCTGTTTATCGAAGTGCTTTTGGATACCTAACAGTTTGTTTTGTCTGGTCCGTAGACGAATAAATCTGAAGGTTTTCCAATGCGTGAGCAGGCCACATACAGCTGTCCATATAAGAATGGATCTTACAATTTTACCCCCTGCTGTCCCCTACCGCTACTATGTCTCCTTTGCAATCACTCCTTCTGACCCACCCGTAACCCCTCTCTTTCGTGTCCTCTCCCAAGCATCCCCATTCCTGATCTCGTTCCCCTCCCGAGTTCCTCCTCGCGAACCCCTCTCGTTCACCCCCCTCCCGGATTCCCCTCCACCTCCCCCCTTCCATCCTCACCAAAAAACTATATGAAATTCACATATTTTTCAAATAACTCGCGCGCCATCTGTTGTAAACTTTGATGCAAATTTAATAACGCCAGAGCTTACAATTATAGTATAGAAACCTTCGGAAATGATAAGGGACAAACAGAGAAGCATTACTAGTTAATTATGATGTCGATATAATGCTATGAATCGATAATATCTTGTGGTAGTGCAAGAGGGATGTTGGTTCAGGCATGTGTTTTAGTATCTAAGGTCGATGTTGAGAAATGCGAAAATTCGCTTGAGACTCGCGAAAAGACACAATAAGATTATAAAGGCTACAATCGATTAAAGCTACCATAATGTCTACATCGATTACCACCCCGAAGTAGTACAAGAGGGAAGCATGCCCCTAGCCCGGCACTCAATGCGTAATCGCGTATATAAATATGTGTAATCGCGCTGATTCGCTCGAGACTCGAGAAAAGACACAATAAGATCATAAAGGCTACAATCGAATAAAGCTACCATAATGTCTACATCGATTACCACCCTGAAGTAGTACAAGAGGGAAGCATGCCCCTAGCCCGGCACTCAATGCGTAATCGGGTATATAAATAGGTATAATCGCGCTGATTCGCTCGAGACTCGAGAAAAGACACAATAAGATTATAAAGGCTACAATCGATTAAAGCTACCATAATGTCTACATCGATTACCACCCTGAAGTAGTACAAGAGGGAAGCATGCCCCTAGCCCGGCACTCAATGCTGAAGAATATGTGTAATCGCCCTGATTCGCTCGAGACTCGAGAAAAGCGAGCTTACAAAAGCTGAAATCGATTCCAAGTGGTCATTGCTTCTTTGGATGAAATAAGTGCAATCATTATGGCTCCTACCAGTTTTACACAACCGCCTTACTTATAAACGGTCGAAACGCTGAAAAACTTGACTTATTACGACGACATTTATAATATGGTTAAGGCGACGATTAGTGCTAAATCATTTTTTTATTTTTTATTTATTTATCTATAATAAAATATGTTTACAATGGTTTTATTTGTATGCCTGTCTCACTAGGGTATACCTGTGTCGAGACAGGCGTAATTTATTTTCGATTAATCTTTATCACGATCGGTTTACATTATTGAAGCTTTTCCTCTCGTTTACATTGAGTAGAATTAAAATAAATTTGTTAATTGCTTTATAAAAAATATAACCGAAAATTTATAAAAAAATTATTAACAAAATAAATAAAAACCACTTTAGCGATTGAAATCGTTACCTACAGATTCCGTTTGCCAAGCGATTCTTATGCCTATTACCTACGTTCGTGGCGATATAAGGCACACTAAGAATACATACATTATTTGCTTGTAACTTCCTCTAAAAGGAGGTCGGCTAAATCTGCGTACAAGAATCTAATTAGTAAGACGGTGTGATAGCTTTGGTTGTACTGTTGTGCGTTCTATGTAGTTTTAATTTGTGATATCAATTAGAAACCAATCAATAACAAAGCGTTTGGGACACGTAAGAGCTGATTCTAATGGTTTTCGTAATGTGGCCATTGAGTTGAAGTTTGTGTTCGACATTATAATATTCATACTGTGAAGTTGTGATTTTGATTATCAAACTAGATGCAACGTAGGTACATTTTTTAAATGTGCCAACTTATTTAGACGTTTGGTCACCCCTGTATCGGAATAGGCCACTTGCATCATATTTAAAAAAAAATCCGGTTTAGGCAAATATTCTAACACATTCTGTATTTTTTTTAATCGTATTTTTGAAACCCTGGCGATTTTTTCAAAATTTCAATCCGAAAAATCAGACCATTTTAAACCGGAAAGACGGGACATAATTTGAGAGGTGCGAAATAACGATAATTACATAGCCGAAAATCATTTTAAAAAAAGAACGTTTTTCACACGAATGACACAGGAGAATAACGAGGCATACCAAAAATATTAAATCTCATAAATATTTTTTTCCTTGATCCATCTTATTGATCATAAATCATTATAATGTTCAACGTCTATATTACTAAATCAAATGTAATATACTTGTACTTGTAAATTATAATAATAATAAAAATATTATAAAATTTGATTTTGTTAAAATCCGCACCATTATCATTAAACCTCTAAAACACGTACGGACAACGTAAAATGTACGGGGTTCTCTTCATTACATCTGTCAAAAAATCAAACCAAATGATACGTTCGCAGAGAACAAACAATAAATCTAGTGAACGTTAAATGTCAAATTCAAAAATTCGCCTGAAATCAAAGTGATGCCATATAAAAAAAAATCAGTGTGGAATTTTATAAAATTAATAGGAACATTTTCGGAGACGGGACATTTTCATGTAGTGACGTCACGAGCCCAAATAATGGATTTATTTATTTAAAAATAAACTGTATATTTCTAAAAAAATTTACTAACATTTTCGTAATCTTAGTAAAAAAATCTATCCACACGATTTTTTCCAAGTCGTTATGAAGTCCATGCAAGTGGCCTATGGAAGCAATGTTTTAATTTTTAATCCCCCTAAGCTGACTGACTGTAGTCCGGAATCCGGATACCCTATAGCCACTACCAGGAACAAGCACATCATTAAATCCAGAATGCATGCGACATGCGACAAGCCCCGACTTGGAAGCATCCACGTTTAATCCTCTGAATAAATCGCGAATATGATACATATGTATTTGTATGTAAATGTAATATTTGTGTCAGTAACTTCATTTTCACAGAATAAATAATCCAATATTTTTTCAAAATACATTAAATGTTAAAAAATTAAATTGCGTTTGTGAAATTATTGAATGTTTCATATCAAACTAACCTTTGTATGTCATATTAATAATATTATCAATAAGGCCCTTGACTCTTGGTTTTGTTTTGAGAGCTGCAATGTTATATAAAACCCTTGTCAGATGCCAACCAGAGTATAACTCTACTTTATGGTCTCCCTTTTACAATATTCATTCAGACAGCATTGAAAAGATTCAACATAAGGTCCTTAGGCATGTATATAAACTATAAATTGCACATTCCTTTACAAAACATTGATTATAATTATTTACCTACTGGATAAAATGTCCCTATTAAATCTTTCAGAAAAAAGAATATACACTTACATAATATGTAAGTGTATATTCTTTTTTCTGAAAGATTTAATAGGGACATTTTATCCAGTAGGTAATATACAATACTGCAATACAAAATTGACTGTCCTGAATTGCTTCAATTAATCAACATCCGTATTCCCAAAAGATTTTGCCGACATTTACTACCCTTTTACTTGAACAACACTAGGACACTGTCTTACAAAAATTCCCCGATTCCGAGACGTCGCAGTCTCGGAAATAATTATTCTGATATGGGAGATATATTTCATCTTAAAAATAACCATTATATTTGTGTATACATTGTTGAATATCTATTTATATGTGACTTCTTATAATTTTAACAATGTATTTGTTTTATTATATGCTTTTGTCATTACATTTTTTTCCCATTGTGTTATGTTTTCTTTATTGTTTTAGTTTTGAAGTATTTAAAATAATTGTGATACTCAACTTTTAAACCAGAATATAAAAGCCCATTAGGGCGTGTAATATATAAATATCCAAAATAAAATCTTGGAAAACGGAAAATTCTCAAATAAAAATAAATCTTTTAACACCAATTCTATAAAATAAATATGGCAGCAAAACTCTAGAACGGTGAGTTCTGGCGACATGAAATTTGCAAGAATGTTCA
This sequence comes from Limnephilus rhombicus, assembly GCA_929108145.2. NCBI lineage: Eukaryota > Metazoa > Arthropoda > Insecta > Trichoptera > Limnephilidae > Limnephilus > Limnephilus rhombicus. Next base: position 31,550,397 of record OV815283.1, read on the forward strand.
GTGTATGTGTTCAGAATGTATTAGTGTAACTCGCTCATCAAGCACAAGAACTAGCTTCTTCTTTGGTGAGATTGCAATTTTTAAATAATTTCTGTACCGATATGTAATTTATATAACTCCACTGTTCCTGTCTGGAATTTATAATAGGTAAACGCAACTATCAGCCAATAAATATGTTGGTTTCAATTTTTTAATTGTAATACGAAAAACAAATTAGGAAAAGGAGTGTTACAAGTTACAACCAGGGTTGCCAGGTGTTATATTGTACCGAACCGTTCGGTATTTATATATATACTCAGATTACACACACCCACCACCAAATCAATTATAATGTAGAAAAACTTGAAGTTATTTAATCAAATTGTTGATGTTTTCTAGGTCACTAGTAGGATATTTTAAAATGTCATACTAATATATACCGGACCGTTTTGCCTCCCGGTGATATTTTATAACATAACGACAAGTGTAAATAATATTTGATTTATGGCGAGCATTCAAATATTGTTTTCCTTATAATCTCTAAACTTGGTATTTGGAGATGTCTGACTAATCAACTGGACGATCGTGTGTACAAAAGAAAAACCCGTATTAATTCGTGAGTCGTGACGCGGCTGGAAGAGTTAGTTCTGGTATTAGGTAACACTTTAAAAAACACACAAAAAAGTCAGATTCAATTCGCTTTCTGAATTCTACAATATTGAAAAGAAGAACTGGTGTCTATTAATCGATCGGTGATTTTTTTGTATCAGTACCAAATTGTTTCATGCTTGTAGGTAGTTATACACGATTTACTGATTTGTGGTATTTAATATGCTTAGAGGATTTACGAAGTAGGTACCTAAATACAAATTAAAAGCGCATTTATTTTCCTGCGCAACCCAAGGCTATAAATAAATAATTTTAAAATATTTATAAAAAAATAATACACATTATAGTGATGAATTAAAAGAACAAAACCACTTCAAATATAAAATTATTATTGAACCTTTTTGCACTCTTACGATTAAAAATATATATTTAATAATTATATAGTTCTGTTAAGTAAGTATATAAATGTGAATGATGTATGAATGTGAACGAAGTAAGCCTGTGTGTCAGGGCAGAGGTGTGCGAAATTCCATCATCTCCGCCTTGACACAACTCTCCGCCTTATTCCCAACTCTTGACTTGTCACGACTCAAGAAAGAATTATTTATTTTTTAATAGGAATGTGGTTCACTTGATTTTGTGATGCTTGGAATGTCCCTGATTTATTCTTCCATCCACTTAGGCATCATTCTCCTGACGCTTCAATCATCGAAACAATGATTTTTGTCTGTAAATTAGCCTAGGTCAGGGGTCGGCAACCTGCGGCTCGCGAGCCACATGCGGCTCTTTGGATGTACAGCTGCGGTTCTTTAGTTCCATACGCAAATATTATTTATTTTATCAAAAAAAAAATATTTAAAAATCGTTCTGAATGGATTATTCACCATTTCTATCTCTCAGCCACTTGTACTCGCTTTTCATTGCACCCCTCCCAAAATCAAAGTGATGCCATATAAAAAAAAATCAGTGTGGAATTTTATAAAATTAATAGGAACATTTTCGGAGACGGGACATTTTCATGTAGTGACGTCACGAGCCCAAATAATGGATTTATTTATTTAAAAATAAACTGTATATTTCTAAAAAAATTTACTAACATTTTCGTAATCTTAGTAAAAAAATCTATCCACACGATTTTTTCCAAGTCGTTATGAAGTCCATGCAAGTGGCCTATGGAAGCAATGTTTTAATTTTTAATCCCCCTAAGCTGACTGACTGTAGTCCGGAATCCGGATACCCTATAGCCACTACCAGGAACAAGCACATCATTAAATCCAGAATGCATGCGACATGCGACAAGCCCCGACTTGGAAGCATCCACGTTTAATCCTCTGAATAAATCGCGAATATGATACATATGTATTTGTATGTAAATGTAATATTTGTGTCAGTAACTTCATTTTCACAGAATAAATAATCCAATATTTTTTCAAAATACATTAAATGTTAAAAAATTAAATTGCGTTTGTGAAATTATTGAATGTTTCATATCAAACTAACCTTTGTATGTCATATTAATAATATTATCAATAAGGCCCTTGACTCTTGGTTTTGTTTTGAGAGCTGCAATGTTATATAAAACCCTTGTCAGATGCCAACCAGAGTATAACTCTACTTTATGGTCTCCCTTTTACAATATTCATTCAGACAGCATTGAAAAGATTCAACATAAGGTCCTTAGGCATGTATATAAACTATAAATTGCACATTCCTTTACAAAACATTGATTATAATTATTTACCTACTGGATAAAATGTCCCTATTAAATCTTTCAGAAAAAAGAATATACACTTACATAATATGTAAGTGTATATTCTTTTTTCTGAAAGATTTAATAGGGACATTTTATCCAGTAGGTAATATACAATACTGCAATACAAAATTGACTGTCCTGAATTGCTTCAATTAATCAACATCCGTATTCCCAAAAGATTTTGCCGACATTTACTACCCTTTTACTTGAACAACACTAGGACACTGTCTTACAAAAATTCCCCGATTCCGAGACGTCGCAGTCTCGGAAATAATTATTCTGATATGGGAGATATATTTCATCTTAAAAATAACCATTATATTTGTGTATACATTGTTGAATATCTATTTATATGTGACTTCTTATAATTTTAACAATGTATTTGTTTTATTATATGCTTTTGTCATTACATTTTTTTCCCATTGTGTTATGTTTTCTTTATTGTTTTAGTTTTGAAGTATTTAAAATAATTGTGATACTCAACTTTTAAACCAGAATATAAAAGCCCATTAGGGCGTGTAATATATAAATATCCAAAATAAAATCTTGGAAAACGGAAAATTCTCAAATAAAAATAAATCTTTTAACACCAATTCTATAAAATAAATATGGCAGCAAAACTCTAGAACGGTGAGTTCTGGCGACATGAAATTTGCAAGAATGTTCAGTGTATGTGTTCAGAATGTATTAGTGTAACTCGCTCATCAAGCACAAGAACTAGCTTCTTCTTTGGTGAGATTGCAATTTTTAAATAATTTCTGTACCGATATGTAATTTATATAACTCCACTGTTCCTGTCTGGAATTTATAATAGGTAAACGCAACTATCAGCCAATAAATATGTTGGTTTCAATTTTTTAATTGTAATACGAAAAACAAATTAGGAAAAGGAGTGTTACAAGTTACAACCAGGGTTGCCAGGTGTTATATTGTACCGAACCGTTCGGTATTTATATATATACTCAGATTACACACACCCACCACCAAATCAATTATAATGTAGAAAAACTTGAAGTTATTTAATCAAATTGTTGATGTTTTCTAGGTCACTAGTAGGATATTTTAAAATGTCATACTAATATATACCGGACCGTTTTGCCTCCCGGTGATATTTTATAACATAACGACAAGTGTAAATAATATTTGATTTATGGCGAGCATTCAAATATTGTTTTCCTTATAATCTCTAAACTTGGTATTTGGAGATGTCTGACTAATCAACTGGACGATCGTGTGTACAAAAGAAAAACCCGTATTAATTCGTGAGTCGTGACGCGGCTGGAAGAGTTAGTTCTGGTATTAGGTAACACTTTAAAAAACACACAAAAAAGTCAGATTCAATTCGCTTTCTGAATTCTACAATATTGAAAAGAAGAACTGGTGTCTATTAATCGATCGGTGATTTTTTTGTATCAGTACCAAATTGTTTCATGCTTGTAGGTAGTTATACACGATTTACTGATTTGTGGTATTTAATATGCTTAGAGGATTTACGAAGTAGGTACCTAAATACAAATTAAAAGCGCATTTATTTTCCTGCGCAACCCAAGGCTATAAATAAATAATTTTAAAATATTTATAAAAAAATAATACACATTATAGTGATGAATTAAAAGAACAAAACCACTTCAAATATAAAATTATTATTGAACCTTTTTGCACTCTTACGATTAAAAATATATATTTAATAATTATATAGTTCTGTTAAGTAAGTATATAAATGTGAATGATGTATGAATGTGAACGAAGTAAGCCTGTGTGTCAGGGCAGAGGTGTGCGAAATTCCATCATCTCCGCCTTGACACAACTCTCCGCCTTATTCCCAACTCTTGACTTGTCACGACTCAAGAAAGAATTATTTATTTTTTAATAGGAATGTGGTTCACTTGATTTTGTGATGCTTGGAATGTCCCTGATTTATTCTTCCATCCACTTAGGCATCATTCTCCTGACGCTTCAATCATCGAAACAATGATTTTTGTCTGTAAATTAGCCTAGGTCAGGGGTCGGCAACCTGCGGCTCGCGAGCCACATGCGGCTCTTTGGATGTACAGCTGCGGTTCTTTAGTTCCATACGCAAATATTATTTATTTTATCAAAAAAAAAATATTTAAAAATCGTTCTGAATGGATTATTCACCATTTCTATCTCTCAGCCACTTGTACTCGCTTTTCATTGCACCCCTCCCCCGTGACTAGGGTTGCCATGTCCGGCTTTAGCCGGACATGTTTGGCTTTTTTAGGTCGTGTCCGGCTAAATATTTATATGTCCGGCCTGTAAGGCTTTTATTAGGCTTTTTCTTAGTGTAACGCGGTGCACGCAGCGCCTGCAGAACGAACGCAATGCAAGCTACGCAAGGCGCAATGTGTTACGGACGAGGCGGGGGTGGGCGACAGTGGCTATTCTTGGTTCAAGAGGGTTTTGTCTTTACTCGGCTCGTTAGTGGCTCTTTTATGTCAATATATCAAAGTCGAATCAAATGTACGGAAACTTCAGTTATTTCAGTCAACGAAGTAATTGACCAGTGTTCACAAATAACAGACAATATAAAAAAAGATAGACTGAAATAAAAAATTTTCCCAAATAAGTTAACCGCAATTTTATGACATTTATCGGAGGCTCACCCAGATCGCGTGGGAGAATTCAAAGAAAACATGAAGAATATTTACAAAATTGCCAAAGACTACTTAAACTCTTGGAAAAGTGAATTCAGTGCCGAATTGAAACACTTTAAGTGGATGACTTTAGCTGAGATACAAAGCTGGGAGCACGTAGCAGAAACGATAGACATTCTGTCTAAAAAAAATTTAGATGACGATGACAGTAAACTTTTTGACCAATGGCAGGACTTTGCGATTCCAGGCCATAACGCCAATGTTGAAAGAGTTTTCTCTTCAATAAACGCCCAGTGGACTAAGGAACGCAATAAATTGCACACAGAAACAATTGCTAAGATGATATACATATTGTGTAATTTAATGACACGTCAAGAATTTTATGAAATGATTTCTATAGAAAACGACGTTTTGGATAAAGCAGGTGAAATGGCCAAATATACAAAATTGTAGATTTTTGTAATTTTTGTATAAATTGGAGAAGTGGATATTTAAATTTATTTTTTCGTTTTTGTCCACAAAGATAGATATGTTTCATTATATATTTGTCTAATGAAAATTTTTAGTTAACTGTTTAACCAGAAAAAGAGTGATGTTTTGTTTCTATGTTTTATAAGTTTATTAGACTCAATATTCTTTATTTTGTTATTGACATATTCTATATAAATGCCAAATGATGGCAAAAATAAGACAGATTAATGATTATTGTTATTAAACTGGTTAATGTATGATTGATAAACAACTGTAACTTGTAACAGATTTTTTTATTATTATTTATATAAGTTATGTCCAAAATTACGTACGTTTGTCCGGCTTTTAGGGCAAAATGTCCGGCTTAATACAGCGCAGTGTCAGGCTTTTTATTTTAGAAGATGGCAACCCTACCCGTGACACGCGTCGTCACTGTCGTCAGTCCGTCGGAAGCTCTCGAATGACGCCTTCGTCGGATGTAGGTTTTAATTCTCTTTCGAAGCAAGACTTTCAATTTGGGAGGCGGGAATGGGTACCGCCGCCCCGGGAACCTTTATTGGATATCCAACACCTCTGCCATAGGTCACCCCAAGTGGTTCGCTACGTTTGGTGATTTAGCAAAGGTGCCCGGGTTCATGGGATGAGGTGTGTTTAGGTCTGATGACCAGGACACACTGAACCCCAGATTCCTACCCACCCCTTAAACCCTTTTCCTTCCCAGAACCCTCCTCTCCTTCCTTTCCCTAAAAAACCCCTCCACACAGCATCCCCAAAGATGACATAGACCCTCAGGGAAATTATTTTCCTCAGGGCCTCCTGTGTGGAGCTCATGTAAAAATAAAAAAATAAACATTTTGGCGTCTTCACAGTGCCTTTGGCTGTGACGTATAGTTTGTTTTTTCAAGCAGAAGAGTTAGAAGCGATTTATCTTCTCAAAGGTATGTATGTGCATATATAATAAAAATAAATAAACAAAAGTAACGTAATAAGGTAATTAAAGGTGTTGAAAGGTTTTGCTTTGTGCTTGAATGAAATAAATACATTCCTCAATGAAAAAGGCATTAATCACCCTGAATTAGAGATCGACAAATAGTTGCAAATTTTTTGCTTTATGGTGGATATCGCAGCGAAATTAAATGAGCTGAATCTAAAATTGCAATGAAAACGAAACCCAGCCTATGTTTTGGTAGAAGAATTGGTTTGTTTCGAAGAAAAACTAATTATTTTTGCAGAAGATATTCAGAGCGGTAATTACTTCATTATCAATTTCTAAAGCAATACCGCGATAAAACCAGCGAAACTGTTGACACGAATTACTTCAGCACAGTTATAAAAAAAATTAAAGACGAATTTGCTGACATATTTCAGCAATTCAAAACCAACAAAAGCACTCGAGCATTCATAGTAAATCCTCTCAACACAAATAGTAACGAAATCTACATTGAGCCATTTGGAGTTGATACTGGATCTCTACAAATGCAATTGATCGATTTAAAAATCATGTATACCAGTGTTTCTTAACCGTATTGAAGGAATCGCCCCCTTTAATTTTTAAAATTAAAATTATTCACCCCCCACCCCCACCCCCCTCCCCACGCCAAAAATTTATTTATGCAAGTACAATTTATTGTTGCCAAGAAAACTTTTTGTGGCTCTTTAAAAACAAAAGGTTGTCGACCCCTGGCCTAGGTACCTATCATTATATCAGGGTTGCATTATTTCTAGATGTCCTCATTCATAATAATTATGGTTGTTTATGGTTTTATCACAAAATACAAATATGCTTCAGATATATCACTCACTTACATTGTCTACTTTTATATTTCTCTACCAGTTCCTTGTCTCTCATATATTAGGATCTAGTATCAGAACTCCATTGCGGACCGCTGTCCTCGCTTCCTAGTGACTACTGTACTCAGTCCTCCATTAATAATTGACCTACCTAACAACTACTCAGACTGATAACAAGTAAAGTAATCTATTTCTATAAATAGAAGAAACTTCGCACTGCTTGTTTAAGATGGACGAAACGCCAAGTGTTATCGGCTAATAATTCTTAAGAGGAACGCATGCGTGGCCTGTTTCATACAAAATTTTGTTTTGGATTTACGGCTAAAATATCAAATTAATTGTTTTTTTCTTTTTTTAAAATGATAAATTAGGCATGTATACAGTTAGGATGTGAATCCGATTTTCGATTTTTGCTTTAAATTATAAAATATAGGCCCCAAAAGATGACGATTTATCCATAAATTTAGGAGGCAACTTTGGAATTTTTTTCTGGGCATATGGACGCAATTTAAAAAAAAAACTCTTCACATCCTGAGTCAGGAATATGATGAAGTATACGACAAAATTTTATTCTGCACTGAAAACAGTTTTATTCGTGTAAAAAACCGAATTTAGATACGCGCAGATTTGTAGTAAAATTACTTAGGTTTTTTGTTGTTGTCTCATCCACTCATTTGCCAGCCGGACGGGGCAGCTTGTACGGGGGAGCTTGCGCGGGCCGGGGGGAAGGAGTAAAACCGCGCCAGACAAACTAATACATACATAACTCAATCGCCATACATTAACAATGGGTGTATCTATGTCTTTGTTTGTTGACAATATGCAGGTGTTCGTTGTTTTAGAACTCTTAATTTTTACCGAAAAAATCGAGAACCATATTCAACGTATTTGTGTTTCTTGGTAGGTAGTAAGATTATCATTTTTTGCAGTTCAGCTTTTATTTTTTAAATATTTTCTACGATATCGGGGTACCTACCTACCTAGGTATTTATGGCAGTGAGGCATGGGAACTGGCAGAGGAGAATGAAAGTAGGTACCTAGACTGAATGCGAGGCGAGTATGCGTACCACTGCCCCGGAAACCATTTATTGGATAACCAACACTTCTGCCATAGGTCATCCCAAATGGTTCGCTACGTTTGGTGACTTAGCAGGGTTGCCCGGGTTCATGGGGTGAGGTTTGTCTGAGTCTTGGTGGCGGATGCGTCTGCCCACCAGCTGCATGGCAGGCCGGATCGGGAGAGAATGGTTGAGGGAAACTCTTTGACGTCTCCAGCCGTAAGTACTCTCTCTGAACATCACCTTGCATCGCAGTGGGAGGGATGGATTCTTGCATCCGTCACTCCTAGATGCACTGACCCACAGATTCCTAATCATCCGCAATACTTACCCTTTTATTTTTCAGAACTTCCTCTTCTTCCTTTCCTAAAAAGACCCCTTATTTTCCTCAGGGCCTCCTGTGTGGAGCTAATGTTAAAAAAAGCTGTAAAAAGAGATCCCTGAGGCGTATGTATAGAAAACAAATATATATACATAGTAAATTCCGAGACGACGATTTTGGAACTTTACAGAATAATTGAATGTGAAGTTACACATATTATTTGACTTTCAAATCTGACATATTAACAAAGGACAAGATTATGTTTTTATACAATAGCTCCACACATGCCCAGGAAGAAAATAATTCTCCTCAGGGCCTATGTCATCTTCGGGGATGCTGAGTGAAGGGTATTTTTAGGAAAGGAAGGAGAGGATGTTCTGGGAAATAATTAGGTAGAAGGGGTGGGTTGGAATCTGGGGTCAGTGTGTCCAGGAGTGACGGACGAATGATTCTATCCCTCCCCGTGCGGTGAAAGGCGATGTTCCGAGAGAGCCCTACTGGAGAAATCAAAAGGTATCCCTCAACCAGTCTCTCCCAATCTGGCCTGCCATGAAATTGGTGGGCAGACGCATCCGCCGCCAAGACCCGAACAAACCTCACCCCATGAGCTCGGGCACCCCTGCTAAGTCACAAAACGTAGCGAACCACTTGGTGTGAGCTGTAGCAGAGGTGTTTGTTATCCAATAAATGGTTCCCTGGGCTGCGGCACCTATACCTGTCTCCCAAAATGAGTATTAACACTCAAATTTTTATAGGCGTTTTTATTGCTGTTTTTTTTTATTCCAAAAATATTCTACGTCTTCTACGACATTATATTGATAAACTTTTCCTTGGAATTAACTCGCTGAGAATTGAAGTTATTATTATTTTGAATTTAAGTTTTCTAATGGTACAATATTTTATTTCTTACTGGCGAGTTCCCGGCATGCGTTGCAATGTCACTTAATAAAGACATTGTTTCTCCCTGCGTGTCCTTTCCCATTCGTCTCGTTCCCTTTCCCCTCTCTCGTACCCTTCTCCTCACGTTTTCCCACTCTGCCTTCCTTCTCTCCACTCCCATCTTCCGCTTCTCCCGTCCTGCTAACTCCCCTCCCTCCTCCCGCATTCCATAAATTCAGTCCCGATACATTCAGTTTTCAAACAGCTCGCGTGCCACTTAAAGCATATATACCTAGTATATTTGCGGCACGTTCCAGAGTGGAAGATACTCTCAGTATCGCCCTGATGTAAGACCACCATTCAGAATTGAAACGTTGCTTGAAATGGCATTAGCCGTGTTTGGTGACCAGATCTGAATAGCCAGGTACTTCCCCACCTTCCTCTTCCCGATCTCTTTCCCCTCCCCACTACCTTCAGCCTCACAGCATACCCCAATTGGGGATGCCGTGGGGCATCTCACTGGCTTCAGATGGGAGCAGTTAGGACTCTTGTGCGGTATTCATATAAAAAAAATCTCACCACTATATATATTAACCATCGCGGGCATGCGCACATCAAATCCCCAGAATTTCATCGCAATATGATGATTGGTTTAGCAACGCGTATGGAACAAACATACCGATGAAACAACTCTAGGAAACGATGTTTCCTAGAGTTCCTTGCAGAATTGTATAACTAACTAACTAACCATCACGCCGTTTCCCCGCAGGGATAGGCAGAGAGGACGGACCGCCAAACAACTCGGTCTTGGCACACACTCTTTGCCTCACTCACATTCATACATCGTCTCATACATACTCTTCTATTATTCTGACTTTTGACATGGCCCGTCTCAAGTATCTGATTTACTTGATCGTGCCATGTCTTCCTCGGGCGTCCCCGACTTCTTCTACCATTCACATTTGCATCATATATTCTTTTAACACTACTTTCTTCGTTCATTCGCTCTACGTGCCCAAACCATCTGAGGGTCCCTTTCTTAACTTTGCTCATTATACTTACATCAGCCTTACATTCTTTGCGGATATCCACATTTCTAACACGATCATACATGGTTTTACCACACATACGTCTCAGGGATCTCATTTCAACAGCATTCAGTTTACTTTCATCCTTCCTCTGCCAGTTCCATGCCTCACTGCCATACGTCAGGGTAGGTACCAGGACTCCATTGTGGACTGCTAGTTTCGCTTTTATTGAAAGTTTTTTATTAGCTCCAACGGCATTCAGTCCTCCATTAATGGAGTTACCGGCATTTACCCTCCTTTCAATATCTCTATCAGCCTTCCCATCTCTCGTAAACATACTACCCAGATAAACAAACTCATCCACCTGCTCCAAGTATTCATCATTCACTACTATATCGCACACTGTTTTCGTACTCTCTCTTTCAAACACCATGACTTTAGTATAATATTATCATTATTATTTCCGGAGCTCTTCTAACAATACATGTCTCAGCTAATATTGAATGAACTAAGCAAATGGGTGATTTCTCATCTTGACGAAAATATATTGACATATAAAATTAAAATTTTGTTTCGGTGGTTTCTCGCGTTTTTACTGTGTACACGTCGAAACGCCGGACACCGGAATTACGAAATAATATGTCGGGAGTCTCCCATATTATATGACGTGTCGCTAAAGATATTATCAACAAAAGGGGCATTGCACCGTCTTCGTGCAAGTATTCGGGCATGGAAATAAATGCTTTATTTTGTTAAACGCTCTATATTACTTATTTACAATTTTACGTCATGCATCCGATTCCCGTATCTCCTATTACAATATAATATGTCCGTTAATTTCAAGGCACTACACAAAAAGATCATTCCTCGTATTCTCCGATAAAATGATGTTACATAATAATTACGCGCCCTTTTCTTTAAAACTCTATAACACCATATTTTGCTCGCTAGCGCTGCAACTAAATACCACTACATAGAAATCTTCCCCTCCCGCCTCCCCGCTACACACCGCAAATACAATATTTCGTTAGAAAGGGACAAACGAAAGACATGAGATTATTGAAGATCTAGTTCGGTTGCCGGCAAACAATGGTCTTAAGGAAGGTCTGGTTGAAAGTTCACACATAATAATATTAAATTAAAGTGTGTACTGCTTATTAATGTGACACTACAGGGTTTCTACGAGTATATTAAGATGCGAACGACAATAATTTTATTGTGATCGAAAGAAAGGAGATCGGCCACTCGACCATCTCTTTTTGCTGTTTTTTCAAATACTTAATTTTATTTATTACTAGCTGACCCGACGAACTTCGTACCGCCTCAGAATCAATAACTGTTGAATTAAATTAAGTTTTTTTTATTAAGGTAAAAATTACACAATGAAGCTATTATCGATGCCCAACTGTCCGTGTTTTGTTTTTGTAAGTATCAGAGATGGCGTTGTGTACGGATTTATATTTTTTTGTGTTTTTCTTTCTTTTCTCCTTACTTACGGGAAATTTTGAAAGGAAGCGGGTACGGGTGCCGCCGCCCCAGGAACCATTTATTGGATAACCAACACCTCTTCCATAGGCCACCCCAAGTTGCTCGCTACGTTTCGTGATTTAGCAGGGTTTCCCGGGTTCATGGGATGACTTTTGTGCGGGTCTGGGCGGCGGATGCGTCTGCCCACCTATTGCGTGGCGGGCCGTATCGAGAGAGACTTGTTGAGGGAGGCCTTTTGACCTTTCTAGCCGGATTCTCTCGACCAACGGGTCGAAAGAGTCCGGCTGGAAAGGTCAAGGTAAAAGGTCGATTCCGGTCAACGCAATGGCCTTGCACCGCAGTTGGAGGGATGGATTCACTGCCGGATACACTGACCTCCAGATTCCTACCCACCCCCCATGTTTTTTTCCTTCCCAAAACTTCCTATCCTACCCTTCCTTAAAAAGACCCTCCACACAGCATCCCCTAAGATGACACGGGTCATATTTTTCCTTTGAAGAGGTTCAGAGACATACGTTCACCGTTTGTCTCATCTTCGACTATTGACATTTAGTGTGTCTGAGAGAGGGGCAGCATTATATGATTAAGAACAAAAGCAAAACAATCAGTGCATTGACATTTGACATTTTTTAATTTTTGGAATTAACGCACAGTTAAATATTATTCCTATCACAATATTGCTGCAGTTCTTTCAAAATATGAAAATTGGTTCCATACAAAATGTACGAAAAAAATTAATTTTCTTCATAACTTTCTTTTTCGTGAGTTTTTGCGATGTTTTAATAGTTATTCTGTTATCCGGGGCGGAGACAAATCCAACAAATCAAAGATCATCAAAATCGGTCCAGCCGATCTCGAGTTATAAATAGTGTAACTAACCCGACTTTTTTTATATATTAAGATAACGGAGTTTCAAACCAGGTACCAACGTTAAATTAAATACTTACAATTTAAATTTTATCCTCACGTAGTTTTTTTCTTGTTGCCTTGGTAATAACACTTCTCTTTTTACTCGGGGGAGGGGACATTCTACAGAATACTGTGTAAAAAAGTACATAATGTACAGGAAAATGGTAAACAGGTTCTATTGTATGAAAATCACCTCGAATGCCAAAAATAAAGCCCATTATTGAATATCCCTAAACTAATATTGCGTAGGTACCTACCTAGTGCATGCACAGGGGTGAAAAATCTAGGATTCTAATAAGAATGGATATTATAGTTACAATTTGTTGACCGTGATATATAAAATTCGCGTAAAAACAGTATTGGGGGCCACTTTGCACACTCAAATAATAAAATAATAAAAATTTGTATAATTCCTTTTCTATAAGTGCCTAAATTGAATTTCAAATCTGGTAACAAAAATAAATATTCTGTAGACAGAAGATGGTAGTAATGTACCTACCTATACAGTTTGTCAGATAAGTGTAGAAAATATAGGAGGGCGCCACCGTTGTACAAATGACAATACTAAAAATATAATCATGGTTATAATCTAAAGCTGTGTAACCTACATTTTTATTAAAAATGAAAAAGGCATAAGAGTAAAAAAAAAAAAAAAAAATTCATTCCACTGAACTCAAAATTAGAATTGCATATAGGTATATTATTATTATGTCTTTGCAATTTTATGTTAACATAATGAAGAATAACGATTTTGTAATAAAATATAAAGCACACTTTAGAAATTGCTCACATTTATTTAATATTATATTATTTGAGATTTTACTCATAAAGTTTAAAAAATTAAAAATAAATATTTAATATTAGCTTGAGTACCTACTAGCGTTGTCCAGGCTTTAGACCATGTCTCTAATAAGAACTAAAAAGTAGTGTAACTAAACTCACCATTCATGATTCTTTCTTTCTTTCCTACTGTTAAATTCAAATTAATGTTAAATTAAATGAAAGCCAATCACTTTGTAAAACACAATTTAATCAAATTTATGTTATTAAGCAGGTAACTTGTGCTTCTTGCCTAACAGTGCTTCTTCGTCTTTTTTTTAAGAACAAAAAATTGCACTTCAAAAGAATATTTGACAGGTAAATTGGCCAGCCTACAATTTTTTTAGTTCCATTTTTTATATTTTCTACTCTTATTTGACAGACTCTACATAAAATAGCAACAACTAACGGAAATCATTTAATTATAAGTACCTACCCACAATGGCCACAATTATTATGATGTTGTTTATTTTTATTAAATAGTATATTTAGACTTGTTTGTGTTCTTGTCTTGCATGTGTAGATTCATTATAGAATATGACTGACTATTATAAACTAATGATGCTTTTAGATAAGGAATTAGTTAGGTCAACTACCTACATGATATTTTACTTTTGTTATGGATAGATAAATTTCTTATCAAGTGAAAAGTACATGTTCAAATTAATTAATATTTTGTTTAAGATTCTTATAATGTTTCTCTCAAATCAGTTGATTCAAAAAGGTAGGTATCTGATATGTACGCCATTTAATATGTTGTGAATTCAATCACAACTGAATAACGCAGTGTGGGCTGTTAATAAGAGCTATCAAGCAGGTTGGCCGTCCATTTCTATTAATTATATCATCCAAACATTATTTAATTGATACAGCCTGGAAATTTTCAAAATACTGGCATCACTACCCTCCAAAATAACATCAGATAGATCAACAGAAAAAAAATCAATGATCAGAAGATAATAAAAACGGTGGCTGTCAACGTTTGAAAAATATTAGACGGGATAACAGAAGTAGATTTTTTAACTCATCAGTCATCACTCTAATTATTAAATTTCACATCAGTCAGACAATTATATTAAAAAATATCATGAAAAAATATGTTCACAACCATAAATAAGTACATACATATAATTATTAAAATTGATAGGAAAGAAAATAATAAGAATCATGCAAATATTATAAAGGGAATCATGGAAAAGGTGGGGTATAAATCAATTTGGCAGCATCTTATGTAAAATCAAAAACAGGATGCAAAAAAACCCATACCCATGTGAAATTAATACCCCATGCTATTCTGATTAGAATGTTAAGTTTTTAAGCCGTAAATTTGAGATTTAATTTATATTTTGACAGAATTATTTATTAAATTTTAAGCAAATGTTGAGAAAATTTTCATGTTTATAATTGATGTTTAGGAAATATGCCGAAAATGTAACGTTGCAATGAGCATAATAGTGCACCCTTTGTGGCCAAAGCACCAATTCCGAAGAGTTATGTTAGAATATTAATTATTTACACAATTTTGTTAAGAACTGAGAATTGTCACTCCATGAAAGGAAAGAAACAAATCAATAAGTAAGACCGAAACATGTAAAATTAGTATTATATACCGTGAGAATTCGTCATCGTAATTGTTTGTCCATATAATACTTCCACTCGGAAGACGAACTTTAAATTTCACATATTCACAAAACGTTTTGCACTGAAAGGACTAAAAATTATTATTATCGGAGACTAGTTTTTAACCTCACTCCACTGTCGCTCAAAACCAAACACAAAACACAACAACAAAAAATGATGACATTTTGCCCCTGGGTTTGGCTACTCTGATATTCCGTTATAGGCAAATCTGCAATATAAACGCAGCAAATTCGTGAATGTGTCAGTTTGTAGTGTTGCCGCATTTTGATAAAGAGGAGAGTCAACCGATTGGCTGTCATGTCCTGCAGCAGTTTCCAATATTCTTTCAATAGAGTCTTCGTGTTCTTTACAAGTTCTTAGTTCTTCGCTCTCCTCGACCTACATTCCAAAATGCCCACCGAAATACCCCACATCGGACTACGCTTCGAACCGTTACCCTAGCTAATTAAGATAATTTGGGTGAGAAGGTCGCGACACTTCTGCGGGCGAACCGAAGTGTAAATCGATTGACCCGTGCAAAAGTGTACATGAAAAGACATTTTCAAGAGTGCACAGTGAAGTGCTGTACATCGTAGGTACTTTATAAAAGTTTTGTTATCGATATCATTTTTTAATATTTTTTGCTATGGAACGACGAATGAGCATTTCTTACAAGCGGCTAGATGGATTTGTAACCAATTTATTACCCCAAAGGGGGCGAATGGGAGTGAAATCAGAGAAAACGCTAAGTGCATTTACCAAATATAAAAAAATAGTATCGAAGAACACAATAATAAAATTTTGATTTATTACTTGTAATGGTTCGTTTAAAAAGTAAATAATACTGTTATGAACGTCTTACAGCTAAATTCGAAAGAAGTATGAATACATAAAAAAATAAGACAAAGTAATATTTTTGGCCATGTCTTTGGCCTCTAATATATCTACTGCCAGGCCCGTTCTTGCAGCGTAGCAGCCGCTTTGGGCGCTAACTTTCCAAAGCGCCAAGGAGCCAAAAAGACAAGGAGCCAAAGAGCCAAGGAGCTGATAATTACCAAACACCACGCCCTTGAGTTTTTACTAGCGCCAGGCGAAATTAGGCCCAGGTTCGGCCCTAATTACAGCTACCTTAAGATTTATTATGACTTGTGGTTCTTTCGAAGATTTGAATTTAGTACCAGTATTTCTGCATAATTAGTACTACTAAGTTTACTAATTCCAGAGACGTGCAAAGACGCTTTTGTGAAGGAGGTACTTAGCAGGGATAATAATTTTTTGCTGAAAAATCCCGGTATCTAGAAAACCAAAAAAGACGGAAAACCAATAAAATTCCTTTACAAAACTCCACAACTCATCATATGCATGATCTGATTTGATATCATATCTGATTTTTAAATGTTTCTATTGGTGTAATGGTACATTATCTGCTATTGATTTTCCATAAACAAGTATGGTTGCGGCACAACTTAATAAAATCACTTTGTGAAAATCCGTTAAAAAAGTCACAGACGTGCCGATATCTGATGCGTAGGCATAGGCAAAAAATAAAAATCTAGAATAGGTATGAAATGTAGGCTTCTACAACATATTCATACTTTAGGCTCTACGAATAGCGTCTCTCACACGCACACTTCGGAGCGACTGAGTCTCGCGCCACTTCAGGCTGTCGCGCAGAAAAGTAAAGACCAATAGGTTTACAGCGCAGTTCACTGTGAGATTTTTCTGCGCGGTGGCCTGAAGTGGCGCAGGACTCGGTCGCTCCGAAGTGTGCGTGTGGGAGACGCTATTCCATCGTTTTTCTGTTGGGAGTTCAACGGTTTAATGGTAAGCCCACACTGCGGCCAACGTTCCAACTTCAAACGTTTGGACGATCGTGTGGAGGGGTGCTCGTGCGTTGGAAGTTCAAGTTGGAAGGTTGGAGTTCGAGTTGGCCCCGATGGCCAACTCATACGAGCCAGCCTGCCGCAGCTTTCCACACATCAGTCTGCGAACGGCAGGCGATCAAAATGCGCGTGCCGCGTACTATTAAAATGACAATATTATTACGGAGAGTGGTATAACAATTGTTTAAAAAAAATTTGTGTATGTAATTATACGTGCGTAACAATTATAGGCAACTGATATAAGATACAGCGTAACTACAGCTGTTCGATGTCCGCCATTTTGAAGTTCGGAATTCAGGGTTGGAGGGTTGGCCATAGCCACCACACGATCGGCCAACCTTCCAACTCCAAACTAAGTTCGGAGTTGGAAGGTTGGCTTTGGTGTGGAAGTACCATTAGGTATTTTTATTTTCACATGTTGTAACACTTACTTCTCGTTATCGTCATTAGAGATGTTGGTATCTGAATTGGCCTGTCACTGCGGTACCAACTTTTGGAACCGGTTACCGATGGTGGAAAGGTAGATCGGAATTTGGGATGCAAACAATTATTTCAGATTTGTGAATTTAATTTAATGGGAAGAGAGGGTAGCTAACGATAATTAAAAGAAAATTATCCATTTCCTCCAAATGGGAGGGAATGACTGGCGTTAGGCTAACTGTACACCCGTAAGTTAAATTTACGACCTACGTAAGTTTTTGAGAAATTAACCAAGGCCAGTATGTACAGTCATAATCGGTCACCAGACTTATTTTGTCAGGCTTCTACCATAGAGCAACTTGATGGACTTACAAGCCGAGCTTAAAAAGCAACTGAAATACCAGTCCTTTATAAGTACTCAGTGCTCACAGTGACCAATACACCAAACTTGTAGAGCCCGCCTTGTTTCGCAAATCAATTAAAAAATAACTGGCTCCTTTCAAAAAAATACCGGGCGATCCATGAACTTAAAGGCATGGACAGAGCTATTCGAGAACAACTTGAAGTTGCAGGGTGAGGGGGAAGATGTTTGAAAAATGATTTTACCATCTTAATTTTAACATGACATGTCCCATCCCCTGTCCCATCAAATACCCAAAACAATAAAAGCCTTTAAATGCAAACGATATAATCATAAAATTAAAATGGTTTATTTTATGCCACTCTGCGTACATCATTTCAAAAGTTTGTCATACAAGATTTAGTTTCATTGTTATGCTACGTCCAGACTGAAGCCAACCTTCCAACTCCAAAATTTGTTCGGAGTTGGAAGGTTGGCCGATCGTGTGGTGGCTGCGGTCAATCCTCCAACTCCGAACTCCAAAATGGCGGCGGTCGAACATCTGATCAGGCCAACTCGAACTCCAACCTTCCAACACGAACTTTCAACGCACGAACCATGCACGAACTACCACTCCACACAATCGTCCAATCGTTTGAAGTTGGAAGATGGCCGCAGTCTGGACGTAGCATTATACAAAATCGTACTATTGCTCTGTCCACTACAGTGTCCAGTGCTTTTTGGATCCAGTGACAATTAAGTCACCGGGCAAAGTGATCGGGACAAGTATTATCAACCATCTCTAATCGCCATGTTTATTATTTTACTATTATCACAGCGCAGAGCGAATGTCACGCGATGCTAGATTGCTAGTAATTCTGTCATAGTTGTATTGTGATCAATTGTGATTGTGAAGTTCAGTAAAATATACCCGTGTTTCATGTCTGTCATGAATATTTTTAAAACCTAACATTCAAAATGCCTAAAGATCAAATTAATAACTACAGTGACGAATCAGACTCGGACGGTTTTGTTATTCCGGAGTTGCAGGGAGTGCTGAGCAAATGGACAAATTACATCCACGGCTGGCAGGACCGTTTCATCGTTCTGAAAGATGGAACGTTGTCATATTACAAGAATGAAATTGACAGCAATTTCGGCTGCCGGGGAGCCATCAGTCTCCTGAAAGCTGCGATCAAGGTAAATCACTTACGAAGGACATTCCAATGATCACTCGGGCGTGGATGATCTTTTTGTTTTTGTCGGCAATCATTACCGGAGGAGTCTGAATTTACATAGATTTTTAGTTAATATGAACGGAAGTACGCCAAACGAGTTTGTGCACTTCGAACAGTACAAAACAACGAATGACAAGACGTTTCAGTTTACGAAGAATGTGTTGCGACTAATAGCTTAGTTGAATAATTGTTTTGATAGTTCATTCATTTTAAGATAGGTAAATGAATACACTTAGGTGAAAAAGGGTTTATTGTTCATCGTAGAATACATTCTTGTCACAACAGTTACGAAAACTTTATAAATATCAGTTATCCATTATTGTCCGATGCATTATATTCATCATAAATCATACCTCTAACTTTAAATATCTGTTATTATCTGTGCAATTCCTGATCCAGATATGTATTAATTGTAAGACAAAGTTGTATCCAATAAATTAAAATCATAAATATTTTCACAATATTTTGTTTTTGTTGATTTCTCATTGTCAGTTATTGCCTACTAAAAGTTTATTTTCTACTTAGCCTGAGTAAGTGGTCAACACTCCCGCCCCGAAGGGGGGTAAGTGAGGGTTTTGTGCGTTTTCTAAGTTGTTTACATACCTGCTCTATAATTTAGGAAATCCTAGAAAAACTATTCGGTAAGCGATCTGCATTTAAACAAAAATTACCCTGTTAGGATTTTTAAAGATATTATCTAATATCTATCTATCATAATATGTAATAGGTGCATTTAACTGGAAAGGGCTACAAAAAATATATTTGAAATAATCTCGATTTTGTACTTATCCTTTTTACCGTTTTGCATTATGATTGACTGCTGGGTGAAGATGGACGAGGTCTGGTTGAAACGGTGGACAGTTACTAATATGTGTGTTACTGTAAGGGCAAGAGCAAATTAGAGACAAGATTGCTTTGCGATTTTTGGGGATCTAAAGCCTCAATTACATTGAGCGAGTTTACAAGCTACTATCTACTAAGTTTAAAAGCGGGTGAATCGGCGAGTGAGATTGTCATGATGACACACAAAACTGTCCACTCGCTCAGTAGCGAACTACCTAACGACACCTGCGTGAACTAATTCTGTCAAATGTTTGACATTTGAAATCAGCTGTTTGTTGGCCGCCATATTGAAAACGTAAAAGTAAAGTTGACAACTTTTCAACTTTTTTCGTAGATAGTCAACAATCTGCTAGTTAGCACGTAGTACGATTGCACTGAGCGAGTTTACTAGCAGATAGTGAATTTCCCAGATAGTAACTTGTAAACTCGCTCAATATCATTGAGGCTTTAGTGACCCCTTTCGGATCATAAATAACTTTTACCTTCAGCTACTGTAATGTATGATTGTGAATACAGTCTGTACGGTGAGCGGCTCGAACGCCTTACTACGTACCTCTCACATCTCACATGGACTCGTCTCAGGGTTAGGTTCGTGCACTCTCGACAAGATGAATGAATGTAATTGAAAGTCGGTTTTACATAGCATATTTATTACAATAAAGGGGTTCAATTTGTACAATAGGACATTACGATTTAAGGCCTAAATGACTAAAGGCTTTTAGAACGGAAGATAGGTACTTGAAATGATACTAAACTGGAAGTTAATGGCTCGAATATCTAGAGTTATAATTAGGAGACTACCTTGGCCATCTTGAGGGATTGTGCGGTGGAAGGTGCCGGCTAAGCTCATGCCTGCCGGGCAGAGTCCTTAGCCGGAGACAGGAATCAGTCGCTGGACATCGCGGGCCAGCATTCAACCAGGGCGAAGATGGACATGCTGCTCCACTTCCAGGATCAGGGCTCCAGGATCACAGTCACTTAATATACCGAATCTAAGGCCAATGCAACGCCATTGTCTCAGGTTACCCAAACGGGGTGCCCGCGAGGCTATCGCCTCGGGCGAGAACTAGGTACACGATGTTACTAGTATGAGCTAGGCGGAAGGAAAGAGAGCGTATTTAAGTGCGTTAGCCCTTTTATAGCTTTCTTTCTCCGGTATTGCTAGGAGATGGTCGCGCCATTACGATAATTTGCGAATCCATCGACAGGAACACTTGATTGTCAACCTGTGGGAGAGGCGACGCTTCTTTAACTGTTTTGTCGTATGTGCGAACATAACACTGCCTTCTCTGTCCAATATAATGTAAGAAGATTGTAAGGTCTATTCTGGCTTGACTTGGGCATTTACCAAAAATGTGGTATGTTGTAAACGCAGCATTATTGAATTTGCAGGACTGTTGAAGAGTGTTCCTTTAATTCTTTGAAGAAGTATCCATTCTAATTTGTGTCATCGTAAGTTTCCATTTAAGTTCTATTGAAAAATTGTTCCTTGTACCCTGAAGATATTTTCTCGTTTCTTGCAGACATTTCTGGATGTGCTGTAGGTTATAAGACATAGAGTTGTCATTATCACAACTAATTTAACACTCCCTACCTACTGAGCCAAGAACGAATTTATCTACCTATGAGCCAAGCTAAACAACCCTATTTCAAAAGAACTTGTACCTTTCCCTTTTCTCCTTTGCGATACAAAACACGCTACTCTCGCGATACAAAACACGCTGATCTTCCAAATTTTTTAACATAAACTGTTAAATTATTTGCTGTAGCAGCAAATCATCACCTTCTTCCTCGCAATAATTTAAAAAAAAACTTTGCTGAAATGAATCTTGGTACAGGATTCTATACATTATTCTTTTATCTTATCCATTCAATGGATATTTTAATGCGATTTTATTTTTTTTCTGAACAACCGAGGTCAATTCCTTCGCATTTTACATAAATTTTTATGCCAATACCAATCGTTTGTCAGTTATATTCATTATGTAATGTTTAATAAAAATAATAAAAATAATAAAAAAAATTTCAAAAATTTATGCTGACTAAACGTCATGTAATCAATCGAAATTGATACATATTCGCATTTTACACCTTGTGTAGAGGACAATACAAGACATGAACCTCTTGAATATTTACACTTTTTATTTACATTTTTTTTTATCTTTTTCGCCCATTAAATGGACATTTAATGCCGACTTAATGTCATGTAATCAATCGAAATTGATACATATTCGCATTTTACAACCTAAACTAAAGGGTTACAATACAATACATGCACCAATTAGAGTAGTATTTTTTAAATTTGCTGTGTTATTGTAACTTGCGATTTATTCCCTTTTACTTTATTGATGAATTTCTCTTAAGCCATCTTCAGTTCTGTTTTCATAGTTTACAATGGGTATAATTATGAGGTTATACGGATCCTATCATGTTTATAATATAATTATAAGGCATATATTAAATCCTGTAACGTAGGTATAATTCTAAGGCTATACTTTAAATCCTATCATTTTTATAGAGATCCAATCCCTTGTATGCATACACTATCATGTTAAAGAACAATGATCTTGCCTCACTAACCAATCCACAGGAAACTCCCTTTCCAATGATTGTGCTCGGCGTAAACAATAAGGTGACACACACCTTCCTCACGTCATGTTAAAAAACAATGACCCTGTCTTACTGACCAAATCAAATGAAAACGCCTTCGAACACATAGTAATCCTTTTCAATGATTGCGCTTGACAGACACATATATAAAACAAATAACCAAAAAAAACAGAACATCACTAGAAAATTAAGATCTATGATAGTTTTCAATATAATATATATTCTCTCTAAGTTGTTTAACTTCATCTTCAACCGAATACGCTTTAAATTCCAATAACACAGACTTTTTTTTACAACAACACCGATATACGGTGAATTACACGTTGACTTTCGTCGCTTAAATACCGAAGTATCCAATTCGCGTGTTTACATGTTATAACATTTCAATCTTACAAGCTAACAATTTATATACATTTCAATTTTTTTAAGCATAACTGAATTTGCTAACGAAACTTTAATTTTTTATTTTAAAATTTATTTAATTTATTTTCTTTTAAAAAAAAAAAATCTTGACTATGTTTTTAATTAAATTCAACTTTTAATTACCAAACTCAATTATTTCCAATAATTTTATTAAGATTTGAACATAAATACCAATTAACTTTCTCTTCATTACAAAATTTCCATGAACTTTTTAGATTTTAATACAAATCTCAATTTTTCGAACCTGTTTATGTTTTATTCTTTCAAATACTCTAAACAACCAAAGTTTATTTTATCTCTCTGTATTTCCAATTAGGGTGGGTACATACCCGATTCAAAAACACCTACATGTTCCAACACTAACCCCAGGATAACTCCACAGGTTATACAGAAATTTATTATTAAACTTCAATCAATCAAAATACTAAAAAAAATTATTTTCCAAATCTAATATTTGTTAGTTAACTGAACGACTTTATTTGTTTGAAAGCAAATCAGAGAGATATAAACATTTAAATTAACAACAAAAAGATATATACAATTATATACATTTGAACGCTATATTATAATTGAATTTGCTAGCAAAAACTTCTTTTCTTTCTGTTTCTTAATTTTTTATTCCAAATTCCTTTTAATTAGTATTACTTTCTTATTAAAGATTATTTGACAGGAATTTTCAACTTATTCTCACAACTTGATATAATTTTTTTTGCTTCAATTTCAATATAATACAACATTAAGTCCAATTAATACTCCTTCTATTGTGACGTCACGGACCTTTTGACCTCACAATACATCTCAATGTAATATTCCCTTTTCAATATCTATGTTTTGTTTTATTTACGTTGTTTCCTTACAATGTTAACTTTGTTTTATTTAAAATATGTAAATACATGTTTCTGTTCCTTTCTAACTTTGGGCGCCATGGTCTTTTTCTAGTTAGACCCAAACTAAGTATATATATTTCATTATTCGACTATTACTCAAAACTCACTTGGAAGTGTTAAAAAAAAATTTCGTATCTCTTCTTGTATTACAAATTTTCTCTTTTTTTTTTTTATTGCCCAAGATTACTCTCTTGGCAACCCCACTTGTCTTAATTCTAAGGAAGACTTTCCTATAATGTTTTGAAACTAGAAATGTATACGCTGGTACCCGTACCCGTATTACATTTCTTGACCTCACTTAGAACTCAATATCTGCGCAAAGCACAATATAATTTCCGAACAACGATCCACGTTGTCTTTTTTGTAACACAAGTCAAGAAGAATAAAATTTTATTCATTAAAAATCTTTTTCATTTAAACTTAAGTAAGAAATGATTATCTTTTTTGTTTTAAATTCGTGTACTACTTTCTATTTTTTAAAATGGACACCAAAAAATCTCTACGAATGTCACCAATTAATCCTTACGAATGCTCGTGATTTATTCTTTCTTTATTTCGCTCTTGCTAAATTGTTTATCTATTTGACAAAATATTAAAAACATTTATTTTTATTACTTTTGTTTATTTAGTATGTAAAACATATTCCGTTTTGTGCTAAACAGCTTTTATTAGCGAAGGCCTTTTTACTTCCGCATCGTTACAAGAGATTTAGTTTTATTTTTTAACTGAATTATTCAACATTTTGTTTTTCAATACTAGCTCAGGACAATTGTTATAACTATGCAGAATCTCTCTACCTTTTTTCAAATTCAATTTATTTTTTACAATCTGACTTTATTTGAAAATTTATTTTCGTACTTATTTGTTCGACTTCTTGTTTACTTTTCGACGTATTGTATTATTTGTCACAACTTTTATTGAAAAAGAAATTTAAAGAGAGATATACCTATTCTATAAACAACACCGAAAATTTATATACATAAATATTTACACAAAATGGGTTACCTTTATTTACAATTATATACATAACATTTATAGTATAGTTTATTTATAATAATCTCATACAAAATGGTTACCTTTATATACAATAATATACATAACATTTATAGTATAGTTTATTTATAATAATCTCATACAAAAATGGTTACCTTTATATACAATAATATACATAACATTTATAGTATAGTTTATTTATAATAATCTCATACAAAAATGGTTACCTTTATATACAAAATTTTTGTTTTTCTTTCCTTCCCGCCTTTTTTAATAGCAAACCACATTAGTCAAGTATTCCTACTTCCCTTTTTTTCAAACCAGGTATGATCTTTATTTTTTATTATTATACGAATGAGAACGTATCATTTTAATTTAATTCTTATTATTTTCTTATGAAAAATGTTTATTTTAAACTTCCAAAACACAAAAAAAAATATTTTCCTGACCGAATTCTGTTTATTTCGTAATAGCTTGTTCAATTGCACTCTCTCCTGTTTTTTCAACTAGATTTCAGTTAGCTACTCTGATCTCAGATTAAATCAACATTCTTAACTCTCAAATAACTAATATTAGAATCACTAAGAGAGCAAAAAAGAACTAACTATACAAGAATTTAATTATTTTTCTACAAAAAAAAAAAAATCTCAATACAAATTATACCTTTCCTGAATTTTTGCCGTTTTCTACAACGCTTTACATAGGTACCGTATTCTCTCATATACAAAATTTCTTTCCTAGCCGGGCCATCTGTTACTGCGTAGGTACTTATGTCTGCTGTTATGCATAACGCGCGTGCATTCGTTATTTCTCAAACTTTTCTCTACTTTCTATGTCTCATGAACGAATTTAACTTTTAATTTGTAATTAATTAAAATTTTAACCTTTTCCTATTACTTTTTATTACTTCCGTTAAATTTAAATTCTCTAGTATTTATTTACTTTTTCATTATTTTAAATCTTTTAACTATTCTGTTTTAACTTTTTCCTCTTTTTATAAATAAAAATTCGTGGAAATACATATATATTTTCATATATGCGTTTTGCAATATTGTTCAACTTGTTTTGGGGTCATTTACGGCACTTTGATTGATGTACAATCTCAGATTACTTTTCAATTAATTACACCCGGGCTTGTCTTATATATTGAATTGTGACAGTAAATTTCGCATCCGCCTTACTTACCATCACTATCTTTTTTCATGATATATAAGATTAGCCTTCAAAATGACAATGATTTTACAACTTGTGTATTTTCAACTACAATCCTCTTTGTGGTTTCTGATTTATTCCACCAAAAAAAACATTGCAATTAAAAAACCAGTTTGATTTGATTTTTTTTTTCTCTACCACATGATCTTACTAGTTGAAATCTGTTCTTAACTTTTTTTTTTTTTCCACTATTATTTTATTTTTATAGGAAAATTAGTTTCTAAATAATAACGTCAAGCAATATTTTGGAAATATACATATGTTTATATATGTTTTTCTCTTTAACTTGTATTAGGGAGGGGTTTTTACGTTCGCAATCTTCCTTGTCCGGGCTAAGCGGTTTCTGAGATTAAAATCGTCTCCACAACAGAGTTTGGATTCCAGAGATATACGACTGCGCGAGCATACTTAATCACACAGAGGTTAAATTATGGGTCGCATCTGCCTTCCATAGTCTAATAGATCTCTATGTAAAAAAGTCGCTGTTAAGGGATCATGATTTTATATAACTTGCCGTAGGTATGCTTGTTAGACTGTATTTTTTTTTTTGGACTACATCTAAATTCCAAGATACGTTAGTCAGGTGATACCGTCAAGTTATTAACTTTTATCATATACACGATTTTATACAAGTCACTATTTTAATTTATTTCCAATTTTCACTCGAATTTGAAACCATATTATTCATGAACTGCATATTTTCTTTTTAAATCTCAATGTGTACTATCCTCTTAAGCATTTTCAATTCTCTAGATCTATTATTATCCAACAATACTAGACATGCTACCAGGAAAGAGTAAAAAAAAAGATTTTATAAAATTTTCAATTCCGT
This sequence comes from Limnephilus rhombicus, assembly GCA_929108145.2. NCBI lineage: Eukaryota > Metazoa > Arthropoda > Insecta > Trichoptera > Limnephilidae > Limnephilus > Limnephilus rhombicus. The sequence continues at coordinate 31,577,419 of OV815283.1, forward strand.
AATTAACTCAAGCATTTAAAACTATTTCACTTCCTTGATAATGTAAAAATTCATTTAACAATGTTTCGTTTTAATCTAATAAGAATTCAAAAATTATTCCCGACAAATTTTACCTCACACTTTAATATTCATTGGATTTTGTGTTCTGTGCACGCGACGCGCTTCGAAAAAATGCAAAACTTGGACTAGCCCGTAAAGTACCTATCACGAGGATGACGCGTGTTCGAACACGGAAGGAATTCCGTGGCTATTACTAGAGAGGACCTCCTATTAATTTTAACGCATATAGAACATTTCTCTTTCTAAACAGTTTAACATTTAATTTTTTGTTATTCTTTGTAATTTACAAGGATTATTATTATTCATTTCCTATTTATTTTGCTTTCAATTTATTATTACAGAATATAAATTATGTTTTTCTTATTTTTCGCGCAATTCTTTTTAAAATAATTTAACGGTAGTTTCTAATGCATTGTTTGAAACAATATAATGATTTTTTTCATTTGAAATTTATTTTATTTTATATCTTTTGTATTTCTTAATAAAATGTATTCATTTGTCTTTTATTTTACTTTTTTGTTTTTATTCCGTGGGCTCAATTCTTATGGACTTTATTATTTACGGTGACCAATCTATACAATTTTTATTGCTACCGCTTGCACGCGTCTTCGTTCTGTTTCGACTTGCTGACCGTTTGCTAATTTGAATATCTACATGACGATTTCGTTTTTTGCGCGGGATAACTAAATTCACTTTCAAACTATGAATTATATTTAGTTAATTACCTATTAATTTGTTTTGAAATAACAAGAAGAGTTATTAATATTTTCACAACGAAATATGCATTTTAAAATGTATTGAAATTCAAAACTTCTTTTATATTGCTTTCGCGGCAAATTTACGAGTTATTTCTTTCGTGCTTCTACCGAAATATTCTGACTTGGACGGGTCCAATTCAATTACGCCGCTGTATTTTGGAACTATTTTATTCAAATAACCGTATTTAATTATGTTGTAATAGAATTGTTCTCGTTAATTTTATCAAAATTACACAAATAACTGTTTTGAATTAGTATTTAACCCGATTTATGGTTTATTTGCATCAACATTTCAAATCAACAATGGACTCGCCCTAGAATCTGTACATTGTTCCCGCGTCAACTGAATAACTATATTTTGAATATGTTTGGCTTTATTTAAACGAACTTATTTACACATTTTACATTTATCTTTTTTTAAAAACACAATACAACCACAATTGTTTAGCATATTATATAGAAATATATATTCATTTTTCAATAACATTATTCATTTCTTGTAAAGTGTTCAAGCGCCAGTGTAATGTATGATTGTGAATACAGTCTGTACGGTGAGCGGCTCGAACGCCTTACTACGTACCTCTCACATCTCACATGGACTCGTCTCAGGGTTAGGTTCGTGCACTCTCGACAAGATGAATGAATGTAATTGAAAGTCGGTTTTACATAGCATATTTATTACAATAAAGGGGTTCAATTTGTACAATAGGACATTACGATTTAAGGCCTAAATGACTAAAGGCTTTTAGAACGGAAGATAGGTACTTGAAATGATACTAAACTGGAAGTTAATGGCTCGAATATCTAGAGTTATAATTAGGAGACTACCTTGGCCATCTTGAGGGATTGTGCGGTGGAAGGTGCCGGCTAAGCTCATGCCTGCCGGGCAGAGTCCTTAGCCGGAGACAGGAATCAGTCGCTGGACATCGCGGGCCAGCATTCAACCAGGGCGAAGATGGACATGCTGCTCCACTTCCAGGATCAGGGCTCCAGGATCACAGTCACTTAATATACCGAATCTAAGGCCAATGCAACGCCATTGTCTCAGGTTACCCAAACGGGGTGCCCGCGAGGCTATCGCCTCGGGCGAGAACTAGGTACACGATGTTACTAGTATGAGCTAGGCGGAAGGAAAGAGAGCGTATTTAAGTGCGTTAGCCCTTTTATAGCTTTCTTTCTCCGGTATTGCTAGGAGATGGTCGCGCCATTACGATAATTTGCGAATCCATCGACAGGAACACTTGATTGTCAACCTGTGGGAGAGGCGACGCTTCTTTAACTGTTTTGTCGTATGTGCGAACATAACACTACGTAAAGGTTAAATGCAATGTTACAGCTGACTGAGGTTTCAATGACAATAAGCAGGCAGCAGATCTAACATGATACATGCTTAACTCTTGGTATGCCGATGTTAAATTTTCACCGTCCGGCAAATTATTATATTTTCGTAATAACTTATTTGTTTTTTGCAAAATTATGTTCCCAAATACCATGATAATAGTAATAATAATTTTTTTTTTATTCCAAGCCATAAACCAAACATAATTAAAAAAAACATTACATATTTATTTTGAACATGTTCAAAGAAATAAATTGTTTCTCCCTGCATGTCCTTTCCCATGCGACCACATTCCCCTTCCGCGTCCCCTTCTCCCGCATTCCCCTTCCACCTTCCTCGCCTTCCCTATCCCCTCTCCCGCTCCCCTCCCACCAACCCCCCTCCCGCTCCCCTCCCACCAACCCCCCTCCCGCCTACCATAAATTCAGTCGCAGTATATTCAGTATTCAAACAGCTCGCATGACACCTGTTACAATTTTTTAATTCAAATTTTCATTTTTCATCCATTACAAATATTCATTTTTGTATATTATAAGAATAATCAATCAAATTTGTTACCTAACATAGGTACCATCTGTTTAAAATATCTATAATTCTTGATCGATTCAAAGTATTAGGCCAGTACTTCTCTAATAAATTCGTTAATTTAAAGAGTTTTTAAAATTGAATTTTGATTTGACAATCATTGTTTTGAAAAATGTCATTATCAAACTTTGACAGTTTCGCAAGAGTTTTTGTAAAAAACTTTTCAGATGTATTGTCATGTGGTTGTAATAATCCAGAAACCTTAACGAGGGTTTAAATAAGGTATTTTGAAAGTTTCCAACATTTCCTATGCTTAATATAGCAATAGGTACATAAAATGAACAGTTAAAAGAATATATGATGCAAATGTGAATGGTAGAAGAAGTCGGGGACGCCCGAGGAAGACATGGCACGATCAAGTAAATCAGATACTTGAGACGGGCCATGTCAAAAGTCAGAATAATAGAAGAGTATGTATGAGACGATGTATGAATGTGAGTGAGGCAAAGAGTGTGTGCCAAGACCGAGTTGTTTGGCGGTCCGTCCTCTCTGCCTACCCCTGCGGGGAAACGGCGTGATGGTTAGTTAGTTAGTTAGTTAGTTACACAGACATCTCATTTACTCATATACTCGTATAAATACATATACCCACGCAAGCATATTTTGATTTATATATAGATTAAATAAAAAAATAAGTGACTTATTTCTGAAAAGGGTATTTCAAATTGCTACTTGCAAAACACCTACATAGAATGGAATGCAATTCTTTACGTTTTTGACGTCAATCTTATCTTATCTTTTATTGATTACAATATCGCGGAATTGTATAGGAATCTTTGCAAAGCCATCAGTTAAATCATGATTACTTACCACTTCACTTTTTAATAGTTTACATTGTTCTGTTTGGTAGGCGTGTTCTCGAGTTCGAGTACTTAGCGAAATTCCTCTGTTTTATACATCTATTTGTATTTCGATTTTGTTTTCTTGAATGAATGGATATCTTGGAAGTAGAAATTAAGGCCATCCGCTCATGGAGAAACAAAAACAAACCAGTTGTCGACGCAATCGCAATCAACCTCTTGAACAAAATTGATATTTTTCTGATTTGACATATCGCAGATTACTCGAAAACTTGACAGTTTGTGAACCACTACCATGGCCACCAGCAGTGCTTGTCGCCGAGTTGCATTGTTGACAGATTGCCACAGTAATGGCTCACGACCTGTCATGTTTTGACATGTCAGATCAGAAAAATATCGATTTTGTTCAGGAGGTTGATAGCGATTACGTTGACAACTGGTTTTTGTTCAGTTTCTCCATGAGCGAAGGCCCTAACTCACTTCTAGACGTCCGATCGGCAAATAAACTCATTGCCGATGACAATACATTCTTTCAACTATCTAGTGGCACGCATACATCTGAAATTGAGTACTAGACGGGGTAACTAGGTCAAAAATCGAAAATAGATGTATTATAGTAAAAAACACTTTGTTTTTAAGGGTTTGTTTTTTTTTTTTGATAAAAATTATCTATTATTATCATGAATTTGATTTGCTTAACCTTTCTATGTCGATGGTCCATTTGATTAGTCAGAATCTTCAAATAAGTTTTGAGATAATGAGGAAAGCAATATTCAAAGGCTCGCCATTAATCAAACATGCATATTATCACTACTAACAGCAAACAAACTTCGAAAATCTATATATATTTTTAGTCAAATTCGCAACTTTCTTAACTTGAACCAACTCAAAAGAATTTACTATGCACTATGTCAATCTCTAATCGAGAATGGTATCATAGCCTGGGGAGGAGCAAACGCTGCCGCCATTGATCCGATCTCTAAAGCCCAGAAACTAATTATAAAGATTATTCTAAAACTACCGATCACAAGTAGTTCGGATGAAATCTTTAGGAGAATCGGTGTTTTGGACATTAGGCAACTTTATGCCAAAAATATACTAATTTATCTATTCAAACATAGAACTGTTTTTGACAATATCCAAACTGTTCGTGATACGAGAACCAAAGGGCAAAATCTCTTACTTATCCCTTTCGCCAAAACAACATTTGGTCAAAGAAACTTCAGGTACTATGCAACAAAACTTTATAATACACTTCCACTGACCATTAGACAGCACACTAATCACGTAAAATACAAAACAGATACCAAGTTTTGGATCACTACCAAAGACAGATCATATATCTACAATATTTTTAGAACCTCCTAATGCATACGATGCATACACCCATTGATACGATGCTGATTGTCCTTGTACTTTTACTTTAAATGTAAATAACATTGTTGTTGTTATCCTTTATAAACTATTTTTAAACTATTCTTAGTGAACTCCTAGTGAGACAGGCACAGCACAATTACCTATGTAACATAAAAAAATAAAGATTATAATAAAAAAATAATTTACATGTGTATGTGTTATACATATGAAATATGCTATAAAATAACACCGGGAATTAGTACGACATTTTGAAATATCCTACTAGTGACCCAGAAAACATCCAATTGGTTTCTAATTTGAAAAACATGGTTTTGAGAAAACTGCACAAAATTTTGTTGTACTTGTTTTAATTTGTATTAAATGAAATTATTGATATTTAACATTTACTAAGTCAACCCACGGCCATAAAAAGCTTCTTCCTTTCTCGGAAGATTGATTATTACCTATGGTCAGAGGGCTTCTATCTTTTAGTCCTTGCTTCTTGTTTCCTTTACGACTCTACATACCTATTAACTACTTCTATCTTCTCACTACTTGTCAGCTATTCGCGTAAATGCATCTCAATCGCACTCCCATCCTACTACTTTTATAAGTTCTATAACTCAACTAATTTTAAGTACATCACTACTCTGTTTTGATGGCGTTTTTAGGAAAGTCTACGGTATAATAAAATCCACAGCATTCAAAAATTACATTTTCAAATTCCTTGTCAACAATACCGCTTTAATTCAAAATCGATTTTTTCTTATTTTACTCATCCTTTTCTTTGGCAAACATAAATGAGATTGTTTAAATGATATTTCACAAAAAATAATGTTTTACACAATATCGTAAAACTATATATTATGTATTTAATGATGATAGCATTCCATTTAGGTGAGCGGAAACCATTAAAAAATCATTTTCCTTTCCTGAAACATTTATAAGTAGTAAATTTATACTATTTATATTTGTTAAAATTGAAAGCGTACACTGGCAGGATATGAATTCCTGATAATGTCTGTCGTATTTTCTAACAGATGTAAATTAGTCATGACTAATGTAAAAAGAGGTTATCCTCTCAGAATAATGCTGATAATGTAATATTTATTCAAATTGTTGAATCGCTACTTATCTTCAGAGGAAAAACAACAAAAAAGTTAAACAAATATTGATAAAAACAAAATATTATGTTATCATACACCTACCCAAATTTCTTTTGCAGTTTTCGCTCTCTCTGTTTTTTTTTAAATTTTTTTTATTTATATATTATAAAGACAAAGTAATACAATATGACAGGAAAAAATATAAATATTTTACAGAAAAAAGAAAAGTCCCAATAAACTACTTTTTAGTAGTTTGTGAATGGGTGCTTTTACTTTGAAGATATAAATAAACTTATTTTACTTTATTTTGCAGTTAGAATTTTTGTGTTAGTGTCTGATACAAATTTTTTCTTTCGGCGAGCCAATTCTTCAACATAATATTTGTTTTAGGTACCATTTGTACATTTTTTAATTTCAGCAGGTAAAATATTTAATAAATTTGGTTTCATGTAGTCCAGTGTTCTTTGTCCATATTTGTTTAAGTGCTTAGGTACAATTAGTCCTTCATTTAGCGTAAAACTACTGATGAAAACTAAATCTTGAAAACTACTGATTTTTCACTTTTTTGGTTTAGGACATATAAAACAATTGTTGTTTTCATATGCATATGTACCTTTGTCTATCTTTAAACGAATGTCTCATTCATTAAGTACGTAAATAACATTTAACCCCTCAGGTCTCGCGCATATTCTGTCAGGTCAGAAAATTTGGGTTTTACAATAAAATTCAAATAAATGGAATATTTCTGAATACAGTAGAGCCTCGCTAATCCGGACCCCTGTTACTTCGGTGCACGCTGTAATCCGCGAGGGCGAGGGGATCGTTTTCGACCCTAAAGGATACAGTTTTTCTTTTGGTTAATTGCTGGAAGGATCTCAAAGCATCCCTAATTAAAAAATCATGGAAGAATTCGCAAATTTCTTACATGTTTGAATTTTATTATAAGTACATTTGTACGTACATACATATTCTTGTCTAAATTGACTTTAAATTTTTACTTTAATAAATGTAACCCAAGTTAAAAATGTGTTTTATTTTTATTAAAATATTGCATACTGTAATCCTGTTTTTACCTATCCGGATTAGCGAGGCCCTACTGTATATCCTAAAATTAAAAACTTTTTTGAAAGCTGATAAAATACTCTTTCAAATGTTATTGTAAGAAATAACAAAAGTTTGAAAAATGGCTCAACTTACTTTTTTCTAACTAAATTTATGTAATAAAAAAAAGAAAAATACTTTTATTTTATTAGAAAAACTGCATTATAAACGCGATTGTCACCTCATATTTTTGTTGTTTCACCATTAAACCATTAATAAAATATTCACAAATTTTCATAAATTTTTCAAGCTTTTTAAAAACTTCAGTTTCATACTTCGACCAAGGGGTATAGATATCGGCGGCCGATCGTAAAATCAGGCAGATCATGATGCGCCTAGTTACTTCGTGAAGTGCCTCAGGCGCGTCATGATCGGCCTGATTTTATGACTTTCCTGCGACTTATATACTAGGTCAATGGTTTCATAGCACATTTCATTTTATTCATGTTATTAACTTCTAGATTCGAATGTAATGGGCTCTCCTCACGACACTACATGTAGTGATTGAGGCAGTGACTGCAGAGAGCGTGGAGTTGAGCGAACTAGCGCTGTCTCGTTTGCTCAACTCCACGCTCTCTGCAGTCACTGCCGCAGTCACTAAATGCAGTGTCGTGTGTAGGCCACTTAAAGTGTGGTGTTTTTTTTCTTTCTAACATTGTTTCGATATTTTTTTTCTTAATTCGGTCCAAAACTTTGGTTTCATAGAGTTGGACATTTTAATTTTTACGTTATTAACTTCTATATTCGAATATAAAGCATGGTGTTTTTTTCTTTTAACACTGTTAGATCATATTTCTCACTATAACAGTAAGGGAGATACAAGGATTTCTATCAGACTTACGTGATCTGTTACCAAATGCGAACAAATTATTCTGAGGGGTTAAATAGATTTATTTATAATTATGCATCCTGATCAATAATATTGTTTGCTTTTTTTACAGCCCCATGAATTTGACGAATGCAGATTTGATGTATCTGTGAATGACTGTGTTTGGTACCTTCGAGCGGAGACCCAGGAGGATGCAAAACACTGGGTGGATGTTCTCGAATCGTTCAAGGTAAATACATTCACATTATCTTTTATAGTCTTCCTGCTCCAAGACTTCCCAAACAGCCATCATTGAAATATCAAATTTAATTTTAATTAAATTTCTAAAAATTGAAATAATCGCTCGATGTAATGTAAATGTTAAATAAATGCAGATTATATTTGAACCGCACTCAATTTAAATCTCATCATTTTAATGAGTAGCATCGATGTATGAACTAGATATACTTCGATTGTTCAGTTGATTAGTCTGACATCTCAAAATATTAAGTTTTGAGATAATGAGGAGAGCAATATTCGAAGGCTCACCATAAGTCAAATATTATTTACACTTTTCTGTATTTTGTATATTAAATACGCTATAAATAACACCGGAGGTGTATTATAACATTTTGAAATATCCAACCAATGACCCAGTAAACATTAACAATTTGTTTAATTTACCACAAGTTTTTCTGCATTATAATTGATTAGGTGGTGTTAATATGTAATCTGAGTATTGTATCAGATTAGAGGATATACTTTTACATATAATTGCATACTCAACTAAAATTCGATTTTTCAGAGATATATGACTAATCAACTTTATGATCGATCAATGTATGACTCATGTTAAAGTTGTACCTACAAGCTTAACTAAAAGTTAAGAATCTAAACGAAAATATTGAAAGAGAACAAGACACAGAAAAATAGAAAAAGATAATGTTCGAAACAGGGACACGTCCCGGTTAGACGAGAGGTTCTGGGTTCGAGTCCTAGTTGCGACCATTATCTTTCTCTGTTTTTCCGTGTCTTGTTCTCTTTCATATTTTCGTTTAGATTATTAGTGTTATATTCTCCAATGATATATTACATTGACGGGAATAACCTTCAAAAGTTATAAAACTAGGGTTTATTCTTATAAAAAATTAAAAGTTAAGAATTTAATTGAACCTTAAAAAATATGTATAATGTATTACTATTAAGTAAGTAGGCAGCTGAATTTAATGGGATTTTTCGAAACAATTTGAAATATTTTCCATTGGTGTTGAACACAAAAAAATTGTAAAAATGATTTGGTTTCATTCTTTATAATTTTTTGTTTATGAAATTGCCAATATAATATTCAACCCTTTAGTAGTCAAGTAAATGTATACATATTAGTATAGTAATACGTATTTTATTAAATATCGATAGCAATAAACAAAAATTTTAACAAAACAAAAAAACGACTTCAAACAACGCACTAAAAAGTAAAAAAAATAATTTCGTATTCTCCTACAACTTCATAATCAACTTACTTTTTCTACTCATCAATATTTAGGTACGATTGTTATTTTTGGAGTCGGTGTCAATGACAATGACAATCAATCGAAAAATGGGTTAAATACGTAATTTTTCTCAATTTTTTTTGATCAGCATCTTTGAAATATTTCTAGGAAAATAAGTGCGTCTTTTACGACATGCAATTTAAGGGAATTTTTTTCTCTCAAAAATTAAAAATAAGTTAAATACTGATATTAGAGTAATTTACAAAAGTGTTAAGTATTCTGAAAGGTCTATTCAATGTTATTTTATAATAAAAATTCATAATTATAGGTCTACAAAAACAGGAGGTATGACTTTTTGAAAAATGAAAAACTTTGTTTTCGCTCTCCTGAACAATTGACATTTTGTCCTCTACAGCATTTCAAATTCCCCCGATTGATAAGTATTTTGTTTGTCACTTGATTTTGGTACTAATTGCCTACATATTTTGTGATGCGCGGACAAACAGCCAGACATTCAAAATGATGTCACTAAATTGCCCATAAATCAATATTAATTATGTGATAAGTGACATTACAATTATTGTTTCATTTATTAGAAAATGGACTGATGTAAGTTGTAGCTAGGTACATTTAGTGCATTACTACGAAGGTTATCATTTTTTCAACACACAAAATAATGATTGAAGTGATTGGTATACCTAGCTACTATCTAGAGTTTTTTTAAAGTTTTATCCTATGTGCTTATGGAATGCATTATATGTTTTGTATTATGTTTGTGTGACATGCATGATATTATAAATATGTATTTTGTAAGCTGATCAAATTTTACAGAATTTGAATAAGATAATATTTAAGGTATATATTATGAATATGGACAGTGGTGTTGCGGCGACTGCCTGGACAATCTGGGGTCTTGCCGGGGGCTAATGTGAGAATTACAAGAATTTGATTGAAACTCATAATATTTTGTGAATGATATGATTTTTTTTAACTCCTAGGGAGCCAGTGCCCTGCAATTGCAGTGTTGACCTTATATAATAATTTTGTCTTTGGATATAACCTCCGCTAGGTTAGTTAAAGGTAAAAATAAAAATGTCAATATTTATCAAGTTTTTTATTTTCTAAGTGCTTAACCTCTGGGTGGCCACGCCATTTCACGAAAATTCACGAAATTTCACTAAAAAAGCACCACTTTGAATTTTGAATTGAATGTTTTGTCGATTTATTTTGGGCTATTGTATATTTTATTGACTGAAACACGTTCCTAGAACAATAAACTATGTACCAAAACAACATTACTTGCGTTAATTACGTAAATTAATAGGTTTTACGATGTTTTAGTCGAGGAATACGCATCAATTTTGAGAGCTAAAATTCGCGGCAAAAATTACATTTCTATGTCATAGATAAAATCGTTTAAAAATATTCTGGGGTTGCAAGGTGAATGAAATTTTGATACATCTTATGGTGTAATGTTGGCGCAAGCGATTCTGACCCTGTTCTTCACTCAAATTCTGTACATAGAAGGGCCAAAATCGCAGACAAACATTTTTTGTTCGATATTTTTTCGAATTATTTTCACGCGCATGCGCACAATACGTGCGCGCCCGCGCGTCTCCGGCCCATTAGAGGTTAACCTCGGCGGGCCCAAAAAATCTTTTAAATGCGATTTAAACCCTTATGCATAAAGAAACTCTATGAAGGACAAGGTCAGAATCCCTTGCGCCAATATCAATCTAGGACCTAGATACCATTAGATTATTGTAGCTACTCTGAATTATTATAAAAGAATTTTCTATAAAATTTGCGGTCATTTTTACAAAATACCATCCAATATTCAACAAGTTAACAAAAAATCTTTTTAATATATTGAAATTTCTAACCGTCCCCTACGGGTTAACCTGTGGCCCTAAGTCTACATAATTTTTACATGAATCATAGGTTTATTTATGTTAGAGGAAATTAATTTAATAACAAAATGTTGAATCATTATTGGAAAACATCTGTTTCTTCAATTCTAGTGATAACTTGAGGATGATTCATAATATCATGTTATTTTTTCCCGAATACTTCTACTTCACATTTAAACCTGAATTAATTTACCATGCCTTCTCATAAATCAATGGTTTTAATTTATCTGAAGTAAAAGATTTACGCAAATACATGAATGGAAAATGTGCATAAAGTTTCAAGCAGAAACTGATTTACTGAACATAATTCAACGGAAAATTTGCCTCCATGGTTGAATGATTGTTGTGTATTTGAATATGTTTTATAAGTTCATATTACTTAAAAAAGGTTCAAGAATACTAAGGGAAGTTACTAAAACATCGCTTTGATTCAGTTTATTTATTTTAATTTCACCTACAAAAGGAAAGTAAAACTTGTAGGTTATTTTCAGCATATATTATATTATAATGAATCATAATGGAAAATTTATTTCTTAAATATGCTTCTTTGTTAAATGATTATCATATTTTAATTGGCCCTACTATGATAAAAAAAAATTCGGAATTTATTATCATATTTAAAAAATCTTTTGTCTCTCCTTAATAGCATTTTCTGTAAAATCCCCCTTGTCTTTATAATTACTCATCACTCGGCCTGCAGATAACTACCTGCTTGTACTTAAATGTATTTAACATCAACTGTTTTATATTAAATTATGGTAACTTAGCTTCTTGATCACCGACCCAAAATTTTCGTCGTTCGCCAGCTGATTTTATTTTCGTGATAACTTTTTTTTTTTTACAGAATGATGTTTTTGTAAATTGTACTGTCTTTCCAGTTAACGTGTTTATACCTAGTTTAAGTCTACGTCAAATTTGTGAATAGCCCAGGGATGAAGATTTTTTATTGATTTCTCTGCATTAAAAACGCTCAAATCAAAATTTAGACTTCTTTATTAGATAGGCCACAATTTCATCAATCTAGAGCACCTGACATAGTTATTCACAGCATTCAAATAAGGGAGGTTTTAGAGTACTTTCCGGTAACTAAATCAAATTACCATAATTAACACAGGCATCAGACTGAACGCTGTAGAATTTTGTGGGGCGTATGTGCTTAAAACCGCGTACGTTCGTGTGAGAAACATGGAGACCCGCAAAGAATGCAAGGCTGATGTAAGTGTAATAAGTAAGATTAAGAAAGGGACGCTCAGATGGTTTGGGCATGAAGAGCGAATGAACAGGAGGGTGTAAGGAGAATATATGATGTACAGTGAAACCTCCATCTATCGTTTTTGAAGGGACCAATTGAAATAAACAATGGATGCGGGAAAACAATGATTGCGGGAATATAGAAAAAACACATTAATATTAAAAGGTTTAATTTTTTCACCGGACGGTTCATTTTTATGGAGGGCTCAAAAACTAGATCGTAAAAAGAAAAAACCTTAAGACGCGCACCGCTCTGCCTGGATGTTTAACGAGAACTAACGGACCCATCATAAATTTGGACCCATAAATGATAAACGGACCTAACGGTAGGTTGGCAGGTACCTACCTAATTTAGCACTAACATGTCAGAAACGGCCGCAAACAAAGGCGACAAACCGTTCTTTCTATCTCTCTTTCGCTCTCCAATGTTATTGACCATTTATATACGAAATTTTCCACATAATTTAAACGATCAAAGCGGTAAAGAGAAACGATGAATGCGATCTAATTTTGCGTATTTTATATGAAATTAATTCGGGACTACAAGAAAAAAACGACGCTTACGGGAAAACGATTATTCGAGGAACGATTGATAGAGGTTTCACTGTATATACAAATGTGAATGGTAGAAGAAGTCAGGGATGGCCGAGGAAGACAAGGCACGACAAAGTGAATCAGATACTTGAGTCGGGCCATGTCAAGAGTCAGAATAATAGAAGAGCATGTATGAATGTGAACGAGGCAAGGAGTGTGTGCCAAGACTGAGTTGTTTGGCAGTCCGTCCTCTCGGCCTACTCCTGTGAGGAAACGGCATGATGGTTAGTTAGTTAAAAAGACAGAGGCACTTCTAGATATACTTATTGTATATAATCTTCCATAAGCAGTTTCCCCAGAAAAGCTAGTTATAAGGCGTATTCACATATAGTCGATATTTGCTGCCACTGTGGATAGCGGAAACCGAGTAAGTATGTTGTAATCTCACTGATCACACCTAGGCAGATTTCATATCTGCTATTGATAGAGTTTAATTTTGTTGCTTTTCGGCTGTATAATTAGTCACGTTCATAGTCTGATTACGTCTGGTCAATAAACATAGCTAAAGCCATTTCAAGCAACATTTCGATTCTCGATGGCAATCTCACTGAGGTTTCTTTAATGTATTATTATTTGTCAAAACCGTACTTTGAAATAATATGTGCACACATGATTTTGCTCAAATGTCAAATCATCCCTGATCTTGTTTGATCTCTTCTCCACAATTTGTGAGTCAATTTTAGCTATATTCGTAGTATGAAAGATGTGTACATATTTTCTGATAAATTTAGATAACATTATATGTAATGTAATTTGGCTGATAAGATAAATGCAAAATTACAAAATACGAAACATGATTGTATCAGATAATAATAGAGAAATTGAATTTAGAGGTCAATTCATACTTATTTTTATTACGTACCAATATTCCTCATTGTATTCTGGCGATAACTGGATTTGATCCGTAACAAGCATTGGTTCATGTTCAGGGTTGAAATTGTACAAGTTCTAAAATACCCATGATAGGTGTTCAAATTCCCCACAGGTTCCTTTACCTTCAAAATGAAACAAAATTCTATGAAAATTAGCTTTTTTTTTTTTATCTGACGAGCCTATATCTTTTGTGGGAATGAGATAGTTCTCGGCCGAGATCTGCTGTCAGATTTGTGTCATTTTATATGACTGTCATTTGCTTTTTCTATGGGCCGATGTCAGAATTTCAGCTGTGAACTGTCACCTATTTTAGTTTAGGTCGTTTCAAACACTAATTCATGCAAGTATGCATGATTATTTATTCATTTAACAGCATTAGAAAATCACACAGCTGAAATTCTGACATCCGCCCATAGAAAAAGCAAATAACAGCCATATAAAAAAAAATCACACACATCTGACAGCAGATCTCGGCCGAGAACTATCTCATTCCCACAAAAGATATAGAGTAGCTCGTCTGGTTGTTTTCAGATGTTCTCTTTCATTCAGGCTTAAAAAGTATATTATGTGTGTCGTTGCTTATCCAGAATATGAGATACCAGCCCTATTTCCCGCCAGCGTCGGTCTTATCCATTGCTTTATCTTGAATTTCCCGCCATTCCTCTGCAACTCCCTTCAGCTGTCAATTGTCGCCGTGCAGTTGGCATCTTGAGATGCCGTGTTAATTCAATTTTGGCGTTGTTTCGCCCACGTCCGGTCGAAAAATTTTTCGTTCGTAATTGTTTTAACGAAAATAATATCTGTTGCTACCCGCAAATTCTGTAATTTTATGAAAAATTAGTGCAAGTGATTAGTGCAAACATTTTTGACAGATTAGCGTATTCCTACTACCTACGCTATATAAATCTGCGTCGCTCGTTCTCGAAAACGGAAGGACGCCGCGCCGATTAGCAATCGCTTCTCGGCCTGTTGGTTAAGATAAGTGTATTATCAGCTTAATATCTGATAGTTCCCGCAATACGGGACCAGTTTATTAAACTGGTTTTTTGAATGTGACGGGATGTTCGGGGCTTGCTCCACTCCTGTCACGGATTGGCCCGGCCGGCATTGCCGCTGGGAGCGACCCATTTATATCCATACTAAAGATAAATTAAGCTGAATGTATTGTCTTACGTAATTACCTGATTTATGGATCAATTGTAGACACATTTAACCATTTTTCCACCTTTGGAATTTAAGTAATCGATTTTTTTTTTGAATGAAATATGACCATCGGCGATGTCATATTAAAATACTCAAATTACAAATACGAAATCATGACATTCATGTTCGTTTGATAATCGTTTGACGCAATTTGATGTAGTTAGACTTATCTATAATTCAGCTTTATTTATAAAAGTTTGGTCCTGCTTTTGACAGTTTCAAGCATGTTACAAACTCGGGCGAGTGGGCCAATGTCCGCTATGCATCTGCTTTAAAGGAATATTTGGCTGATCCAGGCTTCAAGGAGCTGGAGGTAAACTGCGAGGTGCTGGCATTTGTCACCGCCTCACCAATATTTACGGCCATGGAAAAGATGCTGGCATTGCATGCCTCATTGAAGCAGAGAGTGCTTTCAACAGGCTCTCCAAAAAACTTATCAAATGGGAAAGTAGTTCAGAAGGTTCCCTGTCAGGTCTTTACAGGAACAATGGACAGCTGTAAGATTGGAGTGGAACGGAGGCTCTTCAGCAGAATTCCTCCTTCTACCACTCATCCTTTTGGGGAAGAAGCACTTTCTGCCCAGTTGCAGAAACTAGGTGGTGTAGCAAAGTGCTTTAGTCCAGTGCGTCTACCTCAGGGTAGCCACTCGGCGCACAACCGCCCTTCATCTAAGGAGGTTGTTGCCTTTCCCCCAAGCAGACATCAAAGAAAAAGATGGCATTTCCCTTGTTTCCCCGGCGGGCAGACCACGGGTGAAACCCCCCATTTTCCTCCCGTATGAGGGGTAAGGGGAGGGAACAGAAGCGTGGCGCGAGGGGGCAGACCTCTCGTGGCCGCTTCAACAGGTGTCGCGCACAACCGCCCTTCAACATATAAGGAGGTTGTTGCCTTCCCCCCAAGCAAACATCAAGGGAAAATATGGCATTTCCCTTGTTTCCCCGGCGGGCAGACCACGGGTGAAACCCCCCATATTCCTCCCGTATGAGGGGTAAGGGGAGGGAACAGAAGCGTGGTGCGAGGGGGCAGACCTCTCGTGGCCGCTTCAACAGGTGTCGCGCACAACCGCCCTTCAACATCTAAGGAGGTTGTTGCCTTCCCCCCAAGCAAACATCAAAGGAAAATATGGCATTTCCCTCGTTTCCCCGGCGGGCAGACCACGGGCGAAACCCCCAATATTCCTCCTGTACGAGGGGTAAGGGGAGGGAACAGAAGCATGGCGCGAGGGGGCAGACCTCTCGTGGCCGCTTCAACAGGTGACTATCAACCATTTCGGGCGGGTCAACTACACTACAGGATTATTGGAGAGAATGGCAGGCCTTAGATGTCCCAGAGACCATCTTACATATGGTAAGAGGATACCGCATACCATTCATCCAAGAGCCCTCGTTGATAAGTCCAAGCCAAGCTTCCGCAAGGAGGTTCAAAACGAAAGTAATCCCGGAAATGACAATGATTAGAGATGGTACATGGAAAGAGCTGACGACAATGCCACCTTCTTATCAACACTTTTTCTGGTTCAAACGAGCGAAGGCTCGAAACAGTCGATCTTCAATTTAAAAGCTATCACAAATTGGATTGCAGAAATCCTGCGTAGATAGGCTATCAGGATCATTGTGTACCTAGACGACTTTCTCCTGGCTCATCAGACCAGAGAGATCCTCAGTCAAGCTTGAGAAGCTCTTTAATTGTTAGAGCGGTTAGGTTGGTCGGTAAATTTCCAAAAGTGTGTCCGTCAGCCAGCACAGTCAGTGGAATATCTTGGAATTGTGTAGAACCCCCATCTGAAACAGAAGTCCTTAAACAAATACAGACGCCAAGGTCTTTGGAACTCACTTCAGAGATCCGTGACAAAAGGAAGATGGACTCTGAAAGGAGCTCAGAGTATTCTCGGAAAGTTGAATTTTGCTACCTTTGTGGTCCCCAGAGGTCGAATTCATACTCGGCTGATACAATTACAGTTAATGCTGAAGCTGACCCCTCAGCAAAAGTCTCTGATAAAGAAGGAGGTCTTGTCAGAAATGAAATGGTGGATGATCAACTTAGATCATGTTTCAACTCTTCATTTTCCCAGCCCAACACATTCTCTGACTACGGATGCGGCAGATCACAGCCGGGAGCCCTGATCGACTATGTACCTCTGTTGGGTTGTTGGACAGACAGAGGGGGGGGATATTGCAACATGAAGGAGATGACAGCAATCTTAAATGCCTTAACGTCTCTGACTCAGAATTTGAGAAGTTCAGAACAGGACAGTCGTAGCCTACTTGAGGAACAAGGGGTGCACTAAGTCGATGGGTCTCCTTCATCTGACATTTCAGATTCTTGCGCTTTTGGACAAGCACAGAATCTCTTTACAAGTGCAGTATTTGCCGGGACGTTACAATGGCCTCGCGGATCATCTATCCTGAGGGATGACATTACCAGAATGGCACCTTCTACCCCCAGCGGTAAGAGCTGTTTTTCACAAGTTAGGGGCAGTCCAGTAGTGGATCTATTCGCTCCCTCGAGGGCTCACTTCGTGGATCAGTATGTCTCGATAGATTCCCACGACAAGAGAGCAATGCTTCACCGCGTGTTCAGCAGGAGTTGGAATTTCCCCTTGGCATGGATCTTTCCTCCCCCCTGCTTAATGCCACGAGTGCTGGCACATCTGAACAAGTCATCAGGGGTGTACCTGGTTGTAGCCCCAAATTGGCCAAAAGGGTTTTGGTTACCAGACCTAAAGAGAAGAGCCCTAGACCGACCTCACATAATACCCATGTTGGTCGACAACTTGATAGACTTATCGACAGGACTTCATCTTGCACAGGTCCAGAAGCTCCAACTAAAGGTGTGGAAGATTAGGGGTGGAGTGAAGCTTTGAACGATTGATCACAGCAAGAAAAAGCTCTATTGAATGCGGGTTGGCGCAAACCTAAGCTTACAACTTATCACATGGTATGGAAGAGCTGGAAGGAATGGTGCGCCATTAATAATACATGTCCTAATAACCCTTCGGGGTCTCAGCTGGCACGGTTTTTTAGTATACTTAAGAGTGAGGAAAGGCTTGGATCCCAATACTATAGCACTTCACAAGTCTGTAGTGTCGGTTTTGTATGACCCCATAGGCGATTTGAGGATAAGTAATCATCCCTTGGTCAAGCAAGTGATGAGAGGTATAGGAAATTCTGCAAATAAGAAGCTTAGAGCATTTACTTGGGATCCAGGACACTTGGTGTCTTAGCTTTGTAAGAATCCTTCAAATGACCTGACTCTTTTCGAAGCATCTCGTAGATGTTCTGTTCATTTACTTCTGGCATCAGGAAGACAAGTACAGGATCTGACCTTACTACATGCATCTTCCGATAATCTTGTTGACAATGATGATCACATTGTATTATTGCCAAATTTTTTGGTTCTAAGGACACCTCTACACATAGACAGTCTGGTTGGAAGCTTTACAAAGCAGAGGATCGTAATATAGATTCCATATTCTGGTTGAGAAAGCTTATGTCTTTGGGTGAGAACAGAAGACATGAAGCTGGTGTTGAATGTCTGTTTATTTCCACGTTGGGGCCTGCAAGGCCAGCCTCGAGAACTGCTATTGGTGGATGGATTAAAACAATTTTGAAGGATGCTGGGATTGATGCCTCTCCTGGGAGTTTGAGATCAGCTGCAGCTTGAAGAAGTTGGCTGGAAGAGTGTCCTATAGACACCATTTTGGAAAGAGGAAGCTGGAGTTCAGAAAACACATTCAAGAAATATTATAGACAAATCAGAGGTCTCAATGTTGAGGTGCTGAATCCCCCCATTCACTCTCAGTCTTTGACCAAGTTATTGCAAGCAATACAGTAATAGTCACAATTTTGGCTTTAGAATTGTCACCAAGCGATAACAAACACTTCTCACATTATATATTCTGGATAAGCAACGACACACATAATGTTGGAGTTTTACCTACCATTAAAACTCTTATTATGTTGTCTTGCTTATCCAGAATATATTTAAGCTCTGCTTGGTGAGTCCAAATTGAATTAACACGGCATCTCAAGATGCCAACTGCACGGCGACAATTGACAGCTGAAGGGAGTTGCAGAGGAATGGCGGGAAATTCAAGATAAAGCAATGGATAAGACCGACGCTGGCGGGAAATAGGGCTGGTATCTCACATTATATATTCTGGATAAGCAAGACAACATTATTTGGTTGAACATTTGCCGCTAAAGAAAATGAAATTATAGCACAATCTCACAATTATTGCAAATATCTTTTCAATATGGTTGGATTATAAAGAAATGCCCAAGATCCCGTTTTTTCCCCCACAAAAAAGTTCTCCCTGCAAATTACCCAATTCTTGAAAAATCTTAGAAATTCCTCGCAATTTGTGGACCCACGAATTGGTGAAAGCAATTCATAATGATGTCCATGTCTCCTGTGAATAGTTTATTTAGATCTCTAGGTAGGGCATGGCAATACGATATGATTGTTAGTTTTCATTTATGAATGAAGCAAGGAGTATGTGCCGAAACAGAGCATGTGGTAGTCCATCCTAGCTGTTTCCGTGGTCGGGGGTTGAGGCTCTCATACAACCATAGATGTCTTATTTCTGTGTGCGAAAGGAACAATGGAATCAGTCCGTGTCGATTTCATTCTTTTCGCACTATGATTTTACAGGAGCAAATTATAATTTTTTTTGTGCCTTGTCGTTAACAATTAAATTAGGAATTCATTTAACCCCTCAGGCCAGACGGAAGGTTAAAATATTTCTACCCTGCTATAAAATCCAAATAAATGGAATATTTCTGAATGAATCCTAAATGGTTTTTGGAAGGTGATAAAATACACTTTCAAATTTTATAATTCGAAATAAACATATAATTTTTGAAATATAAATATTAACCCTTCAAAAATTGGGCATTTTTTTCAGGTGGTCAAAATATTTTCGCTTTACAATAAAATGCAAATATTTTAAATATTTCTGAGCACATTCAAAAATCAAAAACTGTTTTAGAAAGGCGATGAAATACGCTTTCAAATTATAGAATTCGAAAACAGTTTTTTTATTTTTTTATTATAAAAATTTTGCACACAAACATAAAAAAGTTTACAAAATGGCTCACCTTACGTTTTTCTAACTAAAGTTACTGATAATAAAAAATAATAAAAACACATACATATTTTATTAGAAAAATGTATAACAAACAAATATTGTAACTTCACTTTTTTGTCGCTCTATGTAAAAATAATTTTTAAAAATTTCCGAAGTTTCAAATTTTTTTTTCAATTGGCATTCGAAAATTTGTGTACATAAAAGTATACATTTTACTTTTTTGGTGGCTATTTTTTAGATTGAAATATAAAGCGTGGTATTTTTCCTTTCTAACACCGATTAGAACATATTTCTAACTATGATAGTAAGGGAGTTACAGCGTTTTATATGGGACCTATGTGCGTTGGGACAAATATGGTCTCCTGTGATTAAACGGGTTAAACATAAAAAGTTTTGAAAATGGCTCACCTTACGTTTTTTCTAAATAAAATTACTGATAATTAAAAAAAAATTAAACTGTCACATATTTTGTTACACAAATGCATTATTAACTTATCGTCATCTCACATTTTTTGTCCTTTCATGTGAAAATAATTAATAAAAAATTCCCAAAGTTTTGTAATTTTTTTTTTGCTAATTCTTCGGAAACTTTGGATTCATAAAGGTGTGCATTTTAATTATTTGGTGGTTATTTTTTAGATTTAAATATTAAGCGTTTTGTTTTCTCTTTCTAACACCATTTAACCCTTCGAATAATAAGAAAATAATTTTCTGTCAAATTTTGCCTATCAAGGTTTGCGCGCAAAATTCCTGGTTCTTCCCATGCATTTTAAATGTTCCTATTTATTGGTTTTTTTAACGCTTTTGCAAAAACAAAAATTGTTCTAAAATCTAGATTAAATAATCTTTCCGGTGTGTTTATTAGAAATCAAAATTTTTGTTTCTAAATATTAAAATTTTAATATTGGAAATTTAAATTGGCTAAAAAATGCATACCTGCGAATATTCGAATTAAAGTAATTAAAATAGAATAAACTTATAATTTAAAATACAGACTCCTTTTCTAAATAAAATTTGCAATAAAAATGTCACCTCACTTTTTATCACTTTCATACAATTTTATTTTAAAATTAAATGTGTGATACGTCACAAATTGGCGAAAAATTAAACCGTCACTTTTGATCGGGTTTGTAAAATATCTGAAAAACTTAGCTCATATAATTCTAAGACAATGAGAAGCATTATTTCATTCCGTTTCTAACATAAAAGAAATCATAAATATTCACATGACAGGAAGAGAGATATCTAACTTTTAATAATGCACTGTCGCTCTGGGACAATCTGGGTCTCCTGTTATCATAACGGCATATGATGTTTTGGGACAACTTGGGTCTCCTGTGATTAGACGGGTTAATCAATAAGTGAGCAAGCGCGCGGGCGGTCCCTGGTCGAGAAATCTGAAAAAAAAATCGGGACAGTATTCCGCTTATCACTATTGTACCTTGTGGTCAGCGGCCATTATGATATTCCGTTTCGCCCCATCCCATTCTACCCCCCTCCATTGTGGTAAATATTCTGCTAGAACCCGTCCCACCCTATCGGTAAATATTCTGCTAGAACCCGTCCTACCCTATCCCATTACGTTCCTCCTGTTAAATTGGTCCGTCCTGGGGAAAAACTGAGAAATGAAAAAATTAATCTGAGGGGTTAATAATATACATGACATAATATTGTTAGCTCTGGTGCTATAAACAAGTGCTTTACTTATGACACACCAATGTATGTAGGTATTCTTGTTCAATGGTATTGGAAGGAGTCATTCTTAAACAGTCACATGTCTGTCAGCACAGATTTATCCGAATCAATGAGCAACAACACTTCAAGGTTCATATCAATTTACAGTAATTTTGCTCTTGAAAGAAGTCAATGAAGCAAAATTCAGCCTTTGCAATTTAACCTCTAATAAAATATGTTTATTTTGTACATACTGGTGAATATTTGTTGTAAACATATCTACAGTATTTATTATGATGTATATGGTGCTTGAATCTGTGTACATTTATAAATTCCAAAGGCATGTTTAACGTCTTCTCCAGACCAGACACTATTTATAAGAGTTGGCCTCTAGTAATTGTCTTGATATTCATTTTAACTTGTAAGAGAAGGCAATATTTAATTTAGCATGAAATTTTTTTCCCTTTTTGTAAAGATATCTTTACAAATCGTCAAATACCAGGAAAAGTATATATTCTCGAAGACTAATTAGTTAATACAGAGAATTTTTTTTATATATTATCGTTAAAAAATTACATCTTTTGTTTGTACCTCATAATTTTACAACTCTTTATCTTTTGAATTAATGATAAAAAATATTCCTATTATAATATAATTACTTATCTTAATTATTTTGAATTTGTACTCATCATCAAGAAATTTATGACTCATTTCTTGTTATCTTAATTTTGGTACCTATTAATAACCATGCTTAAATTTTCAAGGATAAATAGAATTTTATTACAAACTAGCTGACCCGGCCACGCGTTGCTGTGGCTAACGAAACACAACGCCATCCACTGGATGGTTACCCAACCTTTTGACTCACACTGCCATCTGTTAATTTGCATAAAAATCAAATCAATCGGTCGCTCTTTTATATTATTATAGCGAGTTTCCGGTATGCGTTGCTATGCCACTTAATAAAGAAATTGTTTCTTCCCGCGTGTCCTTTCCCATTCGTCCCGTTCCCCTTCCGCCTCCCCTTCCTCTCCCGCGTCCCCTTCCCCTCGCAATCCCACTCTGCCTTTCCTCTCCCCACTCCCCTCACCTGCTTCCCCCGTCCCGCGAACCCCACTCCCCAGTGCCCCTCCCCCCTCCCGAGTTCCCTTCCAGGCTCCTCTTCCCCTTCCCGCAATCCATTCATTCAGTCCCGGTACGTTCAATTTTCAAACAGCTCGAGTGCCACCTATTGCAATTTTTTATACAAATTTCATGATGCCAGAGCTCGCCAATATATATATAGAAACCTTCGCAGACATGCACACATCAAATCCCCAAAGTTTGAATGAAATAGGTAAAGTCGTTCGGAAGTTATGCGCGTTCACACATTTAGTCGATTCATTTTTATTTATATAGATTCGTGTATGTATTCCACATAGCATCTTAAAAAGATGACAAGGCGCTGAGAGAAATTATTTTCCTCAGGGCCTGAAATGAACATTTTTGTGATGGATTTTTTTCCAAATCTCCATGATAAAAGTATCCTTTGATCTGTGGAATCATTGAAAGTAAACTTCTATAGATTACTTTACTTAACCACTCGAACCCATAAGCTTGTCTTCACAACAATGTAACATTAGTAGACATACATATGACGTGTGAACGTACCCGTGTTATTAAATTACTTTTACAAGCTGAAGACAAAACACCTAGCATTTTTGGTACCAAGTGAAATTGAGTACTCCATGAGTTATGTTTTTATATATCTGTTATTCTATTAAAATTTATGGGTAGCTTAAAATAGAATGAATTATCGCTTAATGTGAAACCACTGCTACGTGACTAATAGTAATGCTTTGATTAATTTATTTTTTTTGCATTTAATGTGTACTGTCAGACCACAAAGTCCTACACTTATCTTTCTATTTACTTATTATCATAGTTGTAGTTTTGTCAACATGACTCTTTTATTACTAATTGCCTTTGATATGTTGTGAAGTGAGAGATCGTTCTGCATATTAAAAAAAAACAAGTGTGCAGTTTAAACACGGTACAAGTGAAACCTTCAGAAAACTAAAGTAGATAGACAAGAGTGGGGAGGCTACGAAGCACCGCACAAAGAGGAGACCGATTATTGTCTCATTCTCTCGCAGGCTAAATCCTGTAGATGTATGTGTTTGTCTCTTTTTAGTGTCGCTTTTTCGTTTCATCGAGTTTCAGTGGCGCCCCCTCTCGTGAGGCGAGTTATCATCGCTTCACTTGACGTTCGACCGTTCGGGTTTATTCGGCTCAGCTCGTGAAGCTCCTAGTTCTAGATGCAACGGGGATTTCCCTGGCAGAGACATCACATACACTATGCACACATTCAAAATCGACTTAGGATATTTATTTATTTACTTAACGCCCAGAGGGCTTTCACATGTTTGATAGTAAAATTAATTCATGACAGATGATTTTTAAACAGATAAAGAAATAATAAAATTAGATAAAAATGTACACAAGTCACAAAAATACAAAAAAATACAAAAATACAATGATTTGATAGGTTTACAAAAATACAGATATGTTTAGGAATAGTTTTGGAATAAGTTTTTTACAAGATCCACAAAATTCGCCAAGTTGATGTTAAATATGTCAACATCACCTAAGATTTCCCATAGTGTGAAATCGTTGTATCAGACAGTGGGCAGTGTAGTTCCGTTTATGAATGCTGCAGTAGAATAGTGTATTTTGTCGTGTGGTTACTGTCGGTATTCGTAAGTTTATGAGTTGCAGGTGTTCGCAACAGTCGAATTTAGAGTTAAGTATTTTGAAAAAAAATGTTAAGTCCTTTATTTTACATCTGTCTTCCGATGTGTGTATTTTTAGAATATTTAGTAATAGATTATATTTCAAGTCTTCAAGTGGAATATTTAATTTAAAATTTATAAAATTCAGAATTTTTTTTTGAATTCGTTCAATGTTATTAATGTGAATTTTGTAAGATGGAGACCAAACTACCGAGTTATATTCAATTTGGCTTCTAACTAGAGATACATACAATAGTTTAATGGCTTGTATGGAATTAAAGTTTTTAGTTGTACTTAATATGAAGCCTAGTGTTTTCATACCTTTGTTCATAATTTGGTGGATATGATTGGCCGAACTTAGTTTTTCATCCAAAATAATTCCAAGATCTCTCATTTCCGTGACTCTTTCTAAAGCTGTGTTAATAAAAATGAATCGCCGAAATGTATGTACGCGCATAACTTCCGAACGACTGCACCAAATTGAATAATTCTTTTTTTGTTGTGTTTGTTATTGTCAGGACAAGGTTTGTATGAAAAAAAAATTTAAAAATCAAATAGAATTTTTTTTAAATGTCAAAATATAAATAGTGAGTGCGTGAATGAGACAGAAGACTGTGAGAGATCTTCAATATATTGACAAAAGGTTTGTATTAAAGAAAAACAAAAATCGAACATATTTTTTAAAAATTTCTTTAGCTTATTTTTTAATCTCATAAAATATGAAAAGTGAGTTAGTGAATGAGACAGAAGAGTGTGAGAGATCTTCAATATATTGACAAAAGGTAGGCATTACAATACCCCTTAATTATTTGCAGAGGAGAGGATGAATATCATTTTCTGATCAAGATGGTTAATCCAGCGACTCGTATTTTGTTTTTTTTTTGCATTAGCTCCACACAGGAGACCCTGAGGAAAATAGTTGCCCTCAGATGTTATCTTTGGGGATGCTGTGTGGAGGGTCTTTTAATGAAAAGGAAGGAGAGGATGTCGTGGGAAAGAAAAAGTTATGAGGGGTGTAGGAATCTGGGGGTCAGCGTGCCCAGGAGTTAAAGACGTATGAATCCATCCCTCCAACTGCGGTACAAGGCGATGAGTTGAGAGAGTCCGGCTGGAAAGATCATAAGGTCTCCTTCAACTAGTCTCTCTCGATCCGGCCCACCACGCAGTAGGTGGGCAGACGTATTCGCCGCCAAGACCTGAACAAACCTCACCCCAAGAACCCAGGCACCCCTAATTTATTAAATGTACATTAGTCACTAAATGTAGCTACCCACTTGGGGTGACCTATGGCAGAGGTGTTGGTTATCCAATAAATTGTTCCCGGGCGGTGGTACCCATACCCGCCTTCCAAATTGTGAATCATTGGTAGGTATGTATCAATGCAAAAATTTAAAAAATATATTTAGGTTGTGGCCATAGCTGTTTACGGAATTCCAGACAGCACAAGTGATATCGGTGTTTATACCCAATTCGGTTGATAATATACATGCGTTAAGAAAATGAAGATAATGTTGGTAGTTCTTAGTCGAAGTATGATACAGTTAAAAGTGACCGAATTGGATATAGGCACCTTAGCTCAGTTGGTAGAGTTGTTGCCATGAAAGCAAAAGGTCCTGGGTTCCAGTCCCAGAGGTGTCAAAATCTTTTTCTGATTTTTCTGTTTTCAGATTTTCGATTGATTTTCGTTTATATTGTCTTAATAATAATAATAATAAAAACGTTTTTTCATCAACAGTTTTTTATTTTTTTTTACAATACTTATACATTTTTCTTATATCATTGATTCTATTGACGAAAAGATCACTGCTCAGCTACAATTCAGGATTTCTCCTGGAAAGCAGCTGGTTTTCAGCAGTGCCTCCAATATAAATTGCGCACTTGAAGTGAAATGTCACAAAACTGCGCTATATAAATATAACGTTATTATTAAAACAGAAAATAAATAAAATAAAATAAAAATGAATTGACAAATTAAATTGAATTAAAACAAAATAAATGCAATTATATTAAATTCCATAAAAATAATTAAATCAATATAAAATCTCTAATTCAACGCAAACAATATACAATAAAAATAATAGAAGTTAAAAAAATGATATTTAATTCAACAATAAAAATAAATTAATAATGTAAATCGGAATTCAAATTAAAGCCAATAATCTTAATATTAAAACTCAAATACAAAGTAAAATCGATTAAAAAAATATAATCAATTCAAATTAAAACAAATTCAAAATAAATCAAATTAAGTATAAAATATAATCAAAAATGTAATCTAAGCAAATAATGTAATCAATTCATAAATAAATAATTTAATTTTAAAAATAATAAAATATAATAAAAAATGTAATCAAATCAAATCTAATAAAATCAAAAACCAAAAAAAATCAAAAACCAATTCGAAATTTTTCCTTCAATTGTAAATTTTATTAATTAAGATGTGCGGTTGAATGCGCAGTCAGCATCAATTCGCCGCAGAACTTCTTGAAGTTCTGCAACGATGTCGATATTCGAATAGACAGTGGTATTTCGTTTTTTTTTTCATTGAATTAAAAAAATGACGAATGTTTTTACTTGCGTTTGTTATTAGTTAATGTTCGTGGACCAACTTTATTCGAATTTCTACGAATGATCAATGGTGAATTGTGTGCAATACATCGAGAAGCCTGTATGCTACAAAAAGTGCTACAAAATTGTAAATTAATAATTTGGGATGAGTGTATGATGGCGCATAAACAAGCGTTAGAGGCACTCGATCGAACAAGAGATTCGCGATGCAATCAGAACCTCTTCGGAGGTACGATGGTTCTACTGGTCGGAGATTTTCGCCAAACGTCCTTAAAAACGAGGTGGTTAGTTTCATTGACACAGTCTCAAGTTGGATGTCTGTCAATAAACTCAAACTTAATCCGACCAAGACGGAATTTATTTGGATAGCTTCTCCTGGAAGGCAAGCCCTCATCGACTCTAATCCAATCCATATTCAGGGCACAGATATAATCCCTTCTGCAGAAATAAAATTTCTAGGTTTCACTATAGACAATAGTCTTTCTCTTGAATCACAAATTTCCAAATCTGTAAGTTCAGGCTTTTTCCATCTAAGGCAGATAAAATCAATCAGGCGTTGCCTTCCCTCTGATGGAGCAAAGTCACTCATAAATTCGTTCGTTGTCTCACGTATGGACTATTGTAATAGTGCGTATGCTGGCTTACCTAAAAAAACAATTCATTTGAATCCAGTCCGTTTTCAATGCTGCGGCGGGAATAATTTTTGGTGAATCTAAGTATTGCTGTATTACCCCGCTTCTAAGGGATCGCCTTCATTGGCTTCGTTGCCCTGAAAGAATAGAGTTCAAGATCTGCTTAATGACCTTTAAAGCATTGCAAGGAATGGCGCCAGCCTATATATCGGAACTATGTGTCCGACAAAACTTAAGCGATAGGCAGCTTACTTTAAGGTCAGCAGATCTAGATGTTACTAATCGTTTAATCGAACTTTCTAGGTCAAATCGAGCCGTTTATTATGATTGATCTTTTCGTGTAACTGGCCCGCTCATTTGGAACAAACTTCCCTCAGCTCTTACTAATATCCAGAACTTGGCTGAATTCAAAAGAGCTTTAAAAATAAACTTATTTAAAAAATCGTACCTTTTATGAATTTTAACTCGTTTTCAATTTACTATTATAAGCCATGTTCCTCAAGTTTCTGGTAATTGTTTGGTTTCGATTACCTCCTTACTATAGTTTTATGTGCACTCTGTTATTATTATTTCTAAACGTAAACTGCCTCTTATTTTTTATTATAATTTAGTTTTAATGAATTCTTTTTGGTTCTTTAGGAATTGCTTTGTATATACTGTATATTCTTTGTTTCACATAATTTAATCAATTTTGTATTTTGTAAGGACTCGTAAGGAACACTATAGGATTAATTTTAAGTTTATTATAATTAAGCGCACTTGAAGTGAAATATCACAAAACTGCGCTATATAAATACTACATTATTATTATTATAAACGCTGCCAGTTATTCCCAGATCAACAGCTGCTGATGAAATAAATGCTTGCTTGAAGGCATCAAATTTATGGAGATATGTAAAAAATCTCAAGTTAACAATGAATATGCAAGCGACGTTATAAAATGAAATATCGGCGGAAGCGTTTGCAAATGCATTAGTAGATATTGGCAATTTGAAAAATCCTATTAACACTTCTAATGGCCTCATTTCGTTTCCACCGATTTTTTGTCAATTTACAACCAGTGGCGGCTCGTGACTTTTTGTGTGCTAGGGTGCTAATATTTAAAAAATGGCATCATGGATGTTGTCGTATGCGAAAAATATTTTTTTAAATATTTTTTCAAAAATCAGTGTTTTGTATGAAGATTTTTCAGGAAATCGGTGCGGCACACCGCCAAACTGAAACTTTCTGTAATTTTTCATACAAAAAAAAGATTTTTTTTTTATCGGCTACAACAACTTCGTAATGCCATTTTTTTTAAATTTCAGCACTCTAGCACACCCAAAAGTCACGAGCCGCCACTGTTTACAACATCAAAGAAAGAATTTATATCGAAAGAGTTCCCAAATATTGATGTGAATTATAAAAACCATGCTTGGTTGAGCGAACGAACCGTTTTAGCAGCGATAAATGAGGATACAGAAGATTTAAATAGAAAAATTCAGAGTCAAGATAAATTCTAAGTATTAAGTTGATCGATTCCATTATCGATCCAAATGAAGTAGTCAATTATCCTACTGTATTCCTAAATTCATTGGATTTGTCAGGATTACCGCCACACAATTTACAACTCAAGATTGACTCTGTGATAATTATGTTACGCAATCTGAATCAGCCAAAATTGTGCAATGGAACAAGACTCGCTGTTAAAAAAATATGAAAAATTTGTTTGAAGCTACAATAATCGCAGGAAAATTCAAAGGCGAAAATGTGCTTATTCCAAGAATACCACTAATGCCAACTGACTTTCCTTTTGAATTTAAACGTGTTCAGTTTCCAGTGCACCTTGCATGACAATTAATAAATCCCAAGGCCAATCGTTACAAGTGTGTGGAATAAACCTTGAATTCATTGCTATTTGTTTTCTCTCCAGAAGGAAAAACGAAAAATGTTGTACATTACAAGGCAGTACAATATTCACAAAAAAAATATGTGGCGGTACGAAGTTCGCCGGGGCAGCTAGTATTCTAATAAAACAGGATTTTTATTTCTGAAGAAAGTCAAGGTTTTGCACTTTTCTACATTTATGAATTATTTTGATCGCACCAATCTTTAAACTTTCTAATATTTGACTGTAGTATACGGCAATGATTTATATCAGGATATGTTCATAAATCAACTTAGGATGTGTTCAAAAACCAACTGGGCGTTCTTAAATAAATGAATAATCGATAGAATCAAGTTTTTTTTTATAACATAAATTACGATTTTAGCGCCCCCTAAAACTGCCGCCCGCGAGTTTTGGTTTACCCCACCCCTGGGTCCGGGTTTGGGTTTACCATATGATTTTAATTCAACTTAATTGTAATGCAAGGAAGGTGAAATATGCATTAAAGCTCCTTTCTGGTGAAATTAGATAATATTAATTTCTTTTTCGGATATGCAGCATATAATTATATTTATGTCATTTGTTTGTTTATTAAATGTATTATTTTATCTTGTATTATTTTTTATCAGCATTATATTTGTTTGCAAAATGCATGTTTGTGATTAAAATCTATATGTTGATATTTTTGATGATAATTTTCTGACTGTGTGAATGTAACAGAGGTTAATTTCTTTGGCAGTTAGATGAAGACGAAGCTGTAGAATTAAATGGACCGGAGCCTTCTATCGTAGATGGGGAACGTGCAAATCGTTCTCCCGTACAAGTATTTATGTTTTCTTCCGTAACTATTGCGCATGTACTGATATTATACTAAACAACAAACAATAATTTGATCTAAAATGTAACTCTTCCGTAGAATAATTTTTAACTCAATTTGTTAACACTGAAACCTTGATTTATTATGAGAAAAAAAGGCAAAACAGAAAAACTCAATTGACCATTTTTATATGCATAATCATTATTTTATTTTATATTATTATAGTGCTATTAATTATGCTTCTTCGTTTGAAATTGATAGAATCATTGATATTATTATATACATTCATTATATTCAACCGGTCAGTGGCTGAGTTGGCATCACATATGGGTCCCACCCAGGCTTCGTGAGTTAATTTCCTCGGCTGGCTGAGTTCTCCATCATGACGCCACAAGCAACTTTTTCTGCTTGTGGTGGTAGTAGGAGATTTTCAAATTATTGTTAGGTTATTCGTAAACCGTGAATGTTTGTCTTTCTTTTCAACAAATAAAAAACAAAACTAATTTCATAAGAAGCAGACACTTTGTGATATAACATTATTTAACATTTTTAAATACTAAGTTAATGCCTACAAACAAATCTGATAAAAATCAAGGTTTCGTTATAATTTTGGTGTTGGTTTAAAGAACTAGCATGAATGTTTTTTTAACATGGTTTTGGGTAGATTTAAGTGAGTTAAAACTTTAACACAATCAAGTGTTCAATTAACAATAGGTACCTATTTGAAAGTAGTCACTGATAATTATTGCCGGCTAATGACACAATGCATTAACTGTGTCCCAAATAGATTGAGAGATTAAGACCATTCAGGTGACTATTTTTAAGTAAATAAAGTGGTTTGGTGTGAGGTTATTTAAATATTTTATGTTTGAAGTGACAGATATGGTTGTACAAACTGAAGATATCTTGTATAATTATGTTTTGTATAGGTTATTTATCACTGTGGCGTGCGTTGCTCTTTGATCAAAGGTAGTCGTGAGTTTAGTTTTTCAAGTTCAGGTATAAATTATTGTTCATTGAATATTAATTTAAAATATGGCCATTATATTATCTTACTAAAAAGTGTTTATTTGTCATATAGAGGCAATTTATTAATATACTTGGAACGATTGCGACAAAAAAACATTCACAAATTTTTGGAAAAAGTATGAACATTTTGATGGATATAATTTTAGATTTTCACGGCCAAAAGTATTTTCGTTAGTTGTTTTTAGGGTGTTATGACGTGTTGCGCTCCCTCCTTCTTTAGCCAACGTTTCGGTTAGCGTTACAGTGTCCATCACCAGGGCAGATGTATGAACACCCCAAAAACAACTAACGAAATAAGTACATTTTGATGTACGATATTTGATTAATTTTGATTAAAAAAAAAGTTCTTCTCTTTAATTGTTCTTTTACAGGCACAGATTTTTAACCTTTAAGGATCAATATTATCTCTTAATTTGTAACAATGTAAAACATATTCAAAAATATCATCTTCATATTTTATATCTAATCATATTTACATCACCCATACAGGGTGTAACAGCACGTATTCGAAGGATTTTAACTAGCGATTCCTGAGCTCATTTGGAGTAAAAATGTACTGGTCATTTTGCTGTCCGATGATTTTTTTTTATTTATTAAAAACAAAAATATTTTTCAATCATACGTCGCTATCGATCCCACCCCTATAAGTCTCGACTGGATCGTGTTTCGTGTGTTTCCGTGCTGTTAGAACGAGACGGGTGCTTATCATGCCACCTGGAACTATGCTGCACTGGACCACTCAGTTGGGATGTGTGATAGAAAAATATTTTGATTGTTTTTAATTTAAAAAAATATATTGTCACTCGTCAAAATGACATTTACATTTTTACTCCAAATATGCTAAGGAATCGCTGTTTAAAATCCTTCGGTTACGTGCTGTTACATCCTGTAATATATAATATTCCATATAACAATGTACACTGGATTCCTGAGCATATTTGGAGAAAAAAATATAAGGAAATTTTGGTCTCTGTTGATATTTTTGATGTTTTTTTTATTTATTTTTTCTACAAAAACATTAAAAAATGGTAGGTGTTGGACAGTTGGAGGCGGGGTGAGAGGTTGGTCGATTACTCGCCTGAGTGACCAATGACAACAAGCGGAAAAGATTTTTTTTGTTTGATTTTGAAGAAAAAAAAAAGTCATAAAAAAAGTCACCGGAGACCAAAATTTCATTTGCATTTTTTACTCCAAATATGCTCAGGAATCGCTGGTTAAAATCCCTTGGGTACGCCCGGTTACACCCTGTATAATTAGTATATTATTTTTATACAGTATTGCGTGGAACGTATCCACCATGTAAAGGGGGAGTTCAGTGTACCAACAAAATGTCAAAATTAAAAATTACATCTCATTGAAAAAATAAAAAAAGTTTACCTATGACGATGTGTGTATAAAACAAAAGTAAGTAATGGAAACCCACTATGTGTGAGTAATGTAACCAAAATTTAACATGTTATGGGATCAATTTTTAAGTTAAAAGATTAAACTAAGTTTTAAAGTACTTTTATAAGTAGAGTTAAAGTAAGCTAGATTAAAATACAAAACTATGTGAATTTACAAGTACATAATATTATGTAGAATTAGTTTTATTTAATTAATTAAACATTAGTTTTTATTTAATTAATTAAACAATTACTATTAAAAACTCTTACATTGGTTTTATCAGGTAACCAATATAAACTATCAATATCTAGTAACTTTGTGATTAAAGTTTAAAGATTAAACACTGTTATATTCTTTATATCACTTCCCTTTTTAACATGGCAACTCTTTTAGGTATAAACTTGCAGATGCAAAATGTTTATATAAAAATTATAAATACATTTTTACTCTTTCTATTCTATTCCTTTCTATTCTATTCTGTCGGCACCTTACCTTCCAATATTCTAATGTAATTCCATTCCATCACAGGTGGAATCCGGCTATGGCACCGGTTCAGAGAACAGTCTCCGGCGCCACGGCTCAGCCCTGTCTCTCCAGTCGGGTGGGGCCAGTACAGCGTCAGGGGGCAGCGCGGCGAGGGGTATGCGCCAGCTCCTGGAGAAGCTGGCCGAGCTCGGCACCTTCCGGGAGATCCTGTGCCGCCAGACTGACAACCTTCAGCGGTATTTTGATGCTCTGGCTGAGGAGACGGAGGGAGTTACACCTACCTTACGTGAGTTCTTTTATTAACGGGTGTTTAATTGTCTTTAGTCTTTAAGTGTCTTTATTCGTTGTATGATGCATGATTGTGTGAGAAATGTGGAGATCCGCAAAGAATTCAAGGGTAAGTGAATAAGATTAAGAAAGAGACGCTCATATGGTTTGGGCATTTAGAGTAAAGGAACGAAGATTCTGAGATTTCTATATATGAGGGAATATGGCTACTACCCCTGGCTCTATCCTACTGAATTTCTTTTGGGTATGCTCGGAATGAACCATCTACTAAGCATTTCTTCAGATTGGTCCGTGGATGGTTTGTAAACTCAGCTATCATGGAGAGCATTCATTTCTATGTTCCCGATGGGTATCTTCGTCACCAACAGCATAGACTGTTCTATCTTTTGGCCTGAAGACTAACTTGCCAATGGTCATGCCTGTCGGGAGAGCAATTTTGCTGTTAAACAGAATTAATTCGGATATCGACATATTTAGCGTTAGTGAAGCTGCCTATAAAAGGCAAGCTCTATCAATGCTTATATATGCATTAAAATGTAAAATTTTGTAATGTTTTTGAAATAATAAAATTGAATTGAAAAAGGAGTGTATGAAGAATATATGACGCAAATGTGAATGGTAGAAGAAGTCGGGAACGCCCGAGGAAGACATGGCACGATCAAGTGAATCAGATACTTGAGTCGGACCACCATCTCAAGAGTCAGAATAATAAAATAGTATGTATGAGACGATGTATGAATTGGAATGAGGTAAGCAGTGTGTGCCAAGACTGAGTTGTTGGGAGGTCCATCCTATCTGCCTACCCCTGTGGAGAAATTTACCCCATTTTGATTTATGTATTCCATTTGAGAAAATGAAGACTAAAAATAATGCCTTATCGTGAAGTGATAATTTTAAGCCATGTACGCATATTTTTTTTAACCTTAAATCAAGTATTCAAATATATTGTTAACCAATACTACTGCCCACCTTCAAAAAATTAACTAAATGAACGAATTCTCTCTGTATTCAAACTATTCCCATTAGACGGTAGTCCGCCATCACAGCATATCTCTTGTACTTCAATATCTTTGGTTAAGATTCTAAACGAACCTAATCCCTTCTTTCTTACTCGTCGGTTTTACTGGATTGAACAATAGGGCTAGTAAATATGTTTAATAAAGCAGAGAACACACAGTAATATCAAGTGATGTTATGTTTATTAGTAGGACTCTAATTTAAACAATTTAATTTAAATAATTTATTATCCAAAAAATAAAAAAAAAGCTAATGATAATCACGTTAGGTAGTAATACAAATGACTTTAAATGAGACTATCAACAAAACTATTAAGTTCACCCAGACATGAGATAATGAACATTTTTACATTATTCACTTGGCTATTTTACATTCACTGCATTGAACTTCCCATGGGAATGAACAAAAATCAGTCCCTGGACTGGATCCCAAAATGCAGAGAGCTAGTTATGAGGTCATTAAAGCCTCGATGACACACGGCGAGTTACAAGCTACTATCTACTAAGTTTTAAAAGCGGGTAAATCGGCGAGTGAGATTGTGATGATGACACACAAAACTGTCCACTCGCTCAGAAGCGTAGGAAACTGAGGTCGCTCTTAGCGCCAGTGACAAGAATAAAGACGCCTGCGTGAACTAATTCTTCACATTTTTGACAGTCGAAATCAGCTGTTTATCGGAAGCCATGTTGGAAACGTAAATCAACCAATCACGAGCAAGCATGTAGGCGAGTAAAGTTGACGACCTTTCAACTTTTTTCGTAGATTGTCAACAATCTGCTAGTTGCTGCTAGTTGGCAAGTGACACAATGACACTGGGCGAGTTTACTAACAGATAGTGAATTTCCCAGATAGTAGCTTGTAAACTAGCCCTGTGTCATCGACGCTAAAAACATACTTAATACCAACAAACATCTTACCTTAATATTTATACATAGCTTTAGTGTTATCTTTTATTTATCTTTAGCATTATTTTACCTGTATGTTATTTACATTCTATTTCATTTTAGTTTTTGTACTTAGAAATAATATAAATTTTTAAATTGAATGTCAAGCTGGAATATTTCTGAATAATTCTTTAATTCGACAGATTTCTATCATTATTTTTTTAAATTTTATGAAGGAGAAAATACCGATACAGATGTCAATTGACAAAACAAAAAAAATAGATAACTCACCTGCATCCAAACAATTTCCTATGAATTGACTAAATAACATGATATTATATTGTCTTGACCCGAGGGTTCATAAAATATATTTTCTTGCAGCTGAAGAATTATCTCCAGTTGATTTCCGTGGTGAGGCCATCACTTTCCGGGCCACGGCCCAGGGTGTACTGGCTACCCTGCAGCACTGTACGGAACTTGTCCAGCAGAGGGAGGAGCACTGGAAAGTGAGACTAGAGCGTGAGGAGGCCAAGAGAAAGAAGGTGGAAGATCTCTACAGGTTGGTCTCCATTCATCTCTTCTAGGTTAAATCACCACCTTCTGTGTTACCACTCTGCATCACAGAAGTGTTAATGAAAGACATTCTTCACCCAGACACATGATAACAATAAATCATCAAACATCTGTGCATCTGGATTAGTTCACAATAAACTGTAAATTTCAGTTTGTGTAACACTAAACATAATTCTGCAATATTTACTTGGAAGCGCGGATATCAGAGGTGAATGCTGCATACATGCATTTAGCACTCTGTTTATACATGCACCTATATTTTCGTAGCATGTTTTGAAAGATGATATCAAAGCATGAATATAAGAGAGAAAAAAAACTGCTTTTGTTTATGTATTTCCTGGTATGATTCCATTCTATTCATCTGGGACCTATTGCTAAAAGTAGATCACAAATACCAAATACGTGGTTAGTACGGTTGACTGTTGTTTCTAATCAACAATGATCGTTCATAATGCATGTAGGTATGTATTTTAATTTAATTTTAAAAATTTTGAGATATGTGCACATCATTAATTTATTTATTTATCAAATGTCAGCTTTCATATTATCTATCATACTTAATAATCAACCTCACAACGGGCAGACGTAGCAGCGCATATGCAGTATCATAAATATTACAGTTTTTGAAGTAGAAAATTCTACCTTTAGAATACAGAAAAGTTTTTAAGTGATTCTTGATACCTATCACAAGTGATAGGTATCAAGATTCTCAATTTGGGATGCGGGTATGGGTACCGCCTCCCCGGGAACCATTTAACGGATAACCACCACCTGCCATGGGTCACCCCAAGTGGTTCGCTAAGTTTGGTGACTTAGCGGGGGGCCAGAGTTCATGGGGTGAGGTTGGTCCGGGTCTTGGCGGTGGATGCGTCTGCCCACCAGCTGCATGGCAGGCTAGATCTGGAGAGAATGGTTGAGGGAGTCCCATTGACTTCTCCAGCCATACTCTCTCGGAACATCGCCTTGCACCACAATGGGAGGGATGGATTCATGAGTCCGTCACTCCTGGACACACTGACCCCCAGATTCCTACCCATCCCTCATATCCTTCTCCTTCCCAGAACTACCTCTCCTTCCCTCCCTAAAAAGACCCTCCACACAGCATCCCCAAGGATGACATAGGTTCTGAAGGGGTTTATTTTATCAGGGCCTCATGTGTGGAGCTATTGTAAAAAAAAAAACTTCTGGCATTAGGCCCCAGTCATGTTGGAAGGAAATTGCCTAGTTATTAAATTTTTTATCTTTTCGATTGAACTATCCCTCAACCTCCTTAACGTCAACATATCCATACAGATAAGTTTAAAAAATCATTTCTCTGAATATTACTAGTTTTTCCTGGGAAACTATATGTGGTAGATTTATATACTATTTTTATATATAGGAATGTAAATACATTATCTGGTATGACAGTATAATTTACAAAAACATAATTTTGTAGAAAATAAGTAAGTTATGATGAAAATAGAACCAGATGGTTTTGAAGTGGCATACCAAGAGTTAATACTGTTATCTTTTTTTAGGGATGCCTGTGACCACCTCCAACAAGCTAGAATCGCATCTCTCCCTGGGCCTGACTTAGAGGTGAGTTTTAATAAAATATATATAGTTTTGTTGGTGTGTGTTAATAATTTATCAAACAGTTTACACTGTAATTTTGTATGATGCGTCAACTTATTACCACTGACAAAAGATTGACCGATTGTAATAATTACGGTACACAGCTAATTTACATAGCCCCGTTTTTATACCTCGGGACATAATTGATGATATAATTTCTAATCGAGTATAACTACCATGTTAACTCTTTTCACTCTAACCCTTTTTAAAATTTGATAAAATACATAATTTAAAAAGTTATTTATAAATTAATCAAAAAAATCTTATGTGATATGATTACATATAGGTACACATTGTAGAAGAAAAAATCTCATGAAAACTGCCATACTTTGAATTTTCTTTTAAAAATTAACGCAAATCAGGAACGCCATAACAAAAATGATACATACATGTAAATTATATGTTTAGTTTATACTGCGCAGTTGACGCTATGCAACTGTTGATACGCAGTTAGTTAGTGTTTGTAATAAAATAGTAAACAATGTGGTTGTACACATTGTAGAAGAAAAAAACTCATGAAAACTGCCATACTTTGAATTTTCTTTTAAAAATTAACGCAAATCAGGAACGCCATAACAAAAATGATACATACATTTAAATTATATGTTTAGTTTATACTGCGCAGTTGACGCTATGCAACTGTTGATACGCAGTTAGTTAGTGTTTGTAATAAAATAGTAAACAATGTGGTTGTACACATTGTAGAAGAAAAAAACTCATGAAAACTGCCATACTTTGAATTTTCTTTTAAAAATTAACGCAAATCAGGAACGCCATAACAAAAATGATACATACATTTAAATTATATGTTTAGTTTATACTGCGCAGTTGACGCTATGCAACTGTTGATACGCAGTTAGTTAGTGTTTGTAATAAAATAGTAAACAATGTGGTTGTACACATTGTAGAAGAAAAAAACTCATGAAAACTGCCATACTTTGAATTTTCTTTTAAAAATTAACGCAAATCAGGAACGCCATAACAAAAATGATACATACATGTAAATTATATGTTTAGTTTATACTGCGCAGTTGACGCTATGCAACTGTTGATACGCAGTTAGTTAGTGTTTGTAATAAAATAGTAAACAATGTGGTTATTACAATGCACATGCTTAGTTTACTGACATTTTCTGGTCACCGCCTATTTACGACTGTTGCAATAAAAACAAGGTTCAAGTGCATTTTAATTTGCTACACTTGATTGCTCTGCTTTTTCGTACTTCCGAGGTTATGAACATTTACAGTAGAAGTCCATTAGTCCGGCATCCAACAGTCCGGAATGCCCGATAGTCCGGCATCGGAGCTATTTGGAAGTTTTCAGGATAGTTCGGGATCATCCGGAAGCGCTCGGTATTGTTCGGAAACAATTAGCGGTCGGCTAGTCTCAGCTGTCACAACAAATTCGAAGCGTCTTCGCCATTTTTTGTGCATTGTTGTTTTGTTCGCATCGCAGTAAACGTAACTTTTCAAACTGAGTGGTTTTCATTCTAACTGTACAGTGACCATGTTTTCAAAACTTAACCCTTCGAGTTCAAAAGGAGAGAAATGAAATCACGTAACACTGACTCTCAATTAGAAACTAGAAATCATCAAACGGCTAGAAAAAGGCGAGAATAGAAATGTTTTAATGAATGAGTTTAATATTGGCTCATCAACTATTTATGACATTAAAGAACAAAAAGATGAACTAATGAAGTTTGCTTCTCAATCGGTAACAACTGAAAAATTGGTTCTAGACAAACATTAAAAAAACCAAAACTGGAACAGCTAGATAGTGTATTGTTCAAATGGTTTAGTGCAGTACATTGACATTTGATAGACCGGAATTTTCGATAATCCGGCACCGAGCCGGTCCCGAACGTGCCGGATTATCGGACTTCTACTGTAGTATAATTAATTTTATACTAATGTTTTGTATCATTTAACATGAATGATGCAGATGCATTAGTTGTTGCAAACTGCGGCTAGCGAGCTACTCACGGCTCATTGCCTATTTGAGTTGGCATTGGCTCATTGACTCTTCGACGAATGGCATGTTTAAAATACATTTTTAAAATGATTTTACCACGGCCCAACTTTGGGTGCCAATTTAATAACATTGAATATCGTAAACATAGAGTCAGTTTAGAACAATGTCTTCATTGTAAGCAAAGTAATACAATAATGATAAACTGCGATATATAAACAGACGTAACTACATTCGTGGGAAAGGCGACAAGGCGCGTTATCTCCGACTGTATTTGGGATGGCAAAAATCTTGTGGGAACTCTTTAACCTCACTAATAGGGAAGACTGATTCATTTTTAGTATCAGCTATTGAGCCCAGGACTTGATCTGGATCTTTCTGAAAGGGACGATGCATCTCACTACCAGGATTAAGTCTACGGCCGGCTCTAGATCTCGGCACGTTCAAGGCCGTGCAACTGCTTATACAGGGTGTTAAGGGACGTACTTGACTTACTTTAACCAGTGATTCCTGGCATTATTTGGAGTAAAAAATGTAAATGAAATTTTGGTCTCCGAAGACATTTTCGATGTTTTATTTTTTTATTTTTTCTACAAAAACTTAATAAAATGGTAGGTGTTGGATAGTTGGAGGCGGGTTTAGGGGTTGGTCGGTTACTCGGCTGAGTGACCAGTGACGACATGCAAAAGAATTTTTTTTTTGTTTGATTTTGAAGAAAAAAAAAAAAAAAAATAAAAAGTCATCAAAAAAGTCACCGGAGACCAAAATTTCATTTACATTTTTTTTCCAAATAATATCACGAATCACTGGTTAAAGTAAGTCAAGTACGTCCCTTAACACCCTGTATAGGGCCGGCCGTGGTACATCCTTTGGTAGGTAGCGGGGAGCCGGCCACTGATTAGCTGATTAATGAATTGCGTAACCAATAAGATCTAAATTGTTCTCTGTTCGTAGGATGCACTATTAGGAGTGAGCGAGAAAATATTTTGGAAGAAAGTTCGAGTTCACGTGGTTTCGTCTCATTACACATTTTATTTTGATAATTTTTATTTTTCATAAATAAAAATATTTTTTCTATCGAAAATAAAAATTACAGTAGGTAGGGATTAAATAAGTCAACACATTCCTGTGAGAACAGCACTGTTTTCATCCACTAGTTTGCTTTGTTGGAGGTTACTCTGGCAAGCCTTTACCGCCGAAGTTTCTCATCTATCCTTATCTGTGGGTAGGTGTTTGGAATTCGACATTTCTTTATTGTCAAGAGTTTTAAGACATTTTAAACAGTGCGTGGTTGGCATTCCCCAATTAATTATTTTATTGCGAATTATTTAATTGTAGACAATTATATTTGTATTTCTGTAATATTCGCAAGGCAGACATTTTTATATTTGCGAGTACGTAGTTTGCGCTCATTGTTTATATTGTATTTTTACAATTTGTCATTATTTTTTAAATTATTGATATAAGAATTCATGAGTACCTTGATTTGTAATTAAAAATGCCTGTTAGTTAAAAGAATAATATTATTGTAATTTTAATATCATTTTGATTAAAAATATGTTCCACTCCACAAGAATTTTATAAATTTTCAATAAATATGTGTTGGTAATAATCATATTATTATCCAAGTTTCGAACCTTTTGCTATGAAACTGATTACTATGGTTTAATTAATTATAATATTAGTTTTTACACAAAATTGATTATTTAAAAAAATGTCATAATGGATATATTTCATGAACTACGCTCACAATCAAAATAATATTTAATAAGTTTTAGCCAGTGTACTTGTAATATGTCCTTTAATCTTTAAAAATATATTTGCCTTTATAAGAATAATTATAGATTTTTTTTGCAAAGCTCAGGAACGCTGTTTGTTTAAAAAAATGTTTCATTTGCTATCTTTTTACGAATGCCATTGAAAATGTCATTGGAAATTCACCTCGACAATTAAACTAATAATTGTTTATCATTTCTCGGTCAAAGCAATGTGGGCAAATGATAAAGCGTCATAATGTATGTGGAATTCCTCGAGTCAGCGTGTTTGAAATTAAAAATTATCTGTGCTCAAAATGTGTCCCCACAGTTGTAGTAGTAAATTAAATTAATATTAATCAAAGTAGTAAATCATATTGACGTTCTGTGCGATTTGATATAATTTAAATATAGAGTGAATTGTGTAGCTGAAGGTAAAAATTACGTA
Organism: Limnephilus rhombicus; assembly: GCA_929108145.2. NCBI lineage: Eukaryota > Metazoa > Arthropoda > Insecta > Trichoptera > Limnephilidae > Limnephilus > Limnephilus rhombicus. The sequence continues at coordinate 31,619,521 of OV815283.1, forward strand.
TTACCCGACTAGGGTCTCCCATGTAACAACGCCCATCTTCATCCAGCAGTCAATCGTTCAGTATTGCAAAACAGTAAAAAGATATTACGAGATCAGGCGTTACTTGTACATTATTGTAGCTCTTTCCAGTAAAAAACACCTTTTTAGATCGCACTTGCAGCTTGCTGCGGCTAGGAATTTAGAAAAAAGTAGGGGAGTGTAGTGTGTTACTTAATTAAAGTAATGTAACAACGAGTATAATTTCATCGAAATTCAATTTAAATGCAGATTGATTTCCGAATACTTTTACAGGATTATCTAAATTATCGAGTATGAAATATAAAATAACAACATAGATATTGTATAGAAAATTCATTTGGGGGATTCGTTCTTTGATCAGGGCCGGCCCTGAGCCAAATGGTGTGTGGCTCCAGTAAGGGCGCTATTTTAGGTGTTAGGTGTTATAAGTGCCTTGGCTCCTTATCAAGTCGGCTCCCAGAGCGGACTGCTCCAATTGTGCCTGCACAGGGCTGGTCCTGCCCTTGATGTCATTCTTAATCCATCGCATTGCAAAAGCATTGCCCTATCAGGGTATACGGCAGCAGTCCCTCATCTCCAACTATGCCTCTTTGTATGTTAATATTTGTGAGGGAACTGAATGGCTCGGCTGGGACGCGTATTTACAAAACCTATACCAGTTCAGTCGCGGTCGTGACAATTTACATTTTAAATAGACCTCTTTATTGGTTATTTTTTATTACTTTGCAAAAACAAAAATTGTTCTAAAATCTAGATAAAATAATCTTTCCATTGTGTATATTAGAATTTAATAATTTCATTTCTAAATATTTTCATTTTGATATTGAAAATGTAAATTGACTGAACCGGTATAGGTTTTGGAAATACGCGGCCGGGACCACAGGCGCTTATATACCTGACTGGTTCAGTATCTACTGGAAAGGCAGGCAATACGTACCTTCGCGAACAATTGGCATGGTACTGTGAACTATTGGTAGTAGCGCTAGACCTTTCCAGTTGGTGGTGAGTTGGCGGCTGGCCCATACTGGGCAGTGCGTGGTGAAGCGTAAGTAGGTAAATACATCTTGAAAGTTCCTTATGATCCAGTGCCGCCGCAATGAATTTTTGAAGAGCGGGTCACTACATTTGTGTAACGACACATTTACTCACATCACATTCAACTTGTCTAGTCAAATTTCATTCTCTATATGTCAAAACTAAGATTCTTCCATTACTCACAACTTTTATGTCCTGCCATTCTTTGTTTACTGTTTTATTCCCAGCATTGATCTAAAGCACACATATTGTTACAAAATGTTTGACACAAGTGATGCCACGTTTAAAGTCTTGACGTTGTGAGTAGGAACAACCTCGCCCGGCTTGTAGAAGGCTGTCATCGCCGACGAGTTCACAAAATATCAGCAATGTGTGCCTGTGTACGAACCTCCATGCAGATATATACAGCCTTACTAAAAAACCCAGTGAAAATTTTATTCAATTGACAAACGGCCGCGGATGTGAAAACATTACTAATTAAAAATTTGTTCTTTGAAAGAAATACACATGGTTTCCACGACCTGAGAGGGTAGTTTATCTCTGTTTTAACCATTGATGTCCGAACGATATTTGTAATTTTTCCATAGTATTTTGAATGTTCTATATATTTCTTATTTTTGAAGGTGTCGTAAAAACAAATACCATTTATGAAAACTAGATAAAATTATCTTTTAGATTTGAGTATTTGAAATACACTTTAGCTTTCAAAAACTGCCATATTTTAAGATTCAAACTCGGAAAAAAATTTCCTCCCACAACATTTTTGACCAAAATGTAGAGAAATTTAAATAAAATCAAAATTTAAAAAACACAGTCCTTTCGTGTAATAAATTTGGAAGGAAACTATCACCTCACTTTTTCATCGTGTATACAATAAAAAAATTATAAAAAATTTCGAAGTTTTTTTTATTGCCAAAAAAATAACTTAGAAATAATACCGAAATTTAAAACAGATTTCTTGCATCTCTAAAGACGTTAATTTTTTTGATACGTTTACGAACACATGTATTAGGTTTTAATATTATAAAAAATTATCACTTTTAAGAAATTCTCTTAAAATAAAGATCTTAAAATGAAAATTTTATCTTTTAAGTAACCTATAAAAAACAATATTCTGACAGTTCAACTTTGAAAGTACGGCGTTTGTACAATAACTTGATTAAATTGATGTAAACCACACAAATAACATGGTAAATATATCAATTATGTGAACAGAAGAGTAAATTCGTCACTACAATAGAAATTATTAAGTAAAATCACAAATTTTTCGATATCCCGCCATAAAACATACCGAGCTGTTTTGTCATCGCGGGCTGTCACGGGCCGACGAACTAATGCATAGGCGCGCCAATAATGCCCCTTGCGGAGGAAAATTAAAACAACATTGTTTCCTAGTAAATTAAAACCATATACAACGTTGTCACATCTTCAATGCGTTTTAACAGCGTGACCACGAAAGAAACGTTATTGGTAATAAAACGTCTTTTAGTGTATACGAGCTCTATTTATGTTATTGCAATAACACAGTTAATCGGTCGCGCTGTGGTTTTTTTTTAGTAAGGCTGATGGTGTTTAGTAAGATATTTGAGTCGTTGAGTATTGGATACTTGAATATCTTTGTGGAAAAAAGGCCTTATACTTGCAATTTGGGAGGCGGGTACGGGTACTGCCGCCCCTGTAACCATTTATTGGATAACCTACACCTCTGCCAAACCCCTTCTACTCTCTCGGAATATCGCTTTGCACTGCAATGGGAGGGATAGATTCATACGTCCGTCACTCCTGGACACACTGATCCCCAGATTTCTATACACCCCTAATACCCTTTTCGTTCCCAGAACTTTCTCTCCTTCCTTTCCTAAAAAGACCCTCCACACAATATCCCCAAAAGATGACACAGGCCCTGAGGGGAATTATTTTCCTCAGGGCCTCCTATGTGGAGCTAATGTAAAAAAAAATATAATTCAATAGCTCAGTTTTATTTTTACATTAACTCTGCACGGGAGAGGCTCTGAAGCAAATAGTTTCCCTCGAGGCCTGTGATGTTAAACTTATTGGTTTTTTTGTGTTTTATTAGATTCATACAGAATTACAATTTTAAACTCAAAAGTAATTGGGTATTCAAGACCCAAATAATTATCCCTGAACATTGTTTCCATACTGTATGCATAGACCGCTGGTGTCATAATTCAGCGCACAAGAAAGTCAACTTGCTTCATTGATAATTATCTTTGATATGAATCTAAATTCTCTGGGTGATGTGGAATTCATTAATAGATCTTGACCCGGGATCAAATACCTAATAAAATTTTCCCATATCGCTTAATTTGAATAGTCTACTAATAAAATTCCTTTTGGCACTGATGATTTGATTGGTTGTACTATATAACACACCTACACTATACATTCTACCGGTGGATGATTTTTTTCTCGGCAAAGTTAAACATTTAATTTACTAAAGTGATTTTTCTAACCAACTCAGACAATAATTATTTTAATGATAAAAATGTACCTACATACTATACTAAAAGCTACAATATATTTTTTTATTTTCTTGAGATATGAGGTTCAACTTCTATGTATTTCTGTTTCTTTGATAAAATTTGTTTCTTTGGTAACACTCATTTTCACATAAAATGATTTCTTTATCTTGCAAAATGACTTGAGCGATCGCTTACCTTAACGTGACAAATGTATCTAATTTTGTAAAACATTTTTTTTAAATTTTCAAACTTTCCCGCGATCTACAGTTTGCATTGGTAGAAAGCTGATATAATGCTTTCCCATTTTATAAATATGTCTCAAATCAACTTTCTGTGCCTGATTCTATTCGGGTCTAAATTCTAATATTGTTTATTCTCAATGTGACAAAAGATTGTTTTCGAAAGTGCACTTGTTAAAATGGTGTTTTATTTTATTTTTTATTATATACTAGCAGACCCGGCCACACGTTGCTGTGGCTAACAAAACACAACGTCATTGCTCAACCTTTATAACCAATGTCATCTGTTAATTTGCATACGTATCAAATCCACACCGCACGCTTGCCAGCCCGCGAACATATTTTTTTAAACATATATTTTGAACAGCTGTTTACGATTCTTTACGATTACAAATTTGTATCTATGATTATCAAGGAAGATATAGACACAATAAAGAAATAGAAAATATTCAATTGCGACCCGAATAAGTACCACGCACTTTTTCACAATTTCAAAGGAACTAACACGCAGAATTCGCGCATTTATAAAGTTTACGATTTTTTAATAATTTTTTTATAAATCCTAAGAATATGGGATAAATGTTAAAATTCAGATGGATTCATTGGCTATATAGCACCATAATCAGTTTACATTTTTCGACATTAAAGTTCGGTGGTTTGATTTTTTAACGAGGGTGAGAAATTTCCAAATTAAACATTCAGAAATCAAGGTCATTCGACTTTTATTTCAATTATCAACACGAATGCTTGAGTGATTATAGGTAAAAAATATATATAGTATTTATAAACCAATCGTTTTATTATACTATGTACTATGGTTTCAATTGGGTCTGCAAATGCATTAGTGAATCCTAGGTAACATTTATTCAAAAGCAAGTTAGCGTCTGCTAATTATAAATTTATTGTGTCAGAAGAAAGGTAAAATCAAGAAATATAAAATATTAGTCTTTTTTAACTCATTATTTGAAGTCGTGGAAATGGAAACTTTTCCCTTCATTATTTCATTACAAAGTAGTTTTGCTACTCATGAATAATAACACACTCATCAGATAAGCGTAATACAATGAAATATGTCAACTTGATAAAATTACAGTAGGTACCAATTTACAACCGCCAGTTTAGGGAAAATATTGTTTAATTTTCCTTTTATAAAGTAAGCAATAAATAACTAATGTCACCTACATGGATAAAATTTATTATTCTTTTCAGATTCAATAATAATTAATTGATAATCACTTTTTGTAGATGACCTAATTGGATAATGTCACTGTCATAATGATTTATATTTCAGGTAATAAATTCTACACTCTCCATTATTTTTTTAGGTGTTAGAAATTGTTTACAGGAAATGTTAGAGATCATTAATTATCTAAGGAAAAACCTCTAGAATAGATGGCTGGAAGAATATTTTAATCATAATCATCCCTCCCCCAACATCCCCAAAGATGATATAGGCCCTGAGGGAAATTATTTTATATATTCTCCAGAAATGTACTATACCGACTTCAGTCCTTGGCCATTCTTCACCAGTTCTCAGAACTAACCGTCCTGCTCCAAGTTTCTTCCATGCTTTCACCTCTTGTGTCTCTAGGATGCCTATTAGTTGTCTAACTGGATGAGTATACAGTTGACGTCCTGTATGTATGATTCTGATGACTCCCTTCAACTGGTCTGACCATTAGTTGAGTAAGATTAAGAAAGGGACTTTTCAATCGACTAATCTGAGTCTGAAATCAGCTAAGCGATTTATAAGTATTTTAAAGGTAACGCTCGATTCGCGTTGTTCCCAAATATTGTATCGTTGATTATCTTAAGTGACCCCGCCCAGTTTCATAGACAATAAATTGGCATCAAAGTAAAAACTTTTGATGTCAAATTAATATTAAAGAGGTAATTATTGTATTTATTATTAACACACATAATTTCTTTTAACCTCTGAGTGGCCACGTCATTTCACAAAAATTCACTAAAAAAGCACCACTTTGAATTTTGAATTTTTTTATTTTATTATTTCATAAATGTTTACATGATACATTTTTGCCATTTTTTAACTACCATACTAGGCTATTGCCCGTGTTATGGTAGTCATACATGAAATATTATTTTATATAAACAGATAATAAAATATTAGAAAAGGAAAGAAAAAAAAAATAACATAGTAAGGGATAAATAAAACTAAAAACAGATAAAAATAAAAATATAAGAATTAAAAGTAAGCTAAGAAATAAAGAATAAAAAGATAATTTAAAGAAGATTGAAATAAACATTGGTAAGTATCATTCTTCTTGAGATAAAAATAGAAATAAAATTTGTTAAGTATTATCCTTCTGGAGATAAAAATAGAAATAAAATTTGGTAAGTAGGTATTCTTCTGCACGAGAGTACATGTTTGTAGTCACTTTTGATATTCTTTCTATGAAAGAAATTGGAAAGAGTGTTAGAGAAAGTAAATTTTTCGTTTGTTATTTTTTTTTGTGTAATATTAAGTTAAAATAATTAAATTAGTAATAAATATATATATATTTTTTAATTAATATTAATTGTTTTTTATTGTAATATTAAGCTCTCATGTGTTGTTTGAAGAAATCTCTTCCCTTTTCAAATATCCAATGTTTGATACGGGCTTTAAAGAGAGATTTAGAATTATTCTGTGACTTTATATCGGCACTCAGAGCATTATACATTTTGGGAGCGATAAACCAGAATTGTCGTTGAGCGAATGAGGTTTTAGTTTTAGGGACCACGCAACCCAGGTTTGATGAAAAACGTGTGTGTGCTGGATGTTGTGGAGCCACCAGTAGATTATTTTGGCGTATATAACATACGCTTATCTTAGTAAATAACTGTCGAATATCTAAGACCTTGATTTTAGCAAAGAGTTCATTTGAGGGATGGGTAGGTTGGCATTTAAATATAATTCTCAAAATTAGTTTTTGAACTGTAATAATTGGATTGATAATGGATTCAGCACAACCACCCCATCCCACAATACCATATGTTGCTATGGATTGGAAAAGGGCAAAGTATACGGTTCTTAGGGTCTGTAAATCTAAGATGGACCTAAGGGAGCAGAATATATGGCAGAGTTTACGGAGTTTTTTTACTGTGTCACTTATATGGGCTTCCCAACGCAGTTGGTTGTCTATGATTATCCCCAGATATTTAACTACCTTTGATGATTTAAGAACAGAACAAGTGCAATTAATATTAGGTGTGATTTCGGGAGTGTGTAATTGAGTGAACATGAGTGAATGATTGGTTTAGGGCAGTTGTTAGGTATATTATGTTGACGTATGGAAAAAGTCATATATTGTGTTTTGTCGATGTTAAGTGTGAGGAGGTTAGTGTCAAGCTAAAGCTTTACTTTTATAAGGCCATTATTAGTTTTGTTAATAACGGATTGCCATGTTTCATCTTCGAATATTAAGACCGTGTTATCGGCAAATGATAATATCTTACCTCCAATATTCATGGCACATAGTGAGTTGATGTATATAAGAAATAAAATTGGTCCTAGTATACTACCTTGAGGTACACCATAGGACGCAGATAATTTATTACTTATATGTTTTTTATCAGATTGGATAAGAGTTTGTTGTGTTCGGTTTATCAGGTAGTTTCATTTCATTGAATGTTTTGTTGATTAATTTTGAGCTATTGCATATTTTATTGACTGAAACACGTCCCTAGAACAATAAACTATGTACCAAAACAATATTACTTGCATTAATTACGTAAATTAATAGGTTTTACGATGTTTTAGTCGAGGAACATGCATAAATTGTGACGGTTAAATTCGCGGCAAAAATGACATTTCAATGTCATAGACAAAATCGTTTTAAAAATATTCTGGGGTTGCAAGGTGAATGAAACTAGTGGCTATATCATCTATGATGTTAGCGCAGGCGATTCTGACCGTGTTCTTCATACAAATTCTGTACATAGAAGGGCCAAAATCGCAGACAAAAAGTTTTGGTCGAAAATTTTATTCAAGGTTTCGAATTATTTTCTCGCGCATGCGCATAAGACGCGTGCGCCCGCGCGTCTCCGGCCCATTAGAAGTTAAATACTGATATCCATAAACTGGCATTTTATATTTTTTAAACAAATGTTTAAAATATATTAAAAATAAAGTGTCAGCTTGACCTCTGCCGCCATTGCGTCAGTACCTCGGTACTTTGCACTTGGCTTGGCGCCACTCTGTTAACACTTTTTATAATTTTGCTTTGTTGAGTCGAGCTTAATCCACTAGTCTGGCTTCCTTAGATTGAGCGATGCTTATGGGATGTTTAAGCGATGTTAGTGTGTTGGAAAGAGCGTAGTTGTGCATTTGAGCAGTTGAGCCTTAGTTTCGGCTTACCACTTAATTAATAGAATTAGATGGAAACAGCAGCCGTTCGGTGGTTTGGGCACGTAGAGCGAATGTACAAAGAAAGGAGTGGAAGGAAAATGTATGACGCCAATGTGATTGGTAGAAAAAGTCAGGGGTGCCCAAGAAAGACATGCCACGATCAAGTTAACCAAATACTTGAGTCGGGCCATGTCAAGAGTCAGACTAACAAAAGGGTTCATATGAGACCATGTGTGTGAATGAAGCAAGAAATGTGTGCCAAAACCTAGTTTGACGGTCCATCCTCTCTGTCAACTCCTGTCAAAATTGTGATTTTTTTTATTTTTATTTTTTTTTTATTTGTTTTTATGTACATATACATGTAATATAATCATGAGTAATTACATTTTCAGGTTACAATCGGATTAAACTCAAATCATTAAATACTAACATGCAACATTGGTTAGAAACAGTATAAACATATATGTATATGTATAAATATAATATATAACCTTTACGAGAGTGTAACTACTCGTGTGTAAAGGGAAGAGAAAATATATATATTTTTTAAATTAAAAAAATTATAAATTATAACACATACATTATAAATACGTACTTACATACATCAAATGTAATAAAAAAATAAAATAAAATAAAATAAATTGTTGAATAAGTATTGTTAGTTAAAGGTGATGGTTAATTAGTTAGCGACTACAGTTTTTGTTTATCCTGGTTGTACCAACCAGCCACACCATTTAAGAAAAGAAGTGGATTTTGTTCTAAAGTATTTTCGTTTTATATTTCATAAGGTTCTAACTGACATTTTTTCAAAAATTACCTTTGAATACAAAACTATTTCTTTTGCTCATATCAATAATCATAATAATTTTCACGGTCATCTGTGTTGTATTTCCCTATAAAATTGTATTACATTTATTTAACAAGGTTCTAACATCAACGAGGTACAGTTGTCAGAGCATAGTAAAGACTGGTCAGTGGCCGATTGGGCATCGCGTTTGGGTCCCACCCGGGCATCGCATGTTCGATTCCTCGGCTGGCTAAGTCCTCCATCACGACACAAGCAACATTTTCTGCTTACTGTGTTGGTAGTAGAAAATTTTCAAACATTGTTGGGTTATTCGTAACCTGGGAATGTTTGTCTTTCTTTAAAAAAGAAGAACAAAAAGAAAAATGTTCGTCACTTTAGTTGGATAAGGTTCTAACTTCGCCTAACCATGTTCAAAGGTGTCAAATAATTCTCAGAATCTATTTAACAATTTCTGATTTTAACCCCTCCACAACGTAAGCAGATATAAGCGTTAGAAATAGGACAGCAGTCAAGAATAAGCGTGTTTATACGTCAGCGCGTGTGTTTCCATAGAAATCGTTCTAACTCCGTTATTGTTTTAGTTACATCCCTAAACCAAAAAGTAAAAGGTCGATAGTAGATCAAGCTGTACATCCCTATCAAGTTGTCTATAGAAATACATAACAGGAATCAGCTGTCAAACGCGTAGTTGACAAAAATATTTACCCGCCCAAATTTACTAATGGCAGCTCGTCCGCGCTCGACATTTTTAATTTTTATTAAATATTTTTATATGAAATGATAAAAAAGTGAGGTGACAAAAGTGTTTATTACACATATATACAGTAGAATAAGTATTGTTGTTTACATAATCTGTGATTTTAGTACCGTTTTCACATAAAAACATCACGTGAGTCATTTTTACCTATTTTTAATGTTTGTGTTCTAAATTTTAATATTTACAAATGCTAATATTTATTTTTAACTAGCTGGTCCCGGCATGCGTTGCTACGCCATTTAATAAAGAAATTGTTTCTCCCTGAGTGTCCTTTCCCATTCGTCCCGTTCCCCCTCCGCCTCTCCTTCTTCTCCTGCGTCCTCTTCCCCTCTCGTGTTCCCACTCCGTCACCTCCACCTCCCCTCTTCCCATTCCACTCTCCCCCCCTTCCCCCGTCCCGCAAACCCCCCTCCCTGGTTCCCCTCCCCCCTCACACGTCCCCTTCCCCTCCCGTGTTCCTCTTCCACCTTCCCCGCCTTCCCTCTTCCCTTTCCCGCTCCCTCGTCACGCCAACCCTCCTCCCGCGTTCCATATATTCAATCCCAGTACATTCATTTTTTAAACAGCCCGCGTGCCACCTTTTACAATTTTTATTCAATTTTCCATTTTTCATGTATATTAAATTTGGTACCTAACATAGGTACCTATTTAAAATATCTAAAATTCTTGATTGGATTCAAACTATTCGGGGAGTACCTGCATTATAAATTTATCAACTTAAAGATTTTCAAAAATAGAATTTTCTAAAAGTTTTTACTATTCGGCTATGATTCATGCACGGGGCATGGGGATGAGGGTAACCTTGCGGCTACTGTTGCTAAGACGCTTATGGATTTCGATAAGTTATGCCCAACCACCAAACAAGAAAGGTATATCACAATTAAGTGGTACTCACGGTTGTTGTCTTCTGGCTTTGTGACAGTCATAGATGTCCATAAGCGTTCGAGATTGTTCTATTTGATTGTTAGAACTTCGGTAAAGTTTGAGTCACGAGTTCCCACAAAGTATACGAAAGAATACGGTAGGATTTACACTTTATGTGATGATATGATGAATAACACTTCGGCGTGGTGCGAAATGTCACGATACGATCGGTGGTTAGCAACGGACTGACGATAAAGCGCTTGACACTTGTTTTCCATGTGGGTAGGCACCCTTATTGTGCGGAAGTCCAAAATCTGGGTTCCTCCGATCCCGTATGACAATCGGAGCACAAAACGAATGAAATCCATCAGCGTTATGAAACAGGCTACGTTCAGAAATGTTTAATTTATAGAGCTTTAATTGTGAAGCGGTAATAACAAAAAGTTTTCGTAAAATGTCATTTCGTTTGAGACAGTTTAAGGGCTTAAATGGCGAATTTTGGAGGGGTTAAGGTTCAATCCTGTATAAAGTTAAACATATTTTAAAGGAAAATATTTAATTAGAATGTGGCCCTATCTTGGAATGGCATTAGAGAAATGTAGTTAGAACCTTTTGCAATGAATTATTGTAACGTAAATTGCAAAAATTTATTTTGGTCATATCAAATAATGGTAGACTCTCCATGACGTCTCCATGAAGACAGTCTCACATACCCATCTGTTGTAAATTCTAAATTGATATAGGCACTTGTTCCAATCAGAGATATTATGTATTAGAAAGAATGTGTGGAGACCACTCTGGATAGTTGACCTTTTAAATTTTTTCACCTCTCGACATAATTTTTTTTATTCCACAAGCTCTAGGCAATATACCTATGTTATATCCATTTTATTAGTTGTGAACAATGCACAGTAGTTCCATTGCATAGAGCCGGTAGGAGAGTGGCAAATCCAAATGAGGAATGTTGAGGCAGAAGAAATGTGGAGAGGAAGTTTCACATCTAATCAGTAAAAAATGCTAACGGATTAATTAGAGTCTGTCAAATAAGAATAGAAAATATTAAAAATTGAAGTACAAAATTTGTAGGCTGGCAACATCAATTTAAATGTCAAATATTCTTTCAAATCGCAATGACACTGAATGGATAAAACACTGTAAGTCACATTTAAAAAACCTTTTTTTTGTTCTTAAAGAAAAAAAAAAATTATTCGAAGAAGCACTGTTGTTAAGATATCTTATAAATTTGATTAAATGGTGTTTTATAAAGTAATTGGCTTTCATTTAATATAAAATAAATTTGAATTTAACGGTAGGTAAAAAGGAAGAATCACTAATGGTGAGTTTAGTTACACTACTTTTAAGTCTGAATGAGTTAAATATATTCAGATCTAAAATTAGAGACATGATCTAAAATCCGGGCAACGCTGAGTACTTAAGCTAGTAATAAATGTGACCAATTTCTAACTGTGCTTTTTATTTTACTATAATATCGTTATTCCTCATTTTTTTATTTTTTTTATTTTTATTTATTTTTTTATTATAGCGACTATATAAAAAAATTTTACATACAAAATGCAATGTGAAATTAAGTACAAAATATTGTATTTCTTAGTCCTCCTCACTAGGGGGTCCTGTGCCGAGGCGGACTTAAGTTATTTAAATATAGTTCATTTGTATTAACACAAATTGCAAAGGTATAAGAAACCTGTATGCATTTCTAATTTTGAGATCAGTAGGTATCAAAATTGCAATAAAAAAATATTTTTCCCACTTTTATGTGTTTTTGATTTTTTACAAAAAATGTAGGTTACACAGCTGTAGATTGCCACCATGTGTTGTATTTTTATGTTGCCATTTGATCAATAGTAGCGCCCTCCTATGTTTTCTACTCTTATTTGACAGACTGTATGTGTCGTGATTAATTCACCTGTGATTAATTCACCTGTAAATTAAACATGTATCTCTTGGTGTGATGCGGATAATATGTAGATACTTATGTTATTTTTATAAATTTAAATATTTAAATTTTACACAACTATGGTCCAAATACCCGCGCGCATGAAAACAGCGAAATTTGAAACATCAGTGACATCTAGTGAATAGTTTACACACTAAATGACAGAGCTATATTTGATTAGCATAGATGAGAGGTATTACACGTAATATCGTCAGCTGCTCAACTAACATATTCTCAACTATGGAATAATTACTCTCGATCTATTAAAGGAAACATTTGATGAACTATAATAGTTGTGTAGTTCATAATTTATAACACAAAAAAAATTATAATAAGGAACTCCAGTGAAAAAATTCTGGCTTAAAAAAAATATGTTCATATAGACCAATAAACGCTGATTCTGAATATATAAGTTTTATTTAATAATATTAAACGCCGAGTTTTTAAAAAATTATTAAAAAGTAAATTTTTAATCGGGTCGTAAAATCACGCCGTCAAGGTGACTTCACTGTTCGACGTGTCGTGACGTCACCGTAAAGTCATTGTATGGGAATGTATGATATGACACAAGCCATCGTATTAATTTATTTGTTTATTTACATACTGTTTATAGAGATTTAGTTGTTGTGTTTATTGAAACATTATTTAGGCCTAAATAATGTTTCAAAAATAAAGGCATCTCTTATTAGTTTATCTCTATTATTGAAAATATTCAAAAAAAGAGCAATGCTATTTCTAGGGAGAATACTTCGAACAACGGAATTCATAATGGCGACAGTAGATCAGCTGATTGCCCGATCCTATACTAATTTTTCAGGAGTGATGATTTCAAAATGATGATTAAAACTAACTCTAAAAATAAAAATGCAGTTATTTAAGTTAGAAGGTCCATTATTCATTAAAAAAATTAAAAAATTGAACTGGAGTTCTCTCTATTGTCAACTGTTAGTAATAAAACAAGTTTTTGATATAATTTTCTAATCCTTTTACAGGTAATATCAATGAAATCCTTTTAACTACTCTGGCCTCGAACCTATTTTTTTAAAAGATAAAAGTATTTCGGCGTTGCAATAAAATCCAAATAAATGGAGTATTTCTGAATGCATCCGAAAACTAAAAACTGTTTTAGAAAGGTAATTTATTTATTTTTATTTTATTTATTTATTTATGTATATATATTACAAAACATTACAAAATGATTCTTTGTCTGTCCAACTGGGAAGGTTACCCGTTTCAGGACAGCCAAATTGTATATTCAGTTCATAATATTCTTAACAAAGGAATGGTTTCGTTCGAGATATCACAGGAATTTGCCGCTGTCAAGATAACTTTTGAGAACATTAAAAATTGTATTCTGAACGAAGGGATGGTTTCTTTGTCTTTGAAAGAATTGCAAAGATGTGATTTTTTTTCAAGGTCATTTAATGAAATACGCTTTCAAATTTTATAATTCAAAATAAACATATAATTTTTGAAATATATAAATTTTGAAGGCGAACATAAAAAAGTTTTAAGAAGGGCTCACCTTACGTTTTTTCTTATTAAAATTACTGGTAACGAAAAAAATGTAAACGCAAACATATTTTATTAGGCAAATGAATTATGAAAGTTATCGTTAACTCACTTTTTTGTCGTTTCATGTAAAAATAATTATTAATAAATTCTCAAGATTTCTTTTTTCAAATTGCGGCGGGTAACTTTGGGATTCATAAAGGTGTACATTTAAATTATTTTGTACAGAGCGTGTTGTTTTCTCTTTCTAACATCGTTTAGAACATGTTTCTAACCATTACAGTAAGGGAGACAATTTCTAAGTGTTATTCCGAAAACCGAACAAATTAGCCTGAGGGGTTAAAGACATTTTAGAAACGAAAAATCAATAAAATGGCGTGATTTTGGACGATGGCTGTGAAATTACAGCACTTTTTTGTAGGTTGATCTTTACTCCCGCATCAGTTTTGAAACCCAAAATCCTGACGCCTTCAACAATATTAAATTATTTTTTTTTACATGAGATCCACACAGGAGGCCCTGAGGAAAATAATTTCCCTCAGGGCCTACGTCATCTTTGGGGATGCTGTGTGGAGGATTTTTTAAGGCAAGGAAGGAGAGGAGAGTTCTTGGAAGGAAAAAGGTTTAAGGGGTGGGTGGGAATCTGGGGTTCAGTATGTCCTGGTCATCCGCCTCCAAGACCTAGACAAACCTCACCCCATGAACCCGGGCACCTCTGCTAAATCACCAAACATAGCGAGCCACTTGGGGTGACCTATGGCGGAGGTGTTGGTTATCCAATAAAGGTTCCCGGGCGGCGGTACCCATTCCTGCCCCCCAAAAAATGTAATATTCAAGGTTAGGTACTCCGAATTTCCAAATTACATTAAAATATTCTATATTCCAGGGTTGTCCACCTTTCATTCCGATATTTATTAAGTAAAGTTAATGCTAGTATTCTTTCCGATTTCCCAATATGAATTTCAAAATTTTCTTTACCCTGACTATTCCAACCATTCAATCGGCTACGAAGGGCACTTACACCTAATATTTGTAATATTTCGTAGAATAATACAAAGGTTTTTTACTTTCAAATACCTCCGAGGTGTTAGTTATCCTTTGTATCAGGGTTATTTTTATTTTTATACTTGGATGACAAAAGAATTTGGTGTCTGAATTTTTGTAAGGGTGCCACGTGTTATAAACTGATTTGACACTCAACTAATGGATAGAATAAACATCAGGCCTACCATTTGATGGGGTTTTGAAAAGGCCTTTGTCCGTTGACGCCAATGTATGAACTCCATTGGTGTGCTGTAGAGATTTATTATATAACTCATTAAAAAAATTATCACGTACGATCTTTAATAATGTATTTAAAAAACTATTGTTTGAATATACCAAATTGCATGAAAAATGTTTTGCATTGTTTTTCTGCAGATATCAAATTCTATACACATTTACAAGATGCGTTACGAAAATGTGATAAATTAAAAATAACTTCACATATATTTTATTCAGCTTTTGAAGGTTATTCCCATTTTTATGATCTTTGATTTAGATCTGGACCGATTTTTATAACCCCTCTTTCTTACACACTGAATGCCAACAGTCGAAAATGCGACAAACGGTGAACGTTTATCTGCTCCCCTCCAAAGGAAAAATACAATAATTTTAATAAATCTCCCTCACAACGTATAAAGAATATGAAACGCAATTCCCGTAAGTAAGTGAAAAGTAATAAAATCAATGACAAAAAATGTAAATCCGTACACAATACCATCTCTAATACTGACAAAAACAAAGCACAGACAGTTGCGCATCGATAATTGTGTAATTTTTAACAATAAAAAAACTGAATTATTTCAGCTAACAAGTTAACACAACAGCTATTGATTCTGAGGCGGTAAGAAGTTCTCAGAGAAAAAGATAATACTAAAAATTTAAACGAAATATGAAAAAGATCAAGTCACAGAAAAATGGAAAGATACCACAATAAGGAACTCCAGTGAAAAATATTATGGCTTTAAAAAAATATGTTCATATAGACCAATAAACGCTGATTATTTTATTTAATAATAGATAAACGCAGAGTTTTTAAAAAATTATTAAAAAGTGCATTTTTAAACCTCTCGTCAAAACACAGCGTTAAGTTGGTATTATGTAAATGGTTAGTGGTGACGTCACTGTTCCTCGCGTCGTGACGTTACCGTAAAGTCATTGTATGGGAAATGTTCGGGAATATAGGAATGACACAAGCCATCGTATTAATTTATTCATTTATTTACATACTGTTTATAGAGATTTAGTTGTTGTGTTTATTGAAATATTATTTAGGCCTAAATAATTCAGTATCAAAAATAGAGGTATCTCTATTAGTTTATCTCTATTATTAAAATTTTGAAAAACTTTAAACTGTACGAAAAAATCGTATAAAATATACTATGTCATAATGCTACCTACTACTCCACGGCCGAATGAAAATGGCCGCAATCGATCAGCTGATATCGTTTGCCTACACTTTTGTGGTTGATGTTTCTTTTTTGATAATATTGATTTTAAAAGCTAAAAGAATTATAATTTCAAACAATTTTTATACCACTCTCCGTAATAATATCTATTCAAAAATATAATAATATAATAAATATAATATAATGAATAAATAATTCCACCTAAATAATGTTTTAACTTATCGAATAGCATCATCTGTCTTCCGTATAATTATCATACAAAATGACAACACCTGTTGAAAATAAATATAACTTTTCAGGAGTGATGACGTCCACGATTCACAACACAATACGCGGTGGTTTTCGGGGATCTTGAAAAATTAAAACTTTGACAATTATTTTAACTATTAAAACTAACTCTAAAAAAAATATGCAGTTATTTAAGTTAGAAGGTCGTTATTCAATAAAAAAATATACTGGAGTTCTCTATTCGGCAAATACAATATTTCGTTAGAAAGGGACAAACGAAAGACATGAGATTATTGAAGATCTACTTCGGTCGCCGGCAAACAATGGTCTTAAAAATAAGAGGAACGCATGCGTGGCCTGTTTCATACAAAATTTTATTTTGGATTTACGGCTAAAATATCAAATTAATTGTTTTTTTCTTTTTTTAAAATAATAAGTTAGGCATGTATACGGTTAGGATGTGAATCCGATTTTCGATTTTTGCTTTAAATTATAAAATATAGGCCCCAAAAGATGAGTCAGGAATATGATGAAGTATACGATAAAATTTTATTCTGCACTGAAAACAGTTTTATTCGTGTAAAAAACCGAATTTAAATACGCGCAGATTTGTAGTAAAATTACTTAGGTTTTTTGTTGTTGTCTCATCCACTCATTTGCCAGCCGGACGGGGCAGCTTGTACGGGGTAGCTTGCGCGGGTCGGGGGAAGGAGTAAAATCGCGCCAGACAAACTAATACATTCATAACTCAATCGCCATACATTAACAATGGGTGTATCTATGTCTGGATAAATCGTCATCTTTTGGGGCCTATATTTTATAATTTAAAGCAAAAATCGAAAATCGGATTCACATCCTAACTGTATACATGCCAAACTTATTATTTTAAAAAAAGAAAAAAACAATTAATTTGATATTTTAGCCGTAAATCCAAAACAAAATTTTGTATGAAACAGGCCACGCATGCGTTCCTCTTAAGTCATTTTTGTCAATCTCATATTTCAAATTCAGAATTAACAAAATTAACTTTTTTAAATGGAAACAATTATTCGAAAAACTGACTTTCAATCTAGTTAGTGTCTCGGATAAATATATCCGATTTTATTTTATACTAGCAGACCCGGACACACGTTGCTGTGGCTAACGAAACACAACGCCATTACCCAACCTTTATAAAATCCACACCACCCGCTTGCCAGCTGCCCGCTGCCCGCTGCCTGAATTGAATATTTGAATTTCTCGACTTTTCTCTACTATAATAAGCATGTTTTTATACATATAAACCTTATCTATTGGTGAAAACCGCATGAATATCCGTTGCGTAGTTTAAAAGATCTATGCGCACATACATTTTGAGCTACTTCATCAAATAAAATAATTCAAATCAAATACCTACTTCTTACTCTAGGACATCTATTTTCCAATTTCTTCCGTAGAACGAATTTCAAAAGTGACAGTACGGCCCGCCAGCCGTTTTAAATCACACAAAAATATGTTTTCTTTAAATTTCTCGTCTTTTCTCGAATATAATTTACATGTATTATACATATAAACATTCCTCTTCAATCATCTATTGGTGAAAACCGTATGAAAATCCGTTGCATAGTTTAAAAGATTAACGCGCACATACATTTTGAGCGACTTCATTTTATACTATGTAATGATTGACCTTTTTCTAAAAGTTTAAATAAATATTCAATTCTTTATTAGAACAACATTCTTTTTATAATAACTTTAAATTGTTAAGGCGTTGGTCCCAATAAGACCAGAAATACTGGGTTCGAGTCCCGGTTGCGGCCGTTATCTTTTTTTCAGTGTCATATATACAGGGTGCGGCACGGAAACTTGCTGATTTGAATTGGACGCCGACGAGCGAGGCGTGGTCAGAAAGGGGTGGGGAGGGTCTCATTGGAAAGAGGGGGTCTTGAAGTTTTGTTACACTACAAGCCAGTTGGCGTCATGCGTTGGACAAAGGAACAGCGTGCGTTTGCCGTCGAGGCCTACTTTTCTAGCGGTCATTCGGTGGTCGCCACCCAACGCGCCTTCCGTACTCGGTTCAACATTCATCCCGCGGGTCCCGTTCCTAGGCGGCAATCAATTGTTTCGTGGGTGGACATATTCAGGGAAAGTGAGAGTGTGGCAAGAAAAGGCTCAGGAGGTCAATGGACTTCCAGAACTCCAGAAAACGTCGAGAGGGTGAGGGAGTCGGTTTTGCGCTCTCCCCGGCGTTCGGCGCGTAAACACGCTGCTGCCCTGGGGATTTCTGATCGCACAGTGAGACGAATTATTTACAAGGAACTCCGGTTTCATCCCTACAAACTTGCTGTGGTCCAAAAGTTGAATGAACGCGACTTCGATGGAGCTTTTGAGGGAACACTTCCACGAGCGCCTTATCTCCTTGAGGGGTGACGTACCGTGGCCGGCGCGCTCCCCCCGATTTGGCACCCTGCGATTTTTTTTTATGGGGATATCTCAAATCCATTGTTTATAACGACAAACCCCGGACCCTGCAACACCTGAAGGAAAACATCCGCCAAGCCATCACCAACATTCCCGTCGATATGCTCGAAAGAGTGGAGCGAAACTTCAAATAGGTATATAGGGTAGATCAGTGTATCACTAATGAGGACCGCCATTTGCCCGATGTCATTTTTAAAACTAGTTAAAACAAAAATTCAGAATGTGTACTAGACGATACAAAAACAATTAAATCGATATATAAAGTACTTTTTCTTTTATTGACTTTTCAAATCAGCAAGTTTCCGTGCCGCACCCTGTATGTCCACTATAAAACCAGTCCTCATAGCACAAAGGGCAATTCTGAAAATTATACTTAGAGTACCCATCAGAACCCCTACAGACTATGTTTTTAAAGCTCTGACTTTAATGTCACTGAAACAATTATATACAAAAGATATTCTCATGTACGCATTAAAAAATCAGGATAACTTTACACAGACAAACTCGGGCCGATTCACAAGATCTACATTACAACATGCATTCTACCAACCTACAACTAAAACGACTTTTGGACAAAAAAATATGGAATACTTCTCTGTAAAATTATTTAATTTACTCCCTCTTGCAATGAAAACCACAAAAAAAATAACCGCCTTCAAAAGAAGCATAAAAATATGGATTATAGACATGGGAAGGAAGAAAATAGATTCAATTTTGCAACCCAACAAAGAATAATGCTTGTTTTGTACTTTCTTTTAGATCTAAATTAATAATTTTCCTTGGCAATATTCTAACATAGATTAGGTATTTACTTATAATTCAAATAATAAAACTTGTACAATGTGTTTCTCTAAAAAACTGTAAAAAAAAATAAAAAAAATATATATATATATTTTTCATATTTCGTTTAGATTTTTAGTATTATCGTCTTCAACGACGATGGTTTTATTATTGTTTAATTTACCATTATTTGGACGCTTTTCACATATAAATTAACTGCACGCCACTGTTATAAGTTCATACGTAGATAGTTGGTAAACATATTCGTGTTTTGTACGGGTATTTTTATGAGGTGGGTCACCGCACCCTGCTTTCGCGTGTCAACAAAACTACCCGCTACCTGGTCACATTTGCCCTATTCCTAAAACCAGACTTCAAACAATCCACTGATTGATTTTCCTGCACGGGGAGATTAAGGGATGAAATGGACATAACCAGATATTATTATTGTTTTTTTTTTTTAAGTTTAAAAATAATATTCGGGAAAATGAACTGTTCTAGGTATACATATTTCGAGTGTTTAATAGTTATTTCACATTCTCCTAAAAATTTTTACAGCGATTTTTTTAAATATACCTTTTTATAAGCCATAAAAAAGTTATGATCATCATTAAATGCTTTCTGCTAGAAATCATATTATTTATGGATGATTTTCTAGTGTCCAATTTACTACCCACGACTAGTTTTTTCTAATTGTAAAATGTGGGAAATTATGATGCAAAACATTTTTTTTTTATAAATTCTCTGCAAAATAGATTAAATTCACGCTTTTTAGCGAAATTTCTAAGACAGGCGGATAGCGGATAAGGCAATTTCATTATTTTTTCCATCGGTGCAAGGCTCGCGCGATTTGATTGCATTCAGAATGCATCGCCTTAACCCGTGGCATTCCAAATTTCTACCGTTTTATATCTAATTTCTCTTGAACACTTTAAGTTTCTAAAAAAAATAAATGTTATTTTTTAAGATAATGTCTATATATTCCCCGCGCCGAAACGCAAATTATATGAAATTCCCTCGATAGAAAAAAATCGCAAAGTATGTTCCGAAAATTATTATAAACACGTTTGTTTCAGTTATTTTACAAGTTATATAAGAGTAAATAAAAAAAAAATCACAGTGTTCCTTTAAATGCTGTTTTAGACGACCCTTGCGAGATTTTTGCTTTATTTTAAATGAGTCGTGTTTTACTAAACATTTTCACAATGTTTTTAATATTGCGCGCTCTCTCTAACATTCGTATTTACATATCTCCCCTTCTTCTTCTTTTTGAATGCTTACTACCGGGCATTAACCTTGCCGATATTTCAATGAGCGTTCATTTCGGAAAAAGCAAATGAGTACGAGAATAATAATTAAAGATCGCGCAGTGAATTGCTCCTAATACTTTTTCATGCCTACCTCGGTGTTACAAATAATAGTAATAATTCTTAGTCAATTCGGCTACAACAAAACTAAACGTCGAAAACCATTTTAAATTTAACTAATGATACCGAAATAACTACCAACTCTTAACGATTGGAGCTCGCAACACGCTGTCATATCTACACGCATAAGCACACATCACAAATTTCAATTACATATCTGCCCTGATGATGTACACCGAAACGTTGCCTAAAGAAGGAGGTAGCGCCACACGGCATAATATCCCAAAAATAAATCATGATAACCCCTTTTGCCGTGAAAATCTCAAATCGTATCCGAATGTACAATATTGATTATTTATTATAAAACTTTCCGCAATTTTAGCATTCACAATAATTTTTCCGTGCCAATTTAAAAAATGTTTATGTAGCCTTAGTCTTTTTAAAACATAATTTAAATTTATGTATGTACGAGTATTATTTTAATAGTAACTAGTGTAGTCACTTTACGACTTTTTCGAGTTTTAGGAAAATGTTTTCGTATTAAATAAATGAAAATTTGAAACTAACTTCAGTATGATGTCTTGTCCTTGTTTTTATTTTATAAATTATATGTTTTTATATATTTATTACCCGTAGCATAAATGACGTAGCGAGCTGAGAGTTGCGCTGACCGATTTTTTTCATAACGTTAGACCTCACCGTCCCTGAGAGTTGGAGGCTTCATACAAACCGATTTCTGCTTAATAATTTTTTATTGGTGGGTGCGTACTCAACGGAATAATTAAAACGTAATTAAAAATGTTTTAAGTGATCATGTTCAACTGTCGTACTATAATAATTGCCGCGCCTCTCATTTTGTGCAGGTTTAATCGCATATTTAAAATACGACTTCACGAATTAGACAGACGTATTATCTCAAATTATTATTGGAATGATAACATTTTTAATTACGCTTATTCGATAGTCAATAAAACTTGATATAAAATGTAACGAGGATTTAAGTGTGCATTAATAAAAAAAAATCATCGGATAGCAAAACGATATGTACATTTTTTACTCCAAACTTTCTAATTAAAGTGTGTTTATCGGAAGTGATCTGCCAGGTAAGTATGTTTCTGTATACATTTGAAAATAGTAAAATTAGTTAGAACCTAAGAATTCTTAACAAATTGTACAGCGCCCTTGAGGTTATTTTTCACAAAAACGGAGTTCTATAAATTATCCAATTCTTATTATTATTATTAAATATGCTCAGGAATCGTCGGTAGACGTGGGTCGTTACGCCGTTTTCAAGAAACGTAACGAAACTAGTTTCTTGGTCGGCGTAACCTGTTTCAAAACAGGTTATTTTCATTCAGCTTCAGTTACACACGAAACTGTATACCCCCACCAACTATAAAGTTACACACGAAACGAAACTAAATTAAAGCACTCTCTAGTATCTAAGTGTTTGTAGCTATACAGTGAAATCAACGTATATGAAATTAACTTCCCTTCATGCTTTATTCAGGCTTAGGACTGACTGCATTAAATGTATTTATGATTAATTTTGGTAAAATTTGATCAAATTTCACTTGACGCAATTGAAATTTAAAATGCATTATTTTATTATTTTCCGCCACCCCAAATGCCAAAAGTTTCCTTTTATAATAATTAAGGTGAATCTAAAGGTTTTTTTCTAAAAATTGTTCGTAATAAGCGTTGACAGTGCGATCGAAAATTTACCGAAAGTGCTCAATATTATACACAAGTACAACGACGAACTAAAACAAACTGAATTATTTTTACTTTAAATTCAAAAAATGGTCGCTCGCTTTCCAAAAACGGAACCCACTCCCGCTTACTCGAAAATGTTCGATTCAAAATCTTGCACGCTCGGCCGGCCGGTAAACGCAATTATGCGAAACGCGGCGAAACTACTCTGCAACCAGTTACTCACATCACACCCAACACAGAAATAACGCATTTACAAAAATAACTACTTGCAATTTTATCGAAACTAGTTATTTCCGTTACATACCGTGTAACTAGTTATTGTATCTAGTTACGTTAAATAACGCCCACGCCTAATCGTCGGTTAAAATTCTTTGGGTACGTGCTGTTACGTCCTGTATATTGTATGCTGTTTATGTTTTTATATTGTTAAAATGTACATATTAAAAAGTTCCTAGTAATTTATGCGATTTTTTAAAGTGAAATTTCTTTAGCGCCGTTAGTGATTTGAAATTCGGATGAAACGGAAATGCGTCACAAAAGTTTATTATATGACGGTCCTCGGATTTAATATAATGCGGTAAATTCACAATTACGCGCGGGCTCAACGCTCAGAGAGACATCCTGCGAACGGAGGTTCGAATCATACCAAATAAAAAAATAAACATGTTTGTTTTTGTGAAATCAATATCCAATCTTCAAACCACTTTAAAATAAACAGGCAAAAGAAAAGAAAACGACGTCGTATTATTGGAACAATTGCATCCCCTATTAGGGTAATGTTCTCTATTGGAAAGGAAAGCGGATGGGCAATTGGAAAGTTGTTAAGTATCTGGCTACTAAATGTGGTCACTAAACATAGCTAAAGCCATTTAAAGCAACATTCCCATTCATGCTCTTGACAGAGTATCATTTACTCTGTAACGAAGTTCTTCCCCACTACCTAATATTAATAATGTATGATGGGTTGTCTGTTATGGACCCAAGTTTGGGGTCAAATGTTATCATGACTTATATCATAATATTATCAATTATAGCTGCAAGTGCCCATTGCTGACTGTAGTTCAATGTTATATTTAACGGTTGTCGAACGTCTGGAATGTCGGGAGTGACGAGTGCACTGTAAAAATATACCCTTTTTAATTTAAAAAAATAGTGTGTTAATCTGCGACGAAGTGTAAAATTTTAAAGACCATTTTAACCCCTCGTGTGTCAAGATATCCACCGTGGATTTGCTAGTAGCTCACCGCAATTGCTGTAATTTTATGGTATTTTTAACCTTAAAAAATACTCCTGGTATTCTAAAATATGATAGTATTAATACGCTAGCGACTGTACGGTTGAAATTAAGAACCCGTCTTCGAGTCCATCACTGACACAGCGCCTTATGCAAAACCATCTTCGTACTTTGTTACGATGCTACTGTCGTGTAATATTACTCTGGCTTGTTGTTTCGGCGTTTGCAAATATGTTTATTTTATCTGTGGAAAAGCGCGTCGTAAAATTGCATGTCAATTTGAGGCATAATTCAGATTCACAATAGATTTGTAAAATATTTCAAATAAGGAATTTTACAATTTGCTCAAAAAAAGTTACCATCTCAATGATAATTCTTTTTTTCGAACGTCCCGGCCGGTAGGTACTGTAATCTAGATTATTTCGATTTGGCAGCTCCGTAGTAGAAACCATGTTCATGCGAACTCTGGTGGCATAAAAATACAATATCCAATATGGCCACCATCTTGAACCCGAACCGGAACGCAACAAACACATCGACAGACAGATGAAGTGCCAAACGGTCGGATTTCGCTAAGCTCCGTCAATAACCATCTTCGCAACTCTGTCTTTGCACTCACTTCTATCTTCATCCAAATTCATGCATTATCACGCATCATCACTTCTGTTATTCTCTCGATATTACTTGAAATTTTGATGTACTGCCTTACTTGTGACGCTCTCTACTCGTATCTACAGCATTCAGTTTATTTTTGTCCTTCATCTATCTGTTGGTATCAGAACTCCATTGTGGAATGCTAACCTCGATTCCTCTGACAACAATCTATCTATGACTTCCCCATCAATTGAGTTCCCGCGTTCACCCTTCCGCCGATGATCTTATCAGGCTTCCCTTATCTTGCGAACAAAGAAAGCACTTCCCAGACATTGGAATAGTAAAACAATCTCAAATTAGATTTCGTTGTTATGTAAAGAGTGAAAAACTGGAAACTCCAAAATGTGGTTCTTACTTAGGCTTGTTGAAAAAGTATCGATATATCGATATTTTTAATTCAATATAACGATATTTTTAGCCGATATATTTTGATCCGATATATCGATATGTCGATACAAAATATCCAATATCGAAAATTGTATCAAAAACGATATTTTTTAAAATTTATGTATTTAAAGTCACTAGAATCCAAAACCGTATAGGAACGAACGGAAAAAAGTAACTGTATTGGGTCATGTCATAGCTTACAAATCTATTGTCTTTGCATTAGTATTTGTGATCACCAATACTATCTCATGTGTGTAGGTACGTACATAGAAATGTATGCTATTTTTCGCCATTTTTTCTAAGCCACTCCTACGTGTTGGTTCCCAATTGTCTATGATTATTGACTATGCCTTGTTCCAAACATGAAGTCCTTTTTGACAGATTAATACGCCAATAGAATGTTACTGAGACGCATACAATCTTTGTATGCGTCTCAGTTTACATATAAGTTAGAAGACAGCTTTGATATTTTTGTAATTATTACGTAATAAAAATGAATAGTGACAAAAATACCTTCATTTTTATTGAGATTTTTGTACATTAAAAAAGCAAATTGTGTACAAAAATTACTATTGATAATATTGAGCTGAATACAATATTATTTTAAAAACGCAAAATCTCTTGAAAATTTGACCGATATATCGATATTTTTTCCTCGATATATCGACGTCGATATTGATATTTTAATAAAAAATATCGATATTTCGATTTTTTTTTTCACTTTCGACATCCCTATTCTAACTGTTATATCTAGCCTCGAATAATAATCATCAAACATACTAAATTTGGTTGTTTCTGGGTGAAATATTTCTATCCTATATTCTTGTCCGGTTTTTAAAATTTTGGTTTTTATTTAAAAAAAATCATTTCTTTAAAATTTTTCAAGAGTCTCTGCATGTATGGAGTATATTGAAAATTTCCTAAACTAGGACCTTGGTGTATCGCGTGTTCGATTGACCAGTTGAAGTTGACATCTGTTGTAAGATCTGTAGAGTAGGTATATATTATGTAGTGTACTTAGGTAAGTTTTTCTATGTATTATTTAAAATTATGCTCCTTGTTCCTTATTAATTAATGGTAAAGTATATATTGCAGACGAGCAGCCATGTGGAAACTTTTCAGGACTACCTTTTTGGGTTCTGTAAAACCTGTAATATATTGAGAGTTGCTTATAATTTCTAGAGTTCTGGACGCTTTTGGATCTAAATCGGTATAGGAAAGGTTAGGGGAAACTGAATTCTATTTTGCCAAAATATGCTGTATGATCGTACCTTGCATTCTACCAGGCTATCGTTTCAAAAGGTGGACTGTAATGCCTTGAAGCTCAGGGGAGAAACGCTGATACAGTGCAGGAGGAAAAGATATGTTTTTCCTTTCCGTATTTCCAAAACCACCAGAACATTGGGAGGGATTATTACTGTTAGGAGACCGCCGGAATCAAAACACTCTTTAAATAATATTCGCGGAAACAATGTAGCATTTCAGGTCACATATTTAGGAGCGAACGTTGTAAGGGAGACAAGCAAAAAGTTCTGGTTTTATGCTCACATTCAAAGTGCAACCATTTTTTTTTTAAATTTCTTGACTGAGTTTTACTTCCACCTACAAATATTAATATTACACCAAGTTTACTAGAATTCTCTTCAAAACTTTACTCCAAACCAGCCATAAGTCCGAGCAAAGCCTTGGTACACTGATACACGACGGCTAGTTGCTTGCATATTTATATTATTGATACTTTGTTATCTCCGGTCCGTCCGACGTTATTATTGTAAATATGCATTATGCTTTTATCTGATCATAATACACCCATCCATATACATGATTTAAACTGACCACGTTAGTTGTTTTGAACACTAATTATATTGTTTATATGTATACCTAAGTATAGAAATAGCTTATTATGAAGTAATAGGCCATCGTGTCACGTACGCCAACCTTAGTAAATCAATTTTGTAGAACTAGTACTTTTTCGTTTTTTACCGAAAATTGCGAATTTCGCGTTATTCTAGCGGAAAAGACAAAATCGCGTTATCGGAAATTCGATTTTACAGGTCCTCCATTGATTTATAACGTTTGTTAAATTTGATGATTATTAGTAGGTAAGCTACTTGTTTTATTATTAATGCTGCAAACATGACTTATAAGATGAATGATGATCATTTTAAAGTCAACAATATAGTTTAGAATACACCATTACTTAGTACTACTAACTAGTCCTGTAGGGGAAGATGAATCTTAATTATTTCAAGAATCAATTTTGCAATATTGACATGTGCAAATTTTCTGGTAAAATATGTATATTTCGCCAAAAATAACAATCAATATGTATTTTAAATGGAAGTGTACAATGTGCGTGCCGCTAAAACTCAGAAATGAGTCCCGGTACGATCAAGGGAGTTGTATGGTGTGGTAGCGCTCTTTCCCCATCCATGAAGAAGGTTCCCGTTTTTACCTGAAGGGCGTGCTTTTGAAGATATAAGGGCTGGAAGTTTCGCCCTTTAGGAATTTCTAGAACAGCCCAGAACATTCGAGAGTATTCGAGAGCATTCCACAACATTCCAGAACATCTCAGAACATTTTGGAATGTTCGGAAATAGTCTCGAACGTTCGGGAACATCCCTGAACATCCCAGAACATTATGGAACATTTCGGAACACTCTCGAATGTTGTGGAATGTTCTCGAACATTGTGGACCATTTGAAGCCTTTTTTGTATATAAAGCAAGTTCCGTCATGGGATCGAACGTCAGTTCAATTTCATATCAACTCCATGAGCGAAGCCGGGTACCCCAGCTATTACAATATATAGTTATGCACAGGTACACACCACTACAAGTAGTACATAGATAAAGTATATAAAAATACTGAAAAAAAGTTATAGGTTAAAAAAAACAAGAAATGTGCACAAAGCTACTAATTTTCCATGAATTATTCTAAATTAACTATCTACGTGCATTATTATCACGTAAAACTAACTTAGTTAAAAGTAATAGTTTTTTGATACTGCATGATTCTTTTGGATTTATACACATATTGAATTTATATGCAAATAAACACGTTATTTTTAGAAGTTGTACGAGTTCTAATTGCCGATAAACATTATTGTAAAAATACGCAAAAAACCTCTTTCATAAATCGTCGCACTTGATTTTAAAGCCCACATCTCATATTATACCTGTTAAACCTAAATTTATAATTATAAATCTCTATTCTTTAAGTACCTACTGTATATATATATGTATTTTGTTTACTGTTATTAACTTTTGTACTTATGCAACTTTTAAACTGTACTTTTACTGTACTTATGATGTACTTTTTGTTTTTGTAGTTATAAATCTTAATTTTTTTGTTCAATAAAGATATATTATTATTATTTTGATGTTGACGCGTTCGGAAAAGAAAAAATACGCTGATCTGACGTAGAATGAGTCTACGTGAGATCCAAAAAGAGAATAGTAGGTAAACGAGGTTAACATTAACTACGTCAATGGTGACCGGTTACCCATGGACATCTGGGAGATATGTACCATTATGATTTTTTAGTGATATTTAAAAAAAAAGAATGGTCAAAACTTTTGAATTTCAAGGTCGAGTTTGTCGATTGACTATGAACCCATCTCTCGGCTTTGACAGTCCCAAAAACGTAGAGGAAGAGTAAGGCCCTCTGTTCATGGAGATACTTACAATCTACGTAATTGTGACGAAACCACAAGTACCCTGCTGATATACCACTTTTTAATGCTAGTCTCCGTACACGGCGCTATCCGAAATATACTGAACTTGATCATTTTTAACGTGCAGTCGTGGAGTTAACACGCAGTCAAGCGATGTCATATGACTTTTTTTCCAATATCAATCCATGCCTTCTCCACTAAATCTTTTCTTACGTATTATGGTAACGTATAGATATATAAACATGCATTTTTTCCACTTTCAGAACAAATTACTTTCATGTTCAACATTACTTTCATGTTCCGACGCCATTTCTGTCAAACGTCAAACGAAAAAGTATCAGACACAAATGACGCGAGCGTCGCGCGCGATCAGCACTGTCGGTATCGTGATACTGATTGGCAACCGACAGCCACCGCGTAGCGCCGTGAACGCCGTGAGCGCCCACCAGCAAAATCGTACGGGGGGTACGATCGGCGCGTATGATACGCGCACGAGGATCGAGTATCTCGTAAGTATCTTCGTGAACGGAGGCATTTATTGATGTCAAAAATAGTATAGAGATACGTAGCAGAAATGAAACAATTTTATTTTATTGAAAAAATATGACAACATCAACACCAAGACCTTACAATTTGGGAAGCACGAATTTGGGAACTAATTATTGCATAACCAACACGTCTGCCATAGGTCACCTCAAGTAGTTCACTACGTTTCTTGACTTAGCAGGGGTGCCCGCGTTCATGGGATGAGCTTTGTCTGGATCTGGCGGCGAATGACCTGGACACATTGAAGCCTAGATTCCTATCCACCCGTATTACCTTTTCCTTCCCAGAACTTCCTCTCCTTTCTTTCCTCAAAAAAGACCCTCCACGCAGCATCTCCTAACGACATAGGCCCTGAGTATTTTTCTCAGGATCTCCTTTGTGGAGATAATCTAGAAAAATGACCGGGTGTTGCCCATAATGTAATTATGGATTATATTAGACGAAAAATCCACCAAAATGTATTTTAGCGCTGCGCGGTAATGAAACCCGCAACCCTTAACTCTGTTTCAAATGCGCACCAGGGATGTCGAAAGTGGAAAAAAATATCGATATATCGATGTATCGATATTTATTAAAATATCAATATCGACGTCGATATATCGAGGAAAAAATATCGATGTATCGTTATATCGGTCAAATTTTCAAAAGATTTTGCTTTTTTAAAATAATGATGTATTCTGCTCAATATTATCAATGGTAATTTTTTACACACAATGTGATTTTTTAATGTACAAAAAACTCAATAAAAATGAAGGTATTTTTATCAGTATTCATTTTTCTAATGTAATGATTACAAAAATATCAAAAACTAAAAAGCTGTCTTCTAACTTATATGTAATGTATGTAAAACTTTGTATGCGTTTCAGTAACATTCTATTGGCGTATTAATCTGTTAAAAAGGACTTCGTGTTTGGAACAAGGTGTAGTCAATAATCATAGACAATTGGGAACCAACACATAGAAGTGGCTTAGAAAAAGTGGCTCATATGTGTAGGTACATACATTTCTATGTATGTACCTACACATATGAAATTTTAATTATTAATAACTTACAAATCTATTGCCTTTGCATTAGTATTTGTGATCACTAATACTATCTCGTATGTGTAGGTACATACATAGAAATGTATGTACCTACAAATACGAGATAGTATTAGTGATCACAAATACTAATGCAAAGGCAATAGATTTGTAAGTTATTAATAATTAAAATTTCAACCGCCAGAAATTACCAACCTAAAGTTCGTTCCTATACGGTTTTGGATTCTAGTGACTTTAGTTACATAAATAAATAAAAATATATCGTTTTTGATACAATTTTCGATATTGGATATTTTGTATCGATATATTGATATATCGGATCAAAATATATCGGCTAAAAATATCGATGTATTGAATTAAAAATATCGATACGTCGATGTATCGATACTTTTCAACAAGCCTAATGCGTACACCTTTGCGCTTTGGAGACCGTTGAATGTTCGTGCTCCTTGACAATATAAATTATTTATGTTTTGTTGCAACAAAAGACACGGGGATATCGTGCCCATTCAGGAATTAGAACAAACAGAACGGAAGTAGGTAATTTAGGAAGTCCATTGATGTATTTTAACTTAAATTAACATATAAAATAATTCACACATTTTGATTGCCATTAGTAGCTGCGTATTAGCCGATGAATAACAATTTCCCGACTTCACGTATTCAGCTATTCGACGATAAATAATATTTAAGTGTTAACACGTTTACAAACCTAATAATATTTAATTATTCACTCGAGAAAATAATAAAAGTATTACTTTTCTTAAAACATGCTTGGAAATCTCCTATTGTTAAGATCCAGGGCCAAACTAAGAGGGACGTCAAAAAACTGCACAAAGGTAAAATCGCATTTTTATAAAATTTTAATTATTGACATTAATATTCAATTTTGCGAATTAAATTGTGTTTGCATGTTTTGAGAATTCTAATTATATGGAAGAATAGTCAAAACAAGCGGTATATGGTAAGGGTAACTAGTTTTAAATCGTTCATTGTGATGTTTTTCATAAATAAATCTTCTTATATTTATATAAAAATCTCGTGTCACGGTGTTTGTGGTCGCACTCCTCCGAAACGGCTTGACCGATTTTTATGATTTTTTTAATTGTATATTTGGTAGGTATGAGAATAGATTTTAAAGTATATTTCATATCGCTAGGTGATTAGGGTGTCCCTATCCAGAATTTTTTAAATTTTTTTTGACAATTTTTTATTTTTTATTTATCATAAAAAAATAACCATAACCCCAAATTTTAACTCTCCTACCCTCACCCTTCCATTTTTAAATTTCGATTTTAGTTTTTTTCAATGAAAAAATTTAACCGTCTTTCGTATTTCAAACAGAACGAAATTATTCATGTTGTTGAATGACAGATGACGCTACGTCCGCCTCATCGAACTTTAATCCACCCATGTGCAAGACATTCATTAGAAGCGTCGCGTCATTTTGATATTTCATTCGGCATTATGTTCTCGCGTGGGCAAACCATCGAGTTTATTTGTGTTGACTAAAGACGGACTGACAAAAAATATCATACACTCAATTGCTCTTCGAAGTTCATATTGATTTTTTTTTATTTCATTTTCCTACTTTAGTTGGTGTTTTTTGTTTTTGTTTTTATCGGTGGTCATCGTCTAGAGCGCTCCATTCCTCTTTCTGTCATAGATCCCATCCCCACACACTTCCAATATATTCGTTATTTTTTATTTAACAACCAAAATATTCACTAGAAATAATTTATATGGCGGAAAAACGTTTGTCGGGTCAGCTAGTAATTTATAAGATATAAGAAATATTTATTTATTTATTTATTATAGATACAAAAGAAAGTACAAATTACAATTAGGAAGCTTTGCCTGTCCAACTAGGAAAGTTTCCCGTTCCAGGACAGACAAATTGACATGTTTAGTTCATATTATACCTAAAATGTACATAATAACTAATTACATAACAATAAAAAAAAAACAGATAATTTCATTTTTCTCTGAAGCTAAGGTGTTTAATAAAGAAAATGTATATAAAATATATAAATATAAGTACACATACATTTTTTGTGACAAAGTAGAAAAGGTAATCTGGTAGCATATATTATAATCGGATTTACCGAATTAACCTGGTAACATATGTATAATACATTCAGATATAGAAGATGAAGGAATTACAAGAACAAGATGGAGGGAATTACAAAAGATTTACAACACAGAGAAATGAAATTATGTTAGATTATGTGTTTAGGAGTTTGAACTTTTAATACATAGTACACTTATAGGAGAAACTATATTAAAATTTACAATATTAGATATAATAACGAACGTAATAATCTATATGATTTTTTTTTAAGCGATGTAACTACAATGATTTTTGTAACCACAAATTATTTTCACTGATTTAAAACATTTTAAAACAACAATAACTATAAATATAGATAGAATACATCAAATTAATTTAATATTTTTGCCAGATAGTTTATTTGGTAGATAATCTTTGCGTTTATTGGCCATCCACCCACTCGAGCCATGGAAATATTAAGGTGTTCTATTCGGCCATTCGATGTACATAATTAAAATCTTACCGCCTAATATTATTAATACGGAAACATGAACTGCTTGCTTACTGCAGTTTAAAGCCTGTGAATTTAGTTTATTCTTTTTATTTTTTCTAAATTAAAAAAAAAGCATTTTATTTATAATTCATTAAAATTCATAAAAAAATCACCTGTCATTGTAGAGCCCGGAAAATAGCCGTTTTTCTAAAATAACAAAAAAAAATCCTTTAACATTTCGTCACTGATTACTCGGCCGAGTAACTGCCCTACTCCTTCCCCTGACCAATACCTATTGATTTTAGTTTAAAAAATATACAGGGTGTTAAGGGACGTACTTGACTTACTTTAACCAGTCATTCCTGACATTATTTGGAGTAAAAAATGTAAATGAAATTTTGGTCTCCGGTGACTTTTTTGACGACTTTTTAAATTTTTTTTTTTAAAATTTTTTCTTCAAAATCAAACAAAAAAAAAATTCTTCCGCATGTCGTCACTGGTCACTCAGCCGGGTGTCCGACGAACCCCTTACCCCGCCTCCAACAACTACCATTTTTTATGTTTTTGTAAAAAAAAAAAAAAACATCAAAAATGTCACCGGAGACCAAAATTTCATTTACATTTTTTGCTTCAAATAATGTCAGGAATCACTGGTTAAAGTAAGTCAATTACGTCCCTTAACATCCTGTATAAAAAATGTCACTGGAGGCCAAAATTTCTTTACTCCAAATAAGGTCAGGAATCACAAGTTAAAAAAGTAAGTCAAATCACGTCCCTTAACGTCCTGTATAATTTATTTATTTATTTACGCCCTTGGAGCATTTTCATCAATCGTGTAACATAGTAATAATAGAAATAGAAACAATAAAATACCAATTGTTATTTCTCTTCCTTTACCCTAATAAAAAGGAAGCGGAATTAAAAAGAAATAACAACAAAAACAATATTAGAAAAATAATAATAAAATTTAGATCAGAATTTTTGAAATTTCTGATATAAATTTAAGTAAGGAATAAATGAAAATATCAACGGAACTCAATTTACTTCCAAGCCTTCCAGCCTATGTAGTCTTTGAATTGGGGAGTAAACGAAATAGACGGATAAACAAAGAAAAACTCTGGAAGTCAATAATATACTAAGCATGCATTTTTAAAGATAACACATTCTTGGAACAAGCAAAGGCTGTTATTATCGTGATTCAAGAATCAACATAACTTTGCTTACGAGGATAATATCACAAACACCAAAGAAACTATCTCTGAATGGCCTACCTGACGGAATGTCAAATTACTCGTAATTTCACAAGAATGCGAGACAAACTTGCTGGTTGTAAATTTTAAAGAAAGATTAAAAACAAACATTACAATATTTTTTAATGTACTTTAAGCAATGTTTTTTTGCAACGCCAACCTTTCATCCACTGATGTTGCCATTTTTTATGTGAGCTTATATAATATATGTCGAGGTACGTGTGTAAATGAAGGCAATACTCTCTTGCACGAGAAACTATGAGGTTTTAATATTTTTTATCGTAATCTAGTTAGTGGATTAGTAGTCGGGTTTCGTCAGATTAAATAACATGTTTTATTGAAATATTTTTAAGCGAGAGAAACAAAACGATTTTGGCAGTATAGTTTTATTAAAAATGTTTTCTTCATTGGGGTTTAGCAATAGTTAAATTGAAATAAAATTTAATACGCCCTGGCAGTTGCGATTTTTAACTCGTGGCGTTCATACTTTTCTTCAATACTATTATTTCTAATATTTAACGGCACCAGATTTAAATGTCCGGGTTAAATTTTCCCCACAGGAAAAACTAAACCCTTTTATACACTTCCTCAAATGATCATCTAGTCAATCCACGCTATGCAATTGCACTATATAAGTATTATAAATACAAACAATACAAGAACAACATGTCAACCTACCAGAGACCAGATGGGAAAATAATTCACCGACTCCAGATATTTTCATGTCAGAGGGTTCGGCTCTGTAGAACTCCTAATTGGACCTATAAATCCTACTGATCCCTCAATATAAATATTTAAAAAAATCTTTTGTAATCCTACATGTATTTAAAATGACTGATTGACAAATCTAATGTACCTAAATTTTGAATGAGAGAGCTAGGTATAATGCCAGTAGCCGAAATAACAAATGGTAATATTTTTATAGTCTGAAAATGCCAAATTCTTTTAATCTCATTTCCTAAATCTGTATATTTTCTTATTTCTTCAGAAGCAGATTTTTGAATATTTCAGGAATTTGGAATAGCTGCATCAATGATATAAGTTATTTTTTAATTTTGTCATGTAAAACTATATCAGGTCTATTATGACTAATTGTTCTGTCTGTTAGCATAGTTTTATCATAATATATTTTATAAAATTCATTTTCTAAAAATGAATTTGGTTCATATTCATAATATGGCACTATATTACGGCAGTCATTCAAGTTATGTTTAATTACCAAACTTTCGTGGATTATTTTTAAAACCTGATTGTGCCTAAATGTATACTCGGACAGCGCTAATACAGAACATCCCGATATAACATGTTATATGTATAGTTTCCGGAAAAGCCAAACATTTTCTACATAAATCATCATTGTTATTTCTAATATTATTAGTTATTAGTGTTAAAATATTGAAGTGAAATTTTTATGTTAATGTTTTTAGCTGATAGTATTTAACAAAAAAAAGTTTTAAAAGTTATTTGAAAATGTAATATGTATAATATAATAGTAAAACTTTGTATTTTACCCGTTTTTTTCTTATAAAATCTCTATATTGACAGTAGGTGCTAGGAAGACGAGTCCGGAGGTGAAAACTTTTACTGCAAGGTCGTTCGTTGCTACATTTGGCACAGTTTGCCAATAACGATAATCATTATTGCAAAGATATTATTTTTTCGTATTATTGATGACATTTCATAATTTTTAATATCCCACGTGACTGCAATATGATATTTTGATCTCGAGAACTGTGTAAATGGCTTGATGATAATTATAATTCGACCCATTAAATATTATTATTTTTTTATTCTCGTAAGAAGATTGACAAAGTAGGCTGTGTTTTATTCACGAAAGGCAAAGAAAAAATGCTAATGTTGAAGCACAAAATTAAATCAAGCCCTTTTTATTTGCATCCAGCCGACAAAGTTCATAAATACCTAAAATATAGTAAACACATATTTATTATTAAAATAATTAATAATACATATTAATCCACTCGACCCATAAGCTTGTTTTCACGACAATATAACATTAGCAAACATATGTACTACGTATAGGGTGTACTCGACTTATAAAAATAATTTCTTCCCTTGCTTACAC
The DNA here is from genome assembly GCA_929108145.2 of Limnephilus rhombicus. Taxonomy (NCBI): domain Eukaryota; kingdom Metazoa; phylum Arthropoda; class Insecta; order Trichoptera; family Limnephilidae; genus Limnephilus; species Limnephilus rhombicus. The sequence goes on from OV815283.1 coordinate 31,655,960, forward strand.
AGTAGTATTAGATATTTTTTAGATTTTCGTGAAGAAACCCCAAGTTTCATTGTATGAGAATAACACCACACGGTTTTACAACATATTATATAACTGAAATAAGATTACGCATCGGATAAAATAGGTTTGTTAATGCTTACGCGGGTAGGTAATCGTCCAATGAACTGTTTATTATCTAATCTTCAATTTAATGAGCCTTAGTCTTTATTGTTCGAAAATCTATATAAAACTTTGACATGTTTATAAGTAATTTCTTGTATAAATGTGTATTTTAATTTAAATTTAAAATAAAACAATAACTTTGTAAACACCACTTTTATTTTTATACTTTATGCCGACCGAGTTTCGCTACAACCGTAGCTTCATCAGGGCAGGTATTATACTGCCCTGATGAAGCTACGGTTGTAGCGAAACCCGGTCGGCATAAAGTATAAAAATAAAAGTGGTGTTTACAAAGTTATTGTTTTATTTTAAATTAATAATGTCACATCACAAAGTATCCGCTTCATATGAACAAAAAAAAGAGTGTATTTTTATGTATTAACCCAAATCTTGTGGTTTTATTAAAAAAAATCATGATTAACTTCTCAAGACAAATTATCACCAATACACTTTAAATTACATATAATATACTGCTAATATACCCGGCAAACATTGTTCTGCCATTTAAATTATTTCTGGTGAATATTTTGGTTGTTAAATGAAAAATAACGAATGTATTGTAAGTGTGTCGGGATTCGGATCTATGACAGAAAGAGGAATGGAGTGCTGTAGCTGCAGACGATGCCCGCCGATAAAAACAAAAAAAAACACCAACCATTCATTTTCTCAATTGAATGTGTTTCATTAAAAGTAACAGACATATTCATTTTTTCATCTCTTAAACGTTAAATGTAAAGTGAAAAAAGTAATATATTTTTTATCCTAAAGTAGGAAAATGAAATAAGAAAACCAATAATTAATTTCGAAAAGCAATGTCAGTCCGTCTTTACCCAACACAAATAAGCTCGATGGTTTGCCCATGCGAGAACATGATGCCGAATTAAATATCGAAATGACGCGAATTATAGAAATATCGAAACGCTTCTCGTGAATGTCTTGCGCATGTGTGGATGAAAGTTCGATGAGGCGGATCTGTCATTCAACGACATAAATAATTTCGTTCTGTTTGAAATACGTACGACCGTTAAATTTGTTCATACAAAAATACTAAAAACGCGATTATAAAATGGGAGGGTCCCCACCCCAAAGCTCCCTTCCGGCAAACTGGAGATTCCGAGTGCAGTTTTCGGTCGCACCATGATCCTTTTTTATTACCTCTTTTTTTTCTAATTAGTATCGTTTCAAATTTAATAATGTTTCAATACAGGTATTTATTTATGAAATTAGTTGAGAACCTTATTGATGTACCTAATGAAAACTTTCCACAAGATTCTTTGTTGTTGCTTTACATTCCGTATGAAATGAGGTGTTTTCGTTTGTTTGTCTTTTTAATACCCCCCCGACAAGACCTGTTATGCTCCAAAAGTATATTGTCATAATTTATGAACCTGTGAAGAGTGTTATGTTGTTTCAGCAATGAGATGAGAGGCTCTAACCAAACTGTTTATAAACTGACGAAAATTGGCAAAATGTTATCTTGCACGCGAAAGTCATAGGAAAATTCCACCTCAGGTATATCGCAAATGAAAATGGCACGTACAAATAATTAATTCGTGATTTGATTTGGTAAAATTATTTTTACATTTATTTATGTGAACTAACCATGCATACACATATATAACAGTGTTAGGAAGGTTACATCATTGACCAATCAAATAATTTGTTTAATTTGTAGAACTCCGTTTTAATATTTTTTATGCAGTTTGATTTTGATAATGCATTCAGAAGGCGAAACAGCTGTTAAGCGTAATAATAAAAACACAGCAGAACTTGTTTATAAATAAATTGAATAATGAAATTATTGAATAACTAAGGTGAATAAAGGTAAGGTGAGCCATTTTCAAAACTTTTTTAAATTTGTAGTAAAATTTTAATGTTTATTTCTAATAATAGCATTTGAAAGCATATTATCCACCTTTCAAATACAGTTTTTAGTTTTCGGATTCATTCAGAAATATTCCATTTATTTGGATGAATTGAAAAGCGGAAATTTTCTAGCATTCTGACAGAATATGCTCGAGACTTGATGGGTTAAAAGTAGTGACCGACCGAAGGTTCGGTTTCGGTTTCGGCAAGTTTCGGCATCAGTTTCGGTTTCGGCAGAAAATCTGCCGCCGAAACTTTTTTAGACGTCTTAAAAATCGATTCTTGACTGTTATTTGGCTTTTTATTTTAGACTTGTTCAGACAGTTAACAAGTGTTAAATTAAATTAGTAAAAAAAAAACAATAATTGAAGTATGTGAAAAAATAATATTTTTTAATATTACTTCTATAAAACAAACAAAATTTGCAAAAAAAATAACAAAATAATACTACTTCTCGGAACTTCTCGTTCGGCTGACTTCGGGTGAGTTCGTGGCTCGTATGTTACCCGCCATCATCAGCAAAATACTAAATTAAGTAGTCCTTCCTTTATAATGTAAGTGTTGATTATTGACAAATTTTTATTCCAAGAATTAGTTAACATATTTTGTTATTTTTTTTATATATTTTGTTTGTTTTATAGAAGTAATATAAAAAAAATATTTTTTCACATACTTCAATTATTGTTTTTTTATTTATTTATTAAATTTAACACGTTTTAACTGTCTGAATAAGTGTACAAAATAAGTCAAATAACAGTAAACAATCGATTTTTAACATGTCTAAAAAAGTTTCGGTTTTGGCCGAAACTGAGACACACACCGAACATTCGATTTCGGTTTCAGTGAAAAGTCCTATTTCGGGCGGACACTAGTTAAAACCATTTGCGATTGCCGATATGTTTTTGATTGCACTAATTAGTATTCCATCAGAGCGAATTCAAAATCTTGACCCTTATTCTGCACAAACCTCGAAGCGTTCCCAACTTAGAATCAGTCGCATATCTTCAGGGATATTTCAACATCGGTCATCGTGTGATCTTGACACGTATCCGATGAAAATTACCACACGGCGCAACACCTCGATAAAGGAGCAGGCATCCTAGCGTCGCCTTCAGACTTGGAGTCGGTGAAATTTTATCTATGGCAGCGGCATGAGCGAAGCTTGCGCATCTATTAAAGACACTCAGAACATGACATGAATGCGAATCGAGGAATCCTTGTATGAATTTTGAATTGTGAAATTGACAGTTTTGCCTGGAACGGCGATGGAATGTGGCAATGATATGCGAACGAAATAAATCATTATTGAATGAGCGTTTTAATTACTTGTCAAAAATACAAAATAAACTTGCGACAATCGTAAAGTAAAGATCGACGTAATTTAATAATGCAATTTGTCAAACATTTTTAAGTCTACATTGGACGTTATTTATTTTATTTTTTATTATTATTGTACAACAGAATAATTCCAATTACAGTACAATTTAGTTACCCTATCAGCATTTAGGCAAGTGACTCTTCAATAATATTTTTAAGGCATATAAAGAACAGTCACTTACATCCAAATGATTTGCAATTTCATTTAACAGCACCACTTCCCTCGTCATGCTATGCTTTGCCAAGACGTCTGTTCTGCCGTTCGGTACTTTAAATAAGTCATGATGTCGACTTCGGCTGTAGTGGTCTGGTACATATATAAATCATAGCATCCCAAGAGAAATGGGCTATCGATGAAATTGTTCCAAATTTTGAAAGACAGAATAGCAAGACTTGCTTTCCGTCTAGTTTCTAGACTCACAGAATCAGTTTCCTCGAGTAAGTCAATATGGTACATGAACCTTGGATAGGTTCCATGCTTCCGCATATAAACATACCTGAGGAATTTCTTTTGGATTTGCTCTAATATATCAATGTACTTCTGGTGGTACGATGCCCAAACATCGCTCGCGTACTCTAACTTGCTTCTCAGTATGCCATCGAATAACGCTAGCATAGCTACTTGGTTATCAAACTGCTTACAAGTCCTCATGATGAACCCAATAAGTTTGTAGCAAGACTGAGTGAGCTGCGATATATGGCAAGAGAATGTCAGTTCGGGATCAAAGACGACACCGAGATCCTTCACGGATTTTTTTTGTTATTTTTTTTGTTATTATGAGGAGACCGGGCGGCGTTTTGTCCATACAAATGTATTCTCCAATTTCCTTTCTAGATTTTGACACTGGTGTAAATATTTGTTAATATACATAATATAGATCTCGACCACTATCGTGTCGGTTACTTCAGGAGTTAGGAACCTCAAAAAATCGTCAAATTTCCCGGTTTGAACGACATCAACAGACGTTCAGAGTAGACAAACTAGACACAAAAAAGCACAGATATAGAATATTTTTAATACCGTTAATAAAAATCTTAAAAATTATACCAGTTTTGGAAAAGAAAAATGGGGGATACATAACGATTTTTTAGGTATTATCAGCCTGACGAGCAGTTATCCCTTAGCTCAGTATTCGGCGGGAGGGGGTAATAACGACAATGACAGAAACCTAAAGAAGACAATATTGGATATTACGATTTTGGAATAATAATTTTTTAATATTGCATATTTGCTACGTTTTAAGATGAAATAAATTTAATTTATATGTATATTCCATTGCCATTTTATTTGAAAGCCTTCTATTTTCCTTTTAATATATTAATTGGTTATGTCTTATATCTATAAAAAAATAATAACGTTGGGTTTTTGTCACAAATTCAAATGTAATATTGTCATCAAATATCCATTCAGCGCCATTTTGATGACAATATAACATTTGAAAGCCTGCGAAACAAACGAGCTCGACATATTTACTAGAAAATAGTCATTAGGGCCGCCCTGGGTGTGAACGGCCGAGGTGACGCGCGTTTGACACTTACTGTCGAGTCCGCAATATAACCTCATCGTTTTTCTAGACAATAAAAGATTTCTATTTATAGGGTTATTTAGAAATAAAATCCTATTTCTGGTTGCAGACCTAGTAATGACCATACAGAAAGGTAATGCATTATAAAAAATATGCAAAAATTGAGTGTTAATTGTAATTGAGTTTTTTCCATTACCCCTGCATTACTTTCCATTACCTTAGGGTGATTGATATTTGATATAATTTTTTCATAGTTCTTTTAGAATTGTCAATAATCCATGGAAAAATAAAACGGTATTTATTGAAGTGAAAATTTCTTTTTGTGTGATTTGAAATTTGTGATTTGAAACTCGATGAAATGAAAAATAGCGACACTAAAAAGAGACACCTATTGGATTTATGAACGAGATATAATAATCGGTGTCCTCTTTGAGCGGTGTTTCGTAGCCTCACCACTCCTGTCTACTTTAGTTTTCTGAAGGTTTCACTTCTACTGCATGTGAATTGCACACTCTGATTTTTATGTTTATAAGACGCTGTTTCTCCATTACGTTGACGACCTCCGTAGTACAGTGGGTAAGACTCTTGACTCACAATCCGGAGGTCGCGGGTTCGAACCCGGCATGCGCAAATAAATTTTATTTGATTAATTTGTGTTTTCACAATTAATTCATTTAAAATAATATATAGTATATTTGCGGCATGTTCCAGAGTGGAATATACTATCAGTATCGCCCTGGTGTAAGACCACCATTCAGAATTGAAACGTTGCTTGAAAATGGCTTTAGCCGTGTTTAGTGACCAGATCTGAATAGCCAGGTACTTCCCAACCCTCCTCTTCCCCACCTCTTTACCCTCCCCACTACCTTCAGCCTCACAACATACCCCAATTGGGGATGCCATAGTCTCACTGGCTCCAGACGGGAGCAGTTGAGATTCTTGTGCGGTATTCACTGTAAAAAAAAAAAAAAACGTTCCCGCACTCAAGGGGAATAAAGGGTCTTGCTGATACAGATATCGGCATACCGCACCTAAAGGTTTAGGAGGCATTGGAGGCATGGCAGAGCAAAAGGGTTCACGTTCGAAAATTTACGGATATGGCGAAAAGTTAAAGAATGCGCCGTCTGAAATAGGATAACGGAATGAACCACGCGTATCACTGCGGAAAAGTGTACTTCAGAAGGAACTGTAGTAAACATATATTTTTATGAAATAATTCACATTATTCAATAATGCTTGTCAATATTGTGTACATACCTACTTAGACGGAGTCACTGAACGTGCAGTTCGCAGCCATATAACGATTTTTTCTCAAATCTAACAATTCGGAATACTGCTATTTCCAGGTGGCTGTCACTCAATAATCGCCAAGAAGAGTGATTCTGCATTCGTGTTAATCGGCCGTATACAACACATTTTGACAGTTTTCTTAAATGCGGTAGTCCGTATCGTGCGAACGAACTAAACAGTGCGCTTATGTTAAGACATCAACTCTAAAAAATACTTAAACTAATGCCAGAGATGACGTCGCTTTTGCACTCGCGGGAAAATTTGCAAATCGAATTGTCATCGCGTACAAACATAAAAAATAATACGACAAACGGATTTTCATGTATGAACGCCTATTAATTAGTCTTATATGTAAGTAGTTTTAACAACTAATAATAATTCGTGTTTTTAAGTAGGTAATTAGTCCTTTTAACACACGACACGCATAGACAAGGCATTGAAACCCATCGAAAATTACGCAAATTTGGCATCTAATAACACACGACAGACGCCTTCCGATATCCAACGGGTTTTACCTTTTTGTCTTAATTGCCTCAACGCTGACTTAGTGCCTCCGTTCACGGAGATACTTACAAGATACTCGATCCTCGTGCGCGTATTATACGCGCCGATCGTAAGTACCCCCCGTACGATTTTGCTGGTGCCCGTTCACGGCGCTACGCGGTGGCTGTCGGATTCCAATCAGTATCACGATACCGACAGTGCTGATCGCACGCGACGCTCGCATCATTTGTGTCCGATACTTATTCGTTTGACGTTTGACAGAAATGGCGTCGGAACATGAAAGTAATGTTAGATTTGTTCTGGAAGTGGAAAAAATGCATGTTTACATATCTATACTTTACCAGAATACGTAAGAAACGATTTAGTGGAGAAAGCATGGATTGATTTTGGAAAAAAGTCGTATGACATCGCATGAGAGCGTGTTCACTCCACGGCTGCACGTGGAAAATGATCAAGTTCAGTACATTTCGGATAGCGCTGTGTACGGAGACTAGTAATGCTGTGTAAAAGTGGTATATCAGCAGGGTACTTGTGGTTTCGTCACAATTACGTAGATTGTAAGTATCTCCATGAACGGAGGGCCTTAACCCTTTTAAATTGATTCCCGTCGACTGAACCAATATAGTTCCAGTAGGTACATAGTTTTATTATAACACGAATCCTTTATGCTGAAGTTGGAATTTAGCCATCAATATCGATCCGGATTCGTTCACTGCTCACGAATTCACAAAGTCATGGAATTATGATAAACAGCGCTACCGATATAGCATTCATTCGTTCTCAATGCTCTCGTTGGTTCCAATGTTCTCGTTGTCCCCCAGTGGTGGTGACCTTGACGCATTTCGGACTCGGACGCTACTAAAATGGGTCAAATTGACGGTTTTAGGTCGGGCTACTTTTTAATGGGCAGCATTCGGACTGTGGTATGAGGTTTGGCCAATACAATAAGTCCAGTGCGGTGTTTGATTTGATTGATGTAATGGTGTCAAATGATACAACTGTATTTCTTTGGCTGTGATTTTCCTAAAGAAGGGTCATTATGAAAGTTATGGTCATATTTAAAGTTAAAAGTTTATGCGATATTTCTACATGCGAGAGTTCGGATATTACCCTTTATTGTATCCCTCTGATTTTCTCGCTGGAATGCTGGGGATAGAACGTCTAGACGTCAGGAGAAATATTGCAATGGTGTTAGTGGCGCACAAGCTGCTAAATGGGCACACTTGCAATCCAGATATTCTGGAACGAATTTCTTTTTATGTCCCTGATAATTTCATCAGAGCTAGACAGCACAGATTATTTATTTTTTCAAGGGGAAGGACCAACCTACCAATGATCATGCCTTTGGGGAGAATAACTACTTTGTTAAATCACATTTCTTCTGTGATTGACATTTTCAATTTGAACCAAAGAGAATTTAAGACAGCAATAAGCATACTATTTACCAAATCTGGCTAATCAGATAGTATTGATGTACTTACCCATGCAAATAAATGTATATACTTACTTATTATAAACTGTTATTTGTGAAATGTAAATGGATTATACTGTTTTTCACAATAAATCAATAAATAAATTATTGAACTCTTTTTAAATTAGTTTACAATGAGAAGACCAAAATTTCCTTTACATTTTTACTACAAATAATGTCAGGAATCAATCAGTACATCCCTTAACGCCATGTATATATGTATTATTCCAGTTCTTTCACTTTGGCAAGATATTGTTACTGCATCTGTGGTGAAGTCATCGTATGAAGGTAAAGCATAGCCCAAGGATTGATAACTAAAAGCAGCGTTGTTTTTTGTAGTTCAAATCTAGTGCAAGCGTGCATACACCGTTTGATCAAACGGGGCGATTTGACTGCAGTCACATAGTTCTTTATGGTCAATCATTTAAAAATGAGGTCAATATTTTGTTTACGACTTTGTTCTTAAGTCTGCGTATGTAAATATTGTTTGACCAATTAGTTAATTACATGCAATCAAAGATGGCGAAGAAAAATAAATAGCTCATTTTTTCTAGAATTTTAATTGGTCACCGATGTCAAACTTTGAAAATAAGTAGTCCGGTCTTGTTATCATTTCTTTGTATGTACACCTTCATAACTGTGTATAGGTGTGCGTAATGATTTCCTAGAAATGATTTCTTTTTACCTATGCTTTAAGTGTGATTATTTATTCACAGAAACAGCGGCAGAATATATCCAAAAGGAGGTGGCAATGAGTGTAAATTAGTGTTAGAGGGTGATGTGATGACTAAGGGGGACAATGGGTGGAAACCAGGCAATTATTGATGGAAACATCCATCTGATAGAGTTTAATTTAGAGGCACATTCGTACGATTATTATTTTTTACTTTTCGTAAACGAAATCATCTATTTGATTAAAAGCAAAATAACTTTGTTACATTCAACGTGTTTCGTTGACCATTTCTATTTCTTCAGCAATAAATGTATAGAACAAAGTAAAAACCATGCAGAACAACTTTTCTTCGAAAAATTGAAATATCCTTTTTCTCAGAACGTAGTTTTGTAAAATTGTTCGTGAGGTACTGGATTTTTTTTTTCAATTTTTAGTAAAACTCCAATTTCGTAAAAATGTTCGATTTATTTAGAAAAATATTATTTATGCTGCCAATGATCATTATTTATTATTCAAAATATTACGTACCGAAAAAAATTGTGTTAAATTAGACTAATTTAACTCTAGTATGCTTCGATCAAGACTTGTATGCTTAATGCATGAAGTATGTGATCTATTTCCGTTTTTATGTGTTTTTTTATGTGAGTTACGATGTTAGTAATTAGGCATATTCACGCAATGACAGTTAAAATTACGGTATCATCGGATGGCGTGTGTCGGGAAACAGAAACAAAGGTCACCCACAGATGGGATGAAGAACAGCAGATTTCGAATGAATGGAATCCGCCAAAATTGGAAACATTTGAGCCAGACCTGAGTCCGAAGCTGGAATGTTTATAGAGAAGAGGAATTTTCCTAAAAAAATAAATTTGCTTGCATATTGTATTTTTTGATTTTGTCTTTTCTAAAGGGGAAGCGTCTGATAACACTGTGATCTGCTTGTTGGGAAAATATGGTCGTGTGGAAATGTTATCCATTTTCACTGTCTGCCTGACTAAAAAATTAGGCATCGCGTGACCCTCGGTTTGGTAATATGGTCACCACGCCTAGAAAAAGCGTATCATTTGTGAAATGGCCTGTCGTTTTTTTTTCAAACTGAAACAAATAGGTAATGCCGCTCCCAGCAAAACGCAGGCGATTAGGTTCAACTTGCTCCCACCCCTCATTGCTGAGTGACGTTGCAAAACATTTAGGGCCAGTTGTTTCGGAAAACCTGAACAATCGTTCAGATTCTTCTTGATTTTTCAAATGTAACGCAATCATTCCGTTGATTTTTGTCAAATCAGAATTGGGTTGTTTCAAATTAAATTTAACATTCGTTACATTCGAAAATTTCACACAGTGTTCCCCGCCGAATCGGACTAATTATTCCAGAGAAATCGAAAGGAATATTTTTTAACGCTTGCAACACTCACAAGTTGTTTATGAAATTCGTCGCCTGTCAGAGTTTACCGGCCTTTATCGTAAGCCGTGCGTAATGTTTATCTACAAATAAAACATAAACGCTTAAGAGTGAGTGCTTTTTTTATTAGTTTTCAATTAATTACATGTACAGTTAAGTTAATATGGTAACATGCAATCGTATTAACTTAAATATTCTTCCTTTTTAGATCAATTTTATGAGTCTCCGGAACGGCTACAGTTGTAATGCTCAAATGTCGCCAGAACCGTATAGGAAATGAATTAAATTCCTATGGAAACTATAATTAAAGCTCACCATATGACTGCCAAACGTGTACATGCTATGCTTGATCACAAACACATCGTGAAATACAGGTTAGTTGCGTTTTATACTTTATTGAAGTTTTATTGAAGAGGATCCTTTCTTGCGAATAAAATATCTTGGGAGGAATGCAGAATACGCCAATGTCAGGGAATTTAATAAAAATGCACTTTCTAGATGAGAAAAGTGTGTAGAAACTCATTAAAAAAAGAATTAATGTGCGGAAAGCAAAATTGAGGGAGATACAGCCGATCAAAGTTTTATAAAATTTCACTCGCAAACTGATACTATGACAGCCCGCCCGCCATCGTTATGTTGGTATCACGGACTAGATACAATTGTAGAATTGTAGCCGACTACATCTACAGCGCCGGATCTGCCCCCCCCCCCATAACCTAACCTAACCTAACCTAACCTAACCGAACCTAACCTAACCTTTCTAGCGGGCTTGTGTATGTTAACCCAGCGCCGGATCTGCCCCCCCCCCCCATAACCTAACCTAACCTAACCGAACCTAACCTAACCTTTCTAGCGGGCTTGTGTATGTTAACCCAGCGCCGGATCTGCCCGCCCCCCCCCCCATAACCTAACCTAACCTAACCTAACCGAACCTAACCTAACCTTTCTAGCGGGCTTGTGTATGTTAACCCAGCGCCGGATCTGCCCGCCCCCCCCCCCATAACCTAACCTAACCTAACCTAACCTAACCTAACCGAACCTAACCTAACCTTTCTAGCGGGCTTGTGTATGTTATCTTTACATTAAGAAACAGCCTACGTTTTTAAATGGTTTGTCTGGCGGGATTCTCCATTTCAGTGCCTATTTACATTATATTATTAATTCTGTTTTTCATAATTACGCGCCTCAAGTATCCCATGTAGTCGGCTACAATTCTACAATTGTATCTAGGCTCTTGTTTGTATCAGGTCCGGGATACCAACATAACGATGGCGGGCGGGCTGTCATAGTATCAGTTTGCGAGTGAAATTTTATAAAACTTTGATCGGCTGTATTTCCCTCAATTTTGCTTTCCGCACATTAATTCTTTTTTTAATGAGTTTCTACACACTTTTCTCATCTAGAAAGTGCATTTTTATTAAATTCCCTGACATTGGCGTATTCTGCATTTCACCCAATATCTTATCAAACAACGTCTGATACGATTGTTTAAAGTGTATAGTTAATTAATACAATTAATAAATATGCAAACAATGTAATAATATCGTTCGGTCGGTTTGTTGTCGTTTGGTCATATGTCATATTCTATCAGCACTCTCCATACGGACACTTCGGAGCGCCGCTTCAGACCGCCGCGCAGGCGCAGTAAGGTCTCGCAGTGAATCTTTACTAACTTCTCTCACGGCGCGGCGGCGTGGCGCGCTCCGAAGTGTACTTGTAGTTTTATTTATAAAATGCTAACGTATTACAATTACATTATGATTCTTGTTTTAGGGTCATTGCAGTCCAAATAAGAAATGCATATGTTCTGGAGGAATACAACAGAATTTACGATATTTTGACGAGTCTGCGTTTTGGATACTGGTTGTAGGTACCTCCAAGCAGAACCAAATAATAGAAGAACCAAGGAACTATAGTGGTTCACCAATAGTGAAATCTTATGTATACACGTGGAATGCATAAATGGTTTTCCACGGCAAGAACCATTGCATAATGTACTTTTAATTTGATGTAGGTACATTGTTTTCATATTACTGCTTGTCATAATAAGATGGCAGATTAGGTTTCGCGTCGATAACCCGCATAAATCAACTAATTAAATATAATTTCTGACTTATTATACATATACACATATACTTATTACTTACAACTTTTATAACGAAGAAGTTTTACTTATATAAATAAATAAACATTTGAACTGACATGGTTTCGTTTTATTTTGTACTTAAAATAAAGTTGTAACATTGAACACAAAAGGATTTTTATTACCTATAAAATACTGTTCATATTAGGTATGACTTTGTAAATTTAATACAGTTATGATTAGAGGTAATTAACTCAAGATTCCTTTACACAACATATTTTAAATGTTTTATAAAGACATGTGTTTTAATCGCCTTATTATTATCAGGTAAAGATTTATGTTAATATGCTAGGTCATGACTCCAGTTCCCAAACTGCAATTTTCTTTGTGAGGGTTGAACCAGTTATATATAGAATATTGTGATGGCGCCAGTCCTTTATTCTGTATTTATGAACTCTACTGTGGCCCGAAGCGCTGTTTTTAATTTAGGTACTTGGCCAAAAATCATGTAAGTATACAATTGTAACACACTCAACTTCTTTTATTATCTTTTATGAAATCGGAAGTTGACAGAAATCAGAAGGAACCTTCAGTTGTCACCACGTACATACAACAAAATCTCTATGTTCTCAAGGTAAATAATCAGGAAAGATTGGGAAAAATGTCAATCACGGGGAAAAGATTTCTTTTATTATGAATTATTGTAGACTCATAAATTATTCAAGGATAAATATAACACGAATAAGATGGCAATAGATTGTAACATCATCGGTTTACACAAGAAATAAGTTTGTATTTTTTTCAATGTTTTCACCAGTGTTTACGTCATTTTCAATCTCTGAAATAAACGATTTTCGACAATATTATACATCGAAAAATATTATCATTATATATCTTAAACTTGTTCTTTTGCCATCCTGAAGTTTTGATCGTTATGTTTTATTTACGTTTTATGCAAAAACAGTCCAGCCATAATCACTAGTTTCGGTAGTGCATAGTGCCACAGAGCTGCACAAGCTGTCAGATAGCAAAGTTTCGCACTTCTGCGCATGCGCCCTCAATCAATTTTCCACTAACCGCCGGAATTCGAGCGGTTACATTTCCATCAAATTTGACCTGAAATTTCACTTGACGAACGGTGAAACAACCCAAATTTCGTTGATTGACGATTCATTTGCGATTTGACGGTTCATCAGACGTGATTTTTTCCGAAACAACTGGCCCTTAAAAAGTCGAATTACTTGAATCATCTATTATATATATTTTTTTTAAATATTTATATACGGTGTGTTGTTAGGGGGCGTACTTGACTTACGTAGCTGGTGATTCCTAACAAATTATGGCTTTTAAGTTTGATTGCGAACAACGGCTGTAAAATTCACTTTCCCAAACGAACTTCTGAAACTTTTACGCATTTAAGTAGGTAAATTGATAGACACGCCGTGTACGACCAAACATTTTTTTTTACAATACAGTTGTTTCTTTATAATCGATGTGTTCTTTTTGTCTGTCATACCTAAAATTTCAGGGCGTGTTCGTCCTTCCACTGTCATTTACAAAACCATAAAAACAACGCCAAGTTTTACAACATTTAGCAAATAAAACAACATACCTAATCAAATCACGGCGATCAAGATCCAAGTTCATGGGAATAATTGCTCTTCCACACCCCGAGGTTTTAGCCTTCAACAAGCCTCTAAGGTCGACACCTGCGACACGACAATATACAAAAAAAAACATTACACCTGCGTCCTGCACGTACTATCTTACCCGAATTATACTATATGATTAATGCTTCGTGATTTTTTTTTCAAACTTTGCATTGTGTCTTCTTCTTGACTTGTAGATACATACTTCCTTTGGGGTTATGCGTTTCCCCTGAAATAACATTAACTCCACACGTAGTCCACTGGCCAGGTTTTTTGGTATGTTTTATGGACCTAGGTCTCACGTAAAAATCGTAGAAAAAAGTAAAAAAAAAACCTCACATATTTTTACTCCAAATCGAACCTTTGTAACAAGGTTTCATCTATCGCCGTAACGTGATGCGATATTGAACTCTTGACGTTAAAGAGACAGATGGAGCCTCACAAAATGCCGAAAAATTGTAGGGAATACGAAATTTTGAAAACACATTCCTTTTATTTAGGGAATCAACAAGAAAACTGTCATATCACTTTTTATCACATTTATTCAAAACAAAATAATAATAAAAAATTATAATAATTCCCAGAGAATAACCAAAAAATAACATTTTCGACATGAATGAAAATGACATTGTTAGCGCAATATAAATGTTGAATTCTTGGGTTTATATACTTGCACATGCGTGAGGCATTTGTTTTATCAAAAACATCACTTTCATGGAATTCTTGTTTAATTTACGCGTTAAAAGTCAATTCAAAATTATTTCTCGTATGACACACAAGAATAGTCCTTCATAGATTATCGAATGAAATTGGGTCGGTTAAAGTATGTATTTGGTTCACACAAAATGCAAAGAAATATCGCCTTTCTTGGTTGGTATTGATAAGTCGACCAACTGCACGTGATGACATTTTTATAGCAGCCTAAAGCCAGAATTACACAATACGTATTTGATAGCAAGTGCCGCGTATGTTTTATATACTCGCTTTACCATAATCGAATTGATGTCATTACTTTCGCACAAACTTTTGTATCCTTTCATTTCATCCATGCTGTTCGAATATTTGCAGTGAGATTTGTTTACAAAATGTGCTCTGTTGTGTCATTGAACTTATAACAAAAAAACTAAACATTTCTAGTCGATTAACCACGTTCTTTGTGTTTTAATTAAAAAAAAAAGATTACTTTCACGTGACCGCGAGTTGTATACGCTACACACACCTTCGCCTACCTAATATTGAAATGCTCTCTTGAATTGTACTGCAGAGATCGTAACATTCCAATTTGAAATGCTTAATAAGAATTTGGTTTCCGGCTTCTGCTACAGCATCTAGAACTGCCCACTAATTATTTTTCCTTCATGTTTATATGTTAATGTTTCGATTTTATATTCACAAACCACGAGGTATCATGTATGACAGAACTAAAAACATTGTTAGTTACTACCCGGCTTCGTCCGAGCTTTAACACTCCTTTTTAGAAATATTTAATCTTATTTGTCAATTGCAAAAAATGGAACAAGCAGTATGGCGTCCTGTCTTTTGGACTGTGAAATTGATATTTCCAAAAATCGATGGTTCATCTTTAAAATGGCGTAACGCAAAATAATGGCAAATAGGTCAATTCTAGGTCTAGGAATTCAAATTTGAAAAGAGTGTGCAAATTTATGTTATTAAAAAAACGTCACTTTCACGAAATCTTGTTCAATTCACGCGGTAACAGTCAAAATAATATCTCGGAAATAACCTAACTTTTTCAAGATGGGAATCTGTAAAAAAATGAAAAGTTGCCAGCTCTTTCGCCGCCAGTTAAAGACATTTTTTTTATTAGTAAGAATTCTAAACAAAAATTGTGCAGTCTTTATTCAATGTGCAGATAAAACATCGTTTAACTGCAGGGAACTTTTGTTATTAGTAAGGCTGATTGTGTTTAAAGAAAATAACGCGTTTGTTTAGCTACTGTAGATTTTAGGTTGTTAGGTCACCATTCGAGAATTCAATATTCTCTCTATAAATCAGCATTTGATATTTTGCGCTGCTTTAGATAGCCAAACAGATTTTCTGCTTTGTTATTCTTTGTTTACACTTAATATTTCTTTCGAAACTTCTTCATTGAACTACCCATTTATTTTTTGTTCACCATAATGTGTTGTGTTTCGAAACGTCGGCCTGCATTTCGAATTTTAACACTTATGAACAACGAGCACCGAGCAGTATATACTACGGTCCAATCATTTCACATCGCGCGGCATGTTGAAAGTGAATGTCCCAAATTTACGTTGAAACCGAGACTGCCAACTGCATACAACCTGTACTTGACATGATATCAGTATCATGATGGGACTTCACTACCTGCTTTCATAACTGCACGTACAAAATAAGGTAACTGCTGTAGAGGCGTGTAATACGTACCTACATCTATGTTTCACTCGCATGGTAAGGCTTGCCGCACACATCAAGTTTTTCAATCGATTGTCTGATCAGACAAAAATCAATTGGACGGCCGGCGCGGAAAGGCGTGGTCTATTTTCATTACCGCCGCGCCGGCCGTCCAATCCGGTCCGACAACGGGCGTGGCCCCGGTATTATAACCAATCCGGTTTTCGAATCGATTTTTGTCTGATCAGACAATCGAATGGAAAAACCTGATGTGTGCGGCAAGCCTTATAGGGTGTTAGAGTGTTGTTGCCCATAATACCTTCTGAAGCTTTATGATGTACGATACAACGATTTTCCGTAGTTTAATTGACAATCATCGTGTTGAAATTTGACTCTTTCCAAAAATGTTTTCCATCGGTTTTTCAAGCCCTCAGTTCTTATCATGCTAAAATCTTCTACCACACAGTCTCGTCTGTTTCTGTGTGGCTTCTGGGGGACCCACTTGGTCGTGATTTTAGGTAGTCTATCATCTGACAAGAATAAGACTCTCAAAATACAATTTGGGAGGCGGGAATGGGTACCGCCGCCTCGGGAACCTTTATTGGATAACCAACACCTCTGCCATAGGTCACCCCAAGTGGTTCGCTACGTTTGGTGATTTAGCAGGGGTGCCCGGGTTCATGGGGTGAGGTTTGTCCAGATCTTGGAGGCGAATGACCAAGACACACTGAACCCCAGATTCCTACCCACCCCTTAAAACCTTTTCCTTCCCAGAACTCTCCTCTCCTTCCTTTCCTTAAGAAACCCTCCACACAGCATCCTCAAAGATGACATAGGCCCTGAGAGAAATTATTTTCCTCAGGGTCTCCTGCGTGGAGCTCATGTAAAAAATAAATAAAAATCATGATTTATTTTAATCAAGGGTAACTCCAATATTTTTGTGTTTTATATTTTGATAATGCGCTGATTTTTTAAATATTCTTTTATTAAAATTAGGTGCCGAAACCATCGTAGTTCGACGTGAACGAAACAAAGGTTTTTGTATATTTTCTTTAAAATATTAACATCTTAATGTTGCCATAGAAAATTATTTACGGGATAACCATATCATGTAAATACACTGGAATACCCGAAATAAGCTATTTACGCTTTGCATTTATAAGCGCGTTTTCAGAATGACGCATGCACAGACTCGAGCGATCTTTTTGGCATTTCATTAATAATAATTATATTACCACTGGCCTGGAACTTCCGGTGCATACCCCGTTATTTGAGGGTATGGGCCCCGTATATCACATGATTTTAAGCTCGGCTTGGTTGGAATATCAAGCTTAGTGCGGCTTGGAACATAATCCGTGTATAGGTCGTTAGCCTAGATATCACCAATACTATTCATATTGTCTACGATTTTAATAGGTATGTCTTTCTTTTTAAAATCAAACTATTGTTTACATGAGTAGTATGTATCATCGCGAGCTTTCAAAATGTTAACGGCAGCAGTTGGATTGATGTTAATTTGATTTTTGATGAAGTTCCCTTAAAATTATGCGAGGAAACTAATTTTAAATAGTATTTCTTTTGCTGGATTCAGTGCACTCTTCTTAAAATTATGAGTATTGATGAAAACAAACTGTCCTGACGTTGAAACTTTTTTAAATCTTACATGTTTTTCTGAAGCCTACGAGGCACCGTTTTTTCTTCTTCAGTCATTTTATATTGCTATTATTTTACTAAATTATATAGATAATAATGCTTTTTTGGGTATATATTTACATTTTCAGCCGTTATTTAGTCAGTTGGGATGATTCAGAGTTGGATTCACACACACAAATGTTGATGTTTTTTATAACATTAAATGAATATTTTTATATTTTATTTACCAACATACCACGTCTTCGATAAATGTTTGTGTAAAATGTTACAGTTTTCTTTGATTTTTGGTAAATATTGGTTTTCGTTAGCAGCCATAATACTTTTGCTTTACTCGGAGATTCTTTATAACATTCTTATATTATGATGAGGCGGGTAAGTGTCAGTGGCGATCCGTGAGTTTTCAGTGAGCTAAGTGCTAAGATTGAAAAATACGACATTACTGATGTTTTTGTAGCTGAAAATGATTTTTTTTATTTTTATTTAAACTTTTGTGTGAAGATCTTTCAGTACGTGGATGCGGCGCATCCCTTGACTGAAGCATCCTGAATCAACCCTCGGGATAGCGGCAATGAATTTTTTTTTTCAAAAACTACAACATTTAAAAAATTCATTTAAAAGTCGAGATCTGAAATACAAATTTTAAATAATCGGTGCCCCCATAATCATTTTTACAAATAATTAAACTGGTCTGGAATTATAACGGATTAAAAAAAAAACTTATTTCTGCTGTCCATCATCATTATCATTACATAGTATAAAATGAAGTCGCTCAAAATGTATGTGCGCATAGATCTTTTAAACTACGCAACGGATTTTCATGCGGTTTTCACCAATAGATAGAGTGATTCAAGAGGAAGGTTTATATGTATAATACATGCTTATTATAGTAGAGAAAAGCCGAGATATTCAAATATTCAATTCAGGCAGCGGGCAGCTGGCAAGCGGGTGGTGTGGATTTTATAAAGGTTGGGTAATGGCGTTGTGTTTCGTTAGCCACACCAACGTGTGGCCAGGTCTGCTAGTTTATTATAATACGAAAGTTAAATTACGTTTTGATTTTTACATAATATTTTTTATAATGTTACTTGATTCATTATGTTTTTTGTCTTTCTTTCGAAACTTGATTACATCATTGGGCAAATACGCAGAAAGAATTTTTCATAAAATTTTTCAAAAAATCGTATGACAAATAGGTTACAGTAAGACACGGTTTGTGTCCACCGATGACTAATTATTGGAACACAATTCTTATCTTTTACAAATGAATATTTCTGGAAATGAATCATAACAATAATAAAATATTTTAATAAGAACCTCATTCCGTATCATGATGCATTCAGCAACATCAATAAATCAACAACGATGACGAATCGCCTTGCGAGAAAGGACGATTGTCAAAAAGACGTCGGAAAAGTGATGCGTCGCGGCCGGCGCTTCCGGCGCAAGAGCGCCGACGTCGCTAGCGTAATGGTAGATACGCGTGTATACGTAAAATCAAATGTATCTATAGGTAGGCACTTTACCTCAGTGGTCATCCGCCATGTGGCTTGCTATCGAGTCAGAGTAGTATAGAGTCACAGTCAGTAATTCAGTAACCTACAATCCGCGTCGCGAAGGAGTCGCTTTCTCGTTACGCTTATTTCGCCGGCGAATCGTTGTTATCGTGGCTTTATTTTAGCAATACAAACTGTACAAAGGATTTATTTTGAACAAGTGATTTGGTTCTAAGAAAACAAAAGGTGTTTATAAACACTGTAATAATAGTGTTTTGATTTTGTTTCAATTTGGTTTCAATTGTATTTCATCAATATATTGTTTTATATTTATTGTGGTAACTTAAAATATGGCATTATTAAAAAAAACTAACTTTCAGTAAGATAATGAATTTTCAATAAAACAATTATTGATTTGACCAAGTTTTGATTGATATTCACAATTTCTCCATACCATACAAAAAAACTTTGTTGAAGTGTTGTTAAGGCGACGCAGCACGTCGTGTAAAATTAGGGATCAGGTTGCTAACAATAACAACACTCCTTATGTAGATGGCGATAAGGTTTAATTTCCCGTTTAACACCAGCCAGCCGTCTGCTTTGATTTATTCACGAAAAAACGTTGCTAAAAAGCATGTTCTATTTTATATTGCGAAGCCCAGGCACAAAAATTTAAATGTTTTACAATTATTTTCTATATAATTTAATTTAATATATTTTACAATAAAACCTCAACCGAAAAAGGGTTCGTAAGTAGGAGATTTTTAACTTTAAAACAGTTATTAAGCCTGATACTTTATTTTTTCTGGGTTTACAAAAAGACTAGGTAAATATTTCCCTATCGAGTCCATGCTCAAAACACACTTTAAAAAATTAAAACATATTGTGCTAGGTAGATTACAGTTAGTAATAATTAATTCAGTAACCGGAATTGAAAAATATTGCATTTTAATGGTTATTTTGTTATCTTTAAAAACGCTAAATGTCATTTCTCAAGGAACGCCATGTTGTTAATTACGGCGGCAAACGTCTCGCGTGATTTTTCCTGTTTATGAAAGTGAACAAAATAATGATTAATACGCATTATTTATCATTTCAGAATATTGCAATTCGTACTTATTATTGTCTAACTGATAGAAAGTTTTTTTTTCTTTTAAAAAAGCGTATTTCATCGTCGTAATTAACATGGTGGTCCTTGAAAAATGACATTTCGCGTTTTTAAAATTAAAAAAAAAAACATTCAAACGCAATATTTTTCAATTTCGGTTACTGAATTACTTATTACTAACCATTATCTACCTAGTACAATTTGTTTTAATTTTTTATAGTGTCATTTGAGCGTGGACTCGATAGGGAAATATTTACCAAAGACTAATAAAAAACACTCGATTATTTCAACGGAAAATTTCTAGTAATTGTTTTACTTACAGTATTTAATTAAAGCTTCGAAAATACTTCTTTTAATCTAATTTTCAAACCCAAATTAAAGGATTTTGCATTACTTATTAGTGCATCACCTTAAAGCTGTTATTAAATAATACTTTTTTCGTGTTCCCTTTTGTGTACACTGATCTCAATTTAAAAAATCTTGGATATACATTGTTTTCAACAAGTTAGTGCATTCGTTGGTATTCGAATAGTTAAATTGGATGTAACTCGTCATGGACTCGTTGTTATGTTTACTAATAAATTATTCCGCACTAGTCACGGGTGCGTGAAAAGAAATGTTATATTAAACTCCAGCAGTATGGAATTAGCTAGATAAGCTATATTTAAATTATTGCATGTAATTGAGCCCATGTTTGTTTTCTGGTAATGTGTATTTATAAACTAAAAGCATTTCGATCGATTCGATTGTTGTCACGCTAATAATCATAACATATTATGTTGGACAGAATTCGGTTATCACACATGGTCACTGAACATAACCAAAGCTACTTCAAACAGCGTGTTATTTGTGGTCACTCGTTTTTTTTTGCGTGAAAGACGTTTTCTTTTAACCGGAGTAAAAAGGAAGGTATTTTTTGTACCTCCGGGGACCTATCTTTATCTTGTTTGTACCGCACCGAGTAAGTTTTCCCGAAAAGCATTATTTGCAGATTGCCTGTAGTAAGGTAAGAAAGAAAATTGTGTCCTTCAAACAATGTTGCATTTTTTGCCTTGTTTTTGAAGTTTTTAATTAATAACTATTACTTTCTGAAATATCCGGAGTTGCCAGGGCTTTGCAACGAATTTTCCGAAATTAGACTTAGGTATCTAGGGGTCTGCCCGCTCCACAGCCATTCTTTTTTACATTATAAAAAATAGGCATTTTTTTTACTATTAAAATGTAATGTCGCTTAATTTGGAGTGTTCGATACTTATATTATTTCAAAATATATTATTATTCATATATTATATTATTATTCAATCCATCAGGCATATTCTGTCAGAAGGTCAGAAAATTTCCGCTTTGCAATAAAATC
The DNA here is from genome assembly GCA_929108145.2 of Limnephilus rhombicus. Taxonomy (NCBI): domain Eukaryota; kingdom Metazoa; phylum Arthropoda; class Insecta; order Trichoptera; family Limnephilidae; genus Limnephilus; species Limnephilus rhombicus. The sequence goes on from OV815283.1 coordinate 31,677,950, forward strand.
CAAATAAATGGAATATTTCTGGATGTGTCCGAAAATTAAAAATTGTTTTTTTGAAAGGTGATGATATGCTTTCAAATGTTTTTATTAGAAATAAACCTATAATTTTTAAAATATTAAAATTTTGAATGTAAATATGAAAAAGTTTAAAAAATGGCTCACTTAGTTTTTTGCTATCAGAATAAGAAAAAAAAAAGAAAAACACCCATTTATTTCATTAGACAAATGATACGTGGTAATTATAATAAATAAAGGTTATTATAATTTCACTTTTTTATGCATGGTAATTATAATAAATAAAGGTTATTATAACCTCACTTTTAATCGTTTCATAAAAATAAATCGTAATTTTTTTAATTAATTTTTCAAATTGCGGCCGGAAACTTACCCATTTTAATTTTTCTGTGGTTAACTTTTAAATCGAATCTAAAGCGTGGTTTTTCTCTTTCTAACATCGTTTATGTCATATTTCTCACCAAGACAGTAAGGGAGACACAACTATTCATAAGAAACCCACTTGAGCTGTTTCAAAAATTAGCCTGAGCTATTAAAATTAAAACAATCGTTTACTGTTGAAATGTATCTATTAATAGTTTGTTAGGTGCAATCAAGCAAAACCACGTCGTCCTAAACAATGCATCATTAACGATGCTATTCATTAATACTGACGAATGGGAATCGTGGTCTAATCTACCACAACAGTAAAACTTATAATTAATATTGTTTACATTTTGTTCGTAACATGCAGTAGCTGGTAGTAACAGTAGGCGCGTGATATCAAACTTATTGTGCGTATTTTTAATGGATTCATGTTTCTAAGTTATTTAGTTTAGTTGGCACGTGGTAACAAAATTATTATGCGTATTTTGAATGGATTCATGTTTCTAAGTTATTTAGTTTAGTTGGCACTTGATGTCAAACTTATTGTGCGTATTTTGAATGGATTCATGTTTCGAAGATATTTAGTTTAGTAGGCACGTGATGTCAAACTTATTGTGCGTATTTGGAATGGATTCATGTTTTTAAGTTATTTTGTTTAGTTGGCACGTGATGTCAAACTGATTGTGCGTATTTTGAATGGATTAATGTTTCGAAGTTATTTATTGTAGTTATAATATAATCGAAGAACATAAAGCTTTCAGTTCTTGCATTGTGGATAGACTAGATAGGTATATACCACCACTATTTTGCATTCAACTGTTACTCGAAATGATATCGGCATAATGTCACTATCGCCCAATTGATTAGTCAGACATCTCCTGAAATCAAAATTTTAGTTGAGTATGCAATCATATGTAAAAGTGGGTGACCCGACAGTTGATCCCCCGACAGTTGATCACCCGACGGTTGATCCCCCGACAGTTGATCCCCCGACAGTTGGCCCCCTAAATTATAATTATTATAAAATCATAATTTTTTTGAAGTAGAACTTCTTTAAGCACGCTTGCTTTGGGGAGTAAGCTGGTGAATGCGTGACGAGAGCGTTACGAAAAGTGTGATCGGGCGTGGCGAACAGTCGGGCCTTTACTCACCCTTTACTTAGAGAGTAAGCTGGTGATACGAAAATGTTCGGGCGAGGCGAACGGAAGTTGAGAGGGAGATATAAGTTAGTGAAGTTTTACTTAAGTCGTGTGGTCTAAAGCACACTCGTTTTTTTGCATCATTTGGCAATTTCAAACCTAAAATCGATTTTAAAAAAGTAAATTCGAAACTTATTATTTTAAATAAATACAATAAGCTTGTTTACGCGACAATATAACATTACTAAACATACGTATGACGTATGTACCTGAGTTATTAAAGATCATCCGTCTACCTGTAGGTAAAAGTCGGCCAAAATAAAATCTTATTTGATTCCCATTTTCATACTGAAAGTTACATTTGCGCAGCTTTTCATAGTAGAATGTAATTTAAGTATCTCGCCGGTGATAACCACCATTAGGAAACGAAACCTTGTTCTAAATGACTTTAGCTACGTTAAGTATCGAAGAGAGTCTTGAAAACTTTTTTATTTCGTTTTAATTTCGGCGTCGTTTCCGGCACATTGAGTGGGCCTTTTGTGACATTAAGAATGCGAATGCCCCATATTTTCCGTTCCCCTGATACCCTTTGCCTTGTCTACACAAGCGTCTGTTTGAGTTTGAGGTGCTGCCATTTAAAAGACGCTCTTTAGGTAGCAGCAGGCGACCCTGGATTACATATTAATAGGGTCATATTCAAAGATATTTAAATATTTCATATTATTCAGGTGCTGAGAGACGTACCTGATTTAGTGATTCCTGAGTAAAAAATGTTGATGTAATTTTGGTCTCCGTTGACTTTTTCACTTAAAAACATAGTTTAGATATTAGAAAATTGGTGTCAGGGGGTTGGGCGATTATTCGACTGTGACTAATGACGACATGTGAAAGAATATTTTATAAGACTGAATGTGAAAAAAATAAATTAAACCAAAATATTTCGTTTGGTGGTTTGGCAGCGGTGCCCGGGTTCATGGGGTGAGGTTTGTCCAGGTATTGGCGGCGGATACATCTGTCGAGTCAAGTTTGTGGGAGATCCCTTAACCTCTTCAGCCGGACTCTCTCGACCCATTGCTTTGTACCGCAGTGTGTGGAATGATTCATACGTCTATCACACTGACCCCTAGATTACTAACCCCCCTTTTATCCATTTTATTCCCAGAACTACCACTCCGTACTTCCCTTAAAAATATCCTACAGCTCCACATAGCAACGCCAAAGATGACATAGGCCCCGCGGGAAATTATTTTTCTCATGGCATCCTGTGTGGAGTTGTGTGAAAAAAAAACATAGTCAGGATTAGCTGGTTAAACATGTCCCTTAACATCCTGTGTTTTGAAAAAGGTATTATTAATCTATATATATACATATAAATGAATCCCTTTTTCCCTTGGTCACGTAATAACTTCAGAACGAATCTACCTATTTCATTCATCTTTTTTAAAAAGTTTCTTATATTTTGTAGAAGGTTCGGAAGATAGACGGAAAGAAAAATTAAGAAAATTGCGCAGAAAACTAGATAATTTCGGAAAACTTAACGACTATTTTAACTTCAAATGTTTGACATTTCGCGCGTTTGATGGTTGTGAATTTAGCAGGGAGTTTTTTTTGTAACAAAAGAGTAGTCTATGGATTTTTTTAATTATATATATTTTAAATAGGTACTTATGTTAGGTACCAAATTTGATTGTGTGTTCTTATAATATAGAAAAAATGAATATTTGTGATATATGAAAAATGAAAATTTGAACAAAAAAATTGTAATAGGTGGCACGCGATCTGTTTGAAAACTGAATGTGCTGGGACTGAATATATGGAACGCTGGAGGGAGGTTGGCGGGACGGGGGAGCGGGAGAGGGGTGAGGGCAGGTGGGGAATGTGGAAGGGGAACGACGGAGAAGGGGATGCGGGAGGGGAACGGGGACGCACGGGAAAGAAAGAACACGCAGGGAGAAATAGTTTATTTCTTTAAATATGGCATTGCAACGCATGCCGGGAGTAATAATTATGTTCATATTAAAAAAAAAACACACATAAGCGTGTGATCTATCTAACTAAGCTATCGGACCAACTTTCACCTTTGTCTTATTTTGACACAACATATTTTGATTTTTGAATTAATTTGTTTTCCGCGGTAGGTCGAATTTAGTACCACCTTTAAAAATGTCAGCAAAATGTTCAAACTAAATGTTCAAACTAATCGTCGTGCGATGGTGTAAAAAAATAAACTAATTCATTTATGAACAACTCAGAATAAGGCAACTTCAACACCTTTTAAAAGTCATTAAAAGTAATGGGAAAAAAATGTTTAATAAGGTTGTTTTTCAATTTTATTTTTCACAACTTTTAATTACTTTTCAAAGCGGTGTTGAAATTGCATGATTCTGAGTTGTCATGGCGCCATATTTTATATTGTTTCAATATTTAATATCACGAAAAGCTACACTATAAAAACTTTGCCCATAAAAAAATATAATTTCATTGGATTTATGATTTTTAGTCCACCACTTAGGTTCATGTTAGGAAATATAATAATCATTCTTTAAATAGAAGATAATGAAATTGCATTTAAATAAATCTAAAAGTCGTATACAAATAATAGCATGTTTATCATGGTTAGATTCAGCAGATTACATTATTTACGTTATTTTGTGTTTTATATTTTATAGCCGTAAGACCTTCAAAACACGAAAATGTAAACATTCTTATCACTTTTAATTTACGAGACCCTAACCTAAACGCTCTTGTGAACAATTTTAGTAGTAAAATACTAAGGACGGGTTGTTTTACAGAAATTCACTGCTATCAAATGACCAGCACTATCTTTGTTTTTTTTTGACAGTTGAAAGGTCCCCGTTAAATGCCGATAATTAGCCCGTTTCAGCTTTTGAACAAATTGTGATCAGCGGTAAAGGACAGAAAGCTGAAACGCACCTAGATTCGGATTTGGGGACCTTTCAAATGTCATAAAATTGGCGTTAAATGACCAAATGATTAACCCTTCAAAAATTTGGCTTTTTTTTCGGATCGTCAAAATATTTTCGCTTTACAATAAAATGCAAATATTTGGAATATTTCTGAACACATTCAAAAACCAAAAACTGTTTTAGAATGGTGATGAAATACGCTTTCAAATTATAGAATTCGAAAAATATATATATTTTTTAAATTATAAAATTTTTGCATACAAACATAAAAAAGTTTTCAAAATGGTTCACCTTATGTTTTTTCTAACTAAAGTTACTGATAATAAAAAAAAATAAAAACAGATGCACATTTTATTAGACAAATGTATAACAAACACGTTATTGTAACCTCAATTTTTTGTCGCTCTATGAAAATTTTTTTAAAAAAATTCCAGAAGTTTCAAATTCTTTTTTCAATTTGCGATTCAAAACTTTGTGTACATAAAAGTGTACATTTTATTTTTTTGGTGGCTATTTTTTAGATTGGAATATAAAGCATGATGTTTTTCCTTTCTAACACCGATTAGAACATATTTCTAACTATAATAGTAAAGGAGTTACGGCGTCTTATGTGAGACCTATGTGCGTTGGGATAAATCTGGTCTCCTGTGATTAAACGGGTTAATGACTTTGTCACATGTTTCTGCGAAACAAATGGGCCTTACTACATTTTTGGTGGCTATTTTTTAGATTGGAATATAAAGCATGATGTTTTTCCTTTCTAACACCGATTAGAACATATTTCTAACTATAATAGTAAAGGAGTTACGGCGTCTTATGTGAGACCTATGTGCGTTGGGATAAATCTGGTCTCCTGTGATTAAACGGGTTAATGACTTTGTCACATGTTTCTGCGAAACAAATGGGCCTTACTACATTTTTGGTGGCTATTTTTTAGATTGGAATATAAAGCATGATGTTTTTCCTTTCTAACACCGATTAGAACATATTTCTAACTATAATAGTAAAGGAGTTACGGCGTCTTATGTGAGACCTATGTGCGTTGGGATAAATCTGGTCTCCTGTGATTAAACGGGTTAATGACTTTGTCACATGTTTCTGCGAAACAACTGGGCCTTACTACATTTTTGTTTCATTTCAAACAATTCATTTCTCTTAGAAACAATAATTTTTTCAGTAATTAGTTATGAATTGTACTAATTACAGTAAATAAAATCAGAGTATCTTCAAATAAACTAGCTCTTCAAACCGAAAAGGTTCAATATAATATGACGTGTGTATACGAGTATATAGACTAGAAGAAATTTGTTAACTTATGTTTTATGGCAATCGAAATGACATCGAAAAAACAAAATTCGAATATTAATAAAGATAAAAGTGTTCTCTCTATCTGGTACAATACTCAGATTACTCGTAAACACTACCAAATCAATTATAATGCAGAAAAACTTGTAGTGAAATAAACAAAACTTTGATGTTTTCTGGGTTACTAGTAGGAAATTTAAAAATTGTCGTACCGGACCATTATGCTTCCCGGTATTATTTTATAGCATATTTAATATGTAAAACACAGACTCTAAATAATATTTGAAAATTGCTTTTCTCATTATCTCAAAACTTAGTTAGTTTTGGAGATGTCTGACTAATCAACTGGACGATCGAAGGGATACCCGAGAATCCCCCCAATAAACCACACCTGCCCGTTGCCTGCCGTTTGATTAACCGTAATATGAGGCTGAACAATGTGATAAAGATAAGCGCGCCCTTGGGTTTCGTGTTTTGATTTTACTACGTGACGTTGCGGTCGGGAAATGTCTATAAGTGATAAAAGTCTGTCAGGGAAGTGCGTCATCGATGAAGGACAAATTTCCCTTTTATGCTGTGGGAACATTTGTGGGTAGGGCCTGTTTAACTTTCCGCGATTGAGGATTTAGTTTCACGTTACAATTCATTATTACATCTGTGCTTTGTGATTTTTGATTAATTTCAGATTTGCATATCGTTTTTTTTTTTTCAAACATCTACCATTCAAATATATTAGTTTTATTAAAGAGGGTTTTGCGTTTTTAATTTGTTTTATTTGAATGGTATATCATTATGAGGTTGCTTGACCCGATCGGTGCGTATACCATATTATATTATACGTTATCTTTTATTGCTTGATTTTTTTCCTAGTTTTTCGTATGCATTTTGCTTTTCTCGCCTCAGTGTATCATAATAATATATTTTTAAATTTAAATTATAGTGGTTTTAAGTTCCTTGACATGTCGATCGTTCAGTTGATTAGTCAGATATCCCCAAATACTATTGAGGTAACATGGAAAGCAATATTCGAATGCTCACAACAAATCAAATATTATTTGCAAATATTATTTACACATATTAAATATGCTACAAAATAACACCGGGAGGCGTAACGGTTTAGTACATTATGCCTGGATCACACGCACCGAGTAGATGAGCGAGACAATGCTCTCGGCCGAGGGTCCGAGGGAGAAGAAAGATCCCTATCCGTTATTTTTCTCGCGGATCTTTTTGGATCTTTTACCTTATTAATTTTCAATTGATAGGATGAAATGCTCTATATAGGTGATTAGGTAGAATTAAGAACTATTAAATTCCATTCAGAGTATTTTTTATTTCTTAAAATCAAATATTTTATCGTATTAAGTTTACCAAATCGTCGTTGCGGTGGGCGTAACGTCAACTATCGTTTCAAGATCTCGCGCGCCGACACCTATTGAATAAGAAAATCAAGATCCGTATCCGCGGATCTAGACACCAAATATCCTTATTCGGATCCGTATCCGCGGATATGCATTTCGGATATAGACGTGGATATACGGATCCGAATCTCGGTTCGTGTGATCCAGACATTAGTATGACATTATTATGAAATATCAATATTGGTATATTCATCGACCTACGCAAGGCATTTGATAGCATATCACACTCCAAACTCAATGAGAAACTCATGCAAATTGGATTGGTCATCGGTCCAATCCTTTTTATTATATATGTTAATCAAATGTTCACTCTTCCCATAGTTGGAGATATCATATCTTATGCAGACGACACTGTAGTTATCACTAAAGGGAAATCATGGGAGGAAACAATGAGTAAAGCAAATACAAATATAAACATACTCTAAACATGGTTTGACCTAAATTGTCTCTCACTAAATACAGAGAAAACTTATTTTATTCCATTCTCTTTGAAAGAAAAAAATGTTGAGAACAATATAACTATTAAAATCCATTCATCAGTGTGAAAATAAAAAGGAATGCAACGATGACAATTGCCTACCAATAACATGCAAAAATAGTATTAAGTATCTGGGTGTCATTGTAGACAGACACTTAAAATGGAACGAACAAGTCGAAAATACGGTAACCAGAGTAAGAAAACTTATTTACATATTCATTAGATTGAGAAACATTCTATCATCTAGTATGATTAAAACTATTTATTTCTCTCTTGCCCAATCTATTCTACAATATGGTATAATCGGGTGGGGGGAACTTTCAAAACTAACCTCCAACCTGTAGAAAGGGTACAGAGGTTGATTCTAAAAGTTATCACACGAAAACCATCTTTATTTCCAACAATACAACTATTTAACTCTTTTAGGGTACTCAGTTAAAATAAAAATTTTCAAAAAGAACACACTATTCAAACACACAAAGATCATTTTAATACTACAACTACAATCACAAAAATAAGTAACCGATCAAGATCACGTGGTAACCTAGAAATCCCTAAATTTAAAACGAGTGCTTTTCAACAACATTAAGGCATAAAAAATTTTAATGCCTTACCATATAAAATCAAATCCGAAGAAAATTATAAAGCCTTTAAATCACAAATAAAACAACTGCTAGATCAACCAAACACTAACTATAAGTTTTAATTTCATAGAACGAATTTCTACGTATATTTTTTTTATTACAATGTACCGATTAGTAAAAATTGATCAAGTCTTAATTATAATATTATGTACTTTATTTCAAAATTAATCATTTAACTCCATCATTAATTAACATTTTTTTTTATTTTTAAATTAATGTGTTCTTATTGATATCACATATCCTCTTAAAATATTTCACCAGCATTCGAACTCAAATGAAGCGATTATTGTCGTAAAATAACATTATGTACCTACTCCTGCAATATTATCAGCTAATCCAATTGTTAGAATCAACTTTATGTACTTCATCTAACACCTACGTATTAAGAGAAATGCAATATTATTATACTACATCTATTTGTATTATTACTTTAAAATATCTAAACTACACGCATATCTAATTTTAGTAACTGCTACGTTAGTATATTTCTTTAATAATATTTGTTATTATTCATAAGTCTATTTGTTTCTTAATTTAAAAAAAATAATATTTATTTTATTTTATTTTATTTTTTATTTTATTTTTTATTTTATTTTTTATTTTATTTTTTTATTTTTTTATTTTTTATTTTTTTTTATTTATTGAAACATTTATTATAATTACAATTTTACATCTAAATATATTTTTTCACAGGTTTTTTTTTACTACCCTTCCATTAAAAGCATTTGCTTGTGTATGGAAGGGGAGTGTACATAAATGCTATTAGTTATTAGTTAGGTATAAGTTAGTACTTAAATAATTAATTGTACATAAATATATGTGAGCTGCAGTATTTATTTGATAATGGTGTGTTTTTTTTTTTTTTTTAAGAAAGAATGTTATGGAGAACTAAGATATTTGTAAGATTAGTTGACAGTAGTTCTTTCTTAAGAACATCTTTAAAATGTCTCTTGACAGAGAGCAGCATTCGGGCCTTATCATTGATGCTTCTGATTTCCTCTGGTAGACGATTGAAAAAAGTTCTTCCCTGATAAGTATAATGATGCTGTGCAAAAGACGTATTTAGTTTTGGGCATAGAAAAACATGTTTAAGTCGAGTTCTGTTTTCATTTAAAAATGGATATTTATCTTTTTCTTTTATTATTTGAATTAATAAGTATATCTTTTTTCTGTAATGACACGACTCCCCAATTTAAACACGAGAAATATTTTTCTCTTTTAAATTGGGTAGATTCATTAACAAGAAATTACTTTATTTGTAATTATTTTTAAGAACCTAGATTTTCCTCATGTAAATCTGTTATATGTATGTATATTTTAAATAAAAAATAAAAAAATCAAAATTTAGTTAAATTAATTCACTACAATATTTGGTGGTGTTTATGAGTAAGGGAACGTACCCATCTACGTGACACGTTTAGGGGGGGGGGGGTCTTCAAAATGTCACGCTCCATACAAATGAGCGGCGGGTTGCTTAGGTTTTTGGTCACCGGGGGGGGGTTAAAAATTGCAAAAAGTTGGTCACGTAGTATGGGTACGTTCCCTAATCTGTGTATTGTACCGGACAAAGGGTTCACTTTTACATATACATAACTCAAATTTCGGATTTTTCTGAGATGTCTAACCAATCAACTGGACGATCGATGTTTTTGGTTTTTTTTTATTTTTTTATTTATTTTGTTACTATATTTTAATTTTAACATTTGTAGAAGACACAAGTTAAATAAACAAGGAGTTGAGGGTCTTACTTAACTTAAGTTTAACCAGCGGTTCCTGACATTGTGGGACAGCGGTCATAATGCCGCTCTGTTAGTTATAGATAAAATTTATAAGATTGACCTAGTTTTATTTAATTTTAATGGTAAACACAACCATTAACGGTAAACAATGCAATGGGGAAAAGAGAACGCTGGAAATAGAGTTCATAAAGCAAAGGGCGGAACTACAAAACTGTTTGAGAATCTGTTATATATCTGTTTATTTTGCTGGTGTTCTGTCGTGAAGAATGTACGTTCGTGTGCGAAACTATCTTTACATTATTATAAAGTGATGATTTGTGGTAATTTGGGAGGCGGGTATGGGTACCGCCGCCCCGGGAACCATTTATTGGATAACCAATATTCCTGTCATAGGTAACTCAAGTGGTTCGCTACGCTTGGTGACTTAGCAGAGGTTCCCTGGTTCGTGGGACTAGATTTTTCTAGGTCTTGGCGGCGGATGTTTTTGCCCACTTATTGCGTGGCGGGTTGGATCGGGAGAGTCTGATTGGGGGAGACCTTTTGACCTCTCCTGCCGGACTCTCTCGACCCATCGCCTTGCACTTATGGGAGGGATGGATTCATACGTTTGCCACTACTGAACACATTGACCCTAAGATTCCTATCCACCACTCATACTTTTTGCTTCCCAGAACTTCCTCTCCTTCCTTTCCCTAAAAATACCCTCCACACAGCATCCCCAAATATGATATAAGCCCTGAGGGTTTTTTTTCCTGAAGCCCTCCTGTGTGGAGATAATGTAAAAAAATACAAGTTATTTAGTTTTTGTTATTTTTGGTTTTCGAAAACCTTATAAAGCAAATTTCTATGGATTCGACAACTTGATGCGAATGGATAATAGTGAATGAGGGAAGAAAACGTAGATCATGTGTCTTTATGCCTGATATTTTTAGTGACATGGATATGAATATGGTATGGTGCTATGTGCCTATTAAAAATAGAGTCACTTTATGCATCGTCACGCTTGTTTGATATAATGTTACGGAGGCAATGCTATTTATTAAACACGCCTTGGGCTCTTGCGTTATAAAATCACTCCATTTCGACTAGCCCGCCTCCAGTCGCTTTCCACTGATATTTAGCTGTCATTATAATGAAAGGGTTTTTATTGATACAGTCGATATTATAGAAAGGTTGTTGATATGCTTATTTTTAAGCGAGTAATTTAAACTAAGTAAAGCTTAAGTTTCGATTTAAAAAATGTGATCACTTGATGTATTAAATTTACGTATGTATGTTTACGTAATGTTGCACAAACGATCACGAGTTCACGCCAAAACATCGTACTGTAATTAAAGTTGGTTCTTTGTTCTTGCATTTGGATAAAGTCGGTTCGGCCCAGTTTGTGTAAGCCAATTTGTGCAATAAATGGTGCAGCTCATGTATCTCTTTATCTCTTATTTGTCGTCGGTCATAAAATGACGCGAACAAATTTATTGGCAAAACAATGTTTTTCTGTTAAGAAAACATCGCACATCGAACATTAGGATAGTTATCTGAAATTAATATTTCTCCAGTTGGACCCTTCTACCGAAAAGTTATTGAGGAGTGCTAAGGGACTTGAAAGAGAAAATAATTGATTGGTTTCCAATCTATTATCTCCGGTTTTGGTATACGCTTTGTATTGCCGGAATCTTACTTGCAGATTAAAGTTTTCTGTACTAGAATATAGGTTTTCCTTGGACGCTTTTCAGCTTGTATGCACGAGTACTTTGCGGATTTAATGTTGAAACGTTGGTTCTACGAGTAATTTGATCAGATTCGCCTCCTTTCCAACATACATTCTAGTTTAGATCGTGATTTAAGCTGCGTAAAACCGTTGTTTTGTTCATAAACATTCACGTGCTTATCAGCGAATGGGTAAAACTACGTCTGGTGTGTTAACATTGCACCTTTAATAAAAAACGATTTGTGATTTCCGTATATTTTTATTATTTGAAGGGGCACTCCAAAATTAACATTTTGTCGATGATCAATAAACTTCGTCGAATTTTCTTATATCTTTTGATATTGGTCTAACGCAGATGCGATGGGGTTCATAAATGCTTTGGCTGTGCCCGAAGAAAAGAACAAGGAAAATAAGTGTATAATCAGTTCATCAAAAGTTTTAAAATGTGTTAATTTGAAGAATGTTTTAAAATATGTGTAAACCACTTATTTTTTTTTTTATCGGAAATATTTTTCTTCTTTTTAGGCGTGCACAGTTTTAGCTCTTAAACAGGTACTTCCCCATCTTCCTTATCCCCACATATCTTCTTTCCCTACCACCATTACCTTCAGTCTCACAACAAAAAATAAAATATTTGGGGTTGCCATAGTCTCTCTGGTTTAAGACGGTTGGGAGCAGTTTTGACAACAAAATAGATTGAATTATGTTTAAAAAAAAACAAAAACATATTTCAATCTACATTTTTAATTTAACATATTTTTTTAAAGTTTACTGAGTGTGAAGTGACTTTTTCTACAATAAACCAGATAATTGCACTCTGTTTCTTGAAAAAAATTAAGTTAATTGAGTTTGAGGTTTGGTTGTAACCCCTGTTGTGTTGTGCTACGGACGTATGGTGATTTCATACTGGAAAAGTAAAAACTGTTGGTGACAATAGTTGAAAGCCCTCCGCGATGGCAGCCGTAGCGACTTCAAGGCTTTTCTTCGGATTCCGGAGAAAATTTGTAAGTTTCATACAGTGCCTAATTGTGTAAATCTTGAACTCACTTGCATTGTTACTTTTCAGTATTTATCTTAGTGCTTTATTTATTATTGCGAGTGTGTTTATTTGAAAAATAATATTTGTTCATTTGAAGTAGATACTTTGTGACGTGACATTATAATTTAATATAAAACAATTTGTTATTGTTTTATATTAAATTATTGTTTATTTATTTATTATTCTGCTTCATATACACAAATTTTATTAGCAAGTACAGCTATTAAAGCAAAGAAAAAATATGTTTACAAAGCTATTGTTTTATTTTAAAATAGCTGGGGTAACCGGCTTCGCTCAGGGAGTTGACATGACGTTCGAACTCACGACGGATCTTGCTTTATGTACCCCTACCAATGGGTAGCCCCACCCATACAAAAAAATGTCCCAGAACATTCATCAACATTCGGGAGTGTTCTGGAGTGTTCCACAATGATCTGGGATGTTCCCGAACGTTCCACAACATTCCAGAATATTCCGGGGTGTTCTGATATGTTGTGGAATACTCTCGAATATTCTGGACTATTCTAGAAATTTCTAGAGGGCGAAACTTCCAGCCCTTATTCAAAAGCACGCCCTTCAGTTAAAATTGGGAACCTTCTTCATGGATGGGGGATAGAGGGCTACCATACCATATAACTCTCTTGATCGTACCGGGACGCGTTTCCGAGTTTTAGCGGCACGAATATTGTAGTACACTTTCTTTTATAATATACATAATATAATGATGAAAAATAATAAAACAATTTATTATTTATCTGCTTCAATCTTCAAAATAGATATTACTATAAACAAAGACAATACGTAAATGTGTCAGTACATAATTTTTGTGATCGAAGCGTGGTTTAAAAAATTCCCCCATTTTTCCAAAAAAGAAATTTCCTCACTTGTTCGAATGAGAATCGGACATTGTTCCGTTTTTAAAATTCACATCCTTGACTCCCCAGATTGTACATTCTGTGATCTAGAGGTGGGTACTTTAGATCACGTATATTTTGGTTGTCCCTCTCTAAATAAATATCCTCTCTTCTATGAAGAGTTATCTAATTTTGCCCCCCCTTACATTCAACGTTCCATCTCTTCTAAGTCTGAACTATTATATACGAGTAATTCTGAAATTTGCTCATTTAAATAAAATTGATATATATATATACATATATTCACCTTTCCTTTCTCTGTAATTTCAAATGATGGCCTAGAACACTCTTGAAGAGTGAAAGCCAGAAATAATAATAAAAAAGCTTTTTAGAATTTTTGTTTGAATGCTACATCCTGTTTGTTGGTCTATCGAAAATTCTTTTTTTTGTTTATTTCAATAATTAAATACTTATGTTATGAATTCCATTTCCATTACGTATCTACAAATGTTTCCACGATGAGAAGCTATGTGAATTGTTTAGTTTGGTTCTGCACATTTTATCCAAAACGCAATCGTACGTGAATTTCTGTAAGCAATATCTCGAGCTAATTTTATGGAGTAGGCATCTAAAGAATAAAGACGTGTATAATAATTGCGGGCACAAGGTGTTTGACAGGGTGAATACCTCACCACCTACGTTTGTCCTACCAAATTGACCGTTCTGATTCCATTTTCATTCGCGGAATATTGACCCCAAGGAAGAGTCCAATTTCTCTACCATCTTTGTCAAATCGCGTGACTGAAGTGTTTAATTTTTCCTTGATGCCAATCGAGAACGAGACCCCCGAGTAAAAATTGCTTTCTTTTAATGCGAACTTCAAGGGTTATCTATATATATTTTGACATAGTACCGTCATTTTCCTGCTATCTTCTAATTTTTCATTTTCTTGTAGATTAATTATGTGAATTCGACTTGCCCCAATCACTTTGCCCCTTAGAAATTTTTAATCAGTTAAAAATCAAAGTACCTGCTTTAAAACATTGAAAATTTCTTTGAGTGCCAATTTAATAATGACTGATACAGAGATTATTTGCCCAACCGTCTTCTATGGAAGACTGTAAATAAGTATATTATGGTTACGAATAAAAAGGGTAAACTGAAAGAAATGTCGGTAAATGAAAAACTTGCTGAAATAAAACGATTACTTTTTATAACCACGATTAATTTTGTTTTAATACCGACCGGTTTCGGTTAACACAAGCATCAACAGGGTATAATCTAAACTGGTCACAGTGATCACACTATCTAACAGGATCAGTTTAATTTATACTATAAACTGATCACACTGTCTAACAGGATTAGTTTAATTTATACTATAGATGACACTATCTTACAGGATCAGTTTAATTTATAGCCCGATAATGCTTGTGTTAAGCGAAACCGGTCGGTATTAAAAATTAAATAAATAAATCGTGGTTATAACAGAGTAATTGTCTCATTTCATTAAATATGTCAAACAACAAAGTGACTGCTTTCTACCAAAATATAAAAAAATACAATAAAAAAAAAATAAAAAAAAAAATAGAAAAACTTGCTGCTTCATCATCATTAACGACTTGTTTTCAGCTGCTTAGTATTGACAATGATCTTTCTTCAAGCTTACGAGCGCAGTGCCAATATTATAAAAGTTTTAATTAAATTATGCCATTACACCATCCTAAGCTTTCACTTTGATAATATTATTATCATGTACGAAAATGCAATTATTTAGCATTATAAACAGAGTTAGCAAAACCGTGAAAACACGAGATCGTAACTGATAAGGACCATAAAACGTTTCACAGTCCGACTCTTATCGGTTGACTTTATTTCATTCGTGTTTTCAATCGTCTGTGTTTTTATAACTTTCATATAACTATTCTATACTTTCTGTCTAGTTATTATTTGAAACTCGTTTTCCCGTCTCGTCTCTTAACTAATCCCGTCATAACTCGTCACAACTAGGTTGAGGTTGAATCTGGTTGAATCAAATAAACAAACTTTGAGTGACAATACGACCTAGGTATGTTTATTTATCTGTGCATTTTTAAATGTTTTAATGCAGTACCTATGTACTTTGTTCATTTCTAATGTAATGTTTCAATATTTAACCTTTACAAAAGTTATTAGTTTATTCGAAATTATATATCACTGGACATCGGATTGTATGACGAAATCGTTATCAAAACGTTATCAATGCTAAAATATGCACTATCAATACAAGTCTTGAAGGCGAGGGGGGAGGGGGTTGTCGATAATAAATGCAATACAATATTTGACAAATATGTTGTTGTCGGGATACCTAATAAAAGTGTAAACCGATTTTTAGAGAAGGGATTTTACGATCCAAGATTTTTACTATTTTTTCCAACTATAAACATTAAAATCACTAGTTAATGGATAGTTAGGATCCGTGTGTGAGGTTGGGCGGTTACTCGGCAGAGTGACGACGTCTGAACGAATTTATTGTTCTGTATTAGTTCGAAAAAAAAAATCATTTACCTTTTTTACTCCAAATAATGTCATGAATCGCTGGTTTTAAGTCAGGGACGTATATTAACTATTTTTAATTGTGACTATTTTGTCTAAATTGTAAACGAGTTAACCCATACAAGTATAAAATTTTATTTGACCACGCCGGTTTTTGAACCAAAAATGAAACAATTTTTAAAAATCTTGATTGCTGGTCTGCTCCCAAAGAGAGGTTTTTTAAAATATTCATGAAAATGCCGAATTTAATCGAGAAAGTTTTCTCAAGAGTTTTGAAAAGTTTTCTGTCTATCATCACCTAAACACAACTTTGCGAGTAAAC
Source organism: Limnephilus rhombicus (assembly GCA_929108145.2). Lineage (NCBI taxonomy): Eukaryota > Metazoa > Arthropoda > Insecta > Trichoptera > Limnephilidae > Limnephilus > Limnephilus rhombicus. The sequence goes on from OV815283.1 coordinate 31,694,436, forward strand.
CACAAAACCCTCTGCGAGTAGTGGATCTCGCAAATCAATTATTATTGGTTATTGAGTCCAGGGTCGAATTAGTCGCTTCTGCCGCGGTACGGAATTAATGGTCTTCCAGCATATCTGCTTAATTGATTAAATCTGCTTTTAAAAGCGCATATATGTATATGCCAATTTTAGTCACGCAGCGGGTGGATAATTTTTAAATAACTTCTGTCGGCACTCGCTGACGCCATAGCATGTGAATCATCATGCGGGCTATGGCGATCCAATTTGCCATACAGTATACGATGAAAGACAATTATTATGATTATGATAAGCAGGGAGTGTTGGGTCTCCGGGCGACTAACTCTCATCGAAGGGGCGCGGGCGGTCGGGTTAGGCTAATTAAGTGTGTTTTATGTTTTCCAATGTTCCAATACGGAGTTATCCAAATCATCGATTTTAAATCCTTCTATTTTATATTTCTATTTTTGATACTGACATTCTATTTATTTGTCATTGAAACTTGATTTTAAACCCTTATATTAATTTGTCGTTCAAACTTGATTTCAAACCCTTATATTCATTTGTCGTTCATACTTAATTTCAAACCCTTGTATTCATTTGTCGTTTGTACTTGATATAAAACCCTTATATTCATTGGTCATTCATATTTGGTATAAAACCCTTATATTCATTAGTCATTCTCGAATGTTATTATCTATTAAATTGATATTAATTCATGCTCCATCTAACTACGAGATATTATTTCGCCTTTGTTCTTCGCCTATGTTTTATATATTTAAATACCTTCTCGTATGTAGGCAGTCAGAACGTGCCAATGAGCAATGAGCCATAAGAGTATCCTCCTTCAAATATCAGTTCATCTATTTCTAACTTCTTTTACATTAATACACCCAGAAACATGATAATGTTAGGAGATAGGTACGCAAAGGTGGATAGGTACCGTACAACAGAATACTAAACATTTTACCTTTATATTGGCAGATATTTTTTTTTGTATTTATTTTTAATTAACAACGTGTTAATTCACAATCATATTTTAAAGTAAAAATTTAAGTTATGTGAAACGTCTATTCAAGTTCTGTTATTCTTCCATCATGTGCCGATTGTTTGGATAATAACAGAAATGACATCCACAGGGCTTGAATATAATTTTGAAATTTGATGAATTGCTCAAATTCTGTGAAACAACCCGTCCTAAGTACCTACTACACCATTTGTTATTTAATTTTAGCAAAAAAACTGAGTTAGCATAGTAGTTATTCGGTAAAGGGCGTATTTCGGGCCAATCGGGTCTTAAATTTCCAGTACAAAACTGTGTTTGATCAAGTGTGAGAGGGACAGAACGCGATCTGAATGGCCTAGAACCAGAATGTATAAAGTCAGTGGCGACATTGGTTTCAATTAAAATCTACATGGAAAGCATTTCTAGCGTGTATTACTTGTTCAGCGGTATCCATATAAACAATGCTGATGATTTTAATGACATAATAACGAACAAAATCAACAGTGATATCAGCATGATAAAAACTTCTATAAAACCATTTTAGGTCATTACAGGCGATAATAACGTTTTCCCGATTTAAAATTTATCACCTTTTCTCGCAGAAATTTAAGTGTAAAATACACATCCTTCATTGTTTGGCTTCTCGAATCGTGTATATTTAAAAAAAATGTTAATGTTTTTTTATTTATTTAAATATTATTCACCGCTATTTGACTGCTTCGGTTAGACAGCGTTGAAAAATATCTCGTGAAAAGTATTTTCCTCAGCCTGAAAAAATAATATGTGCCCGTGTTCTTAATGCTTTTCCAAGGAAGTTTTAGGTTTTATTTTTAACTTAACGAGTAAAATCTCAAATTGTAATATTTAATTAAATGAAGACAATATTAGCCAAACTCAATCGAAAATCTGAAAACAGAAAAATCCGAAAAAGACACGGTCACATCTAAGACTCAAACCCAGGACCTTCGCTTTGCCGGGGCGCAACTCGATCCGATTCGGCCATATTTAACTGTATCATTCTCCGACTAAGAACTACCAACATTATCTTCATATTCTTAACGCATATTTTATTGGCTGCTATCTTTGTGTGTGATTGCAAGATTCAAACCAGAACTAAAGGAAGGATTAGGTTTTATATAAATTCGCACTAATCACGTGTATTGAAAAGAATTACTGATTCCTGTAAAAGTAATTTGATTGGTACCGTGAATAATATTTTATCGAGAATTAATTTGTACACATTCACTTGAATAAAACAATTAAATTTATTTTAAAAATATAATAATATTTTTTGTTATTATTCCGGCGCGGTTGTGTAAATGTGCAACGAGCAACCCGTAAAGAAATGTATTTACAATTCGATTGCAATTACAAAGTGTCAATAAATATTAGAGTGAACAATCTATAAAAACCCATCATCTATCGCACAATATGTATGAATATAAAGAAGAGTGTCTTTGGGTGACTTTGTTTTTATACAAATTAATTCCGAGATTGATACAATTTTGCACACTTGACTTTAAAAAACTAGAGAAAGGTTACATGAGATTTAGAAAAAACCAACCAGATACCATTTCCCCCCCTTAAAGCAGAATAAAGCCCGGTTAAAGCCGGGGATCTTATCTAGTAATATTTATGGGTATTAGCGGCACTTTCCAAAGCGGAAGATAACCATTCAGAATCGAAAAGTTGCTTGAAATGACTAACCGTGTTTGGTGACCAGATTTGTATAGATAGGCCCTTTCCTACCTTCCTTTTCCCACTGGCACCAAACAGTTGGGAGCAGTAGTTGTGACTCTTGTATTGTACTCAAGTATAATTTAAAAAATGGCTCTCCGGGATTTGAATTCGCAACCTCCGGACCAGTAGCCAAGAATCTTACCGCGCTGCCACTGGGGAGTTATTTGAGCCATTAATAAAACTGATAGTTCAACTACATATCTAGACAACATAATTATTTTACATTGTAGGTCATGAGTCATGACATTTTTTGTGCTACTTACAAAAGGGCTTCCCCAGACAGCCTAAAACAAAGGTGATCCAACGATAGTTAGAAAGATGTCCTAAAACGTGCTTCAGATAAGCCATAGAATAAAACAAAAATAGAATTGCGTTCCATATAAATTTGAATTCAAACAATAAGGAACTCCAGTGAAAAATATTATGGCTTTAAAAAAATATATTCATACAGACCAATGAAAGCTGATTCTGAATATATAAGTTTTATTTCATAATATTAAACTTAGAGTTCTTAAAAAATTATTAAAAAGTGCATTTTTTAACGTCTCGTTAAAATACACTGTTAAGTTGGTACGATTGAATGGTTAGTGCTGACGTCACGCGTCACCAGTTATTGTATCACATTGTATTGAAATCAATTAAATCAATTGAAATGTAGGTATGGCACAAGCCATCAGTATTAACAACATTTCATGTTATTCTTTATTTCGTACTGTTTATAGAGATTTAGTTATTGTGTTTATTGAAACAATATTTAAGCCTAAATAATTCAGTATCAAACATAGAGGTATCTCTATTAGTTTATCTCTATTATTTAAAATATTGAAAAACTACTGCACAAAAAAAATAGTAATGCTTCTTCTAGGGAGAATACTTCGAACAACGGTATTCAAAATGGCGGCAGTTGATCAGCTGATTGCCCGATCGTATAATAATTTTTCAGGAGTGATGACGTCACACGATTTACCATATTTCCGGTGGTTTTCGGGGGGGTCTTGAAAAATTAAAACTTTCACAATTATTTTAACTATTAAAACTAACTCTAAAAATAAAAATAAAAATGCAGTTATTTAAGTTAGAAGGTCATTATTTATAAAACAAAATTAAAAAATTGGACTGGAGTTCTCTATTGTCAAATGTTCCATTTAGTCCAATAGCTCAGCGTCCCCTTCAGAAATTTGGCATGTTTTCAGATGGTCAAAATATTTCCGCTTTACAATAAAATGCATAAAAATGGAATATTTCTGAACATATCCGAAAACTAAAAACTGTTTTTGGAAGGTGATGAAATACGCTTTCAAATTTTACAATTCAAAATAATCATATATATTTTGAAATATAAAAATTTTGCATGCAAATGTAAAAAAGTTTTAAAAATGACTCACCTTACGTTTTCTCTAAATTACTGATTACGAAAAAAAAACACATACTTATTTTATTGGACAAATAAATTATAAACGTTATTGTCACCTCACATTTTGTCGTTCTATTTAAAAATAATTAATAGAAAATTACTGATATTTAAAAAAAAAAATTTAATTTCGATTCAAAACTTTGGTTTTATATAGTTGTATATTTAATTTTTTGATGGTTATATTTTAGATTTGAATATAAAGCGTGGTGTTTGGCCTTTCTAACACCCTTTAGAACATATATTAATTTTTGGGGATCGCTGGCAACGGTTAATATGCACTTTAAAAAAAAAACCTTTTGATTCACCTTAATTACATTAAAAGGCAACTATTTGCATTGGGGGAAGTGGAAAGTATTTCATTCTAAATTTCATTACGTAAAATTAAAATTAGCTTTCGTCTTGTGAGATTGTACGCCAGAATCACAAACCATGTTACACAAACCTAGCGTAGCCGCTAAACTACTTGAAAACTGGGATGTTTTTCTTGCCTTGACGCGAGTAGGCGTTATAAAGGGGCACTTTCTTTTGTATCACAAACCATGTTACACAAAAATATTTTCCACTTCCCCCAATGGAAATAGTTGTCTTTTAATGTAATTAAGGTGAATCAAAAGATTTTTAAAAAAAAAGTGCGTATTAACCGTTGCCAGCGATCCCCAAAATTTACCGAACATATTTATCACTGTGATGGTAAGGGAGTTACAGCGTTTTATATGAGACCTAAGTGAGCTGGGACAAATACAGTCTCATTTGATTAAACGGGTTACACTCGCCTGTCATCGTAGATATCCATCCTATTTGAATTTCGTTAACAGAGTTTTGCATTGGAAATTTAAGCCTCGATTGGGCAAATATTTTGATCACAAAACACGCCCAAAAGGTAGTTCTATTGTTATTCTTTATTCTACAAATATAGCCATCGGAACCGTATTGAATTATTGAGATTTTAAATTTATAAACCGCTTCAGCCTTGCGTGTTCAGAAGTGAACCGCAGTGACTAAACTAGGGCACTGGGAACGCTACGGGGGTGGCGAGTTTGCCCCGTCAAATGTCAGCTCAAATGGGGAGAGATCATATTTCTTTACTGTCTTGTCATCACACCTTGATCATAATGTTAGGAGGAAGATTGATTGAGAGTTTTCTCATGGCCACCCTGCGAAAAATATCCATCACTTCTGTAAAATTTTCCTCTGCGCGTCTTAATTTTATTTAAGTTTATACTTCAATTTCCCCTCGGTCCATTTCGGATAAATTAAATAAGCTTATTATTATTTTTGTTCGTTTAAGACTCTTGGCGATATTTAAGGTTATAGAATAAAGATAATTCGTAATCCAAACGTCGGATCATTCTTTGCTAAAATTTCACCAAGAACTATGTTTCACCAATCACCATCTTGAAATTCAAATCGATGTATTTATTAAAAAACACTTCAATTATTTATTTTCAACTGTAAAAAAAAACATTAATGCTTCTAATATTTGTCCAATTCATTAAATCCTACCCATAAATGAGCGTAAATGATTACGGAATGCGTAATAAATATTCTGATTTCACCTAGTTAATGTAGCTTTTAATTCAATTAGGGGCGATGGATGATTATTCTGGTTTGATTTAAGGGCGGAGCTTTCAGACAACAATGACCAAGGTGAATCTAATTTAGTATTCATAATCCGCGTCACTTATATTATAAAAGTGTTGAATTTTATCGATCATTTCGCTTACTTCTTCGGTCATCGTTTCGGTCTTCGTTTTCACGATATTTTTTAGGCAGGCTGTATTTATAGGCAGTTATTGAGTACTCACTACTTTCAAAGCGCTATGGTTGCCTCTATCTTACGAAAAAATTCTAAATGAATCGTGCTTTTGTTTACGAAAATCACAATTTTTTTAGAAGATAATTAATTTGTTTGACCTTTTTGAGCATATTAAAATTTCACCCATTTGTGGAATTTCCGTATCTAGAATAAAATATACAGAAATTTATAAAGAGTTTTTTCCTGATTTTTTTTTTGCGAAATCGCTTAAAGTCCGCCATAATTAAAGAATTAATTAATTTGTAAATAAACGAACCTAGAGAAAATATTGACGCAAATTCTTTCTAGTTTAAATAATGTCACCTCATCGGTCGAAAAAGAGTGCCTACTACCCAGAATGAGTCTACAAAAAAATTGTAACTTACTAAATGTTTTCCATTACCTTTTCTATGGTCAACTAAATTGATTTCAATCTTAGTTGTTCACACATATAGACGCCGCGCGCCGTGTAAATTAATAACTATTTTTATAGACAATTCTTTTCCATAATTATTCTGTCTTGGAAGCTTTAGGGTGGTTCAAATTTCACTGTTAAATATTATTGTTTACCTTGACATTTGGTAACTAATGGACCGAGACACCCAAGGTTTATTTTGATGGTTTCTGCTAAAGGAGGGACTACTGTGTCAACTAATTAACATTTTAATAATATGAGTACATCACTCATTTTCATATTCTGTTTTAAATACACTTTTATAGGTTTGGGAATAATGATAAAGTTTGACTACGTCAATAATTATGTTGTCATTTACATTGTTAAGTAATATACCTATTAATAATTGAAGATAATATTAACAATTCTCAAACAAAAAGTGTGAAACGCATAAATCAGAAAAAAATCGGTCGCGTCTAGGAATTAGAGCAAGTCCTGGGTTCAATTCCAAATGCGACCAAAAATTTGTCTCTTTCACACTTTTCGTTTCAGGTTGTTAATATTACCTTCAATGATTAAATATTTCAATTTTAGGTTTTACTCTGTAAGTTATTCCACTTCTGAAAATATTGAATAATGTATTATTATACAGGGTGTCCGGGGGTAAAGTGCATTAACTTCGAGAGGTGGATTCTACATGATGGTAGGAGTAAAGAAGATTAACAACTTTTTTCGAAATTCCAACATTTTTTTCCCATACAAAACGATGTACCTACTAAAAATCGTGTGAGGTACGATTGCTGAGAGCCTGCCGGGCGCCCGACTCGATTGTGATTGGCCCGTATGGTAACAGCGGAAAATAATAAATCGTGCCGCACACGCCGGACTAATTTTATCTTTTCACCTCAAAACTACCCCTAAAAGTTGGAACTTCGAAAAAGTTATTTATCTTTTTTACTTGCACTGTCATGTAGAATCACCTCCCGAAGTTAATGCACTTTACCCCCGGACACCCTGTATTGTTCAATGGTTTTTAAAATGCTAGTTTGTACAAATTATTGTTGGTAACTTTATTTATTAAACTTGAAATTAAATATATCAAAATTATGAGGATTATTGGTTTGTTTATTATAAATATATTTGTTTGATGAAGGTTTGACATTTGCTTTTATGAAAATAATCTGACTCTAACTAATACCTATTACCTACCCTTTTTTCATGATTTTAATTTAAAAAAAAAACACACAAAATTGTCACCGAAGACCAAAATTTCATTTACATTTTTTTCCACATAATGACAGGACTTATTGGTTGTAAGTCAAGTATGTCCCTTAAGACCCTGCATACTCTTGTAACACAGATATTTTTTGTGACAAGTACCGAATTTGTAATTATTTTTGAAAAATATAAATGTGGTTATTTTTGTAATTTCAGGAGGGCCCCCACTCCACGCTCCCCGAGGACGAGTTCTACGATGCCGTGGAGACAGGTCTGGACCGCATCGAGGAGGAGCGCAGCGCCCGCCTGGCGCGCCCCCCAGGCCCCCGCACCGCACAGGGGCCCGCACAGCCGCTCACGCAGCGGGGGGCCCTCGTGCCGCATGCACCGCTGCTCAAACACCCTCTGTGGCCTGAGGTAAATTTTCTCATATTTTTATCATATTCTTCTTTTGGTTATATCCTCTCTCCAGATTTTATCATTTTATTTTTATTTTGATATGTTTTCTTCCTTTCTTCTTATTTTTGTTACGTCTTCTCCAGATTTAACCATCTTCTTCCTTCTTCTTTCTGTTATGCTCTCCAGTTATCTGCATCTTTTTTGTTATGTCCCCTCCTGATTCTCCCAACTTCTTTCTTCTTTTCCCTTTTATTATGTCCTCTCACGATTTTACCTTATTCTTCCTTTGATCTTTTTATTCTCGTGTTTCTTTTTGTTTTGTTATTGTTTTTTGATCTCTTGTGACTCTACCGTCTTCTCCTGCCTTCCTTATTTCTTTTGTTACATCCTATCCAGATTTTACCATCTTCTTCCTTCTTTCTTCCTTCTGTTATATCCTTTCTAGATATTACCATATTCTTCCTTCTTTCTGTTTTATCCTTTCGATATATTACCATCTTCTTCCTTTCTTTTCTTTCTGTTGTATCTTCACAAGGTTTTACCATCTACGCATTACTTCTTCTTTCAGATATATCCTTTCGAGATATTACCGTCTTCTTCTTTCTGTTTTATCCTTTCTTGATATTACCATCTTCTTCATTCTTCTTCTATCTGTTTTATTCTTTAGAGATGTTACCATCTTTTTTCTTTCTTCTTCTTTCTGTTTTATCCTTACGTGATATTACGATCTTCTTCATTTCTTCTTCCGACTGTTATGATGTTACCATCTTCTTCCTTTCTTCTTCTTTCTGTTATATCCTTTCGATATATTACCATCTTATTCCTCTCTTCTTCTTTTTGTTGTGTACCTTTTCTAGATATTAGCATCTTCTTCCTTTCTTCTTCTTTCTGTTATAACCTTTCGAGATATTACCATCGTCTTCCTTTCTTCTTCTTTCTATTGTATCCTTTCGAGATATTACCATCGTCTTCCTTTCTTCTTCTTTCTGTTATATCCTTTCGACATATTACCATCGTCTTCCTTTCTTCTTCTTCCTTTCTTATCCTTTCGACATATTACCATCGTCTTCCTTTCTTCTTCTTCCTTTCTTATCCTTTCGACATATTACCATCGTCTTCCTTTCTTCTTCTTCCTTTCTTATCCTTTCGACATATTACCATCGTCTTCCTTTCTTCTTCTTCCTTTCTTATCCTTTCGAAATATTACCATGGTCTTCCTTTCTTTTTCTTTCTATTGTATCCTTTCGAAATCTTACCATAGTCTTCCTTTCTTCTTATTTGTGTTATATCCTTTCGAGATATTACCATCTTCTTCCTTTCTTCTTCTTTCTGTTTTATCCTTTTGTGATATTACCATCTTCTTCATTTCTTCTTGTTATGGTATTACCATCTTCTTCTTTCTGTTATATCCTTTTGAGTTATTTTATTACCATCTTCTTCCTTTCTTCTTCTTTCTGCTATATCTTCACCAGAACTTATTATCTTCTCTTTTCTTCCTTCTTTGTTTCTTCATTATGTCCTCTTCAGATTTTACCATTTTTCGACTTCTGTTCTGTTTTGCTTAAATTAATATTCTCTCAATTCTGGCAAGGATATTAAGGTTCAGTCGCGGTCAAGGTCTTTACAAATCAGTGAGGTATTTTGGAGGAACTAAATCTATTGCGGTGTACGGCTATGTGCCGCCATGCCTACAACATAGAAATATACCGCCTGCAGAATAAACTTCCAACTTTAAATGTGCTGCCTTCGTCACTACTTGCAATAAATGTGAACTAGCAAAGGGGAATAATAATAATAATTGGCTAATTTATATAGCGCCGTTTTCGTGGAAAATCACCTCAACCAATTATTACAAGGGTAGTTACAATTGTACTGCTCCGCTAACATTTAGCAGAGCAGTACTGGATGAGATTTTTCAATTCTTTAAATCATCATCATTCCAATATTGAAGAATGAACAAAAATGCCAAGAAATACATGTTTTCCTTAATTAGTTTATGTTATTAGCGTTGAGGGAGTGCGCACCATACACGTGAAGCCATTAATCGTAATGTCAGGCCGTGGCAATATCTAGTAATTATTCGCAGGAATGACAAACGCTTAACTTGCTATCTTGTTCAGAAGGACAAGTGAAGGAAGGTTATTTGTGCTGTTTTCCATATGAATATAATGTTTTATTGATTTGTTGCTACTGTCGTAGTCAAACATGCGAGTGTCAAAACTTTTGGTTGATTGCTTTTATGCGAGTAGAATTGGTTTGAAGTTGGTTCCATATTATAGCACAGTTGCAGTATAGTAGTCCCGTAGAGAGTTTATACACACGTCATCGACGATCGTCCTCTTCCTTCTCACACACCTTGTATGAAAACAAAGAAGACAAAAAATACTGGAACGATAACGTCACGTATAACCTCTATCAATTATATGGACAGTGATTATCCGGGTAACTGTTTATCCAAATGTATTACCAATTTACCCTGATGGAATGTTGATTGATTAAAAGCAACAACTTTTGTATGAATTTTTATCAGTAATATAATAGAATAATTTTACCTACCAATAAAATTTATATTTTGTTTCCATCGATGCCTGGAATCCATTATGAGAGAGAGCTAGCTCTTTCGCCCTTATAGTTTCAGTTTCGCGCGTGTTTATTCCCTATATTTGCCCTTTTTTTATTCGACTTGCCACATTTTCTCTCTGCTGGCAACACTAGTGACGCGCATCTCAGATCACGTGATGTTATTGTTTGTCATATGACTCGTAATGCACCAGGTAGGGATTACCTGGATTCCAGGCATCGATGGAAACAAAATATAAATTTTATTGGTAGGTAAAATTATTCTATTTTGTGTTCCGTATCGATGCCTGGAATCCATTATGAGATGTGTTTGCTCTCACCTGGTGATCTGAAAACTTAGCGTTATATGTGATGCTATTTACACTGGAGTAAAGAATGGAGCCATTGAGTGCTGGAGGTGCTCGCTTCTGGAGTGCGCTATCTCCTTCTGGTAGAACTTCCGGAAGGTGTGCTCGGACTTCCAATTCCCTCTAGCAAGAATCTCCTCTATGGGGTAGTCTTCCAACCAGATTAAGGAGGCTACAGCCGAGCGTACACTTCCCGGGGTTGCGTGGACTCCAGCTTCTCTGAGGACTGATTCGATCCATCCCCTTATTATCGTTTGCGTTGCCGGTTTTGTTTCTGCTGATGTGGTCACAAATAGGTTCTTTAGTAGTGGACCTCTTCTGGCTGTAGAGAGGGCAACGACTTTTCTCAACCATTTAAGGAGGTTGATGTTATCTTTTTGTGAGCCCGTCAGTTTCCAACCTGATTGTTTATGGTTGGCTGTGTCGGTTTTTGCCCCAAAAATTGGCCACAGGGTAATAGAGTTCCTCTTGTCGATGAAATGTTCTGGGGTGATTCTGAGCAGTGTCAAATCATGAACTCTCCTGCCTGACGCCAGGACGAGGAGTATTGCTGCCCTCCGTGACGCTTCAAACAGCGAGTCTTCTGCGGGGGAATTCTTGACCAGCCAGTCTATTACTTGTCTGGGATACCAGATAGGGGCTTTCTCCTTGGTCCTCCTTGCCATTGAGATTGCCTTGAGAACGTGTCTTACCAAGAATTCAGAGCTGATTTTTCTCGCATTCTGAGTTGGGCCGCAGAAGGTAACAATGGCTGACTTGTGGACCTGAATGGTCCCTGGAGCTAGGCCTCCTTGAACAAATAGGTGGGCTAGATACCTGGCAACCGTAGTTGGTGGGGGATTGTTGACGTCCACACCGTTTTGAGTGCCCCATTTACGCCACCTATCCCACGCAGGTTTGTAGGTCTTCGGTGTAGACTCTCTCCAGGATGACTTGAGGAGTTGGCGTTCTTCCTGACTCCATGTTGTCAGGGCTTGTTCCCACCAGCAATTCTCCAGACCTCTAGTTCCAGATCCTGAATCCTGGGAGGGGGTAGTCCTGTCGATGTGTCTATGAGGACTACCTCTAGGTTGCGCAGGCGTATGGGAGGTTCGTCTGTTCGCTGTTTTAGGTCGCTTCTCCAGAAAGTCTTCTCCCATTTTGGGACGACTAGAAGGAACATGCCCTTTGCCTGATTTAGGTGGGTGAGCACTCTCGGAACGAGGTTTGGTGGAGGGAATACCCAAGCTAGATTGTAGTCCCACGGTTGACTGAACGCGTTGGGAAAGCAGGCTAAGCAGTCGCTTGAGTCTCTGGAGACGTATGTTGGTACCACGTGAGCAGTGGCTGAAGCGAACAGGTCTATTTGAGGGCGACCCAATTTTTTGAATATCTCCTTTGTAGCCGGACTTAGTAGATGCCACTCAGACGGTCCGCAATTCCGTTGTATCTTCCTGGAATGTATTGGGCTGTCAGAGATATCTCCATCTGGTCTACGAAATCCAGTAGCTCCCGCGTTGTTTCCAGAAGGGCTAACGATTTTGTACCCCCTTCCTTGTTGACATAAGCCACTACTGTCTTGTTGTCTGTCTGCAATAAGACATTCGTCTTGTTAAGATAAGACATTGGGCTTGTCCTTCCAATGGCTGCTAGCCACCACTGTATGTCCTGCCGTGCTGCGTTGGGCAGAGCAACGGGCCGCGATGGTTTCAGGTGCTGTATGCGGCGGCTGAACCTCTGCAGTCTGCGGCAATGCAAGCGACCACGAGGGATCACGAAATTTGCAAAGTTGAGTCTTCCCAGTAGACCGAGAGCCTGCCTGGGAGAGCAACTGCCGACTTCCAAGGGAACCTGCAAGGCTTGGCGTAGACCAGCGCACTTGCGGTCGGAGAGAGACTTTTGATCTGCTCTCGTGTCCCATGTTATACCCAGGAACTCCAACTTCTGCGTGGATGTCAGGACACACTTGTCCGGGTGCAGTCTGCGGCAATGCAAGCGACCACGAGGGATCACGAAATTTGCAAAGTTGAGTCTTCCCAGTAGACCGAGAGCCTGCCTGGGAGAGCAACTGCCGACTTCCAAGGGAACCTGCAAGGCTTGGCGTAGACCAGCGCACTTGCGGTCGGAGAGAGACTTTTGATCTGCTCTCGTGTCCCATGTTATACCCAGGAACTCCAACTTCTGCGTGGATGTCAGGACACACTTGTCCGGGTGCAGTCTGCGGCAATGCAAGCGACCACGAGGGATCACGAAATTTGCAAAGTTGAGTCTTCCCAGTAGACCGAGAGCCTGCCTGGGAGAGCAACTGCCGACTTCCAAGGGAACCTGCAAGGCTTGGCGTAGACCAGCGCACTTGCGGTCGGAGAGAGACTTTTGATCTGCTCTCGTGTCCCATGTTATACCCAGAAACTCCAACTTCTGCATGGGTGTCGGGACACACTTGTCCGGGTTTATGCACCAGCCTAGCTGTTGAAGTGTGTGCACTATAGCAACGGCTTGGGAGGTGAGAAGTTTTCTGGACTGGTTTGCTACTAAGAAGTCGTCTAGGTAGACTACAATCCTGAGTCCCTTTTTCCTTAGTAGTTCTGCTACCCAGTTTGAGAGCAGCGAGAAGATCCTTGGCGCTGATGACAGGCTGAAGGGCAGACACGTCATCTGAAGGAGCTCTCCGTTGTACACGAGGCGCAGGAACTTCCGGTGTGATCTTGCGATTGGCACGTGGAAGTAAGCCTGGGAGAGGTCGACTTTTATCAGCCAGTCGTCGGGTTGGAGGAATTCCGGGACCCGAAAATGGCTGAAGAGTCTGAAGGGCTTTGGGTCTATGAAGACGTTCAAGGCCTTCAGGTTGAAGATGGGCCTGAGGGTGTGGTCTGATTTGGAGGTAAGGAACATACCTGACAGGAAGCTAGGGGAGTCGTCTGCTGCCTCCAGGATTTTTGACGCTTTCATCGTTTCGATGTGTGCGGTCATGCCTGGAGACAACCCTGTCCTGAAATTCTGCTTCAGCTCGGCCGATGGGAGCGCCCGAGGAGGTTTTGATATGAAGTGTATCCTTGCTCCTTTTAGAATGTTCAGGATTAGCGGTGATGCTCCCAGCTCCCTCCACACCTCCTGATATGCCTTTAGGCGTCCTCCCCAGAATGGCTCCGGCCTCCAGTCACCTCCATCGCCTTCTACCCCGATCGCTGGCCGCCTTGCGAGGGCTCTGGCTTTTTGGCGGGCTGCCTGTACGTCCTGTCTTTCTCTGGCCTAGGGGCAGGTCGAAAGGGCTTCCTAGGTCGGGAGTGTGGAGCCTCTATCACCGGTCTTGCTGCTTGTGAGGTAGAGGGTTGAGGTTGACGGGGGATATACGACGAGGAGTTCACCAGTGCCTGCATGTTTCCTCTGACCGACTCTGTTTGGGATAGCACTGCATTGGAGAGGGCTCCCAGGGAACGGTCCAGGGCTGGCGCGAAGGAGTTGTTCTTATCAAACCTCCTAGTTCTTCATTTACCTCCAGCTCTACGAAGGCGGGCGTGGCGGTGTATACTTTGTGTTTCGGCATAGCGAACACGCGACCATTCCTCCGAGCCAAAACGCTGAAGAGCCGAGATAACTGCGACTCTTCTTGCGTCCGCCTTCGGAATCGGCGATTCCTTCACCAATGTGCTTGGATTGCAGAACTCCAAAACGTTTTTCTGAGCGGCTAGGCTGGCGGGCATCTCTAAAAACCCCGATTCTACCTCTTGCCGCATCTCTCCCGCTGAGTCTTCTTTGTCCGAGACTGTTTTCTCCGCGAACTCTACCCGATTCCCAGATAAAACGTCCGTCATGGCCGACATCTGTTGCATCAGGATGTCTACCCGAGGATCCCGATAGTAATGCATTTCTTCCGAAGTTTCCGAGAAACTCGTGCTTGATCATTGTTTCCGACCGGCGAAGCGTCTCAGTTGTCGATATCACTCATTTTGTTGCACAGTTTAAACACGTAAACAACCGAAAAAAACACACTAAATAATTAGTCAATTTCTCAGAAAACTATCTATCACGGTATATTTAATGTTTAAACTGAAAGAGCAGGGAATAAACTTCGATTTTCGACTCAAAATTGGTTTTTTAAGTACAGCGAAACACGAAAACTGCTTTCGGCGCGAAAAAACGGCGTCATATGACAAACAATAACATCACGTGATCTGAGATGCGCGTCACTAGTGTTGCCAGCAGAGAGAAAATGTGGCAAGTCGAATAAAAAAAGGGCAAATATAGGGAATAAACACGCGCGAAACTGAAACTATAAGGGCGAAAGAGCTAGCTCTCTCTCATAATGGATTCCAGGCATCGATACGGAACACAAAATAGTATAATACTTGGATGATTTATATAGCGCCGTTTTTGTGAAAAATCACCTCAAGGGCACTGTACAAACTTATAATACATTTCTAAAATCTAAAAAAAAACTACAAGCTAGACAAACAATTAAAAACAACTTATGGCTAAAAATTGCATACACCGGTTCATTGATCACCGATACGAAAATATATGTACAATATTTTGACCAATGAACGCGATGCTGCCTAAAAATTAATGAAAACAGGACCATACTTACCTGGGAGGTAGCTTGGAATTAACACTGTATATTGTCCATTTAAAGAAATTTAGATAGAGTTCGCACGCAGAGGACGTAATTGTGAACACATGCTATTTAATCCTGAAAAATATTTTAATATTAATATGTAATCTATTTTTTAATCAGTGTATTTTGGAAAGTAAAAGCAACATTTAATGGTGGTTGGTGCAGTAGTACCTATAAGGATTTGATCTTCCTAAATGTGATTCGTCAAGAGACAGATTGATGTGTAAGGACTCGAGTAATTTTAATTCAGTAAGAAAAGTGTGATTAAGACATATCATAGGCAATACAAGTATGATACTCTCAGATAGGTATATTTATATTAAGGGTATGAGAGCCCAAAAAGGTAGGTTTTTAGTTTGCACCTAAACTCTGTTGGGCTTGATATGCATCTTAATTCCGGAGGGAGTCTATTCCAAACCTTAGGCCCAGATACTCCAAAAGCACAATCTCCAAACTTAGTATTTGGCTTTCGTTTAGGTTCTATTACTCTGCCTTTAGCAGATGAAGTTGCTGATTTAAGGGTTAATTGCCTCGGACCGGTATTTTCCGGGACGCATAATTCGGAGATGTAAGGTGGGGCCATTTCGTTGATTGATTTAAAAACCATCCAGCACAATTTGTACTGGATTCTTTCAGGACACTTGAGCCAGTGAAGGTTACGAAGGTGTTCTGAAATATGCAAATATTTAGAGACCCCAGTTATGAGCCTTGCCACTGCTTACTTGATATAAGTTTGATTTAAGCTTGTGACATTTCTTTTACTTTTTCTTTTTTATTTAATAATATTTTGGTAACAGTGGTTTCGTTCATGGGGTGTAGATTTCGTAGCTTAAACTGTTAAGTTTTTTCGTCCTTTGTTTATTAGATAATTGAAGTTGTAATTAATAATGAATATGTATTTATATTTCAGATTGACAGGATATCAACGGAGCAGTTACACCAAGCCCTCCAGGGAGTTGGGACGGAGGGCAGTGGGGGCTGGCAGATATTCGCAGAGGAAGGTGACATGAGAATGTACAGAAGGTAATTTATGGAAATTTTGATAGTAGATTGGAGTATTATTTTATTCATAAACACACTTACACATGTATGTAGTGTCCATTATTCCATTGATTCAACGTGTGTTGGGAAACTTCCAAATAAGATCGAGGTTCGTTGAGATTTCAAGTTATGATCATGAAGATTAGTTAATGATCCGGCCGGACAGTTGAGATCCCCTAAAAGATTATTTCTTCGAGTAAGTATGCAAAGAGGATATGGCCGTAGCAGATTTTCACTCAAGACGACAATTGATCCGGCGACAATTCGTTGATCCCCCCGACCGACTGACAATTGATCCGGCCGGTTACAGTTAATCCCTCTGTCAATTGATCCCTCGGGCAGTTAATCTCCTAAAAGATTATTTCGTTTTGAATTATTTTTTAATTTGAATTAATTAAAAAATGAATTTGAATAAATTTCAGTTTTAATGATTTAATCTGATGTTTTTTCCAGAGAGGTGGAAGTAGATGGAATGGTGATGGACCCCCTGAAAGCCGTCCACAAAGTACGAGGAGTGACCGGTTACGAAATCTGTAACTATTTCTTCAGTCCTGAGTTCCGCCACGACTGGGAAAGTGAGAACCTGTTCCATTACTCATTACCATTATGGGCCCCACAATCCATTGATAGTCCTGGCTGCCTCGAGGATACACCTTTACTTCCACTATAGTATGCCCGAGGTTGCCCAAACCCATCAGCCACCTAATTTTAGGTCTTCTTAGGCATAGGCTATACCTACATTCAATATTTATCATGATTCTTATTGATGGATACATCAGAGTGCTACCCTACACATTCAATAGTGATCCGTCAATATTTACCAAATATCGTGATGAGGCTAGCATATTGACGGATCACAGATGTCTAGTGATCCAAATTGTGATCCGTCAGTATGCAAGCCTTCAAGTTAAATAAATACCACGATATTTGAAAAATATTGACAGATCACAATAAATATTGAACATTTAGGGTTCGCATATCACTCATTTATCGTGTACGCTTATTATAAAGAATTTGGTAGTGTGCCATCTTCCACACTTAGGTCGTTCGCTCATGGAGAAAACAAAACCAAACTAAAACTGGTTGGCAACTCAATTCACGGCGCAAATCAACTTTACGATTTCAGTAATTATGTCAGCTTGTTTAACAAAAATATAATGTATTCATAATTTCTCTATTATCAACCTTAATATATAATAATAATTTATCAACCTCCGGTACAAAATGGATATTTTCCTGCTCTGACACATCACAAATTACTCGAAAACTTGACAGGTCGTGAGGCGCAACCATGGCAACCTGTCAACTGACTAGCACTGAGAAATCAAGTGACTGGTTGTGTCGCCCTTGACAACTGGTCTTTGAGAAGTTGCCTGTGTGCGGACCGCCAATGTAATTCGCAAGTTGCTTTCTTGTGGATAACAATTGAGTTGCCAACTGTTTTTTTTTTCAGTTGCCAATCCAGATCCAAACATTTGTCTTAGGATACCTAGTTTAAAAAATATTCAATATCTTTTGCCATTTTCATGAAGACACTCTACCGTGAGCTGTAGCTTTGAACTGATCTGATAAGTGATTTAGAGGAGTTGGTTTAATATCATAAGAACAATTTGAATTGCAGCTACCCTGGAGCAGATGACAATAGTGGACAAGATCAGTCCTGATGCCACGGTGTTCCTGCAGACACACAAGCGGATATGGCCTGCGAGCCAGAGGGACGCTCTGTTCTGGTCGCACATGCGCCGCTCCCCCGACACCACTGACCCCGACGCCTGTGACCTGTGGCAGGTCTGCAACCATTCCACGGAACACCCCGACTACCCGGTGAGTTGTATGAATATTGCTGTGAGGAAGGACTTCTCTACTAGATCCTCTCTGATCTACAGACAGAGAGAGGGTGTTGTTGTTATGCGTTCCATTTCATTTTAGTTGTTTAATTCTAATAGGTTGTCATCTTCTGCCTGTGAATGCTTTAACTCTTGGTGTGCTGACCTAAAAAATGTTGAAAATGTCTGATTCTATTTTAGTTGTAACTTACTTATTTTTTGCAAAATTATGTTTTTGTAAATTGTACCGTCTTACCTGAATGTTATCTACTATGTGCAGTTTCCCCAGAATAACTAATTATATTCAGAGAATTTTTTTAAAAAATGTATCCTTAAGCTCCAAATGATAATAAAAGTACCCCAAATTGGGGCTCAAAACTGGAATTTGGACAAAAATGACTTCTATGATATCTTATTTTACAAAATTTAATACTTCAACAATACCTTAGTATACATAATTTACTACTAACAGAATACTTTATCATCAATACTCTATTATACAAAATTTACTACTCCAACAATACTTTATTATACAAAATTTACTACTCCAACAATACTTTATTATACAAAATTTACCAGTCCAACAATACCCAATATTAATTTACCTACATATAACTGCATTACAAGCATGAAACTGCTGCTTTTGTGAATGGAGCTTTACTTTTAGCAGTAATGAGCATTACTCCTTTTATTTAACCTTTTCTATGCGTCAAAAATATGTATCACTTCGTTCACACGCGGGGCTATTTATCATTAATCTAATTTATGGCTTTAAACAATAATCACACATGGATTTTAATATTTGTTTTAAAAGATAAGTCAATTAAGTATTTTTTCAAGTGTAAATAAACATTCCGATTATCAATGGGACTATAAATCTTCGACGCTTATCTCAGTAGTGTAATGAATACGTTTGGGTCGGGCGGCCATATTAATATTTCAAGGTCAACACAATAAGCACGTCAACATACCGGAGTACAGCTCTTCAACTGTGGTGCGATGTCTCGATTGGCTAGATGCATGAAATATTGACACACACTTAAAAAGGGTCGTATAATAAAAACAACTGCAGCTTCACAATTGTTATCTTCGTCACTTTCACTAAGTTCGAAATCTAAATCTATTTCTAAAGTTGCACTAATTATTTCGTCGTCATTAAGACTACGACCCGACATTTTGTATGTTGGTAATAAAAATAATTTCAATTATTGATAAAAAGACAAACGTCTACAACTTTTCGTAAAGAGTTATAAAATCACTACACTTGATTGTCAACTAAAAACACTCTAAATCACTTATTTTTATTTGAAAATAATCTAACACTGATGAAATTTTATATTTCTACCACGGTTTGAAAGTATCTTTAGTATATTTATAAAAAAACTTATTTTAAAATATGATAAATCAGATAAATGTCCACAGTAATCACGATAGTTCGCATCAACGAAAAAAGCAAACAATAATTCGATATGATAATGTATTACTCGGCGAGCGTCTTCGCTTGAGAATCTTACGAGTGCTTATGAGAGGCGCCTGCGCAATAGCGTGTGAAAAGACGCGGGAAGAATTCAAACTGATTCATTTTTCGCTCTGAGTTGGGAGGTCCCTTCAAATCTCTGTAACTCTGATTAGGATACGTATTACGGAAGAATATCGCAAGATGTCAGTAGGGTAAAGATTTGAGAATTCTTAAGACTATAAATTTTACCATGTTCAAGTATGTTTCATATACATAACGCCGGAGAAACTTCGCGGCGCACCACTGCGCCGCCCGCGTACAGGGCATGTACGTGGCGGCGCAGTGGTGCGCTTCCCGTAGGGAAAGGGTTAACAGTATTTTTATTATTAATATTCTGCGTGGCTCTCGAAAGCATTCAGGCTGTAGGACGATTATGCTGTATCTCTCATGTTTGACCTTATTCCTTTGAAGGTAACACGGCCCCTTTATTGATGTTTACCAGGGTTTTCACTGGATGTTTGATGATGTGTCCTGTTTTCTCAGAATATTTCAACATTAAAAGCATTACTTTGCAAATTGAAGAAAAATCAAGAAACTCGAATTGCTGTTGCACTGCTGTTAGTTTACGCAGTTATAATAATATAATGTTTTGTACTGTTTCAGGTCAACACAGGGAAGTGTGTACGGGTGACCCTGACAGTATGCCTAGTCTGCCAGACCAGGATAGACCCTCCCAAAGCCGGCCAGCCCATATCCAGGGATGACATCACTACCAAGATCACCTATTGCTCCGTCGGTAAGTGTTGTCTTTTATTTTATGTGAGTACTGCAAACAGTCCTAACTGCTCCCTCGAGAAGCCAGTGGGGTTATGGCAAAGGTTTTCAACCTACCTACCGGCCATGGAGCAAAATTTGGTTTCATTATGAGTTTCTTGACAGAAATCGGTGCCATCGTGGAAATTTTGGAGTCCAATTGGAGTATGTTGTGAGGCTGAGGATAGTGGGGAGGGGGAGGAGATGGTATAGATAAAGGTGGGAGATAAAGGAGATGGTGAAGATACCTAGCTATTCATATCTGGTCACCAAATATAACTAAAGCCATTTCAAGCAATGTTTCGATTCTGAATTGAGTTCTTTCACCAGTCTATCTTCCACTCTGATCGTTATTATTTAATACCAATTAGATACTGTATTAAATTGATGTTCATTTGATTTTTTATATTTATTTGGCCTTCTTAGGAACCGAATACACCTAATGAACTATCGAAAATTATACAATTTTTTTAAAGCATAGTACAGTAGAGTAAAACTAATAAACTAAATATAATGTTAAATCATATTATAACGCTAATCTCTAAAACAGCATTATTTATCTGAGATTTAATGTTAGAAGTGCCTACGTCACTTTCTGGAAAATTGACGTAAATACCAAAAAGTGCACTAAAACATTTTATTTGATTGGAATGAATGCTTTTTTCAGATGTTCTCAATTAACGAAAGCATCGGTTATCTAAGGTTGGAATCAATAATGTGTTAAAATTTCAACATTTTTTACACTAAGAAATCGAGAAACAATCTTCATTCCTGAACGATTCACAAATTTGACAGGTGCTTCTAGCACTAGGCAGGGGCTTATTGTATTTTATTTTTATTTAAAATTTAAAAAAATTTATTGTATATAAAATAGTTTCAATAATTTGGCAGTTCAATCAAAAGATCAATCAATTTTTTTTGGTATTTTAGTCATTCAATTCTAATGTAAATTATTTTCTTACTTAAGAAAACAAGTAATAAATACCAAAAAATACCTTACAATGTATTTTTTCTTTTTCCAGTAAATCCCGGTGGCTGGGCGCCTGCGTCCGTTCTCCGCGCCGTCTACAAGCGCGAGTATCCAAAGTTCCTTAAGCGTTTCACGCAGTACGTCATAGACCAGTGCCAAGAGCGCGAGATCATGTTCTAGCCTTCAGGAGGAGAGGCCTAGTCCACTGTAATGCTAATCAACTATCCCAACAACCGTTACTGCACACTAATCTTGCTGAACGGTGATTGTGTTATAGAAACATTGACTATTTGTAAATAAGTTGCGATGATTCATCTAGTGTGGTGCACTGCTGCCAATTGAAAAAACAATATTGCTTTGATTGATACCACCGTTTTGACAGAGTTCTGTTTGCAATGCAATGGTGTTGTCTCTGTCAGCAGATAATTTTAATTCATTTTTAATGAATAACCTTTTAGGTTCACTGCCAAATTCACCATTTGGCGGAGTTCTTATGTCTCGAGAAACTCTACGCTCATGGAGTTTGCGTCAATATAACTTTCATTGCTCAGTGTTCATCCAGCAACCTGTCGCCACGTGTTGTTATTGCGATGGCCTTGTGCTTGAATGAATTTTAAAAAAAGGTAACCGAAAAATATCACCCATTTTTCTTATTGTACGGAGAGTTAACTATTATTTTTATGGAGAGGATTGCTTATTCAAATTGGAGATTATTTCTCTTTCTCTCACTCTCACTCTCACTCTCCTGACCACTCTCTTCTAACAAAAAAGGTAAATCGCACAATTAGAAAAACAAATTGCAGTAAGCCCTGTAATTCTTTTGTGTACACACAAAAAATAGATCCTTTTTAAAAATTATTGCATTGCTATGGTATGGTTTGGCAAATAGGTTGACTTCTTTTTTTCTGTTTGATACTCAAATATTTTTACAGACTTGTGATAATGTGATTCATTCATACAAAGGACAAGGAGAAGTAAATAAGAGACTGTTTCATAATTTCTATTCTACGAATTGGCAGCAGTTTGGATATTCCTAATATAGCCCCGTCTTGGGCACTAAATCTTTCCAAATAGAATCTGGTGGTGTCATTGACAAAAAGTTTGTGAATTGAAAATGTAGTTTTCTGTGTGTGTAAAATATGCTGTAATTTTAATCTGGTAATTTATGGAAATATTCTTGTTGACTGGTTGAATATAATATATGACTCCCCATATTATCTAAGTTAAGTTTAGTTTTGTTATGTTATAAGCGTGTTATTTGTGTGATTGGTTTGTTGTATGTGTGTTTTTGAAAAATCTGGATGGAGTGATTATTATTTTTTTTTTCAATTTCTTGGGTAACTACCTAATGATTAGTAATTATTATTTAATAACCATTACAACTTTGTATTCTTGATGATTGTTTTAGTTAATTAAAAAAAAATTGTTACCCTGTGTATTCTCTATACCGTGGCGTATCTAGTCTTTCATATTGGCAAAAAATTTATATGGCAACTGTATATTGAGTTTTTTTTTTAAATCTTTGAATATTTTTCTTTCTACAGGATCAATGGTATGTATACAAGGTGTACCAGGACGTACCCGAAGGATTTTAACCAGCGATTCCTGAGCATATTTGGAGTATAAAGTGTAAATTAAATTTTGGTCTCCGGTGACTTTTTTGATGACATTTTTTAATTTTTTTTAAAAATTTTATTTTCTTCAAATCAAACAAAAAAAAATTCTTCTGCTTGTCACCATTGGTCGCTCATCCGAGTAACCGACCAACCCCTCACCCAGCCTCCCAACTGTCCAACACCTACCATTTTTTTATGTTTTTGTAGAAAAAAAAATAAAAAAAAACTTCAAAAATGTCACCGGAGACCAAAATTTAATTTACATTTTTTACTCCAAATAATGTCAGGAATCGCTGGTTAAAATCCCTCGGGTACATCCTGTTACACCCTGTATGAATGTAAATAGTCTATAATGCAGGAGTAAAAAACTAATAGAAAAAAAAAATTATCACCTTTTTGAAATTTGTATTTGACTCCTCTGTTACTTGAATATTTCGAATAGAGTACCCTGACCCTGCATGATAAAGTTTAAATTATTATTATTATTTTTTTAAATATAAACTTTTTGAGAATATTGAAAGCTTAACCCATGTATCTCTTCGTAGCTTCCAGACATTCCTAGCATATATATTTTTCATAAATTCCATTTTCTGAACTAGCTTCTTCGTGCCAAAAATAAACCATTTTATTTGATTAAATACTTTCTAAATTCCACCTACAGAATAATACTTCTTGAAAATATATTGATAGTGATAAAAAATAACACTTTACTTCCTTATTCTACACAAATATATTACAAACTTATTTCCTCTTAAAAATAGGATTTTATGAACATTCTTATCAAAATGCGTCCAGTACCATTTTGTAAATGTGAACATCAGTAGTTATAATGTTGGTGTGATAGGTAGTGGTGGTAGCATTGCACTCTGAATTCTTGTAGGAGATCAGTCTGATGAACTACTCTATCCGTTTAATTTCTCTGTAGTAGGTACGTACTGATTTAAATTGCATGAATTCATGATTTTTATTGATTATAAAAAGTAAACAAATGTAAGATCATCAATACATATTGTAAACATTAGATCAGCTCCTCTTCTTCTTCATACTTTTTATGCATTTGTTTTTCCGAATGAACATGAATTTGAGAAAATGTTATGCAAATCTTTTCCATTGTAGAATTATCCAGTTATTCTTCAAAATTATCTAAAATAGATATTTTTTCTTTGAATCTGTCAGGGTCCATATTGTATTTAATTTCAATTGATTTGTGTAGGTGCTTAATAATAATGGGGGACCCATCTAGTGTTCCGTAATATATTGGTGGTAGCAAGTACCTGCGTGTTATGTAGTTTTCTCTGTTAGTTTATTGGAAATGAAAGAAAAATATTTAATAAATGGCTTCTTGTGGAGTAACGTTGAATGTGTTGAACGTTTTATATAAATAACAGTTTATCCTTGTACATATAATAGTTGAGTGTAAATGGAGATATATCTAGTTTAGGATTGAAACAGATGTTTATTGAGAGTTAGGTATGTACGTTAAGAATCAGTGCCTCTGTAAGTAGAAGAAAATTAGCATTTTATAGCTTGTCTAGTATTTAACCCTAAGGCTTCACACAATGTGTTCACTTCATGAAATTAAGATGATTATGACGTGTCTTTTCTTTAATTGTTGCTTTTGTCAAATGGTGATAAGTCTGCCTTTCTTAGCTTGGAGTTCATTCTAACCTAGGGGTTATTTGTAAATATTCCTCGATTGTTGAGAGGCAGTTTTTTTTATTTAATTGCTGATTTTGTTTCAGTGTCATTTTAACCAACTAAACTTAACATGGTATGTGTTTCCCTTGTAATTTTTTTTTCATTGTGCGTAACACGGTTGCCAAATTCAAATTAGCAATATGGAAAAAGAAAATACGATAAATCACCGTTCGTCACTGGCTACCCGTAACAACACTGCATTAAAATATTATTGTACTACATTATGCATTCAAAGCTTTGTGTAAACGAATATATGAACATTTGTATTGTTTACAGTTTTCATGAGTTTTTTTGAAATTTTAGATAAATTCAAACAAGAAAAACAAAACACTTTTATAAAAAGACTGCCCCTTAAACAGCTGGGTATCTAGCATGATCGGTCGAAAGAGATTTTATCGAAAGTGGCGGTAACTTGTCATCGCTCCCGAGCACGACTGCAAGCCGCTAACGAACAAACAATACTTCACGACGACTAAGCGTACCTAATATATTTGATGTGAATGTTTGTTTGTTTGTTTGTTGGTGATCTGAAATCTGAAGTCTGATCTGAAGGATGACAAGTTACCGACACTATCGATAAATCCTTTATCGATCGACTATGCTAGGTACCCTGGTCAAGATTCAAGATATTGTTGTGTAATTTTGATTTGGTTAAAGCTACTTGATCTAAAAATTTGTAAAGCTGTCTCGGCTACCTCAAAGTAAATTCAATTAACTGACATCCAACTGTACCTATCTATAAGCACAAAGATTTCAAACATTTGGTTTTGTTTTGTGACATATAAATCTTTCTTTTTTGATATTTACATGTTGACAGTGAAGCATCGGATGGAAGATAAAGTCATAATCTGTGGATCTGAAAATGGTTTAAAAAATTTAAATTCAATAAGAAATAATGAATGTGTTCAAGGTTTAATTCAACTTTTTGTGTTCCATTGGTGTATTATTATGGCTAAAGAAGTGTGAATTGATTGTCGTAAATGTGTATGGAATAATGCAGAATTTTTAGTACAAAATTTCTTCTTGCTGTATGGAAATTATACTTTCCAGAAATTACGTTCTTCAAAAATTAAAACTTTTTGTTCTGGAAAATAGCATAATCCTGTTTGCAATTTTCTAGAACAGAAAAGATTCAATTAATGTTATCTTTTTAAATTGTAACTTCTTGTTTGAAGAATGGAAATTTTGGAAAGATGGAATTAAATTTTCCTTGGTTGTACTTGAATCTGCATTGGCTAAAATTAGAATGTATTACTATTGATAAGATATATTTTTATTATTAAAGAGCATCTGTTGGGTGATTTGTTTCAAATACATATTATAATTATAAAATATAGCACTTTTGCACCAAGTATTGCTATTGTAATTGTGCCATTATTTTTAGTAGAGCCGAATGTACCTATAAATTAGCATATATTATTATATTGTTAATTCCAAAGTTTGAGCTACAAAATGGGATTTCTTCTGTTCTTATTATTAAATGAGAAACACATTCCCAAAATATACCAAATTCACACATCAAAATATTTAAAACTTTTTAATTTTACACTCTTCATTGTTGGTTATTCTTTGTTTTTATTGTATTTCAAAGGAGAAGGTGGTTATTAATAGTGTTGATGCATTCTTCAAAGGGATTTACCCAAGAAGTCAATATCTCATGTCTCACTTCAAATAGCTTTATACTGTATGTTTTTATTTTGAAATATACGGATTTATATTTTGACAATGTTTTTTCACTACACCGTGCTGTTAACCTTGGATTGGGGATTGATTAACCGGTTGTTTGCCGTTTGTCACCCGGTGGCCGCGGCACTTTGAAATGCAATTTTGACCCTTATGTATAAAGAAAGTGTATGAAGAACAAAGTCAGAAACGCTTGCTCTATTATCGTCCTTTACCATAGCGAAACCCGCAATGCGTATAGTCGCTCGGAATAATTTATATTTAATTTGCCGTAGTGCGGGATGTGAACAGTTTCTGCGCATGCGCGGGAAAAAAAATACGTTTTTTCTACTATTTTGACCCTTCTATGTACAAAATTTGTAAAGGAAGTGTCACAACAAACATTCCCTATGGGATGGGTAAAGATTTCATTCACCTTGTAACCACAGAATATTTTAAAATAATTTTTATCTGTGGGCATCTCGAAATGTCATTTTGGCTGCGTCACATTTATGAGTTCCTCGACTAAAACATCGCAAAACCTATCAATTTACGTAATTAACGCAAGTAATGTTGTTTTGGTAGATAGTTTATTGTTCTAGGAATGTGTTTCGGTTAATAAAATATACGATAGGTAAAAATTAATCCACAAAACATTCGATTCAAATTGAAGGTCGTGAAATTTCCGTGTTGTTCCTCCGCGCTCCAAGAGGTTAACTGCTTGTGTGCCGGAATTGCCTATCGGTAAGGTAAAACATAATTCTTTGTTGTGGGATTTTGTACCTTAAAAAATGCTTCTAACATACTAAAATATATTTTATTCGCTCGGCAAGGAAATAATAATACATGTAACTTATTTAATAACTTATTTATTTTATCTGTGAACAAGTGCGCGGCCATTGTGGAAGTGTCATCGACCTTGCAACGGTCTTTTTTATGTCATATGAAGGACAATGATTTAGCTTTATGAAAATATAATAAAACCATAAATATATTTTTATAGTCCTTTATTTAAAACTAAAGGGTGGTCCAACCATAACGCACGATGTTAATTGTTAAAAAAACAAGTTTTCAGAGAATATTCTTAATTTTTTTTATTATGATAGAAAGATGTATGATAATTATGTGTGAAATAAAATATCGGCCAAATGCTCGCCACGGCTTCGGTGGCATACCTCTATCCGATGGTCCATATTTTCAATGACCCTGAGGCATAATTGAGGTCCAATGTCGTTAATGCGCCAAATTATCTCATCCTTTAGCTCTTGAATTGTTCTTGGCTTATTGACGTACACTTTTTCTTTTAAATTCCCCAAAGAAAGAAGTCCAATGGGGTCAAATCCAATGATATCGCCACGATGTGAGATAACATGGCCATTGAATTTCTCGCGCAAAAGAGCCATTGTTTCGTTGGCTGTGTGGAAAGTGGCACCGTCCTGTTGGAACCACATATCGTCCAGCTCCATATCCTCAATTTCTGGCCACAAAAAGTTAATTATCATCTCGCGATAGCGAACACCATTCACGGTAACTGCTTGGCCGACATCATTTTCGAAGAAGTGCGGACCGATGACGCCGCCAGCCCATAAACCGCACCAAACAGTCCCCTTTGTGAATGCATTGGCTTTTCAACAATCACTCGTGGATTCTCATTTGCCCAAATGCGGCAATAGGCCACTTGCATCACATTTTTAAAAATTTTTTTCCGGTTCAGGCAAATATTCTAAGACATTCTGTATATATATATATATTTTTTTAATCGTATTTTTGAAACTCTGGGGATTTTTTGAAAATTTCAATCCGAAAAATCAGACCTTTTTTTATAAACCGGAAAGACGGGACATAATTTTATAGGTGTGAAAAAACGATACACAGCCGAAAATCATTTAAAAAAAAAAGAACGTTTTCCACACGAATGGCACATGAGAATGACGAGGTATACCAAAAATATTACATCTCATAAATATTTTTTTTCCTTGATCCATCTTATTGATCATAAATCATTATAATGTACAGCGTCTATATGACTAAATTCAATGTAATATACTTGTACTTGTAAATTATAATAATAATAAGAATATTATAAAATTTTATTTTGTTAAAATCATCACCATAATCATTATACCTCTAAAACACGTACCGACATCATCTTCACGTTCTGAAGAGAACCCCGTACATCATTAAATGAACGGGGTTCTCTTCAGAACATCTATCAAAAAGTCGAACCAAATGATAAGTTTGCAGAGAACAAACAATAAATCTAGTGAACGAATTCAAAAATTGGCCTGAAATCAAAGTGATGCCATATAAAAAAAATAAATCAGTGTGGAATTTTACAAAATTAATAGGAACATTTTCGGAGACGGGACATTTTCATGTAGTGACGTCACGAGCCCAAATAATGGATTTATTTATTTAAAAAAAAAAAAAACTGTACATGTCTAACAATTTTTGCTAACATTTTCGTAATCTTAGTAAAAAGATCTATCCACATGATTTTTTCCAAGTCGTTATGAAATCCATGCAAGTGGCCTATTGTGGACACATTTGGTCGATTATGCTGACCAAAAAAATCACGAAGTTCACGAAATGCATTTTGATTTGAACATCCATTTTCATAAAACGCTTCAACAATCTGATGCACTGCTCAATTGTGTACCTCTCCATGGGTGACCGGCCAACTCAGATTGAAACCAACTCAGAACCACCTCAGAAAGGTCAAGAGTGATGATAAAAAAATTGGTTAAATAGTTTAGGGTTACCGGCTATTTTAAAATTATTTTTTCATAGCTTTTAATAACCTTTCTGAGTTGGCATGGGACCCTCTCCATGGTTGAATTTGTCAAAGTCCCTCTCCATGGTTGAATTTGTCAAAGTCCCTCTCCATGGTTGAATTTGTCAAAGTCCCTCTCCATGGTTGAATTTGTCAAAGTCCCTCTCCATGGTTGAATTTGTCAAAGTCCCTCTCCATGGTTGAATTTGTCAAAGTCCCTCTCCATGGTTGAATTTGTCAAAGTCCCTCTCCATGGTTGAATTTGTCAAAGTCCCTCTCCATGGTTGAATTTGTCAAAGTCCCTCTCCATGGTTGAATTTGTCAAAGTCCCTCTCCATGGTTGAATTTGTCAAAGTCCCTCTCCATGGTTGAATTTGTCAAAGTCCCTCTCCATGGTTGAATTTGTCAAAGTCTGAAACAAATAAAGTTGGGCAAAAAACTTGACATTTAGATGAAGTTATACGTGAAATCCTATTTAGATACAATTTTGATTAATCTTTACGACGAATCAGTTTACAGTATGAACATCAAAAAATATGCTACGGATAAATCGAAGCTTTTACTAGCTTTTCTATGTATTGGAAATTACAATAAAATTATTATTTACGTAACAAAAAATATAAGCGTAAAAAACCAAAAAAATTTTTTTTTCATGACTATGAAGTAATACAAGAAACAATTATGAAGTAATTAATTGAAGTAAGCAATTATGAAGTAAACAACTATGAAGTAATACAAGAAACAGTTTTTAAAAAATACCCCTTTATGGCTAAGACTATTTTTGACGTTTTCCATGTTCTAACTTTTTTTCGTTCTTATAAAATTATGCACAAAATAAATAAAAACCACTTTTTCGCTTACTCGCCTCGTGCAAATAAGACGATCGATTTTAAAAATTTGCAGGCATGAGATTCGAAATATTTCTAGCGTTTATATTCCTCTTAAGGTGTGGCTCACAATTAACATAGTGCGTTATGGTTGGACCACTCTTTATATAGGGAAGAAAAAATGATTCCTTTGGATATAAAGTAGCTATAATGGGAAAATTACTTATGATGAATACACATTTAACTAGCATAAAATCCACATCATTGCCCCAATCCCTAAGGCCTAGCCTATGTCATCTTAGGGGATGCTGTGTGGAGGGTATTTTAAAGTGAGGAAGTTCTGAGAAGGAAAAGGTATGAGGGAATCTGGGGGTCAATGTGTCCAGGAGTAACAGAATCATGAATCCATCCCTCCCACTGTGGTGCAAAGCGATGGGTCGAGAAAGTCTGGCTGGAGAGGTCCTGGTTAAGTTTCCCTCAACCAGTTTCTCCCGATCCGGCCTACCACGCAGCAGGTGGCAAGAGCTTTTGCCGCCAAGACCTAGACAAACCTCAACCCATGAAACCCGGACACAGTCGGAGAGGTCTAGAGAGTCTAGACTAGTGGTCGGCAATTAATTTTGGTGGCAGGCCGTATGAATATGCAATTTTTTTGGAAGGGCCAAAAAAATTTATTTCACCTTTGACATTATTCGTACTTGTGCGAGCCTGCTCAATCAGTGCTCTTGTGACTGCCCGTCTGATCGGCCGTCATCCTTCGTGTCGGCCGTCATCTTAGCAGCTAGCAGCATCGTGTAGAGCAAAGGTTCCCAACCTTATCTGAAGTATATTTTTTCGTCAACGTTCCCCCCACTAAGGTTTTTATGCTAAGGCATAAAAAAAGTAATGACAGAAAACGTGGGAAAAACGCCGCAGGTGAAAAAAAATTAAGTGAAAAAAAGATTTTTTGAAATATCACAATAGTAGATTGGTAGTTATTGTTTCCCACTCAGGCATTACTGGTTCGATCGAGTTAGTATTGCAGAAGCCACATTTTCCACTTATAATGATAGAAGTGGGTGGATTTTCAACATTCTGAGATTATTTGTAGAAAGTATGATAGCATACACAATAAAACGCCGCAGGCGAACATTTGATGAGTGCTCATTACATGTTTTGAAATATCACAATCAACCAGTTAGTAGTGTTGTACATACATGTATAGTTATTCAATCCCACTCGAGCTTTTTTTTTTTCAATTATTTCTGGCTTTCACCCTTCGAGGTGTTCTAGGCCATCATTTAAAATTACGGAGAAAGGAAAGGTAAATTTATATGGTATATTAATTTTATTTAAAGATTGGAGTCGAGCTCAAGATGTTGAATGGAGGGGAGGCAATTTTAGATAACGCTTGATAGATAGAAGAGAGGATATTTATTTAGAAAGGGACAACCAAAAAATATTTAATGTAAAGTTCCCATATCTAGACCACAAAATGTACAATCTCTGGAGTCAAGATTGCGAATTTTAAAAAGGTGAGAAGGAACGGAATAATGTCCGATTCTCATTTGAATAAGTGAGGAAATTTTTTTTTTGGAAAAATGGGGGAATTGTTGAAACCACGGTTTTGATGGGATAGTTCTATATGTTGAGGCGTAGCAAGCTCCCTTGAATAAGTGAGGAAATTTCTTTTTTGGAAAAATGGGGGCATTGTTGAAACCACAGTTTTGATGGGATAGTTCTATATGTTGAGGCGTAGCAAGCTCCCTTGAATAAGTGAGGAAATTTATTTTTTGGAAAAATGGGGGTTGTTGAAACCACGGTTTTGATGGGATATTCCTATGTATTGAGGCGTAGCAAGTTCCCTTGAATAAGTGAGGAAATTTCTTTTTTGGAAAAATGGGGGAATTGTTGAAACTACGGTTTTGATGGGATAGTCTTATGTATGTATTGAGGCGTAGCAGGCACCCTTGGATTGACTAACAATATTCCAATACTCTGCCCAAACATTGCTGGATCTATCTTTGATGATGGAAAAAATATCAGTTGGGGGAATATGGTTTATGAGGGTAAGAATAGGGTTGTATGCTCCTTGTTTCCCACCGCGCCTTCTGTCCAAGGAGCAGCTCAGCATCTCAGGCTACCGAGGCCCATTGTCCCTCGCTGCCACTGAGACTCACGTC
Organism: Limnephilus rhombicus; assembly: GCA_929108145.2. Lineage (NCBI taxonomy): Eukaryota > Metazoa > Arthropoda > Insecta > Trichoptera > Limnephilidae > Limnephilus > Limnephilus rhombicus. Next base: position 31,726,764 of record OV815283.1, read on the forward strand.
ACCTCAAAAGGTTCTTCCTGCGCGGCAGGTGTCTCCACTCACCGGAGTCACAGCCGCCATCTCTGCCACAAAAGGCGTCAAGGGACCGCCTGGATGAGGTCATTCTCTACCGCCATCTCTTTGATCACAGCAATCTGTGTGCAAGTGCGTTTGTGTCGATTTTTGTAAATGTTTAGTAAAAATACCCAAGAAGGAGCTGGAATTCCTACATAATCAGAGAGATAGCCGCAAAATGCTTTGGAGAGTAGGCAATAGGCCACTTGCATCACATTTAAAAAAAAAATTCCGGTTTATGCAAATATTAGACATTCTGTATTTTTTTTTAATCGTGTTTTTGAAACCCTGGCGATTTTTTGAAAATTTCAATCTGAAAAATCAGACCATTTTTTATAAACCGGAAAGACGGGACATAATTATATGGTTGCGAAAAAACGATAATTACATAGCCGAAAATCATTTTAAAAAAAGAACGTTTTCCACACGAATGGCACAGGAGAATAACGAGGCATACTATTATTACATCTCATAAATATTTTTTTCCTTGATCCATCTTATTGATATTATAATGTTGAACTTTTACATTACTAAATCCAATGTAATATACTTGTGCTTGTAAATCATGAGCGTTAATCTTTTAAACTACGCAACGGATTTTCATACGGTTTTCACCAATAGATAGAGTGATTGAAGAGGAATGTTTATATGTAAAATACATGTAAATTATATTAGAGAAAAGCCGAGAAATTTAAAGAAAATGTGGAGAGCCAACGCTCAACAAAACGTTGAGCAACAACAACGCTGAACACGGAGAAGTACTTACCTACCTGCGCTGAAATATTTGGCAATTCGTCGCACCTTACGGAAAGTACCGGAACATTCAAATTCCCTGTACATTAGTCTATAGAACAGCAAGCCAAAACAAATGGTCCCGTTATTTTACTACTGTCACGCTCCGTATTCCGATAACATTGTAAATTTTTAATTCTTAGTAAAAACTATCAACAGTTAATTTAGTGTTTTCTTTTACACGTTTACGCAACACGTCCGATTGCTACAGTGGTGACCCCCGACATACGAATTTATCAAGTTTTTCAACGTATTACGATTTAAATTAATTATAAATAATTTATCTCCCAATGTCTCTCCCAATTGGATCATCGACATCGACGGATAGACCGCCTGATATTGAAGACGGTCTGGTTACCAAGATGGAGAAGATGATGAGGCCACTCCAAGAAGAACTGACCACCCTACGGCGAGAAATATCGGCGCTGCGCTCCAAAGAACAACAATCCAGGAGTACCAGCCCTCGTTGGCGAGACCATCGCTCCCGCAGCAGTTCCAGGGGTCGGCAACCTGAAGACACGTGCTGGTATCACTGGAACTTCGGGACCAAGGCGCGTTCATGCAGGAAACCCTGCAACTTCGAGCAGGGAAATGCCCCGGGCTCACTCTGATGGCGACCAGCACCAGCAGCCCGACTCAAGTATGTCGCCTTTTCGTCACCGACCGGGTAACGCATACCCAGTTTCTTGTAGACACCGGCGCGGACCTCTGTGTTTTTCCACGGCGTTTGGTTCAAGGTCGTCCAGCCAAGCAAGCTTATGAACTGGCGGCCGCAAATGGCAGCACCATTGCAACTTACGGCAGCCTGACGCTCAAAATTGACTTAGGTCTGCGACGCGACTTCACTTGGAGCTTCGTCATTGCTGACGTCTCCAAGCCCATCATTGAAGCGGACTTCCTGGCAAAATTTGAGCTGCTGGTAGATATCCGCAACCGACGACTGCTGGACCAAGTGACTAACCTGACAACCACAGGCAAGCGAAGCAGCAACAATATTGCTTCTATCAAGACTGTCACAGGAACGTCCCCTTTCCACAAAATTTTACAACAGTACCCTGATATCACGCGCCCTGATGGCGCCATGAAGGAAGTTCGCCATGCTACCCTTCATCACATCCGAACTACTCCAGGCCCTCCAGTTGCCGAACGACCCCGCCGCCTCGCTCCTGATAAACTCAAACGGGCCAAGAAGGAGTTTGAGATCATGGTCCGTTTAGGAATCGCCCGGCCTTCCGAGAGCTGCTGGGCATCGCCACTACACATGGTCCCCAAAAAGGATGACCAATGGCGACCATGTGGTGATTATCGCGGGCTGAACGCCAGAACCATTCCTGACCGATATCCTGTACGCCACATTCAGGACTTCGCTCAGGCACTGAGAGGTACCAAGATTTTCTCAACCATAGACCTTGTGCGGGCTTACAATCAGATTCCGGTGGCTCCTGACGACATTCCAAAAACGGCCCTATCTACTCCATTCGGACTCTTCGAATTCCCAGTGATGTCTTTCGGCCTCCGCATCGCAGCCCAGACCTTCCAACGCTTCATAGACGAGGTTACCAGAGGTTTCTGTTACGCCTACATAGACGACATTCTTATTGCCTCGACGTCAGAGGAAGAGCACCTGGTCCACCTCAAGATATTATTCCAGCGCCTACAGGAATATGGTGTTGTCATTAATGCTGCCAAATCGTCGCCCGATTTCTTAATTGTCCAAACTACCATTTGCGTATTTTACAGGAGGAGGTTTTCTTTGATTATTTCAATGAAACATTATGATAGGTGTGTAAGACGAAGCTATATATGTAAAGGTAAAGGTCTCATAAGTTGAAATAATTCTTAAAAAGGTGACTTATTATCGTTTTTGATACTTTTTTAAAATGGAGATTGAGCAAGAATGCAAAATCAAAATTATTCTTGGAGATTGACCACACTAAAATGGAGATAGAGCAAATTCTGCATAAATATTTTCCGTGCTTAATTGTGCAAACGACCATCTCAAGTTATATACAGGATGAGTTTATTTTCAATATATCTATTTTTGATATCGACAATTGTGGCGGGATATATATATAAAAACCTATTAATCAACTAACTTGTCTGTCCCTCATTATTTTCTATTCCATTTAACCGATTGTGATGAAACTTTGGGTAGTTATTGTGCGCTTGCACGCTAAAACTTCTATGCATAATGGTGAGCTCTGACTTTATGAAATTTGCACACATATTCCCTTATTATTTTCTGTACCATTCTTCCGATTCCGATGATACTTTCATGAGATGTTTTACGCATGCCCACGAAGGTTTCAATATATAATGGTGAGTTCTGGTGTTATCAAATTTGCAATTAAGTGAGTTCTAGTGTTATTAAATTTTCCTTCGTTATTTCCTAAACTATTCATCCGATTGCGATGAAACTTTGGTGAGATATTGTGCGCACGCCTGCTAAAGTTTCTATATATAATGGTGAGCTCTGGCGTTATGTAATTTGCATAAAAATTACCTTATTATTCTCTACGATTCCGGTGAAACTTTGGTGAGTTGTTGTACGCACGGCAGCGAAGGTCTCCATATGTAATGGTGAGCTCTGACTTTATGAAATTAGCATTAAAATTATCTTATTATTTCCTACACAATTTAACCGATTGTGGTGAAACTTTGGCCAGTTGTTGTGCTGAAACCGCGAAGGTTTCTATGTATAATGGTGAGCTCTGAACTCTGACTTGATCTTGCATATTTTTTGCATGTTTTTTGTCTCCCCCGACATAAATACTCACTTTGCGTGATAATAAAGCTAAATCTAAATCTGTTTGAATAAGAAATATTGCGTATTACCAGACGGCCGGCGTAGTGCAGCGGTAAGGCGCCTGACTAGCATTCCGGAGGTCGCGGGATCGAATCCTGGCGTGGCAAATAAATTTTATTTGATTAGTTTGTGTATTTCACAATTTATTAACTTAAAATAATATATAGTATATTTGCGGCACGTTCCAGAGTGGAAGATAGTCTCAGTATCGCCCTGGTGTAAGACCACCATTCAGAATTGAAACGTTGCTTGAAATGGCTTCTGCCGTGTTTGGTGACCAGATCTGAATAGCCAGGTACTTCCCCATCTTCCTCTTCCCTATCTCCTTCCCCTCCCCGCTACCTACAGCCTCACAACATACTCCAATTGGGGATGCCATAGTCCCACTGGCTCCAGACGGGAGCAGTTGGGACTGTTGTGCGGTATTCATGTAAAAAAGCAGCGTAATTCATAAATAATAAAATATTTTTCACAGAGTCAATAGTTTTTGAGTTATAATAAAAATCCTGGAAAAAACTCTTCTTTTTTCATGTTCTTTAGCTAAAACTCAAATCCCAACCATATTTTTGTTGGCGAAACTCGGATTCGTAATCAGCACCCCACAACACATAAACGAGGAAAAAAATCAGAACTGCACTAGAATTTATATCAACAAACTGCCTAATGACTGTACTAATTCTTAAATGTCAAACAAAGGCTTCATACAAATACGGATAAACTGACAATTTCAAATCGAACTTCTAACTTTAATATGAAATGACAGTCAATAAAACTGATTTCGACAATAAAAACTCCTGGAAAGGAGAGTCTGAGTTAAAACCGAAAAACGAACACGCTGTATTACAAAGTTCCTTGCCATTTATAAAACAAAACTGAAACGTCATTGATAAAGATACTTAAAACTAATACTAACCGCTCTATTTCAGCACTGCTGCGTATGTATGATCTTTTGTCAATAGTTTTAGCCATTTTGTTGTAATTTCGTTATTCAAAAACTCACTTGTAATACAATTAAATGCCTTTTGCTTCCGCGTAACACTCCACAATAACAAAAACAGTGTGAAGTAAACAAACAATATGGCGGCGCGGTATCGTGGATCGGCGTGCTGTGATTGGTCGATTGGTGGAGTTTGACTAATCTAGCCCGTAAATTTTATTTCGCGGCAAATGAGATTGAACTAAGAAGGAGTTTAACTAAGAGTAAGTAGGTATTTGATTTGAATTATTTTATTTGATGAAGTCGCTGAAAATGTATGTGCGCATAGATCTTTCAAACTACGCAACGGATATTCATGCGGTTTTCGCCAATAGATAGAGTGATTCAAGAGGAAGGTTTATATTTTTTTTATTTTTTTTTTATTAGTAATAGAAGGTACATAAATTACAAATAAATTTTATACAGTATTTCATTACATGGTAGATATATTTGATGTACCCCCATAATTAAGAAAGGCTTGTGTGTATGGGGGGGTGTTATTGTATTGCTTTTTTATATCATTCGGTTTATTTATATCAAATTTAAATTACCATTTAAACGAAGTTTTCAGTATAATTTTTAAGGTGAGTTTTAAAATGTTTTATATTGGTATTCATGTTTCTAATTTTTTCTGGTAATGAATTAAAAAATTTTGCTCCGAGATATTTATGACTCAATTGTCCAATTTTTTTTTTACATTTTGGAGTGGGAAGTATTGATGTTTGTCTAAGACTTCTGTTATTTTTAAATGGTGCAACTTGGTTTTTAATATTATCTTTATAAATTTGTAATGTTGCATGATAAAAGTATAATGCACTTAATTTTCTGACTTTAAATTGTTTGAATAAAAGTTCTGACGAATATGAGTAGGGTTTTTTTAAAATTGTTTTTATTATTAGTTTTTGTGATATGTAAATTGTTTGTGTTTGATTTGTATATGTACCGCCCCATCCTATAATGCCGTATTGTATAATTGATTGACAGAAAGCGAAGTATGTGGTTCTAAGTAATTTTTCGTTTAAAATATCTCTTAAACATCTAAATATATATGTTAGTTTCCTTATTCTGTTGTTCAGAATATTTATGTGTGGAGACCATTTTAAACGCTGGTCTATTGTTATGCCCAGGTACTTAATATCAGTTTTGCTTTCTATTTTTGAACATGATATATTACATTTGTGGTTTTCTGTATTTGTCACAGAGTGGATTATTAAGTTTATTTCTTTAGGTGTTTCTTGTTTTTTAATGAAAAATGGCAAATAATAGGTTTTTTTAGAATTTAAAGTCAATAGGTTTTTATCAAACCATAATTTTAGTGCATTGATATCTGTATTTGCCATTTTGTTTAATTCAGACCAAGTGTTTGCTTTTAGTAGTAGGACTGTGTCGTCAGCGTAGGAGACAATGTCTCCATATTTAGAAATATTGAATATATCATTGACATATATAATAAATAACAATGGTCCCAAAACTGTACCTTGGGGTATTGAAAAATCGCTATATTTTGAATCGCTGACTTGATTTAGTAATTTTACTTGTTGTGGTCTTTCATGTAAATAACTAGCTATCCATGCTAAAACTTTCCCATTAATTCCTATAGATTTTAATTTATTTATTAATTTTTTATGTGATATGCTGTCGAAAGCTTTTTTCAAGTCTATAAATATTCCGATACATTTTTTATCGGAATCTAGGGCCGTATATAAATAGTTGGTTATTTTTGCTATCGCGTCGTGAGTACTTGTATTTTTTTTGAAGCCGAATTGATTATCATTGATTATTTTATTTTCATCTAAGAATGTCCAAATTTGTTTTTTTACAATTTTCTCATATATTTTTGATATATTTGATAGAAGGGAAATCGGGCGGTAATTTTGTGGGTCTTTAGGACAGTCTGTTTTATAAATGGGAGTTATAATTGCTCTTTTGTAATTATTGGGAAATTCGCCATTTGCTAGACTTAGGTTTATTATATGTGTTATTGGGAGAGTTAAGTATGTTTTCATCGCTTTTATTGTCTTAGCATCTATGTTATCAAAGCCGGGGGCAGAACCTCCTTTTAGTTCCGAAATAGTTCTGTCAATGTCGGCTTCTGTGACTGGCTCAAATTTATTTATTTGACATTGTGTTCTGTGTTGTGGATTTGATATATTGGTCGAATTTATGGATATAAAAACATGCTTGTTATAGTAGAGAAAAGTTGAGAAATTCAAATATTCAATTCAGGCAGCGGGCAGCGGGCAGCTGGCAAGCGGGTGGTGTGGATTTTATAAAGGTTGGGTAATGGCGTTGTGTTTCGTTAGCCACAGCAACGTGTGGCCGGGTCTGCTAGTAATAATAATAATAATAAGAATATTATAAAAATATAATATTTAAAATCAGCACCATTACCATTACACCTCTAAAGCAGGTACAGACAGCATAAAATGTACAGGGTTCTCTTCATAACATCTGTCAAAAAGTCAAACCAAATGATAAGTTCGCAGGGAACAAACAATAAATCTAGTGAACATTATATGTCAAATTCGGCTGAAATCAAAGTGTTGCCATGTAAAAAAAAAAAAATCAGTGTGGAATTTTACAAAATTAACAGAACATTTTAGGAGACAGGACATTTTCATGTAGTGATCACGAGCCCAAATAATGGATTTATTTATTTAAAAAAAAACTACACAACTAAAAATTTTTACTAACATCTTCGTAATTTTAGTAAAAAAGTCTATCTACACGATTTTTTCGAAGTCGTTATGAAATCCATGCAAGAGGCCTATTACGACTGATGAGGCAAAATAAATTACTTCAAAAACAGACTGTCGAGAAACCTCTGAACCCCTCACCAGATACTACATTGACTGCACAGACCTCGAATGATAGCGGCCGATTACCAGACAGCAATCAAGATCCAATCAATCAATTCACATTAAAAACAAAACCTTCATGTAAAGATGGTCCGAAACATATCCTTAGTTTGATAAAAAGATGCTTCTATTTTAAATATGAGGTGAAAAAAATTGCTTTTCGAATAATCGAGCGGAACTCTTTCTTCACACATTCTGAAAATATTTTATTAGCGATGCTTCAAGACGAAAGACAACATATAAAAGAATTAGCAGTAAGCAAAATTCTTAAAGCCCGACAAATTGCAAAGGGGAAGAAAGTAAGAATATTTGTGACTCCAATATTACACCTCGAAGCCAACAATTATTATGATTCGATAGACTGGAAAACAGAACAAATATTCTATGAATTATGTGAAAATTATGAACGAAGATATAAATATTCGTATTGAATATTTTCCCTGTCACACACAGGCTATGGAGAGAGGTGTGAAGCTGGTCATTGAAGCAAGCTTGGCTGTTTGCAGAAGTACAGTAAGTGATGAATATATTCGAACTAGAATAAAATCGAGAAAAGAAATGCCGAAATTCGAAACAAAATCACACTTTTCCTCTGATTTCAGGAAGCTACTCCATATGCAGATGACACGACTGAATAATAAAATAAATTTGGACAACTCATATAGCGCTATTTTTGCGAAAAATCGCCTCAAGAGTGCTGTACAAATTAGCATGGATTTTACATTAGAATTTACTTAACTTAGGAGGCTAGATAACAACTCGTCTTGCAGCTATCAAGCGCATGGATTATTGGAATTCTAGTCCCCCGATAAATTAAATAAAATATCTTTTTATATGTACGTATTTCAATTTACTTAACTATGTAGGAGGCTAGATAACCACTCGTCTTGCAGCTATCAAGCGCATGGATTGTTGGAATTCTAGCCCCCCAATAAATTAAATAAAATATCTTTTTATATGTACGTATTTTAATTTACTTAACTATGTAGAAGGCTAGATAACAACTCGTCTTGCAGCTATCAAGCGCATGGATTATTGGAATTCTTGCCCCCCACTAAATAAAATAAAATATATATATATACATAATTACTCTCTCGCTTCAACATTTGAACCTAGAAATAAGAATTAGCTACCGACCGCTCTTGTTTAATAAACTGTTCAAATTAATTAATATTTTGCTTAAGATTCTTATAATGTTTCTCTCAAATCTGTTGATTTAAAAAGGTATTCGATATGTACGCCATTTAACATGTTGTGAATTCAATCACAACTGAATAATGCAGTGTTGGCTGTTTAAAATAAGAGCTATCGAGCAGGTTGGCCGCCCATTTCTATTTATATCATCCAAACATTATTTAATTGATACAGCGTGGAAATTTTCATGGCATCACCACCCTCCAAAATAACATCAAATAGATCAACAGAAAAAATCAATGATGAGAAGATAATAAAACGGTGGCAACGTTTGCAAAAAAATTTAGATGGGATAACAGAAGTAGATTTTTTAACTCATCACTCTAATTACAAAATTTCACATCAGTCAGGTAGTAATTCTATCAAAATATCATGAAAAAATATGTTCACAACCATAAATAAGTACTTACATATATAATTATTAATATATTGATAGGAAAGAAAATAATATTAAAAATCATGCAAATATTGTAAAGGGAATCATGGAAAAGGTGTATAAATCAATTTGGCAGCATCTTATGTAAAAATCAAAAACAGGATGCAAAAAAACCAATACCCACGTAAAATTAATACCCCATGCTATTCTGTTTAGAATGTTATGTTTTTAAGCCATAAATTTGAGATTTAATTTATATTTTGACAGAATTATTTATTAACTTTTACGCAAATGTTGGGAAAATGTTCATGTTCATAATATAATGATGTTTAGGAAATATGCCGAAAATGTAACGTTGCAATGAGCATAATAGTGCATCCTTTGTGGCCAAAGCACCAATTCCGAAGAGTTATGTTAGAATATTAAGTATTTACACAATTTTGTTAAGAACTGAGAATTGTCACTCCATGAAAGGAAAGAAACAAATCAATAAGTATAAGACCGAAACATGTAAAGTTATTATTATATACCGTGAGAATTCGTTATCGTAATTGTTTGTCCGAAATGATATTTCCACTCGGAAGACGAACTTTAAATTTCACATATTCATGAAAGCTGAAATTATTATTAAAAAATAAGTATATTTTTGTTATTCTTTATATTTTACATAAGTAAAAGTTGATAATAATATTCGTTTAAATTTTTTAAAATTTTCAAGAATCGATCATTTTTTCAAAATTTGAAGTCCTCCGCGCCACCGAGGATTATATTATGTGAAAAAAAATTTAAAAATATTTTTCAACAGCCATTTATCCATATCAACATTAAGTATATTACTTTTAATGTTGCTATTTCTTTAAATTTTAGGGTTAACGAAATTCGAAGAAATTATTTTTTTCGACCTCTTTCACTCCAGGCTAATGGCTATATTTTAATTTGTATAAAGGAAGAAGATCATTTTGGATAATTTGAATCTCTGAGAGAGTGAAAATTTTTACAGATGGCAGGAAGAGTTTTAGTTTGAGCTTGATTGTAGATGAATGTGTTGAGACTCTTGGGATAACCTGATAACATTTAGAATTTAAACATTTATGAATATTTTCGTTATTTGTTTTTGCTACCTCATTTAGGCAACGTTTTGGACAGCATTGTAGTGTCCATCATCAGGGCAGATCTGGCAGATGTATTAAGAATAAATTTGTTGGCAAATAGTTGAAGCCTTTAAAGAGGGTGATCAGAACATTCTACTTGAAGGGAATTGATGGGCGACGATTGCATCGCTCCAGTATTCATTCAATCACAAATTCAAAATTTTGTCTAATTTACTGAGTTAATTTTTTGATGCAGTACTAAAAAGTGGGCAGGCATAGTCGAGATGGCTTTGAATAAGTGCATTGTAAAGCAACTTAATGCAAGAGGGTGTGCACCGCACCAAACGCCAGTCAATGATCTGATATTATTTTTTTTTTTCGCATTTAGTAGCTACATATATTATGAATATGGGAAGACCATTTAAATTTCCTATCAAAAGTTTTTTTTTTTTCAATTATTTCTGGCTTTCACCCTTCAAGGGTGTTCTAGGCCATCATTTATAATTACAGAGAAAGGAAAGGTGAATTTATATATTAATTTTATTTAAATGTGCAAATTTCAGAATTTTATGGAAGATTGGAGTAGAGTTCAGACTTAGAAGAGATGAGACGTTGAATGGAGGAGAGGCAATTTTTGATAACGCTTGATAGAAGAGAGGATATTTATTTAGAGAGGGACAATCAAAAAATATGTGATCTAAAGTTCCCACATCTAGACCACAGAACGTACAATCTGGGGAGTCAAGCACATGAATTTTATAAAGGTGAGAAGGAACGGAACAATGTCCGATTCTCATACGAATAAGTAAGGAAATTTCTTTTTTGGAAAAATGGGGGAATTTTTGAAACCACGGTTTTGATGGGATAGTCCTTTGTATTGAGGCGTAGCGGGCACCCTTGGATTGACTAGCAATGTTCAAATACTCTGTCCAAACATTGCGGGATCTATCTTTGATGATGGAAAAAATATCAGACAGGGGAATATGGTTTACGAGGGTAACGGTAGGGTTAGACGCTCCTTGTTTTGCCAAGGAATCAGCAATATCATTACCCACTATGCCAACATGTCCAGGAATCCAAATCAGAGTGACAGTTTTTCCAGAGCTTTGAATGGAGGTTATCAATACTCGAATAAGACATACAAAGTGATCATCAGGATGAAGAAGAGGACTTGTTTTAAGTTTTTGGAGGGAACTGAGAGAGTCAGAGAGAACAAGAGAATGTTCAAAATTATTTTTTATTATATATTTGAGAGATTCAATAATCGCAATGCACTCAGCAGAAAATATTGAAAATTGGTTTGAAATTGAATAAAATATTCTTTCATTAGAATTATTGTGGTAAACGTTAATACCAATACCACAGTTAGGAGAGTCCGGAGATTTGGAGCCATCAGTAAATAAAAGAGAAGAGTTGGGCCATTTAGAAGAAATAATGTCATTGAACATATTATTGACAGTACGGGCTGGGAGATTGGAATGACTTTTAAGGATGCCGATCCCCTCTAAAATCGTTGGGGATAGGGTGACGTGACTATATTTTAATTTGTACAAAGGAAGAATATCATTTTTGATAATTTGAAGCTCTGAGAGAGAGCGAAAATTTTTACAAATGGCAGGGAGAGGTTTAGTTCGAGCTCTGATTGTAGATGAATGTGTTGAGTCGTTGAACAACGAGACTCTGGGAATAATCTGATGACTTTTAGAATTTAAACATTTAAGAACAAATTTGTCAGCAAATAATTGACGCCTTAAATAAAGAGGAGGATCAGAACATTCTACTTGAAGGGAATTGATGGGCGACGATTGCATCGCGCCAGTTATTATTCGCAATGACTTAGATTGAATTTTGTCTAATTTACTGAGTGCATTTTTGGATGCAGTACTAAAAAGTGGGCAGGCATAGTCGAGATGACTTCGAATAAGTGCATTGTAGAGCAACTTAATGCAGATAGGATGAGCACCCCACCAAACGCCAGTCAATGATCTGATAATATTTAAATTTTTTTCACATTTAGTAACTACATTATTAATGTGGGAAGACCATTTAAGTTTCCTATCAAATGTTACTCCCAAAAATTTTACTTCGGAAGCATTGGGGATTGGAGAGTTTTTAAATAAAATTTGAACAGGGGGATTATTATGACGATTTGAGAAGGTAACACACTGACTCTTTTGTACTGAAAGTTCAAGACCATTTAAAGTAAGCCATGTGCAAAGGGCATCCATGGCTTCGTTAAGATATTTGACGGCGGATGGAATGATTTTGGATGATAAGAAGAAAGCTATGTCATCTGCGAACTCAACGACTTTTACTTGAGGGGGAATGGTGACATGCATATCGTGTGTGTATATATTATACAGTAAGGGGGATAATACATCGCCTTGGGGTAAACCCTTCCAAATTGACCTACTCTGAGGAGTAACATCTGGTAGCTCAATGAAAATTTTCCTATCGAGAAAAAGATAAAATAGGATAAATTTTGTATAAACTTATCCATATGTGAGTTAAATTCGTCCCATTTGGTGTGTTTCGTTTTAATCTTTGTCGAAATATGGGACTTGTCTGAATGGAAAGAAGTTTGATAAGTGATGGTGATCGGGAAATGATCACTGGAGCAAGGGTCGGGGGACACCACCCACGAGGAGAGAGGTGCCAGATTAATAGAGCATATGGAGAGATCCACTGCACTGGGGTTTTTGTTGGGGCGAGAGATTCTAGTAGGAGATCCGTCATTCAAAAGAAAAAGGTTGGATTCATCTAGGAAATCCATCACACTTCGACCGTCTCGATCACAGAAAGCAGAACCCCAGACGGGAGAATGGGCATTAAAATCACCCAATAAAAAGAAAGGAGGGCTTAGTTGACGGACAATTTGCAACCACGCTTGTTTATTGAAGTGCGATGTTGGGGGAAGATAGATAGAAACAAAGGAAGTGTCCTTTATTTTAGCTGCAACCATTTGAAAGTCAGCATTGGGGGGTTTGATATTATTTATTGGGAAAAACGGAAGGGATTTTTTAATAAAAAGGGCAGCACCTCCGCCCGTACCTTCCGGGCGATCATCGCGGAGACAGGAGTACCCTCCCACATTAAAGTGGGTGGATGGAGTAAACCATGTCTCCGAGACAGCAGCCACAGAAACAAGGTTTGAATTTAATAGGTTAAGAAGGTTTGATTTGTTAGAAATAGCACTGCGGCTATTCCACTGAAGAATTCTGACATCTTGAAGAGCCATTTTGAATAAATGATTTTAATGTGGAAATAATAGAAGCAGCGTTGGACGGTAGATTAGTTTGAGAAGAAATTAGGTCAATTAGAAGCATAATAAGAGTTTGAATAAATGAAGAATTATCTTGGGAGAGTTGTTCAGAAAGCTTTTGATAGTTTGTTGAGGATGAATTATAATTGTTTGCGCACCCATTTGTGGCGTGTGAAAGAGGAGAACCATTGGGATTTAAGAGAAGTGAGTTGTGTTGTTGCTGATCGTATCCACGAGCCTGTTTAGAGATAGGATTTTTGTATGTGAATTTTGTTGAACGGGAAGATGTTGAGGAGGAGGCGAGAGGGTTGGATGAAGAGTTACTGGATAAAACCTCGGAAAATGATTTTTTGACAGGCGGGAATAATTTAGAAGCCTGCAGAAAAGACAAGTTCTCAGAGGCCATAGAAATTTTTATATTTTTTTGGCGAGATTGTTCGGGGCAAGAAGAGTTAATGGCGGAATGAGCGCCTAAGCAGTTAAAACATTTAGGTGAAGAGAGAGAAGAACATTGGTCAGCCGAGTGGTTTTCTCAACATTTGAAACATCTGGGAGGGGATCTGCATGCAGCTTTGGTATGACCAAAACGGCAGCAGTTGTAACATTGAGTGGTGGGATAAGTGTACATTTCAACTGGTAAGGAGTTGAAAAATAAATAAATATGGGAGGGAAGAGATTGTCCTTCGAATGTGATGACGACAGATTGGGAGGGCTTCCAGGAAACGATGCCCTCAGAGGTGTCCTTATAATTTAGCCTCCAGGCTTTTATGGGATTGCCGATATGTTGGGGGGTTGAAAGTGAGGACAGGATTTCTGGAATGGACAGATCGGTCGAGATACCCCTGACCAGGCCCATTCGAGTGACATTGAAAGTTGGGATGTACGCCTTGAATTTAGAATTTGATGAAATAAATATATTTTTGATAAAGTTGTTGGCGGCTGAACCTGACAGGAATTCACAGAGATTCGGAAGCGACCCTCGGCTTTAACACCTCCAGGTTTAATCGAAAGGTTCTTGTTATTTGAAAGAAATTTACCAAATTCAAGAGGATGGATGGTTTTACCTTGTTCAGTTTTTTGCGCATATACAATGTAGGGGCCACGGGAATGAGTAGAGTAAAAGATTGTTGGAGGAGGTTGAGGAAGAGCTGGAGGGGACTGAGAAGACAAAGGCGAATCATGTTTTTTTGGGGAAAGGGGACTAAATTTTCTTTTTTTAATTGAGGTTAGGATGACAGATTCATTGTCTGAAATGTTTGAATGTTCTGAAAAGTCTATTTTATCTGAAATGTCTCCATCTGGAGGGTCAGGAGGGGGATCTGGGGGCTTTGTAAGGGGTACAGGAGGGAAATCCTCCTCCATTGTTCAAAAAATTACAGCTAATATAAAAAGTGACAGAAGTAAAAAAATTATATAAATATCTGAAAATGAGCAGCAAGAAGTGACTCCTGGAAGATCAGGGGGGAGAAGATTCCAACACACTAAACTTTTTACAGCCAAAACACAATAAAAAGATTGGTTTAAGAATATTTTTTGAAAGAGCAAAACAAAAGAACTGATGACAGCCCTATCAAAAGTTACCCACAAAAAATTAACTTCAATGTATTGGGATTGGAGAGTTTTTAAACGAAATTTGAACGGGGGGGTTTTTATGACGGCTTGAGAAGGTGACACACTGACTCTTTTGGACTGAAACTTCCAAGAGAATTTAAAGTGAACCATGTGCAAAGGGCATCCATGGCTTTATTAAGATACATATTTGATTGTGGGTGGGATGATTTTGGATGATAAGAAGAAAGCTATGTCATCTGCGAACTCAATAAATTTAACTTGAGGAGGAATAGTGACATGCATATCGTACGTGTATATAGTGGCAGTTTACTTTAAAGTGCATTTTTGCAGCGAACCCCCATTAGTTAGATGAGAAAATAAAACAAATTTAATTAAATGAAGACAATATTAGCGAAACTCAATCGAAAATCTGAGACAGAAAAATCAGAAAAGATATTGGCTCCGCTGGGACTCGAATCCAGGACCCTTTGCTACACAGCAAGAGCTCTACCGATTGAGCTACGGAACCCATACGAAATTCGGTCACTTTTAACTGTATCATACTTCGACTAAGAACTACCAACATTATCTTCATTTTCTTAACGCACATATTATGGGCTGCTATCTTTATATATGATTTCAAGATTCAACTCGAACTAAATGCAATCTAGATAGTGTCTGGATAAATTTTTTATCCATTTTATTTTTAATACGCGACATCTATTGACTTTTCTGCAAGTCTAGAATGAATATTTATTTTAATTTTTTAAACTTTATGAGTAAAATCTCAAATTATAATATTTAATTAAATGAAGACAATATTAGCGAAACTCAATCGAAAATCTGAGACAGAAAAATCAGAAAAGATCTTGGCTCCGCTGGGACTCGAACCCAGGACCCTTTGCTTATATAGCAAGAGATGTAAGCAAAGGGTCCTGGGTTCGAGTCCCAGCGGAGCCAAGATCTTTTCAGATTTTTCTGTCTTTTCGATTGAGTTTCGCTAATATTGTCTTCATTTAATTAAATATTATAATTTGAGATTTTACTCATAAAGTTTAAAAAATTAAAATAAATAAAACAATTTTTTTTAATAATAATATAAGCACATTATAGATAGCGCGCCACTAAAATTCCGCCTTTAAAACCCGCGCCACCGAAAAATATAGTACCTATCCCCATTTTGTGCGTATTACGATCCGCACAAAATACTCTATAAAAAATAATTCTAGCCAGTACATATCCCTCTGATGGTGATATGAACTAAACTAAATTAAAAAATCCTAGCCATTACAAATCCCTCTGTCGGTGTTATGAAATAAACTAGGCCTTTCTATGCAAATTAAGACAAAGTTGGTGCGTCGGTCCTGAGTCATGATGTCACTTGACCTCCGAATATTGACGAGTGTCACCGATTCCCGAGATCATCGCAGACTGACTGGCTGACGGTTGGTCTTTGCACCATAGGGATGCAAGTTAAATTTTATTTTTATGTTGTACTAGCTTTTCCCCGGCAAGCGTTGCAATGCCATTCAAAGAAATAAATTGATACTCGATGCGTGTCCTTTCCCCTGAGTCTTCATTCACCTACCGAGTCCCCAAAAGTTTCAAAGTTTCCTATTGTGGGGGATTTGTGACGTCCCACAACGATTCGGTTAAAATTTTGGATCGGAGTTATACCCACCTGCCTCCGAGGTTCACGTGTTAGTGGGTGCTAATTACGGTCGTAAAAAATGACGCTCACATGTGCCCGAAAAACATTTGACTGAATCGAACAGGCATAGGTGCACCCGGTACGCCCCTCGAGATAAATTCATATTATCAGTTTGGGTTAAAATAAAACAATCCTTTTATTTATTTCGTCTTTTATTTATGAGCCAGCCAATGATCATTAAATTACAGTGTATATATTTTCGAGTTCAGAAGAATACACATTAAACATTTTGTGTTATAACTTATAACACATTTTAAAAATCATTATTAGCACAAATAACGATTAACAGTTTTATTTAGTACACAGTTTTATTTACAATAAGAACATCAATGGAGAAAGAGCACAATGAAAAGTATCTAGTAGTCGTCTTCCACATATCATCATTTCTAAAATGATATGTTAGGCATTTCAGATGTCTCAATATTGTAAAAACACTTTACAGCAGCAACCTTACTTCGTTGGGAGGCATCAAGTGAACACTTATTGTGTCAACCAGCTCATATTATGGGGTTCGTCAGGGTTAACTTTTGGAGCATAGTCCTATTTATGCATGTCTGATATATTTGGCACCAACAAATACAAAACTTCTTACATATGGTTAAATAAGTCACCTATAAGACACAGTAAAACCATTTTATGAAGTTATGTTCAGGCTTTAGGAACAGCTCACGTAGGTCTCATAGAAATCGTTGTGTCTCCCTCACTGTCATAGTGAGAAGTATGATCTAAACGGTGTAAAAAAAGAGAAAACACCACAATTTATTCAAAGCTAGAAGTTAACCACAGAAAATTAAAATGAGCACCTCAGTGAAATGAAAGTTTCCAACCTCAATTTGAGAAAAATTTATGAAAATCGTGAATTGTTGAAGTGAAAACTTCTTTAGCACTGTTGTGATTTGAAACACAACGAAATGAAAAAATAGCGACACTAAAAACTGACAAACACGTATATCCATAGGATTTAGCCTGCCAGAGAATGAGATAGACTAACCGGTCTTCTCTTTGTGCAGTGCTTTGTAGCCTATCGGTCTCCTCTTTGTGCGGTGCTTACTAGTCTCCCCACTCTTGTCAACTTTGGTTTTCTGAAGGTTTTATGAAGCGCATTTGAAGTGAAATATCACAAAACTGCGCTATATAAATACTACGTTTTTATTATTATTTCTCTTCTACCGCGTGTGAACTGCACACTCTGATTTTTTATTAATTATATTTTTATGAAACGACGAAATAGGGAGGTGACAACAACCTTCATAATAGATTTGTCTAATAAAATATGTTTTTGTTTTTATTTGTTTTCATTGTCAGTAAATTTAGTTGAGCCATTTTTAAAACTTTTTTATTTTTGCAATAAAAATTTAAATACTACAAAAATTTATGTGTTTATAACAACAGCGTTTGGAAGCGTATTTTATCACCTTTCAAAAACATATTTTCACTTTCGGATACATTCAGAAATGTTCCGTTTATTTGGATTTTATTGCAAAGCGGAAAAATTCAGACCTTCTGACAGAATATGCTCCAGGTCTGAGGGACCGTTAACGTTATAAGACGGTTTGAATGTATTAAAAAGCGAATACTTAATAGGGCTATAAATAAAAAAAACTGTAGAAAGGGCGAACCTCTAACACAAACTACCAGATGCTCCAAACAAAGTAAGGTTTGTACTCACTAAGGATTTAAAAGTACACAACAAACATACATATTATGGAAGAATAAAATAGTTACCTAAAATCTGTCAAGACCAGCTTGGCTTTTAGTTAATAACCCTTACACTATCATATTGATATTATTAATATTATTATCATGAAGTATGTAAGTTTAACCCTTTAAATACATTAGTCGAAACGTGAAAACAAGATAAAAGGTGTTGATATGTCAGTTGGAAATACTCAGTTTAAGAAACTATGACCGTATAAAAAAATATTTTTCTCCAATGAAACATTCACAATGAGACTAATTTGAATTCCACTATATATTATCTTTGTTCATAAAAGTTTCTTATTGAATAATTGTTTTTTTGCAAAAAGACATTTGAACTTTCAATAGCCTGTAAAGTATAGTCCCGCCGCTGAGAGCTAATTATAACCTTTTCTACTAGGTATTACCTGCATTGTTTTTTGAGAAACAAGAAGAGGTTCCAACAGAGCTCTCGGCGGTAGATATGCCCTTTTGCTTAGCATCTCGACTGGTTTAATTTCCATTAGTTAAAACCCGCTAAACTTTAATATGAATGGTTAGTCAGCTTTGCCAGTCCTTTATCTGCAATCTTGTTATTACGTTTCTTCAACCAATTATAATAATTTATTTTCATCAGATTGTACAAGCGTTACATAATCATATAAATTAATTTATATGTGGACATTCTTCAACGACAAAAATACTGCAAATATAAATGTTAATAATAATAAAAATAATTTACAGGAAAAAACATAAATGATTTATAATTCTACTATTTCCAGCTAAGTCTTGTTAAATTGAACATAATGCTTTTTACAGTTATTTATTATGCACCTGTAGCATCCGTATTATAATAGTAGAAAATATATAACGTTGGCAGCACTCCAATTTAAACATTGTACCAACTGGAAAGATAGGATTGAAAGCTGCCAGCACACGTTGGGCCAACATGTTGGGCCACAGCAGACCCAACATGTACAGGACCAATTGGCAGACATTGGCCGTTGCAACACGTTGGCCATGAACAGGCCCGGACTGGCCAGGTCCGCAGGTCCGCGATCGCGGAGGGCCCCCGGCGCGAGGGGGCCCCGAAGGGGCCCCACAAAACGTATATAAAAAAAGTTTTTGTCTTGTTAGTAGTTATTTTGTGTTCTTGGTAATGTTTGTTTACATTTTCGAAAAAAAAATACATTTTCGAAAAAAAAATACATTTTCCAAAAGTAGAACATGTCCAACCACTGTTTATATCTCGCCGTGTATACGAAAGCTTTATACGATCCACTGTAATACCGACAACTGCACCGCGATGACCTATCAGATCAGCTGATCACTCAGTAGGGCAGTGCAAGCGCATATTTTCTTCCCCTCCCCCCTTTCCTACATTTATAATAACATCCACCCCACACTATTGTTTTCAAGCCACTACGAGTCGATTTTATGCGATGTGGTTTGCTAAATTTACAGCGCAGTTTTTTTTAGTTAAATTAAATTTTTTGTTTAGAGTTGAGTTGTGGTACATTATTTGATTAATTAATATTACGAACGGAACAAAAACAATGAAGAGAACTTACAAGAGTTGTTTTTCAAAAAAGAGAGGAAAATAAGAAAAATAAACAAGAAGATTTCCAGTGTGCCAGTTCAATGTTTACGTGGTTAAAACCATCAAGCTCTACCTCGGAAATAAACGATGACACGACTGTAGGTAAGGTCATCGAAATTTTAGATTATTATTTTTATTATGGGTTGTAATTTTTTTAAATTTTATTCCATTTATTCTACATTTTTACGTCACGTACTAAGCCCTAAAATCTGTTTGTCATTATTTTTACTACACAAATAATTTTGACATAATTCATTAATGCTTTGGTGTGAATAAAATCCTGCCCTTTATTTTGAACCCCGTTATAATAATTGGCAGTTCTACAGCATGTGTTTAGTAGTGTTGTGGTATCCTAAAAATACTGTGAATTTCTTATTTCAATAAATAATAAAGTCAACAAAAGTCGAAAATCATAAAAATAAAATAAAAAAATAAATCGTATAAAAACCTATCTGAATTTCTTCTTCTTTATAGGTGCCAATATAGCGTAGAAACACGTTTTCATTGTTTTCAAGCACCTAACTCCCCGTTTTCCAAGTTCTGAAGCCCCCCCCCCCACCGTGGGGTGGGAGCCCACCACACGTTAGGGAGCCCCTTTACAGGTTTTAGCGGAGGGCCCCAAATGGTCCCAGTACGGGCCTGGCCATGAATGTTGGCCGACCTACCGATTAGTGTTGGTTTTTCGTGCACACATCAAAGCTTGGCGCCCTCCCGCCAACAGACGAGTAGGCTCCAACGTGTTGTACCAATATGTACTGGCAGCTTAATATAGACATGGCTGACTGAAATCGCGTTATGAATTAAGGATTCACAAACTGTATTTTGGATGCCATTTGGCAGGACAGCATAGTAACTGTAAAATGTGAGAAGTATGATTTTGTAAATTACTTGTATTTTACAAAAATGTAACGATTTATTTGTCAATTTGGTCAATCTATGTACACACGTATAAACATATATTGGCTCAGAGGGACCGTACTTGACATTATTTATTGATTTTAAACAGGAAGTGAATCATGATTCACACATTAATTTGTGTCAAACATAAAACATAATAAATTTGCAAGATGAAAATCATGATTATACAATCATAGGAAACGAAACTGCTAAAACAGCCAGAAGTTGTGACCACAGATATTAGTTTAATTTCCTGAATACGAAGTTGTATTTAAAAATTAACATTGTTGTGACTTTTCTACGGGCATAACATGTTAGGAATTAAGTATTGTGTTCGCCTGAAGCTGTCAAAGTTAAGCTCCAGGGAAATGATATAATATAATTTAATGACAGCATTTTAAAAATACAAATGATTCTACTGTCAGTCATTTTGAAATTAAATCTAAGAGCTACATGTATATATACCCTGACATCCAAATTGTTTTCTTCAATCAGGAACTAAAAAGAAACATGGTAACATCACTTGAAAGATCAAGTATGGCGAGTGAAATATTAGTTCATTAAATGTAAAATATCAAAATACAATAATTTATTATTCTATTAAGGGCACTGCCCTCCGCTGCCAAGGATACCAGCTCCATGGCTACCTCTCATAAACCAGATGAACCTAAATACATAATATACGTCATAATGCTTCAAAGATAATATTCTGACTCATTGCAATGTGTCTCATGATTTTTGATTGAATCTAGGGTAGGCAAATGGACAAGGTTTCCAAACCTTTTTATTTTTCCAATAAAGGCTCCATTTCGAATTCTTTAATAGTTTTAAAACAAAAACATTTATTAAAATGTTAAAAATATTTTTAGAGTGTATGTACAGGGTTGAGAAATTTAATAGAAGATAATATTTTCGAGAATAAATATAATTTTTCTAAAACAATGGATTTGTGATTGTAAACATTGTTCTTGTATAATACGATTAGTACGAGAAAACACATACATGTATTAATTTTGATATTGGTATCTACTACTCCGTATTATGTGATTTTATGTCATACTATATTAGACTTGTCATACATTTAGCACAAAATAACTCAAAAACCAAATACATATACATATATGCTATACCTATTTTAAAATCGATTTACTCTAAAATCTTGGTAAAATTAAACATTGGTTACTAGATAAAATTTGGCACCCATATTTTATACACAAGCAATATTTAATTCATTATAAGTTTCATCTCATTTTTATTACTCGCTGATTGAGCGATTGACCAAACTTATGGGCTCCACCTGAATACTCAGATATTATATTTTTGACAGGATAAATGAGATAAAATAACAAGTATTAGAGACAACACAAACTTGTTATACATACCTACATAATTACATAAATGTAAAGTAGGTACCTAAAAGATTAGCCAAATTTAAGAATCAAAACATCCAGAAAGTAAAACCGTGAACTACAAAACTTTGGTTGTATCTGCAGGTATTTTAAATGTTACATAAGGGC
This sequence comes from Limnephilus rhombicus, assembly GCA_929108145.2. Lineage (NCBI taxonomy): Eukaryota > Metazoa > Arthropoda > Insecta > Trichoptera > Limnephilidae > Limnephilus > Limnephilus rhombicus. The sequence goes on from OV815283.1 coordinate 31,749,126, forward strand.
ATTAGCAGTCACCCTTCAACCAATGGTTGAATAAATAATTTTGAATGACAATAAAAGTTGTCACTCTTTTGCAAAAAACAAAACATGTAAAAACTTATTGTCAAAGAAAAAAAAATTATAATTACTTTGGCAAACAGTGATTTTTAGCACATATCAATTTATTAAACAAAATTGCAAATAGGAAAATATAAATCCCAACAGAAAATTATTAAGGGACCAGCACTTACATAAAATTATGCTAGTTTGTGTAAAAAAAATATTTCTTTAACCAGTCTTGGTTCGTAGAAGAAGAAAGGATAATTCGAGTGATTAAAAATATTTTGTGATTCTCACAAATAGTAACTTCACGTAGTATCATACTTGCGTTTTATCTTTTAAAATACCTACCTATACAGTTATGATTTCTGTTCTAAAATTGTTTTATAAAATAAGAGAAAAAGGTGGAACTTGTTATCTTCTCAATGTTTGACAATTATACGTAATTTTATAGAGCTCACCAAAGAGCGGAGTTATTATTATACAAGATAGGATAGTTTTTGTAAGTAGTATCATGATGTTGGCTGCCTTCTTTTGACATTGAAACAGGAATGAAAACAGGTGTAATACGATGTTGGTTTTGAACACACGGGATAGACTAGAAACTACCAAGTATCTACCAAAACATTTCATTAGCTACATAAAATAAAAAGTACTTATTAAGAATGTTTTATACAATAATAGATATTATACAGCTGTTTACTAAAATGCAGGCTTGACCCCATTTTGTAGATATAACAATTATGTTTTTATAATAATTATAGGCCATCGAAGAATTGTATTCCAGAATTTTAAAGTGTAGTATAAATGGTCATTTCTAAGTCAAATAAGACCAAATTAGTTATTCGTGATAATAAATAATAAAACCGTCAACGGTTGCTTCTATGTAATTCAGACCACAAAAGAGAAAGTAAGAAACGAATAATACTCTTATTATCACTGAAGTACATAATAATATTATTGGACAATATCCTAGCCGAGTTTTCAACAATATTTCAAGCAAAACATCCACAAAGCCAAAATAACCATTACACGCTAAATATTTTATCAACAGATGGCACTGATTGTGATTGTGTTTGTAACATTTGTGATTTGTACCGAAAAAAATTTGTACTGTTTGTTTTAGTATCGAAAAGCCTTTTTCGACACTAAAACAAACGAGTCTTCCTTTGATGTGCATTTTACACACATGTACATTTTGTCTAGAATATGACATGTGTGTTGTTTTGCATACTAAGTTCCTGCTTTTGACAAGTTACAGCGAGCGGTGCTGCGATTCTACTTCGCGCATATTATTAAAAGTGTAGATTTCTTGCAATAATGTTATAAGTTTTATTATTATTTACATATTTATGTGAGTACGGTAGGGTAGGAATGCACGCCTGTGAATATAGGTGTAGCTGAAGAAAGGGACCTTGAATAAACCAATTGAGTAAGGATATCATCGAACCTTATCAAAAGCGTTGTGTCTTCCTTGTTTTTAGGAAAGGGGAAGTCGCTTATAAGTAAGCGATCATTTTTATCGTAACAAAAACTCTTAAGATAGCTGAAATGCTATGCAAGATTCACCGAACTTAACAATCAATACATTAAGTTGAGGTAATTTTATTAGAATAAAATTGTACCGAAACTGTTGATATGATCCAGACAATTTGGCCACCCCCTTTCCACTTTGTGCAGGACCACCATATTGCATAGATCGACATTTGGGTTTACAATCAACTAAGCGATTTGTAAGTAGGTATCGCTCGATTCTCGTCGTTCCCAACTATTTTATCGTTGATTATCTTAAATGACCCCGCCCACTTTGGCCCCGCCCAAAATGGGATCAAGGTAAAAATTTTCGATGTTAAATTAAAATTAAAGTGTTAAATTAAAATTAAAGTGTTAAATTAAAATTAAAGTATTTATTATTAACACAAATAATTTCATTTAAATACTGTTATCCATAAACTAGCATTTTATATTTTTTAAACATATGTATAAAATATATTAAAAATAAAGTGCCAGCTTGACCTTTGCCGCCGGAGCGTCGGTACCTCTTGACATTAGTGCCACTCTGTTGACACTTTTTATAACTTTGCTTTGCTCAGTTGAACTTGATCCACATGTCCGGCTTCCTTAGATTAAGCGATTCTTAAGCGATACTTGTGTGTTGGAAAGAGCGTAGTTGTGCATTTGAGCAGTGTTGAGCCTTAGTTTCGGCTTAGCAGTTGATTAGTAGGATTGGGAACAGCGGCTGTTAATCCATATTATTTTTAATTATCAACAGATCTTGTCTGTTAAAACATATATGTTTTAATGATAATATTAATTTATTATTCATTTCAAACTTTAAATTTAATACGTACCTATGAAAAATTTCGTATAACATTTGCAAAAAAAAGTGATTAAAAAGTATAAAAAAAAACCGAAAAAAAAAAAAAATTTATTTGAAAAAAAAGTTCAGGCAGTGGGGAAGATAGCATCAATGGGGAGAGACTCTTTAAAGAATCAAAAGGATTTCCCTTTTGAATCTCTCCTCGCTGACCCAAAATATATCGATATCGGAAGAGATTTGGTTCAAGAGCAAAATACTCCTCCCCACCGGGAGAAAATGACATATTCACAAGGACGGCAAGATAAATACACAGCTAGTTTTGGAATTACAAGCAATAGAGTGAATAATCGATTACGATAATTAGATGCTGATAACAAATATGAGTATATTTTGATTTTAACAGTAGGAACAGATTAGAAACTCCTCTACTTCATCTTATTCAATAAAATTAGATCAGGTGCGTGCTTGGCTGACTGTAATCACGGCAACAGTTTCATCACTGCTTCAAAATCCATCGCCATATGGGAGGTGACATTAAATGTTGCCGTGACAAATGTGATGTCACCCATGCGCGCCTGTGGCATCAGTGCCTGAACTTTTATGTAAAAAATGAAAAAGTAATCACAGTGAAAAGCAATTTCTCTTCCTTGAAAAGTTGTTGAAAACCGGCCATAACAACATCATGTCCAGCGTCGCAGTATAGGTAAGATAGTACAATATGATTAGTTGGAGGGAAACGTGTTGTCAGAGAGTGTGCGGGGCGGGTCTACTCGGGGCTGGAGCGAGGGACGGAGGGCGGGGGAGCCACCACGAGGGAGGCTTGCATCTTCTTGACGTCCTGCAGCGTGGTGACGCCCTGATCGTCCATGTCGCGCCAGTACTGGTAGTTGGCTCGGGTGTGCGCAACCAGCTCTGGCATGTCGATGAATGCTGCAAATATTATAATAATAAAATTAATAACATTTCAAATATTACTTGGACGAGAAGTACAATGACGTGTGGGTAGATTTTTCAAATGCCAATTTGAAATAGAGTGGAATAGATTTAATGCCTCTTTGACAAAACTGAAAGGTGAATGGTCGACAAACCGACCTCTATTGCAGCAAAACATTTATCATTTGTGTATCTCAAGACGTGTTTTTGTCATTAAAAAAATGGTTCACAATTTCCAAGACCGTATGGAACCCTCAAGACCGGCTGACAAGATTTATTTAAGGGTTACTAAACGTCCATTCTCACCATAAAGTAGTTTCTCCTGTGTTTGGGCTGACATAGGGTTATGTATTAGGGTTTCCTGGCTATAAAAATTATGTTTAAAAATACACCCATCGCTAAAATATCTTTCAGCATTGACTAGGTACAGCAGCACTCACATGCCAATTGAAACAACCCACCACTATTTTTTCCAGGGCAGTTTGTTTTTGTTCTTGAAGCTAAATTTACTTGACAACTTTTATAAAGAGGAACATACAACAGAATAGGCAAATAGAATAGGCATATAGCAATCTTAAACTAGTGTACTCTTCATTGGTGGAATCTATTCTCAGATATGGAATTCGAAGCTGGGGAAATACAAGCATGACTTATATTAAGTACGTACAAAATTTGCAAACCTCTATCATAAAACAAATTGTATCACCAAATATATATAGACAAAGACACAATGTGCAACTCGTATATTGTGCTGAGGGCCTGCTCTAAATAAAAGGTATATTTTGGTTCCCTACCATTAAGGATAATTGGGGAGATAATACTTATAAAAGACCGCTGGTACATAGTCACAGCACACGTTTCAAAGAAAAAAAGGCCTGAAAATACCTAAAATATCTAAGGGTCGACCGAGATCTCGGTCTCGGTCTCGGTATTCTCGGCTACAAATTCTACCGAGAACTCTGTCTCAGTTCTCGGCGAAAAATAGCCGAGATTCTCGGCCATAACCGAGACCGTTGTAAGTAGGTACGGTGTAGGACGATGGGATTCAAATCTACCACTTGCGTCCACATTTGTCACTTGGTGTCAGTGCGGGAGAGAGCTGTCGATTGTGATTGGACGGCTGGCAGTGAGGCGGGTTTTACTTGTAACCATAATGATAATATCTAGACGCGTTCCACGCCGAAACGCAAATTATTTACAATTCCCTCGATAGAAAAAAATCGCAACATATGCTTTCAAAATTATTTTAAACACGTTTGTTTCAGTTATTTTACATAGTTGTGTTAAAAATTCACAATGTTTCTTTAAATGGTACTTAAGATACCTTCTATGAGATTTTTGCTCTATTTTAAACATATCGTGTTTTATTAAATATTTTCGCAATTTTCGCATCGATTTTATCGCTTTAAATATTAGCGCGCTCCTCTAACATTCTTAATTACATATCTCTCCATCTTCTTCTTTTTGAGCGCGGATGCGGCGCCCTAAAACAATTTTTTTTATTACATTCTTAAATATACTATATTATGCAAAAATAGCGCATTTTCATTTTTTTTCTCAATTTATCTATTCTCAGTCTCGGTCTCGGTCTCGGCTCTCGGTCTTGGCCGAGATTTTAATTTATTCTCGGTCTCGGTCTCGGTCTCAGCCGAGAACGAAAATCCTGTCTCGGTCGACCCTTAAAAATATCCAATAAGTATGGAAGCCGAACGCTGGAGTACAAGTGTACCAGTGGTTTTTAATAAGATCAATAATAATTTTGCTTTAGAGGAAAATGAGAATTTAAGCATGAAAACTGTAAAAATGTGACTTATCAACGAAAAATCTATGTATCTGTAAAAAAAAAAAAAATAAACAAAGAAAAAAAAGAAAGATTGGTGATGTTATGGCAGTTAATTTTTTAAAAATATTTGTACCTTTTTCAAATGATACCAAATCTGTTATTTTATTAAATTCTTCGGGAAGGTTATTAAAATATTGTATCCCATTGTAAATATAATTATTGGGTATATGTTGTTTAGAAAATATAGAAATTAGGTTGTTATGTTATTTTTTTAATTACATTTTCTTTAAATATTTGTAATATTAAATCTTTTTACAGAGGTCTTCAATTTCCTCTACATTTTTGAAATTACACATATTATTTTTTTACTTCTAATATTAACGAGTGCATATTTTTATTTTATTTAAGGAGAAAACACAGATACAGACAATAATTAACAAAACAATATTATGAACAATAACTTGAGAATTCGCCTGCACCCCAACTATTTTTCACTGATTGACTTGATAAATAAAGATTTTCAAATACATTTTTATACATGTTTGAAAATAAGTCATAATTAATAATGAATCGAAAATTATTTAAAAAGAAGCACATAAAAAGTAAGGTGAATGATATATATGAGTTATATTTTTTTTATACGAAAACAGCCTTCAATTTTCAACCAAAAGTGCTATAAGTATCGAAAAATATATCGAAATCCTTAAGGTTATGGTTTTTATTAAACAATTCGCACATTCTTCTGATTGGATCCCTGACCCAGCATTTGTACGTGTCCGGTTAATGTGGAATAAGTCGTTAAGCCTAGTTGTTCTGGGTGGTATTTTAAAATTAATTAGTTTGAGTAAGAACTTGTATTAATTATTTTATTGAGGTAGAACCTGCAGATAAGCAGCCATGTGGCAGCTTCGCGGGACTACCGATAAATTGTTTAAATTATACATTTATGTAAACTATGTTTTTATTGGAAATAATAAAAAAAAGGAAAATTAAATTCAAACTCATTCCCATGGCAGCGTGCAACACAAGAACAACATCTACAACTTCTGGCGAGAAGTTAGACAGTTCCAACCAGAGACAGTGATCAAGTGGTCCTTTGAACCCTTCACACCGTCCACGGCAGCACAGAAGACAGATGTGGTTTTCATGAAGACAATGGAAATGTGGCAGCGATATATCAATTCTGGATGGTTATGACGTGTCTTACAAACTCAATCAAATAATTTGGCACACCTCTGAGAAATTTTATAAATCTGATTCCGTTGCCACACATTGAAAGCATAATATCTAGGGAAAAAATTTCGTCCTCCAGACCAACAAAATATAGAAAACACACTGCTTCTTGAGATCTTTTGATTTTTGACTGTAAAATAATGGACTTTCTTCTTGATAAATTTTCGAACCAATAATTTTGGTTAGTGTCATTTTTAACATCCACAAGCCCTATCTACACTTTGTTGGTTGTTGGATTGTGCAGGAGACTTCTGAATAGTTATAATAGATCAGCAGTAATCATAATTACCATCCCAAGCCTCCATCATGTCGATGATGATGAAGTCGATGAAGCCAATCTGCGAGCGCGGGATGGAGCAGGTGGCTCTATCGAACACGGGCATCACCACAGGCAACTCCCGGGCCTTCTCCTCGTCTGTCTGGAGGAAGTACTCCTCCGCTATTCTGAACATTACAAGGAATAAGATTATAACATAAGCAATAAAACATTTTGATAATAAGAAACAAAGCACAATGAATAGTGTGGGCATGCACATCGACCGGTATAACCCTTCAAGCGAAATTTTTTGTGGAATGTTACTTTACAGGGGTTTACCTTGGTACAACCCTTCAAGCCATATTTATTGGGAATGTTACTTTATAGGGGTTTCATGTAGAATAGTCTTCGAAGTACAACGTGGTAAAATAATTTTTGCTGATTTAGGCTGATTCAGGTAGGTACCTTGTACCTGAGAACACCATTTAAATAGCAACACCAAGATGGCTCATTTGAAAATGTTTAAGTTTAAATAAACGCAACGGTTCAAGTGCATATTTTTTACTTTAACCAAACGGTTTTCAGAAATAAGTGGTTATGGTTATGTATGCATCTGCAGTAAGGCCCCCATTGTCAATGTTTATAATAATGTGTAAGCAAATGTTCATGTTTTCGGTCGGAGGAGACCCTAAAAATGAACCGAATTGTATGATTCAAATATGTAACAAAGCTTGGTGTTGCCATAAATAATGAAAAAAATTTGTAACCTTAGCAATTAAAGTAACATATTATATACATAAGAATTTTGTGTTTTAGTCAATACTTCACTTTATACAGCCTATTTTCACAAAACAATACTGGTAAAATCCGAACCTCATGGGTTCTCAGGGTAAGTGAAGGTAATAATTGCTATTTTAGATTTTTAAAATAGGCTCTAAAATTCAAGCTGATTGACTCGATTCTGGGGTTGGATGTTGGTGGATAAGAAGAATAAATATAAACTTCTTATTTTTTTCAGTTATAGTTTCATGAGAAGTCTACACCAGGGGTGGGGAACCTGTGGCCTGCGAGGCCTTTTGGTGCGGCCCGCGGGCACATTTGGTGCGGCCTGCTGAAAGAACCACAAAAAATTACACAGAACAGAATGGTTTTTTCACGGTGTTTCAGATGCATTTTTAAGACGTTATTACAAAATCGTTACTAGCAAGTAGTTTAGATACAAATTAAAATGGAAACGATAGTGAAATTCCATCGGAACTTTTAATTTTCTTGTACGGGACAGTCCCGATATTTCAGGATTGATGGCAACTCTATTCGGAGGGGAATCTTAGGCAATCTGTCATAAACATTATTTTCTAGTCATTTCTAGTGGATAGTAAATCAATAAAATCCTACTAATGACAACTACGAAGAAAAGAAACGTTGAAGCTGAGTGAAACGTGAAATCATTTGAAACTAAATTAGGGCTGTGGAAAGTAACTCGAAATGTATAACACGATTCATTTTCCAACACTGCAAGGGCAAAAGCCTTCTACATCGTTTAAATACGCTGGTGAGTGTGCGAAATTAAGTGAGGCATTGAATGAAAGATTTAAGGACGTGAAAAGATAGCAAACGGATTTGAACATATTTGCTAAACCGTTCAACGTCGAACCATAGAATGTGCCTGATAATTCACAGCACGAAATTATTCAATTACAATGCGATGATGAATTAAAAGCTAGATATAACAATCTCCCCAAATAAAGTCAGGAATCACTGGTTATATTAAGTCAAGCACGTCCCTTAACATTTTGTATATAATGCAAACATAAATGCCATAATAATTGCCACACTTCTGGCATAAAAAAAACATTTTATGTAATTTATTGTAATTAGTTAAATGAATATAAAATTAAATTGCGGACAATAAATATGCTACAATATGTAGAAAAACCATTCACGTAATCAGAGCACAATTTAATTTAAGCTGGTTGACTAATGGACTCCTATTCATTCTGAAGGTAAAACCAATCTTGTGTTCACAATGCAAATTCCTGTTGCGGATTCATCTGCTAACCCCAACGCATTTCGAAGGTAAAATCATTTTGGTGTTCTAGGTGCAGTATTAATTAAAGCTGGGGACTCCCAATCCAATGCGCTCTGATGGAAAAACCAGTTTTGTGTTCAAAATGCAATGAAAAAATTCCATGTGTGGTTTCGTCTGCTTACGCATTTCGTAGAAACCCGTTCTCGTTTGATGTGCATTTATAAAATTCTAGTTGCTTTTGTGCCGCCAGTATCTGAGAAAAGCCATTTTCATGTACTCAGTAAAATGGCTACACTCGGTAGTTTTAAGTCTCCGCCCACAGATTCACCCTATAACTGAAATCAGTTCTGTGTTTAGAATACGGCGAAAAAATTCCAGGTGGGGTTTCATTTTTTGACGCATTCCTCGTGTTAGAAGTGCATTTATAAAATTCTAATTGCGTACTGTGTGCTGCCAGAAATGGAGGAAAGCCATTTTCATGTTCTGAGTAGAGTTTTAATTCCCCGCGTACAAACTTACTTTATAATTAAAACCAGTTCTATGTTTAGAATGCAACGAAAAAATTCCAGATGGGGTTTTATCTCGCTAACGCGTTTCGTAAGAAACCATTCTCGTGTGCGAAGTGCAGTTATAAATTTGTAGTTGCATATGTGCTGCCAGTATTGGAGGAAAGCAATTTCACGTTCTGAGTATAGTTTTAATTCCCCGCGTACAGATTCAACCTGTAATTAAAACCAGTTCTGTGTTAAGAATGCAATGAAAACGCATTAGGTGTGATTTCATTTGCTGACGCATTTCTCTTGTTGGAAGTGCCTTTATAAAATTCTAGTTTCGTAGTTTATGCTGCCAGAATTAGAGGAAAGCCATTTTCATGTTCTGAGTGTAGTTTTAATTCCCAGCATGCAAATTTTACCTAAATTGAAACTAGTTCCGTATTCAGAATGCAACAAAAAATTTCAGTTGTGGTTTCATCTGCTGATGCATTTTGACGTAAAACATTCTCGTGTTTAAAGTGCAGTTATAAAATTCTGGTTGCACACTGTGTAAAACCATTTGCATGTTCTGAGTGTAGCTATAATTAAAGAGTGTCGGCAGTTACGTAACCATTTTTTAATTAGTTTTAGTAAAAGTTAGTTCTTTGATTTGAATGTGCCCCGCCCCCCCCCTCCCCCCCAGAGACGAAAATCTGAGTGCGGCCCGCGGGTTAAAGTATGAACATCCAAATGGCCCGTGACGCTAAAAAGGTTCCCCCACCCCTGGTCTACACCATAGCTTGGCTACGATAGATAGAGCAACAATGATAAAGTACACACCTTCTAGCCCATTCAACACAGTATTTGGCAGATCTGGAAGGGTTGGACACGTCAGCACACTTGATCATCATCCTCTTCACGAGCACCACGTTCTCTGGGTGAGACAAGGCGTTGGAGTCCATTGACTGCACCTCCTGAATCAAAAGAACGTATACATAATGTTAACTCTCAAATGAAAAATGTGAAACAGAAATATCAGAAAAAGATTCGGTCACATCTAGGAATTGAACCCAGGACCTCTACCGCTGAGCTAATCTGACCCTATCCCCTTCGGTCATATTTAATTGTAACATTCTAATATCTTAATTTTCTTAATGCATATTTTTTGGCTGCAATGTATCTGCATATGTGATTGGTTCCTTGTGGTTCAAGATTCTACCCGAGTTTAATGATTGCAATCTAGATTCTTCTCAGTCTTCAAGTCAGTTCCTCCTGACGATTGTGTCTCCTACTCCAATTTCCATGGAGGCTCTTTCACTCTTCGCATTCGGTTTTGCGCTGCGTGGAGAGCTGTGGACACCGAAGTAACCGGACGTCAATGATATTAGGTCAATTTTATATTCTTACGCCTTGGTAACCTTCCTCTATTGGTAACCTTCCTCTGCTTCTTCCGCCTACCATTTTGTCAGTGCTGATGAGAACAACATGTCTAAAGTATCTTAAAATGCGTTGTAGGGGAAAGTTGAAGGTCTATTGTGGATGCCCAGCTCTTCCAGAATGGATTCATTTGTGCGTCTAGCTGTCCACGGAATCCTGAGCAATTTTCTCCAGCACCTTTCGAGGGCGTCTATCTGCTTTCTTTCTCTGGCTCTAGGTACCCATGTTTCCATGCCGGAACAATCTAAATTCTAGACCAGTGGTTCTTAACCTGGGTTTGAGCCAATCGCAGGGGTTCGGTGGAAGGCAAGACACGCCCCGAAAATTTTTTACGAATAATATTGTGACAATCCCATCCCTCTCCATCCTATCCCAATGCGCCTCCCCCCTCCCGTTGTGGTGATCACGACCCCCATCCAGGGCCGGTTTTAGCACTACCAGCGCCCTGGGCGAGATTTCCACGGCGCCCCTTAACTGCAATTCAATTCCATACGAAAAAAGGCAATGGGTGTAATGAAATAACCGTTTATTAAAAGAACAAACTTTTTATTTAAAAAAAATCCAATAAAATTTCACTTTTCTAGCGTTTCTATCGGCGAAATTGATAACCTAATAAAATTCTTTGATTAGGTTTTATATAAATCGACGTTTTCAGCAATTTCATTTTCGATTGACAAAGTTGCCAAGTTTGTCAATTTATATTGAGATATTGTCGATCGCAGATAGGTTTTAATCTTGAATGAATTGTTTCACCGTTTGCTAGTTTTTTTTTATGAAATGAGAATTAGAGAAATGTCGCCCTGTATCTTTCTTCTGATAATTATCAATGTGAGTTTGCACTGGGCCACTACTTATTATATGATCAATTATTTTACTATTTCGAATGAGTGGCCAAATTACTGGATCCGTTATATTGGGGACAACAGTACTAACGTCATCTAGCATTTGTATTTATTTTACATCACCAATGGAGTCATCCTGAGCAGCATCTGTAATTGTAGCACAACTTATTCGCTCACTTCGGAAAACTTCGTCCACAATTTCTTCAGCAGCTATCTGATCTGACTTGTCAGACAGAGGCTCCATTACCGATGAATTCGTTTGTATTGCAGATGTACTCGTCGATGCCACATTCACGTCTTGATTTTTTGTTATGATATATTTATCCATATTCGTAAACTTTTTTGTTTTTTGAAATTCCTTTTCTTTTTCTGCTTTTCGTTTTCTATATGTTGACCCAGATATCTTTTGATTAGAACAACGTGTTCAGACATTTTGTATTAATTAGTTAAGTAGTACCTAATCAATAAAATCTGCAACAAATTAAATCTCTGTAAGTCGAAACATTTCTAAAAATAAATTGATTACAATAAAATTTCATTATAACGCTATCCAGAGAGGACGACCAGAAACGCATTATATTTGGGATAGCGTTAAACACGGGACGGAAGATCAAAAGATATAGGTAACATTGACATGGCAGCAGAATATTTGTGAAATGTTTTACTTTTACAAGCTTGTGTTTTGCGACAGTGCTTAGATTTGGACGAAAAAATTACGATCATCCACTCGATCCCGTGGGAATGAGATTTTTCCCGCATTATAAAGTAGGTAATCTATATATTTCTTCGAGATCTATATTATCTAATAACTGCTCTCGGAAATCAAGAATAGTATCCATGTAATAGGATTTCGCATCTTCATAACCTAAGGCAGGTTTTAACTTAAGATTGCTTCTGCGTAAGAGTCCCGAAATAATAGTAACACACGGATCAGTCAATTTCTCAGAATTTTGCAGCACATGACATGCAACTCAAATGCAAAGCTTCACTCGGTACATGAAAAATCGGCAACTTGTTATTTAATTTATCGCTATTTTGTGAACAAAAAACTTGTTTAAATTAAATCTGTATGCGGTGAATTAAAACTACACTCAGAACATGAAAATGGTTTTTAGTTGATTCTGGCAGTACATGGATAGTCTGCAACTTGAATTTTATAACTGCTCTTCAAATAAGAGAATGATTTTCTTTCGAAATGTGTCAGCAGATGAATCCACGACTCGACTTTTACATTCTTAACAAAAAACTGGTTTAAATTAAATCTGTTAGCGGCGAATTACAAATACTCGCAGATGAAATTTGTTTTTCGTTATTCTGGCAACATATAAATAGTCTGCAGCTAGAATTTTATAACTGCACGTCGAATAAGAGAAGGTTTTTCTTCGAAATGTGTCAGCAGATGAATACGCGACTGAAATTTTACATTCTGATCATAAAACTGGTTTTAAATTAAGATTGATCTTGTTGCTCCCCAGCTTTAATTACTATTACTCTCATAACACGCGTATGGTTTTCCAACGAATTACTAATTTGAAGAATGGTTTGAAATAAAATTTAACTCTAAATATTATATCGATTTTCTTCGAAATACGTCAGCAGATTAATCCACCACTGGAATTTTGACAGATCATTCGGAACATAAAACTGGTTTTAACGTAAGACTTAATCTGCACGCGAGTCCTAGGCATTAATTTATACTACTTACAATCAATTAAATTGATATTTATTGATATTTAATTGATACTACACTTAAAGCACGAAAATAGTTTTCCTGCGATTTTTGTACTTGGAACTCATAGACGGTTTAACACATTGAAATTTTCAAATAAAGTTTCACCTGCTTCACAAATATTCCATCTTCAAATAGTTTCTTGTGTTTCGGTTTCGCCTATATATGAGATATTTTAAATGACGCGCTCGTTGCAGCTTTTGATTCTTTGGCTGGTCTTGTGAACAAGGTTTGTTCTTTTTAAAACAAATTATCAAATCACTTTTCGTTTTCTTAATTCACTCTGTGGCGGGAAATCCTTTTCATAGTTTTTATGAATGCTCCGATCGAGGGGATTGTACACTACGTTCCAGTTCTAGTGTTGCCACCATAACAATTTTTTTCCTAAACTTAGGAAATATAAAGGGGCGCCCCTTTATGTCGGCATCCTATCCCAATACGCCCCCCTTGTAGTAATCCGCCGCCACTGATGTCACAACCTGTTTTCAAATTAAGAAGGGTTCGGTGAATGCGCAAATGAAACTGGTGGGGTTCAGTATCTCCAAAAAGGTTAACAACTGCTGCTCTAGACGGTGTCTTGGATAAATATATCCATTTTATTTATAATTTGCGACATCTATTGACTTTCTCAAATAGGATGAATATTCAATATTTTTATAGCAGAATTGAACTCATTAGCGTCAAATTGTAATATTCAATCAGCGAAGATAATATTAACAACTCTCAAACGAAATGTAAAACAGAAAAATCAAAAAAAGATTTGTCGTGTCTAGGAATTATTTACTAACAAAATAATAATTTATTTGGCAATACTTACATCGATTCCCATCCCTTCCTCCCGGCTGCCCGAGTTAGGTTTGGAGCAGAAGACATTTACGAATTTAGCGAGATGTTCAAAATGCTTGGTCATTTCTGTTGCCAAGATCATGTCAATCACGGTGTGTCGGGCCGTCTTGTAGCTTTCACGGTCCAAATTCTTGAAGATGTTTACTCTGTCATCATCTATAATAAAAATATAAATATTTAAAAACAATATTACAAATAAACTTGCACAAATAACGTGTGAGCATGAACCAAATAGAACACATATTATAAGATAAGACAAAAGACGAAGACACTCCCTTACGCAAGTCAAACTTTGATGCGTTATATGATAAATAAATAAATTTAATGTTCATAGGTTGCTAGCGGCTAATATATAAATTCACAAGGACAGGCCGACACTTGTTCTTGTATCCTGACTGCACGCATGCAAGCGATGCTGTGCGATATAGATATAGAACTTCACCGCACGCAAAAGCAGACTAAGGTGGTGGGCCGGTAAGGAATCGAAATAAACCGAGTGCTGTAAGACTCTGCGCAGTCAAGTAAAGTTTGCTAAAGTACCATACGATATACCATGTCAGGCAAGTGCAAGAGAGGCAGAGCGCATGCTAAATGGTCTAGAACCGAAAGATATTAAGTCAGTGATGACATTTCTTTCCATTTTTATTTTATAACTTTAGAAGGTTATTCCTATCAATGTAATATATCATTAAAGAAGAAGATAAAAATGTAAACGAAAATACGACAGAGAACAAGACACAGAAAAATAAAAAGATAACATCGCAACTGGGACTCGAACCCAGAACCTCTCGTCTTACCGGGACGAACGCCTAATCCAATTAGGCCACTACCACCTCTTATTAAAACTTTTTAAATTTCAAATTTCAGAATTAAAAATATTATCTTGAACTATATTTTTTCATATTAATTATTATATGACTTTATGTCCAGGTTAAATCTTCCCCACAGGAAAACAAACCCTTCCACACACTTTTCCAAAAATGATCATCTAGTCAATCCACGCTATGCAAGTGCGCTATATAAGTTTAATAAATACAAAAAAATACAAGAGCAACAAAAATACATGTCAGAGACTACCAGAGACCAAATGGGAAAATAATTCACTGACTCCAGATATTTTCATATCAGAGGGTTCGGCTCGGTAGAACTCCTAATTGGACCGATAAATCCTACTGATCCCTCAATTTAAATATTTCAAAAATCTTTCGTAATCCTACCTGTATTTAAAATTATTGATTTTTACATTTTTATATATAAATTCTTGGTTTTACATATAAATTATTTTTTAAATTTTGTCATGTAAAACTATATCGCGTCTATTAAGACTAATTGTTCTGTCTGTTAGTATAGTTTTATCATAATATATTTTATAAAATTCATTTTCTAAAAATGAATTTGGGTCATATTCATAATACGGTACTATATTACGGCAGTCATTGGTGAATTATTTTTAAAACCTGATTGTGCCTATATGTATACTCGGACGGCGCTAACACAGAACATCCCGATATAATATGTTCTATAGTTTCCAGAAATGCCAAACATTTTCTACATAAATCATCAATTTGATTTGTATCTTTGATTATATGCTTCCTATAATTTTTAGTATTAATGACTCTGCCTTGAATGGCAAGCATAAATCCTTCTATTTCTGCGCTCAATTCTCCAATACTCAATCATTTGTTTGACGAAAGTTTGTCAACATACGTTTGGTTGAGATAATTGAAGAGTTTTGCGTGAATAATTTTATTTGATCAGGAATCTAATAATTCCATTCTCATTATTTGGCATTCTCGTCGTATAAATTTAAAGGTGTAATGTTCTGTCTGCCATGCAAATTATTTTGTACATTTCTGAGCTATTAGCTCTCCTATGGAAAAAGTTCTTAGCATTTCTACCTGATTGTGTTTCAAATAAGTTATTTTGGCTATACCTCTGTCTCCTAAATTTCTAGGTAGATTAATTCGTTCTATAGCTGAATTTGGATGATGGCAATTAAACTTTGTTAATGTGGTTCTAATTAATCGTTCTACGCTATCTAAATGTGTATTGGATCATTTAATTATGCCAAATGAGTACGTTAATAAAGGTTTGTCCAAGTATTTACTGCCTTTACTAAATTTTTATTATTCATATTATTATTATTCCAGTTCTTCAAACGATTGTTTCCAATGAAAAAGGTAGTTGCCAATAATATGGTCTAAAAAAATTAGTATAAAATAATATCGTTAATTCTGAAATGTGTAATATTAGATTATATGATGGTTTGACAGAAGGTGGCAATGGTGGTATTGTTAAACGCGCACATCCCGGTTAGACGAGAGGTTCAGGGTTCGAGTCCCAGTTGTGACCGTTATCTTTTTATTTTTCTTTGTCTTGTTCTCTTTCATATTTTCGTTTATATTATTAGTGTTATCTTCTTCTTCAATAATACATCTCTTTCCATCCAAATTTCTATGGAAGGCACTTCTAGTGTTCTTCAATATATTATGATTGTGATATTTTTCTGAGAAAGGACAGCACTTGGTTTACGTCGATTCCTTACCGGCCCACATGGGAGCAGCTTCAAGTGTGCGACGGTGGGACTCGTAACGACACTCACTGATGGTAGTCTCACTAGAAGATGTTGCCCTGTTGTTGCAGAGCGTGGTCAGCGGTTTACGTGAGTAACCAAGTAAGTGTTATACAGGATAGCTTGGATGCACTGCTGCTGCTACGAGCACTGACGGCACGGTAGGAATAAAAAACAAATACTCACTGATGGTAAGCTTGAACATGAGCGCAGCGTGGTGGCTCTCGAGCACGGTGAGGTCGTTGTAGAGCACAGCCAGCGGGTGGCGCGAGTTGCACAGGAAGGCACTGGAGGTGCCGGGATGGTCGAGGTCATGCGCAGCCGCGGCTATGAGCGCGCACACCTCGTCCAGGGGTTCTAGCAGCGACTGGAGGCGCTCGCGTTGCAGGTAGCACGCCACGGCCTGCATGGGTGAACAAACATCATTACAATCTGATAACAGCAATACACTCTGATAACTGGTAGTTGGAACTGGCTAGTGGCATCACGATGGCTGGATAAAAAAGTAGTACCAATTCGGTCACTATCTTGAACCGGAACGTAACAAACAAATTTACACAGATGTAATGCCAAATAGTCGAATTAAAATAATAAACTCTACAATACACTGAATAAAGGAAAAATAAAAATGTAGGTAAAGGTATATATTTTCACCATTATCATTCTTTTGACTGA
Organism: Limnephilus rhombicus; assembly: GCA_929108145.2. Classification (NCBI taxonomy): domain Eukaryota; kingdom Metazoa; phylum Arthropoda; class Insecta; order Trichoptera; family Limnephilidae; genus Limnephilus; species Limnephilus rhombicus. The sequence goes on from OV815283.1 coordinate 31,766,290, forward strand.
TATATCATAAGTACAAGTTTGGGTAACCGGTAGCAGAAATATACACTTTCTGGTAAACGGTAACAATATTACAAAAATTGTTAACATCATTCCAGTCTGGTAACCAGTACTAACATTGCAATCTGATTATACTGGAAAAAATACAGGTGCATATTCAGGGCTGGGCAAAATACATGCTTTGCTGTAATTGAAATACAAATTACAAAATACTTTTTTGCATGTATTTAAAATACGAAATACAAAATACTTTCATGTCGTGTATTTGAAATACAAAATACAAAATACAGTATTTTAACCATTTTTTAATTTCAAATACAAAATACATCTGGTTTTGGTAGAATCTTTGGTTGCAATAAATTGTCGTAAATGCCCATATCTAAGGGTGCGTTTCCATAGAAGCAGAGCTAAGCAGAGTGAAACAGAGACGTGCTAAAATTGACTAATCATATTGCTCAGGAGACACATCTCGTCTCCGCTCCACTTGTAAAGTTTTGTGGTATGAGACTTGGGTGTTAGATTATAATAATTATTATTATAATAAGACTAGCTGGTTCCCGGCAATGCCATATTCAAAGAAACAAATTGTTTCTCTCTGCATGTCCTTTCCCATGCGACCCCGTTACCCTAACGCATCCCTTTCCCCTCTTGCATTCCCCTTCAACCTTCCCTGCCTACCCTCTCCCCTCTCCCGCTCCTCCCATCGCGCCAAACCCCTCCCGCGTTCCATATATTTAGTCCCAGTACATTCAGTTTTCAAACAACTCGCGTGCCAGTTATTACAATTTTTTTATTCAAATTTTCATTTTTCATATATTACAAATATTCATTTTTCTATATTATAAGAATAATCAATCAAATCTGGTACCTAACATGGGTACCTATTTAAAATATCTATGATTTAAAAAATCCATAGACAATTCTTTTGTTACAAAAAAAAACAGCTGCCTGCTAAATTCAATTTCATCAAACTGTCAGACGTGCAAAGTTAAAATAGTCGTAAAATTTTCTGAAATTATCCAATTTTCTGCATTATTTTCTTAATTTTTCTTTCCGTAAGAACCTTCTATAAAGAATTAGAAAACTTAAAAAAAATTAATGAAATAGGTAAAGTCATTCTGAAGTTATGGCGTGACCAAGGGAAACAAGGATTAATTTTTATATATAAATGGATGACATTTGTATAGCGCAATTTTGTGTTATTTCACTTCTCTGCTCTTCTCTACAGTAATTAACTTAAAAATAATCTAGTAATCAGTCAAATTATTCCTATAGTACTTGATCTAATACTATGATACAAAAATGTACTATACAAAGCAATGAAAAGTATAATATAATATGGTACAAAATGTACAATAACAGTGCTATTATAGCACAGGACAATAATAATAACTAGCATGACGTAAAAAAATGTAGGGTACATTATAAAGCAATGATAAGGGGGCATACATTAATTACGTGAGCAGTTTTTCTTCCAAACTAGACTCCCCCCGCCCCTTGGTGAGATAAATTTGGGTCACTCCGTTTATTCTTTTCAAGTAACGTGAGATTTTGCTGGACCCTCCCCCTTTTTTTGAGCTCACGTCATTAATGTATGCCCCCTAAGAGACCTAAAAAATAATGATTATTAAGAGTGCAAAGGACAATAATACAGGATTCTAGCGTTTATAGTCTATGTAATATCTATGTGCGTTTATTTTTCATCATCATTATGAAGATCGCTAAATGTATTCGAAAATGTATTTTGAAGCCATAAGTATTTGAAATACAAATTACAAAATACCTTAGCAGCAGGTAATTGAAATACCAATTACAAAATACATTTTTAAGAAGTAAAAAATTATAATTATAATACGTATTTCAATTACAAGTATTTCAAATACTGCCCAGCCCTGTGCATATTACACAATCTGGTAACCAGTAATAAAATTGCAATCTGGTTAAACTGGAATTATTACAGGTGTATGTTTCACAATCTGGTACCCAGTAATAACATTACAATATGGTTGTACTGGAAAAAATACCGGTGCGTATTACACACAGTGGCGTAGCGGACCGCCACGGGTGCCACTCGAACAAGATATTGCATACACGTAACCAAGATATTGCATTCACATGAACATGGTCTGTTATTTATATTTTCGTAACTCTATGGCTCCCCGTGGAGTGCCCCTAATTTTGTGTCGGTCGGTCTTTTATAGGATGGACCAATTTTCAATTTTATGAAGTGCAAATTAGCGTTTTGAATTTCTCAAGTCAACTTTAAGAGGGAGGGGGGTGACACTAAGCCCCAGGGGGGTGACATCCACCCCGGGTGCCACCCATGCTAGCTACGCCACTGATTACACAATCTGATAACCAGTAATAATATTGCAATCTGATTATACTGGAAATAATACAGGAGCATAATACAGTTGCATATTACACAATCCAGTAACCAGTAACATTGCAATCTGGCTATACCGGAAGTAATAAGGGTGCATATTATACAATCCGGTAATCAGTAATAATATTGCAATCTGGTTATACTGGAAATAATACGGGAGCATATTGTTCAATCTGGTAACCAGTAATAATATTGCAATGTGGTTTATACTGGAAATAATACAGGTGCATATTATACAATCTGATAACCAGTAATCAGGGCCGGATTAACCATGTCGGGGCCCCTAGGCAATCCACGTCTCGGGGCCCCCCCTTTACCAATGGTGGAAAAGGGGGGGGGGTTGAAGGGGCCTCCAAACGCCTCCTTGACAAGGCTTTAATGGTGGGTGAAAATTTCTGAATGTACAACATGTCGAAAGTAGTATGTCAAAATTTCAAGTAAATCGGAGCAAAACTAACGAAGATACAGTGTTTCAAGCGACTGACCCTCATGCTCGATTCAAGTATATTTCGAGTAAAAAATTTTTTTAATCGGTTCTCTCGCAAACAACATTTCTGAATTTCTGACGGACGGAGATACAACATATTATGTGAAACCATTTGCAACAGTTTGTATGTTGAATTATCCTTCAGCAAAACTTTGAATGCGTTTTTCTCGAAACTTTTTAACACGTTTTTCAACCTGGTTGACAAGATATTAAAAAAAACTAAACAATCGATTTGCATGCATCAAGTTTTAAATCTGTTCGAAAATCTACTGTCTATGGCACAGGGGAATTTTGATATCTAAAAAAAATTTAAACAAATGGCGGACCAGCAAATTTTATTTTCGATTTTTTATGGAAAGTTTTCATTGTACATAAAAAATAGACCTTTATAAAAAAATCCCAAAGTGGTGCCATAGTGACTGGATTTTCCAAATTGTTTAGGACTAAGTGCTTGCAGATCGGATATACATATAGTTTTTCTAATATGTTGAAAAACCAGGTTGTTTCGAGAAAAACGCTTTCAAAGTTTTGCTGAGGATAATTCAACATACAAACTGTTTAAAACGACTTCATATAAAATGCTGTATTTCCATCAATTTTACCAATTTCCTCAAACGGTGAGAGCATTATTAACAAATGCATCTTTCAGAAAATGAAAAAAAAAAATAACATTTTTTTTGCAGTGTCCTTAAAGCCTTGTTTAGAATTTAATCAAGGGAACATGGAGGTGTTTGGAGGCCCCCCAGAGTCGGAGGCCCGTGTGAACTGAATAAAAAACTTGTAAAATTACATCAACTTCACTAAGGGGGGGGGGGGGTCATTTAATTTTGCCGCCCGTGCTTCTGACGGGCCTAATTTTATTCATAATTAATCTGTTCTACATTACGAAAGGTATGCCATCGCCCCATTCAATAAAAAAACAAACACAATACAATAACTATTTATTGCACATAAAAGGACACATACATAGAAACAAAAATATATATTAAAAAAAAAAACAACATTACAATGAGCCGTGTTGTCACTTAAGTGAGCTCTTCCAGACAACCTTTCCCAAAGAATTTTAGCAAGCAGATAGGTAGTGCATTCTGAAGCTTGTACAACATTTATATTTTAAACATATAATTAGAAATAAAAGCAAAAAATAAAACAAAACAAATGCCAATATAAACCACACACGGCACCTTCAATCACTTCAGATACTGAGTAATGTTGCAACAAATAGAAGGAAAGAAAAGTAAAACACAACTATGTTTGTATATTTGTTTTAATTATAGACTTTTTATTTATTTTTTGTGCATGATGTGAACATTAGTAATTTATTGGGTTATAACCTAACTATTATAATTTGTTGTTTTCTTTAATGCGTGTACCTAAAGTTATTAACCTTTCTAATAAAAAATTAAAACATATTGAAAGCTGGCTTTTTCCGAAACTTCGTTGCTCACTACTTAATTGAAGTAAGTAATTTTTTCTCGGGACGCGGGGCCCCTAGCCGATGCGGGGCCCCTAGGCAGTTGCCTACTCTGCCTTAGGGATAATCCGGTACTGCCAGTAATAACATTGCAATCTGGTTGTACGGGAAATAATGCAGCTGCATATTACACAATCTGTTAACCAGTAATAAAATTGCAATATGGTTATACTGGAAATAATATAGGTGCATATTACACAATCTGGTAACCAGTAACAACATTGCAATCTTGTTACACTGGAAATAATACAGGTGCAAAAAAGAACACATAAAAAAATAACTCTTAAATTTACCTGCATAACATCAGCTGCATGCGTCGAATTGTGATAAGTATTGGAGACGTGGTAATTCATCTCCATGACAGTGAGCCAGTTGAGAAGGGTTCTCTCGTCGCAGTCCAGGACGGAGCAGGCGTTGAAGTGGGACATGATGTTGATGCCGAGGTGCACCAGAGGTCTCCGCTTCGTCAGGTCCTCGAGTCGGAAGATATCGAAGTCCCAGTGGAGTGACGACTCCAGCAAATCCCTTAATTGCACCGGTGCCTGTCATAACATACATATTTTTATCCTTATGTACTTTCTCCAAGCTTCAAAAATTGATAAAGGTAAACATATCTACAGTAGATTTTGTAGCTATTGAAGCGTGGTGTTGATTTTATATATTTTATTTTAATGTTCCTTACAAAAGTAGTACAAAAACATTTGTAAGATTTAAAATATTTGTAGATCACTTCATTTTAGGACGGATTGTTTCACAGAAATTCAAATGTAACATTGTCATCAAATGGCCATTCAGCGCTATTTTTTCTTTTTTTTACAATTGAAAGATTTCAGTTAAATGCAGATTCTAATACTGTTTCAGCTTTTTGCCAAATTGTGATCAGCAGAAGAGGACGACTACCATATTGTTAGGCTTGTCAGATTTTTAAAATTCTAAAAGAAGCTGAAACTCACCTAGAATTGGTGTTTAACGGGAACCTTTCAAATGTAAAAAAAAATGGCGCTGAATGGTCATTCGATGACAACGTTACATTTGAATTTCTGTGAAACAACTAGACATTAATCTTGGCAAGCAATAATACCCTGATTTTGTAGCGTCCAAACTTTATACGAAAATTTGTTGATTTAGAATCGCGCTATGCGGGAATCGAACCCTTATATCCTGACATGAAAGTAAAGTGTAGTGTTAAAAAAATTGTGACTTCTTTTCACCCTCACCAAAATAAAAATCCTTAAATATATACATTGGCATTCAATGTGGCTAAAGCTTTAGAGGTGATATTATGGTTTTACACATGTGCCATGAATTGTAACTGAAATAAAACGAGTAGGTACAAACTGTATAAAGGATGATGCAAAATCAGTTGCATGATTTAGGGCAGCCACTGAAATGCTGGACATTTGCAACAATCTTTTGTTTACCACTCCGCTGTTAAAAATGAATAGTTAAAATGAAAGGGATAACTCACTTTGTGCTTAATATTTTGCCTGGAAGCTTGCGATCTAATGACGGTGGAATCGTTGCTACTTCTACGGGAAGAAAGCACGTTAGTTGGACCTTGCTGCAATCAAAACAAAAAAACACACTCAAATAAAAGGAAATTGTTAATGAAAACCTAACCTCTGAGGCCTTTCGTCGTTTCCCATCGGAAAACCTGCGGCGATAACCGATCCATTCGATTATCACCAATTATCATGGCTCTGGAAAAATTATCTTTCCGAGTATTTTAAGAACAGAAAGCCTGTTGTCTGTTGTTGTAAATTAAGCAAAGCAAAATCAGAAGTTAGATAAACCCCTTTTGTTAGATGTTAAATTACAAAAAACAATCAACAAACAGGCACGAACCTATGTTACAGTGATACAATATTAAATTAGTCATAGTTATAACAAACTGATAGCACCTAGGGAAAATATTAATACACACAATGCACACGCAGAATGTAAATATAGAAAGTAAAACTAATGAAACACAAAAAAGAGAATTATTGTAGGAATAAAAAAAGAGTTTAGAGAATAAATAATTGGTGTGTGTTCGTATGAGACTGGTTCTCAGATGTGGCAAGGAGCATTTCTTTGTGCTGGTAAAAACATGAATTATATTTTTCGGTCGAGTTTGAAATTAAAATTATTGAATTACTTGATAAATAAAAAAAAAATTAAACGTGAGGTTGGTTGGAATGAGTGATTGGAGTAATATTAATAATTAAGAATATGAAAACATCGACATTCACAATGTACCAGATAATATTAGAATGTTGAAGAGAAATTGTGAGTTTTTCCGCAAGTCCAAATCTGAAGAAGCTGAACACAATATGATGATGATGCTACAAAACCCATATGCAAACTATTCTCAATTATTTCAAAGTCAAAACGACTAAGAGGCAACAAAAACAGGTAAGCGATAAACGCAATAATGTACTTATAAACATTTTAAAATTCAAAAGTCTACAAATTACTCTACTCACGGCACAGACCGCACAGAAATGCCAACTTTTAAATCGGGTTCTAAGTTGTCAAAGTTTCTATAAATGTTTTTGCAAGTTAAAAACAGAACACAGAAAAGATACTGATCTTTAAAATAAACAAAAATAATGATAAGTATAGAAAAGGAATAGTTCTGCACATGGGCGAAGAAGAAACAAAGAAAAGTGCCTATGTGGCTACAAGCTATTTGATCCACTGCCAGAAAGTGACATAACAATCATCTGCAAAAATGCCCTACCATCAAAGAGTTAACCTGGTCCCTCTGGGAATCGCACCGTCCACACACCAGAATGGAACAAAACAAATAAAAGTCATCAGCCAAGTGGTACTGCTACCGCCAACTCTTCATTTTAACAGTGGGCTTCATTCATGTATAATAATTAAAACTGATTTGACACTGAAAAAATCTGTTGATCAAATTAATAATTTAAAAATTTACTATATATTAAAGTACCTTAGTGGCCTCATTGTAAGTATTATCTTTTAAATTGTTTGTAAAGATGTGAATACAACATTTTAATCTTATTGTGTGTAAAGATGTGAATATAATATTTTTGCTTTGCAGTTTATCTAAAAATGAATTTAGAAAGTAAGAATAGTACCAATAGAACAAAATAAAGAATAACGAATTTCCCTTGCAAAGTGAATGTAATTTAAGAAAGAGGAAAAAGCAGCAGAAACACGATATTAATTTAATAATAAAGCTTTCATCTGATAAAGAAAGGGGGAAACAACATCAATGCAGGATAACAAATTAATCGAGGAATGTTCACCAATGCTTTAGGCAGCCAGCTATACAGAAAAAAGAAGATATTTATTTACACGAAAAAGAAAACTCAATACACACTATTTTCATCCCCAAATGGTCATAAATTAAGATGGTATAACAGATTGAACGTATCTTTGGAGGGAGATGCTTGTATATTTTTATGCATTATTTGAACGAATGGATATTTATTTAAATTTAATCTACCGTTCAACAGAATTAATTTCATATTGACATCCATAAAAGCCTTTGTGCGTAAAGCCTTTGATATAAACACAGATACTTTATAGAACTATAATCCCTAATAATATTGAATCAAATGCATTTAATTCGCTACGGAAATCACAAACGTAAAGACGTACCTTCCAATTTGGAATTTTAATAACATTTTCACACTGTACTGATGTTATGGAATTATTGTGATCATGCAATGCATTATTAATAAAAAATCAATTAGTTGTACAATATCAACCATTTTCACTACAAACATGTTTTAAAACGGGGATAAATTAATATGCTAATTCAATTTAGCCTTAGTTGCAAACAAAAATGCATATTTGCACAAAATGCATCGTGGTAACTGATGAAGTGGTGACGAAATGATCACAATATATATTTTTGAAGGATTTTAATGACTTTATTGCAAAAAGGGAGATGATATCGGATGAATGATTGCATGATAATGAAATGCAAACAAAAATTGGAAATCGATATTAATAGAGCTTAGAGCTGGATTTTCGATTTTTTGCGATAATAATCTGTAGCGAGGAGAAAAGTTAAAGACAGTAAAAAAATTGTAATAAAAAAATCTCTTGTATTGTTACTGCTAATCCAAACCCTTCTAATGATTTTTAAGTGAAAAATAATTAAATAAAAACAAAAGAGTTGTAAAAAAACATCTTCAAAAACATCATTCAAAATCATCAACAGGAGCAGAGGTTGAGAGTGCACACTTACCGACAGCAGCGCGCCTATGAGGTCGTTGGCTACCGGGTCGTCTGGTCTGAGGCGGTGGTCATCCACCCTCAGGTGCGGCGAGTATAGCTCGGTGGTGCGCAGCACGTCCACCGCTCGGTCTATCAGCATCACGGTGTGCGCGGTGGCTCCCTCCTGGGCGGAGCTGAGCAGGGTGATGACCTGACGGGACAAAGTACAACAATGAATGGCTGAAGGAAAATCTACACCGCCTTACTTGTAAACGATGCATAAATATTGGGTAATGTCGGAATAGTGAAAACTTGATATAAAACTATGGTGCGGTCGGCCTGTGTACTATAGATATATCTACAATAGATGTGGAGTTTAAGGTAAGCTTCCGAATGAGTTACCGTAAACCTACATGACTGCTTGTTGCTTACCTTGGTGATGGGCGCCTCGAGCGGCAGCCCCTGCAGTTTGGCCAGCGAGGCTCTGCGGAAGCCGTCCGACCCGACGGAGCGCACGTCCAGCGAGGCGCGTCGCACCGAGTGCAGAGAGCCGCGGGCTGCCTCCCAGGCCGGGGGGGCCGAGCTCAGAGGGGGCACCGCCTCGGACACAAACACGTAATGGCTGGTGTTCCTGCAAGCAAACAGACATTTAATCTTTTCAGCCTTGGACACAAACACGTAATGGCTGGTGTTCCTGCAAGCAAACAGACATTTAATATTTTCAGCCTTGGACACGAACATGTAATGGCTGGTGTTCCTGCAAGCAAACAGACATTTAATATTTTCAGCCTTGGACACGAACATGTAATGGCTGGTGTTCCTGCAAGCAAACAGACATTTAATCTTTTCAGCCTTGGACACAAACACGTAATGGCTGGTGTTCCTGCAAGCAAACAGACAATTAATCTTTTCAGCCTTGGACACAAAAGTAATGATTTGTGTTCTTGCAAACAAACAGACACTGCGTATTTTCTGCCTCGGACACAATACACAATGGCTGGTATTCCTATAAACAAACAGACATTGAGTGTTTTCAGCCTTGGACACAAATAAGTAATGATTTGTGTTCTTGCAAGCAAATTGACATTGAATATTTTCAATTAGAAACATTGATGCATTATAATTTTAGCCAATATTTTAGTTTTTCACTCCAATGCCAACAATTAATATTTTCAAAACACGTTTTCCGAGAGTTATAATTTTAATAGAGATCAGAGACGACATCAGAGCCGAGCCAGAGCGTTTATATTTGTTGGTTTTTCTAACATTTTGTAAAAATAATGTACGAATAAAACTAGGAAAACGAGGTGGAAAATATATTCCACAAACCATCACAGCCGATTACCGATGAGAAGTCGATTTAATGAGCCTTTAGGGTGAAGGAGGGTTGAGAGACCTACACATAGGTGGCTAATTAGCATGGAGACTCGAAACAGATAATGTAGAAATGCCTTCCATGTAGATTTGAATGGAACCAAATGTCGCCACTGACTTACTTCCTTTTGGATCAAGCCCGTTTAGCAAGCGCTTTCTCTAGGAAAGACACTGACGTTACCTGACATCAATCATTGAAATGAAAATTTCACAATGATAAACGATATTCTTTGGCTCACAAAATACGCCCTCATCCACACAACACTTTTATGTAAGTGCTTCCATACAAATTTGAATAGATTTTTTTAAATCAAATGTAGGCCTAAATTGCGCCTATATTTGAATTACGAAACACGCCCATAAAGCACTTCTTGTTAGTGTCCGACCGAAACAGGACTTTCCACCGAAACCGAATCTTCGGTGTCTGTCTCAGTTTCGGCCGAAACCGAAACCGATTTTTTTTAGACATGTTAAAAATCGATTGTTTACTGTTATTTGGCTTTTTACACTTATTCAGACAGTAACACGTGTTAAATTAAATAAATAAACAAAAAAAAAACAGTAAATGAAGTATGTGAAATAAAAATTTGTCAATAATCAACACTTACATTATAATGGAAGGACCTCTTTAATTTTTTTTTGCGTTTACCATCACAAAATTCTTTTTATTTTATAAAACATATCAAAATGAACACACATGTTAACTACTTCTTGGAACAAACATTTGTCAATAATCAACACTTAAAGGAAGGACCTCATTAATTGAGTATTTTGCTTATTATGGCGGGTGATATACGAGCCAGGAACTCACCCGAAGTCAGCCGAACAAGAAGTTCCAAGAAGTAGTTAAGGGAACGTACCCATACTACGTGACCAACTTTTTGCAATTTTTAACCCCCCCCTCACCCGTGAGCAAAAACCTAAGAAACCCGGCGCTCATTGTACCAAGCGTGGTATTTTGAAGACCCCCTCACTGAACAGGTCACGTAGTATGGGTACGTTCCCTAACATGTTTTGTTATTTTTTATAATTTATTTTTATTTTATAGAAGTAATAAAAAAAAATATTTTTTCACATACTTCAATTATTGTTTTTTAAAAATTATTTATTTAATTTAACCCGTGTTAGCTGTCTGAATAAGTGTAAAAAATAAGCCAAATAACAGTAAACAATCGATTTTTAACATGTCTAAAAAAGTTTTAGTTTCGGTTTCGGCAGATTTTCTGCTAAACTAGATTCTTTTGTCGAAACTTGCCGAAACCGAACCTTCGGTCGGTCACTACTTCTTGTGTTATTTTTTAATCTACGCCCACATCGCATTTATTGAATATTACTTTATTCTATACGTTTGGAGGCGAACAACGCATTTTTATGCAATCACAACCATTTGTTGGGTTTGCAACTCTGTTGAATTTGCAGCACATCTAATAAATTCACAAAAAATGCACAATAAAAAAGTTCAGCAGTCGTTTAAAGCAACAAGTAATAAAATGTGTCGACTTCCATTTAAAAACAATCGAAGATGTTTGCGCCGCAAAATGTGTTTATCTTCGCCCTCACACATTTGAAAGCTTATTTTGTTAGAAAATGTTATGAAACTTCGATACATGATAGCAATAGCCCTCTCATATATAATTTTAATCTAAAAATAACACCACCTTCATAATATTGCTCCTCATGTTGATGCAAACTTTGTTGTACAAGCTTCTCAAAATCGTTCACGTTATTACAATGTCGTCGTAATTTATTGCATTTTTATCAATTTTTACTTTAACCGATACGTCATTTACTTTAATCATATCGCTGATTAAATTGTTAATGATACAGTCTTCGATATATATTACCAAAAATGTGTCTAACTGCCTCAAAATCGTGTTTGAAAAATGGTCTTCACAGCTAGTCTATTGAGCGTTGAACGAACTTGCTGGTATACAATTTTGCTCCATGCAGACCAACAAAAGGTAAAAAGCGAAGTTTCTTCCGATCTTTCAACTGCGAGACAATGCACTTTATTTTTGATACATGTTTTCTTAAAGTGATATTTTTTGTTTCGGTATTAAATTAAAGGTTCGCACGTCCTGTCTAGATTCATTCTTGATGTTATTAAAATGTCAGTAGCCACGAAAGTTTGCCAGAGCGGTATTCAGTTTTCGTGGTTTTATTATTCAAAGCATTTCCGTGATAAGTTCAGTAATTTAACTGGCGTTTTCCTTTGCTTATTCGTAAGTTGGAACAAAAACATCGAATTCCTTTGAGGTAAGCTTGAAGGAGTAGGTACTTAAGCTTCACTAGTTAAACAATTTCCCAAGTTGAACTGGCGTTAACAGACTGAACGTCACAATTAATAATATAAGGATCAAAGGAAAATTTCATTGCCTTATAACACGTAAGTAAACAGCAAAATACTCGATAAGTTTTGGTTTTATCCGACCGATACGCCGACGTGAATGTGGGTACGACCAGTGGCGCAGCGAAAAATTTCCGGGTCCCAGGCAAGCTTTTCAAACATTTAAACAGTCTTTCGAGATTTTATTTATAATTTATTAATTATTTATTTATTTAATACAAACGGCATAAGTACGCCATAAACATTAATTACATGTCACAAATTCATATTCAAAATATTAGTAATGGTAAAACAGTGTATGTATAGCAGTTAATTGTGACGATACATTGGGAAGTGACACCAGAGATACATTTACATGCAAAAATCTATAATACAAATAAAATTAATAGTGATTAAAAAAATATGATAGCATAGCCGTCTTGTACCTATGTTCCGTGCAGTTAAATAGATCTATCACATCTGCATATCTATTAGTAACTTCATGCAACCTAGGTAAAAGTGAGTGTTTCGTATACTCAGTCCGATTATTGTTACATTTAAAAAGGATTTTAGAACGAGCGGTTCTCGTGGGAATATGAAATTCAATGAGCTTAGTTAGATCAGGACTGTCTATTCTACCATTTACAATTTTGAACATTAATATTAAGTCGGATATAATTCTTCGATCTGATAGTCTTAGTAAATTTAATTCTTTCATCAAGTAATTATAATTTATGTTTTCAATGGGAATACCGAGGTTAAAATTAATGTGTCTTAACGTAGCGGGAAGTTAATAAAATGGGTATCTAGTTTATTTAAGAGAAGTGAGTTATGGGTACTTTGAAGTATCGATTCGACTCGTAAAAAATAACGAAGACGTTATATTATTCGTTTTACAATTTGTAATTAAACTCTGGGGTAGGCCGGGCGGTATGGAGGATTCCATCGTCGTAACTATCGTAACTTTTGCACAAAAATAAAACAAATCTTTATAAAAAAATAATAATCAGATAAGTTTCTGTTAGACTGTTAGGAGATGGTATGTGGAGGGTATTTTTAAGGAAAGGAAGTTCTGGGAAGGAAAAAAAAGGTATGAAGGAAGGGTAGGAATGTGGGGTCAAGGAGCGATGGACGTATAAATTCATCCCTCCCACTGCAGTGCCAGTCAATAGGTCGAAATAATCCGGATAAAAGGTCAAAGGTCTCCTTCAACCCTCTCTCGATCCGGCCGCCAAGCAGTAGGTGGGATCATCAATCCATCACCCAGACTCACTCGTGTAACCGGGCACCTCTGTTAAGTCACCAAACGAAGTGAATCACTCGGCGTGACCTATGGCAGAGGTATTAGTTATCCAGTAAATGGAAATAACAATGAAATCATAATGAACAAATATTGATCATAACAATGAAAATGAACAATTGGCCGCGTGAAAAACTACATTTTGTTTGGCCTAGTCCAGCCCTTTGCGGATGTCGAGAGTGTTTGAATTCTCAGGATATTTTAGCTTTTCTGCTGAAACTTTAAGTTAACGATGTGAATCAACCCCAAGCTGCAAGTCATCGGCAGGTTCTTCCGAACAAAAGAGAGAGCATTAGAGCACCGCGGGCGGCAGCTCACTCAGGGGGAGAAGTGACAACTTAATACAGGGTGTTGGGAAATGCGAAGAACAACATTATTGATCGTAAGGTATTACAGGAAGATTCTAAAACATACTACTTGGTATAACTTCCATACGTCTATTAAATGCTTCTTTAACAATATTTCTTACGACAGTGGTAGTCATTTGAAAAATACTTATTTTGTACTTGGCTTGGCTTTGAACTCAGATATCGTGGGTTCAAATTGTGGTGCGGATAATTTTTGTTGGATTTAGTTTACAGGAATTATTTCACATATTATTCTCTCTTACTCAAAAACGCGGTTTAAACATTACGCGGAACATAACGTCGAAATAGTGAAAAACTTGACCTGTACTGCATAAGCATGGTAAAATCGGCCTTGAACCGGGCTTAAGACCGTTTTAACTATACCAAAACTGATTTGAGATTTTCACTACTAAAGTATTATCGTGATTTACGATTCGATGTCCTGTTGTCCAACCTCGTTCCTTAGATAATGTTTTAATGTTACGGCCTTATATTATCGCAGTTGTAGTTAATTGTAACAGCATCGTAGTGTCCATTGTCAGGGCAGACGCAAATGGGCAGATGTGATGACACATCTATAATGATATAATATGTTTGCACTGTGCGGAAATTAAACATGACCGTAACACATATCAAAACAACTACTTACACAGAAAACAAATTCAAATGTACTGAAGATTTTTTTATCATATTTATTAGTCAGTCTAATAGCACAAAGATTAGACGTGGGCAAAATTGAATGACCAAATTAAATGAATAAATTCAATCTTGTGACACACTCAATCTAATTCTCAATTTCAAAAGGAATTGATTCTTCATTCCTTATCTTTGGCCTTGCATCCTACGATTTTTAATGACACCATACATTTTTAATTTCCATTTATTTTACTGTTAAATTATTTCAATGAATAATGTGTTCTGTAAACGATTTAAATATTATATTGTTTCATAGGTATTTAAATATTATTAAACGGGCCGCGCGCCGCGAAGTGGTCGACGAACGGTATTGTGAACGACTCGCCTATTGCGATTGTATTCCGCTCCCGCCGCGCCGCCATTCTAAAAAACACCCGAACATCATCAAAGTCCATGTCCCAAAATGGCCAAAACGCGGCCGCGATTCATCCGGGTTGCCCGAGCATCTCTTTCACGCAAGGAATTAATCATTCCTGTCCTGAGATTGTCATAAGGTCCCCGCCGTCCCAGGTCCGTGTTCAATGTCCGCGTCCCAGGTATCTAGTCTGTCGAAATCGAGATTGTCCGATTCCGACAGACAGAGGAATTAAAACAAAAGTCTTTTTCACTTGTGACGTCATGGTATTTTGTAAATCTCAGACCTAGAAATAATGACGTCAGGCGTCATCGTCACGTCAATGTCACGATATGTCCCAAACGCATCCCAGTCCTAGGTCCACAGCTCGCGAGTAAATCAAGTCACTGCTAGGTAAGACACAAAACATTAGTCAAAAGTTACTAATTCGTTCCTCAATGCCAGCCCTTAATCCGTCCGCGCGGTTCATTTATTCCCCCGCGCGCCAAGCCGTCAATTTCATTACATAGTTAGT
The DNA here is from genome assembly GCA_929108145.2 of Limnephilus rhombicus. NCBI lineage: Eukaryota > Metazoa > Arthropoda > Insecta > Trichoptera > Limnephilidae > Limnephilus > Limnephilus rhombicus. The sequence goes on from OV815283.1 coordinate 31,781,722, forward strand.
CGAAAACTTTCGACTTTGAATCTGAACATCAGCTAGAAAAGTGAGAAGCTAAAATGATGCTTATCTGTTTTTTGGTACGTACGAAAGATATTGTACCTACCTACATTTAGACGTAGATCTTGGGTCGATATAATATGTAAATTTGCAGATATTATAAGGCCAATTAGCTGTGGTTAGCTGTCATAAAATACTCATCTTAATGTTAAAATGTATGTTTATATTAGATCACGTGAAATGGAACAAAATTAAAAGTTTAATAAATAAAATAAAATCAATAAAATTTTAAGGGTGAAACGAAAACTTGTATAATTTTAAGATATAATTGCTAGCAATAAATACATTTTACATACGAAAAATTACGACACTAAAAAAAGACAAACAATATAGGATTTAGCCTGCGAGATAATGAGATAGAATGATCGGTGTCCTCTTTGTGTGGTGTTTCGTAGCCTATTGGTCTCCTCTTTGTGCGGTGCTTTGTAGCCTCCCCACTCATTGTGATTTTGAAAACCGATGAAACGAAAAAGCGACACTAAAAAGAGTCAAATACATTAATCTATAGGTTTTAGCCTGCGAGATAATGAGATAGAATAATCGGTATCCTCTTTGTGCGGTGTTCCGTAGCCTATTGGTCTCCTCTTTGTGCGGTGCTTCGTAGCCTCCCCACTCATTGTGATTTGAAAACCGATGAAATGAAAAAGCGACACTAAAAAGAGTCAAACACATTAATCTATAGGTTTTAGCCTGCGAGATAATCAGATAGAATAATCGGTCTCCTCTTTGTGCGATGCTTGGTAGCCTCTTTAGCGGTACTCCGGGTACTCCGTGGCCTGCCGGTCTCGTGCGCGGTGTTAGCCTCTCCATTCATTTAATTTAATTTTTTTTTTTTTTTTTTTAATTAATTTTTTTTTTTTTTTTTGGGATTTAATTGAATTAAAGGAATGAATTAAAGGAATCAATTCAAAAGGCCATGGGAATCAGACTGAATCGATTCACTCCTGGGAATCATTCTGCCCACGTCTAACAAAGATAATTATAAAATATATTTTATATGACTTACTAATGTATTCAAAGGTAGGTACTAGAAATGTAGATTTTGTTTTAATCAAAGGTTGCAGGAGGAACCGAGGTTGACAAAATATATAAAAAATACACGCCGCGAATTAACAGTGAAAATTCGCGAGAGGGGTTGGCACTTGGCACAACCAGATAAGGAAAGAAAACCCAACAAAACTCAACTTCTAATTTGGTTAAAAAAACAATTGTTTCTCTTCTGAGAACAGTTCCTTTTCCATTACATTCTAGACTTTAAAGCGCCAACAAGCCACGTCGTATCAAGCGATAATTTAGCCTTCAACAAGTGTACTAAATTCACCTAATGAAATTCTAACTTGACACCGATTTTCTCCAGCAGAATCAGTGCATTTCGCAAAGTAGTGCTTTCTTTGTTGTGGAACACAAAGAAAGCACTACATAGCGAGGGATGCAACGATATATCGGAAAACCGATAAATATCGATATATCAACTCGTAAAAATATCGATATTCATCGATACACCGATATCTATGTATATTACTATAGAAAAACTCAATAATATCGCATCGAAATATGAAAAAACCCGCCCAAATTAAAATGACCAGAAAATGGGGTAAAATGCTATTACTGGCAACACTGACTTTCTAAAAAAATTGATTCTGTTTTCTATTCTACTCTGTGGTAGGTGAGAGCACCATAAATCTTTGGCTCACATGCAAATAAAAAGAAAAAAGCTGACGGTGACGTGACGTTATATCTTTCTGCTCCTGTCAATACTCTAAAAGTAAACATTCTTAAAACAAAAGATGCAAGGTATATACCCCATTCTTTTTTGTGGCAATGAGTCATCTACCAATTGTGGCAACAAGTGTTCCTTCTGAAAGTCTTTTTTTAAAGGCAGGAGCCACTATAACTCAAAGCAAAAAGCGGCTACAAGGAAGCAGTCTGTCAAAGCCACTATTTTTAAGTTCGATAGCTGGTACAAAAAACTGGAATAAATTTATGAAAAAAAAACAATTTTACATACTTATCCAAATTTTGTGATTATTCACACAGGTAAGTATAATAAATTATATACATACATAATCGATAAACGTTTGATATAACTAAAACTACATTGGATTTCTATAAGCTTTCTATAAAAAAGAAATATCGATATATCGGCCTACCGACCGATATATCCATATCGACTTAATTCGATATTTTTTAAAACCTTGCATCCATAGGAACACACCGAAGCGGCGCGGCGAATCCACAATAAGTTCCACAATTAGTTCCACAATATGATTTACATATCCTACCAGTGGCGTGTGGTCCATAGAAAAATATACCTACCTGTTTATCAAGACAATTATTTATCTTACACATACGTAATCTAGATTCTAAGAATAACTGTATATGTACATTGATCAGTGGGCATTTCCCCCCAATCTTCCATTTACTTTTCTTTAAGGCACCACCGAGGAACCGGCTAAGGGGCGCGGAAGCGGAGTGTAGTTAACGGCTAGATCGAATGTCATGCGCATTCTTGCTGGGTCTGCCAATCGATTGGAGAGGAATCCCAACCGTATTCCAGCGCTGTACTTTTATTATTTATGTACTGTGTCTTCCTCCCTACAGGTGCTTGCAGGATACGCTGGACACAATCACAAAGCGCTTGCCTCCTCGTGGACTATCACCAATCTTGTCTATAGTCATACTAACACTTATTGTATCTTGATTTCCCGCTAAGAACTTGCATACTGCTTACTAACAACGTATGCAGGAGGTCTAGATTCGTTCAAAATTAAATGTATGATCGTTCATTAAAAAAATTAGAGTCCTTGCGAGAGCCTTGAAGGAGTAATCATCTGTTACTTATACCAGGGCGGGTAAGTGGTGGATAACCTTCAATGTATATTGATAATATACTAATCTTTAATCTATGTATACGATACTGCCGCCATGGATCGACCCACAATGCCCTTCTTGACAATATCAAGGAGGATACGGTGTTAGTACTAATGTCGACAGAATAGCACTTAATCCCAAACATGGGAACACTTCAGCACAGGTTCGCCTAGTGAGATGTTCACCAAATACTATTACTAACCTATTTACATACAGTTATTGATCATTTACATTTTTCTTATTATTAAACTTATTATCTATGTAAACCAATGTAATAATTTGTAAAGTGTATGTTCAAGAAGAGAAATAAAATAAAAAAATAAAAAAAAACTATGATTGACCTAAGAACAGCCGCGAGTGAGGTACGAAAAAACATCCAAAAATGTAGGCATAGGCATAAAATTTGGGAGGCGGGTATGGGTACCGCCGCCCCGGGAACCACTTATTGGATAACCAACACCTCTGTCATAGGTTGCCCCAAGTGGTTCACTTCATTTTGTGACTTAGCAAGGTGCCCAGGTTCATGGGGCGAGGTTTGTCCAGGTTTTGGCGGCGGATGCATCTGGTCACCAGCTGCATGGCAGGCAGATCGAGAGAGAATGCTTAAGGGAGTCCTTTTGACTTCTCCAGCAGTACTCTCTCGGAACATCGCCTTGCACCGCAGTTGGAGGAATGGCTTCATACGTCCGTCACTCCTGGAGACACTGAGCCCCAGATTCCTACCCACCTCTAATACACTTTTCCTTCCCAGAACTTCCTCTCCTTCGTTTCCTAAAAAACCACCCACACAGCATCCCCAAAGATGACATAAGCCCTGAGGAGAATTATTTTCCACAGGGCCTCCTGTGTGGAATGAATTAAAAAAAAAAATGGTAGGTACATTTATTTTCAGATCAATTTTTTGGTTAAAGATTTTTTAACATAAAAATTGTGTTTTTATTAGTAAAATCAAAGAAGGGAGAACGAATTTGAAAGTTTCTTCTTATCCCAGAAGTTCACTCGTTACAAGTGTTGAAGACTTAAATAATTCTGTTGAAGACTTAAATAATTTCAGCAGTTTTGTTCATTAAACTTGTTAAGCCATCTCTGAAACTCGTTGATTCTTCGTAAAACGTTGATCTGCGGCTACAAGGAATACATTCGGCCCTTTGATTATATAAATGTCTAGATAGAGTGTTGCGCTGTAACTCCGAAAAAAAGAACAGGCCAGATTTAAAACGCTTGTGTGCGTGACACGCACACAAGTATAGGTAACTTATATTGTTAACGTTAAGCGCTCAACGTCACTGTAGGCGTGATGAGTGATACCAGCTCCCGAGTATTTCCCATAAAAGTGGGTAAAAAATATGTTTCAGTTTAGCGGGACCTATAATTCGTTTAATTTTGAATTCATTTAAGGGTAAATATGCAGTTAGTCCACCTCCCGGATAACACGGAACGTTCGAGTTGCCGAAGTTTGATGCACGGATAATACGGAATGTTCCTTTTTTAACTAATAGACTATCAGATTTGACATTTGTCGGAAGTACCAATCTTATAAAATAAATTCTCTAAAATAAACTCGCTTTTCATCATACTTTTAAAAAACATCCCAGGTTTTGAATGGTTTGTTTGGCTACGCAGGGTTTGTCTAGCGGGTTTGTGTAATTATTTTAATACATTTCTTTCCAGGTTCTACTGTTATAAATACTGGTACAAACTTGTCAATGATGCATTCACTTTGTTTTACGCAAAAATATTTTTTCTATGATTGGCAGCATTGATGAAATGTTAAAATAAAAACGATGAATAAACATGGCGTTACCGCGCTAGTCAATTAATTTTAACAAAATTAAAATGTTAAATGCATATTTTTTGGTCTCCCCCGACATAAATACTCACTTTTCGTAATAATAAAGCTAAATCTAACTGGAAATGTTTTAAGATTTTCACGGCCAAAAGCATTTTCGTTATTTGTTTTTGGGGTGTTATGCCGTGTTACATCTACCGGATCTGCCGGATCTGTCCTGATGATGGACACTGCAACGATGTCCGAAACGTTGGCTAAAGAAGAAGGTTGCGCAACACGGCATAACACCCCGAAAACAAATAACTAAATCTAACTGTTTGGATAAAAAGTTTTCCGTATTAACAAGTAAGCGGTTGAATGCATAAATAATCATTTAAGTAAGATAGTTTTCTACATATAATGATATAAATGAAAAGAAAATCATTGTTAAAAGAGATTTATTTTTGTTTGATTATTTTTGAAAAATAAATAAGAAATACAGAAAATAAGAAAGATACATTCATAGACGCTGCCAACTGGCCGGCAGGTATCGTTGTGTCTAAATTTAAATTTTTATCATCATCAAATAAAGAAGGTGGCCCATATCCAGGTAAATCCCTAAAAATGGTAAAACTATCTTGTCACACTAAAAAAGACAATGCAACTTTTTAAAACTAAAGCTATCGATAGTTATTATTTATTCTTAATGACCTTCCCTTTTAATTTGTTTTTTAAACAGTTTTCGTATAGATTTTACATCCTGGTTAATATTATCCAATTTTGTCTTATAGTGATATCTTAAGGCCAAATATTTTTCCACATCCAAACTTATCAAATTAACTTGATGCAGAAGACCGTAAATCTGATCGGTTATTACTTCGAAATAATTATCGGGAAAAATTAATTTGAAGAACAGGCAACCCTGTAAACATGGCGTCAAAACATGGGGTCAAACGGCGTTGTCCTAAGACCAAATTACACTATTAAAACTGAATTGTTTCTTTAACTGAATGGTTATTTAAAGGTTATTAACCGATGATAGGTAACATTTTTAGTTATTTTCAATCGTCCTATGTAATTCCTGCACACTGATATAGCGCAAATCGTCATTTTCAAATGTCACACAACATGTGTTTACCGTACAACGATAGTGTTGCCACTGAGCGGACAGGCCGAGCTTATTTGCCAACCTTTGGAAGATTTTTTTTTGGTGCTTCGTCACTCGAGCGCTATATCTAGACATTTATATAATCAAAGATTCGGCCATAGATACTGATTAATCAATTAGGGAATCAGACAATACTTTATAATTCACTATGAACTATGAACCTCAATAAACCTAGCTAAACCCACTCCTAAAAGATGTTTTAAAGAGTTTCTGTGGGTACCCTTTTTTTAAAAAACCACTGGTGCACGAATGTCCATGAATACTATTCAGAGAAAATTCCTATTTTGCACGTGCATAATATGTACACGTTTTATAACTAAATAAAATATACTTATAAGACAATTTGTCTATTGATTGTACTTCTTTATTGGTATTATTTATGACAAAACAAATCATGTGTTGCTCTGTTAACAAAGAAACTACATTTGAAGTTATTTGTCGATCTTAAAAAACATTATAACACTTTAACACTTATTTTTATGGTATCTTGATTAATTGAATCTCTGCTATATAGCTCGTCAAAAACAATAATAATGTGTTTGTATGTCACCATGACAACACATCAATGAATCACATTTGAAAAGTAATTCATTATTTGAATACGAAGGAATCCCTATGCATACCTAGGTAGGTATTCCTTTACATACTTTAAAAAAATAAATTTACCCACTGTCTTGTAACTCTGGTTACAGCGTGGAGATAATGCTTTGAAATGGAAATTGAAGATTTTCCAACTTAAAAACACTTCCCAGGTATTTTATTTGCAGTCTTTGATGGTCAGACGTATATTTCGCATAGTTTACGCAACCGCGCACAAAAAGAAAAAGATGGAGAGATATAAAATTACGAATGTTAGGGGAGAGCGCTTGTATTTAAAATGCCAAAATTGATGCGAAAATTGTGAAAATGTTTAATAAAAGACGACTCGTTTAAAATAGAGCAAAAATCTCGGAAGGGTTGTCTTAAACAGCACTTAAAGAAACACTGTGATTTTTTTCATATATATAACTTGTAAAATAACTGAAACAAACGTGTTTATAATAATTTTTGGAGCATACTTTGCGATTTTTTTCTATCGAGGGAATTTTATAAAATTTGTGTTTCGGCGCGACAAATGTCTAGACATTATCTTCAGAAATAACATATATTTTTTTAAGAGCTTAAAAATTTCAAATGTTTAAGGGAGGTTTGCAAGAAATCAGTCGAAATTCGGGGCGTCTTAAAGTTAAGTTAGGTAGAGCGGGGTTGAAGGTGCCATTTTTTTTAAAACATTTTGTGCCGTGGAGTGAAAAGTGCGTAACTAATTAAAAACAGTATTTATATGAGTTAACTTCGTTATTTAGCCACATATTCAGCATAACGTATTAATTACCTATATTTACGGTTTCTTCATCTGTTGATTACTCTTTGCATTCGCTTTCTTAACATATAGGTTTGGACTTTTTTTAATGGTGAATAGTGAACTTTTTGCACCATCGTTAGATGCCATTTTATTTATCGATTATTTATTTACCCAATTTCAGATCATTCAAATCACATAATAGCGTAACATAAACCATTTGTTACTCTAATTTTCTCTAAAAACTAAACTCACGTCACTTAAGAAACTCAAAGAACATAATCTTCACGTTTTATAAAATTAACACTTTGTAGACAAAAAAGCACGATACAGTTGGGAAACCAAAGAAAAGATAATTGCTTCCCGCGCACCTTCCGCGTTAGCTAGCATTCATAAAATTGTAAACATTCGTTGTTGATACAACGAGCGGGTGGAACTGTTACCCCACGTACCTATTAGCTCCGCACTACTAATCCATTCAGAACAAAACTACGTATACGTGGGTGCACACTAATTAGCTACCATCGTCTTGAGAGTCTGTTTACAACAATGGAAAATAACGAGTGCAATGGAAATGTTGACAACAGTACAGGCGAATGTATTCCTTGAATGCGCTCGACACTAAACTTGGCAGTAAGTTTACAGTTTACTTGACGAGGTCATATGCTAAATCTATTGTTTAACCCCCTGGGCAACTTTGGGAGATATTCTTCATAGACAACAAACAACCGAGTCTTTTTGGGAAATATGTCTGCCAGCCTGACATGGTCTCATTAAAGTACGCTATCTCATTTTGAAATATGTTTTATACCGTGTTAGAAAGAGGGAGTACCGCGATTTCGGTTAGCATTAAAAAAATACCACAAACGCTTAGGAAAAATAGATATAATTCTATGAAACCACATTAAAAAATATTTGTCAAGGTTTACATGTGAAGTGACAGTAATTTTGTAATACCATTGCCTAATTAAATATGTTTTATTTCGTGTAAAGCAGTAATTACACGATAAAAAACATTGGTATGCGACATTAAAAATATTATCTTCGTTCTGGTTCAAAATTTTGATATTTCAATTACATACGTCGACTTGTAACGATAAAATCTGAGAGAGTCTTTCATCTGCTTTCAAGAACAATTTTATTTTCATGTAAAAAAAACAGCGAATGTATCTGAAATCGAATGTAATCTTAATATATAAAAGTCGGGTTAGTTACACCATTTATAACTCAAGAACGACTGGACCGATTTTAATGATCTTTGATTTGTTGGATTTGTCTCCGCCCCAAATAGCAGAAAAGGTATTAAAAAAACATCGGAAAAATTCACAAAAAAAAATCTTTTCCGCATATATTTTGTATGGAACGAATTCTCATCTTTTGAAAGAGCAGCAATATTGAATAGTGAGTGAATTCCAAAAATTCTTAAACGTCTTTTGTTCTGAAACATTTAATTTGCCCCTCTTTCTTACACACTAAACGACAACAGTCGAAAATGAGACAAACGGTGAACGTATGTCCGCACCCCTCCAAAGGAAAATACAATAATTATAATAAATCTACCCACACGAATAAAGAAAATGTAACGCAATTCCCGTAAGTAAGTGGAAAAGTAAGAAAATCACAAAAAATATAAATCCGTACACAACGCCATCTCTGATACTGACAAAAACAAAACACGGACAGTTGCGCATCGATAATTGCTTCATTGTGTAATTTTTAACTTAATGAAAAAACTGAATTATGTAATTCAGCTGATAAGTTAACACAACAGTTATTGTTTTTGAGGTGGTACGTAGTTTGTCGGGTCAGCTAGTTTGAAAATATTTTCCACGCAATCTGCAATCTGAGAGTTCACGTGATAGAGGTACATTGCAAAATGTTTATTATGTTATATTACGATTGGTGACTTAGCAGGGGCGCCTGGGTTCATGTGGTGAGGTTTGTTTAGGTCTCGTTGGCGGGCCGGATCAGGAGAGACTGATTTAAGGAGACCTAATATAGACCTCTCCAACCGGACTCTATCGACCCATCATCTTGCACGTCAATGGGAGGGATGGATTCATAATTTCGTCACTTCTAGACACATTGACAACCAGTTTCCTACCCACCTCTCAGATCTTTTTCCTCTCCAGAACTTCTCGTCCTTCCTAAAGAGACCCCCCTAAAAAGACCCTCCACAAAGCATTTAAAAATTTAATTAAATGAAACTTAGAAGCATAACAAAAAGCGTAACCAAAACTGCGTATTATATAAAGTACCTAACCAATCTAGGGTTTGTTGGGTAATGGGCATGTTTACGAGAGTTGTGAGTGTTATACAAATAAAAGTTTAGGTGAGAAAACCGCAATTAAGTGGCGCGGAGTAGCTGCGGTCATTTGAAGCAGATTGCTCCAATCTTCGAATATTATGTAACATTAATAATATTATAAAGGCGAAAGTTTGTATGGATGTATGTTTGTTACCTTTTCACGCAAAAAACACTGAATGGACTTTAAAAATTCTTTCACCAATAGAAAGTCACATTATTTGCGAGTAGGTACTATAGGCTGTATATATTGGTAAGTTCTGGCGTTATGAATAAGCTCTGGCGAAAAATGAAATTATTTTGTTATACGTTTATTGTCCGAACGAAAAGCAAAGCGTTGCTAAGTAGTTGTTTGACGTGCGCTGTCATTTTGTTATTTGTTTAGGTTACTATGGAGATCCCTTTGAAAGTAAAAATTCAAATATGCATAAAATATGGGAAGGGGGGGGGAGGGGGGGGGGGGAGGTGGAGGAGATGGAGTGGGGAACCCCTTAAACACCTTCTTTAAAGATTTTCTTTTAAAAGTAAGTGGGGGTACTAAACAAAAGCAATAGTAGTTTGTTGACAGTGCAGTTATTATTGAAGAAAGTATAGGTGGCAAACCCATCACGGACAGAGAGTGGAGGGTTAGAGAAATAATTTCATTTATTATTAAAATGTGAATAATAAAAATTATACATAACTGAACTGCCTTAGCAATAAAATATATTATTTGTTTCGTAGGAACTACTAGTAATTCGATTTTTAATTGCTGGCAATGTTTATTGAATCGCCACACCGCAGCGTGTGCGCGTCGGACCGCGCATTTCGATGACGGAGCGGTTTAAAAATCAACCGTCATTCTGTTTCGTATTTCGCTTGAAATAATTTCGTAATTTCTAAACATTTTATTTTTACCTCCACTTTTCAAGCCTTGTCTGATAACTTTGCGTATGTGAATGTATGTGATTAAAGAGTTAAACATCAAACCTCTTTATTTTATTCATCTTTATATATTTCCACCATCGCGTAAGTTTGGTGATTAGGTACATTGTAAAAATTATTTATTAAGGCGACTCCCCCACGGGTCGGTAAGGAATCGGTATAAACCGAGTGGTGTTAGATCCTGCGAACAAACTGCCGCAATGGAATGAGCTGCAAACTGTTATCTAACTTTAAGCATTCTATACTTTTCTGTGCTGGGTCTTACAGGTTTGTGTCGATTGTTTACCGAAAAATAGAAGATATTTAACAAAATTGTTGGTTTTTTATTACCTGCCGTCTAAGGAGACGGGCGCCGCGTGGCAGGTGTGCGCCGCCTGGTCGGGCCCCCCGGCCCTCCTGCGGCACGGCAGCGGCCCCTCCCACTCGCGCCCCCGGCTCAGTTGCGCCACTGCCTCGGGGGGCACCTCCAGCACACCACTGGCACACAGCCGCTCCCCGGCGCGGTTGGCGTACTGAAACACAAACAAACATTTATACAATATTGTTCAACATTTTTTCATCATCAACAGCACTTCGCACGTCTCTGTATACTTCGGGAACTGTGAGACGATTTAAGGTAAGCCATACTGGGCCCACGTATGCAAGGTGTGCATACGTGGGCCCATACGATACTACGTAATACGTTCCCAGGCCAGTAATACGCCCATACATAATACGTTCCCAGGCCAGTGTGCCACTTGTCCTAAGCACGCAAAGCAAATCTGAATCGTAGTATCGCAATATTCAATCGATTTCTGTTACAAATCACTTCGTAACGTTTTACTAAGGGGGTATTTCAGCATCCTCCTTACAGATTATCCACACGATAATGTAAATTTTCTATTAATTAATCACGATTTATTTATTTTAAATGTCTGAGTTTACTATTCGGTTCTTGAACCTATGAATAATGTCTACATATTTATTATAGGATAAGAAAGCCGAGTTTTTTTTACCTATTGCAAGTATATTATTCGTTATCGTATGGATAAGCTATCATGAGGATAGTGAAATACCCCCTAAATCTATTAGTTGATGATCTCCCATTTTAGCGATAAATTGCAGCCATGAAAATGTCAGTAAACGCCAAACGTCAAAACAAACAAAACCTTAACCGTTAAATCAACTCGTTGCATGGAAAGTCTTGCACCAATGACGCCTTTCTTTCAGTCGATCTGGACAGCGTAGATCGGCGTTGCGTGGGGAGCGCAGGAATGTGTTGCGTGCACGGACATATTCTGATGTCTATGGTTGCGTGTGACAAGTGTGTTTCTGAAGAATCTATTTTCATGTAAAATGTATGGATTTTAAGTTGTCCAGATACATCTATACGTTCCGTACATTACATACGCGGGTCCAGTGTGTTTTTACCTTTACGAGGGTGGAATAATAAGTACCCGACACGATGGATAAATGACGGTATTAGTCAATGACGTTACAATATATGTATAGACGAGTAGAAAGAAATATCAGAGTGTCAAGCCAAAAGTAAGTAATTTTTTTTTACATTAGCTACACACAGGAGGCCTTGGGGAAAATAGTTCCCCTCAGGGTCTATGTCATCTTTGAGGATGCTGTGTAGAGGGTCTTTTTAGTAAAGGAAAGAGAGAAAGTTCTGAAAAGGGTATTAGGGGTGGGTAGGAAGGACGTCCAGGAGGGACGGACGTGTGAAACCCTCCCTCAGGATGCGATGAAATCAATCAAAATTATCAGGATGAAACCGCGATGCAAGGCGATGTTCCGAGAGAGTACGGCTGGAGAAGTCAAAGGAACTCCCTCAACCACTCTGATCAGGCCTGCAATGCAGCCGGTGGGCAGACGCATCCGCTGCCAAGACCCGGACAAACCTCACCAGATGAACCCAGGCACCCCTGCAAAGTCACCAAACGTAGCAAACCACTTGGGGTGACCTATGGCAGTGCTTTAGATATAGTAGTTTTAGTACTACAATGTCGTGTGCCACATCTAAGTAAATTAAAAATTCCCAAAATGTACCCGTGTGTCTTGAGAACATGTTTTCCTTACTTGGAAAATACTAGTGACAGCAAAGGAATAACATTTCATTTGAAAATACACTTAAATTACTCATTATTATAGATTATTATAAAATACAATAGTTTTACGCCCTGCCTTTTGAGAAAATGCAACGCCTACGAGAGTACAGGGTCGCGCAAAAGCGTAATTTCGAAGTTAATGCTGTCTCTCAGTAAACTTCTGTTTATAATAGTCTAATAACTGTGTTTCATTATGTGCTTGCGTAAATTTTACGCAAGCATAAAAGTTGCCATCTCCAAGCTTTGAAATCCAGGATTTGAAGGTAGAAATATCAGGACATTCCGGTTTAAAGCCAGGACTATGTGGAGGACGAACAAAGGACACTATTCTGCATCGTCTGGCCACCCGATTGGTCCCTCAGGCACCAATTGGATGCAGACCTTTCCTCAAGCAACTTGCCTCGCTTGCGTCAAAAACTAACGATTCATTCTGCTTTAACTCTCGGTCAGGAGTCGCTGGTCTTTAATATTTTGTTCGCCCTTCACATTACTTTATTATTGCATATATTTAAATTGGAGATTGATGTATCTGTAAATAGTGTTAATAAACTCGTAAGTACTGAATCGTCTTACTTATTCGCTTTGCCATCTACACACTTACACAACAAACACATAACCCCCAAAACTATATACCTATGTATAAGGGCAGTACCTAATTGTTTTAGTTATATTTATTTGTAAACTACATTGAACATGTACTTTTTTAGTTATAATCTTGCCAATTTTATTGAATAAAAATATTATTATTATTATATTGCATTGAAAACAGGGTCAATAAAACAAATAATAGAAATCACATTCAAGTGTTCAACTAACATTTAGTTACTAAATTAGCGAATCAAATGGAGGTTTGATGTTTTTAATCATAAAATAATCAAGTCTATGTAAGTAATCTAATAGGACAAATTCTTAGGTCTTGCTTTATTTTTTATTATTTATTTATTTAGTCTTTTATTCTTCATTTTTATTGTATTTTTCAACTCTACAAATGTCCCTCAACATTTGTGGTTGACAAAACGATTGGAGAGAGTAGTGGCGCATGAATTTTAAAACATAGGTTCTTAACAGGACTCTTTAAAAACTCAGGACGATGCTTAAAAACTATCCAGGACAGCCCAGGACACCCCAAAAAGCAGGACATGTCCTGGGAAAACAGGACGGTTGGCAAACCTAGCGTAAAACAACGTACAAATCAGAAATAAACACGCTTATCAACAACTATCGCCACCGTTTACAAACTGCCGTTCCTCTATTATGACTTGATCACCATAAAAATAATTGCTTTTCAATTTCAGATGAAGCTATCATGAGTTATCCTGACCAACACAAGGACTACCTTTTTAAGGGGTTTCCGGAAACCAGGTCCCACCAGCTGAATTTTTCAATTTTTTGGTAACCCCTTAAGTCTAAAAAATTAATATTTCAGCCGAGCACGCAAAAATAACGTGAAGATTTTCTCAAAAACTAATTATGATTGTGACGCACAACAGGAGTCCATTTTCAGGAAGGGAAGATTGGCAAGAGCCTTTTCAGCTTGACACTTCACCCCCCTCCCTCTGGATCACCTTCACCCACCCACCTCACCCACCCCTTCTCACAACAGAGGCGAGATTCTTAATCAGCAATCTGGCGCTGAACAAAATACCGTGAAATTTATACCAGCGCACTTTATTTATTATCATTTATCATGAGCATTACGAAGCTTAAGTTTTATTAGAATTTAACTCGATAAAGCAGACGCTTTGAACAGCAGGAGTGGAGTGTAGAGCTTAATTTTCCAGTTAAAACGATAGATCCGCTTGACTGATATACAAATTAACAAAGTTGAAGAGGCGCGTATTGAGAGGGAAAGGAACTGATTATTTGTGTTTTTGTTAGTAGTATTATTTCGTATTTCACCATCTCTGAGTAAACTTTCGATAAGCGCTACACATTGAGTTACGTATATTGTATGTTAATGCTTGTGTCACACAAAGCTATAAAAGTTAAAAGATCATTTGGCTTGGCCTATTTCAGCGTATGGCTCGCCATATATTCCCATTGGGATTGTACGAAATACGCCAAACTAAATGATCTTTCATCTTTTATAGCTCTCTGTGACATAGGTCTAAAGCTGAGTAATGCTACCCGTCAAGTAAAACTCTGTTTGGGTCACCTTTGTTTAAAGTTTCTTGACAAGTAGTTAGTCAAAAGTTTACTCAGGGATGGTGAAGTACCTCCTTTATGTAGTAATTTAACGGAAGTTCAATTAATATATTCATGGGGTATAAATTTACCCTAATCGTTGTTTGTTTTTACAAGTGTATTTAATTATTTTTGATAGAATTAACGGAAAATGGGCGAATAAGATTCTTGCACATCAAAAAGAAAACACTTGCTTATGGCATACCACTAACAGCTTCTTTGTAACCCCACCATTTTTCTCATAAACGACATAGGTATGTATGATCGTGATTAATTTTAGGGTTATTATGCCGTGTTCTTTGTAAGAGCAGATTTGTACATTGTGGTGAGGTGTGTGTTTATGTAGAAAACGTGTGTGTGTAGCATAAAAAGCTGTTAAAACGGAGCTGTCAGCGACCGACGACGGGACCATACGCCATTTGAATTAATTAGGGCGAGCAATTTCACAGATGCGACCCTGACTTTAATTAACGTTGAACGATCTCAATCACATAATGAGAACATAATGAAGCCGACTTGAATCAGAAATCAGGGGGCCCAATTGGAATTGGATATCTAAAGTCAACCGGAAATGAATAAAATTAATTTTCCCTAAAAGCTCGACGAACTTTAGCTGGGTGCTTTTTCGCACATAATTTTGCAGAATAAAGAGACAGAAGTCTGAAATTTTACCATCTCTTTAATTCTGGCCCGTCAATAGCATAACGTTTAGTACCACAATCACAGTACTCGAAATAGCAATAAAATCCACGTACCTCAAACACACACTACAAAATATGGGATAAAATCTCTGAACTATGTTGCTTATACAGTATATAATTCGGTTACATATGTACAAGGGAATCCAGCAAAATAAAAAATTAAGAGTAATGCTTTAAAAGAATATTTTTTAAGTCCGTTTTAGGATTAAACTGTGTAATTTTCTTGTCATGTTCAATTGTCTTGTTTCTTTTCTCTTCTTTTCTTTTCCATTTAGTTGTAATCATCCATATTTGTGTGACCCTTTTCCTTTTTTCTTTAATTGTTTTCTAATGTTCTACTTAACCTGTCTTTTATATTTTGTCTATATTGTAAGTCTGACGACCTCCGTAGTCCAGTGGGTAAGACTCTTGACTCACAATTCGAATCCGGCATGCGCAAATAAATTTTATTTGACTAATTTGTGTTATTTCACAATTAATTCATTAAAAATAATATATAGTATATTTGCGGCATGTTCCAGAGTGGAAGATACTATCAGTATCGTCCTGGTGCTTACACCATTCAGAATTGAAACGTTGCTTGAAAATGGCTTTAGCCGTGTTTAGTGACCAGATCTGAATAGCCAGGTACTTCCCAACCTTCCTCTTCCCCACCTCCTTCCCCTCCCCACTACCTTCAGCCTCACAACATACCCCAATTGGGGATGCCATAGTCTCACTGGCTCCAGACGGGAGCAGTTGAGATTCTTGTGCGGTTATTCACTGTAAAAAAAAAAGAAAAAAAGTGAAACTTATATTTTCAATATCTAAATAATTCCTATGTAAAATTGTAAGAGTGTTTCTTCCCATCCACGAATTGTAATTGTATGTTCCTCCTGTCATAAAATGAGTTCTGTAGCTTATCGGGATTGCCCTAGCAAGAAATAAAATCATTAAAAAAAAATAAAAAAGGTTCTGTTATTTCCAAAAGATGGAAAGGTACGGCCTGTAAGTCGGCGCGATGTGTGAATGCGGTACAGTGCAGGCCACCGAACATGGGGTCAATAAAAGTCCATTTCATTCCGACTCTAGATTGCAGGTACGACACACTGGGCCCACGCACGCGATACACGCAATACTATTCTCCTAGGTCGACGTGCACACTGCTTCTACGCACGCATCACGTGTGACCACCTCACAAATTGTATCTACTTATTTAGTACGTGGAGCGCAGACGCGTCATTCGATTTGACATTTATTTTTAGATGCGTATTTTTGTAAAAAGAAAATAAAAAAAAGGTTTCTTACATAACTTTAGGTACATAGATAATACCACTCACGGATGTCGGAGGATATACCCCAACCCCTTCCACCTTTCACGCGTCTCACGCCGATCTGGTCGGCCTAGATCGGCGCATCGCAACGTGGGTTTGCGATGCGTGTAACGAGTGTGATTCTGAAACACATATTTCCATATGTGGGTTGTAATTAGTCCAGATCTCGTAATGTATTGCTTACGTAGCGTACGTCGATCCAATATGATCTTACCTTTATTCGCTGATCTGGCTATTATTCCCTTTTGACCCCCACCAAACAGATGTTCTTTTTGTCTTTGGGTAAATGAATCGTTTGTTACCTGTATCCTGCAGTGGTCATCAGTAACATGGACGGCGTCCTTGACCCGGTGCAGAGCAGCCAGCAGCGCGCGCGCCGCGCCCGCCTGCACGAGCGGGCGCGAGATTCCGCGTGACAACTGGTTCAGCTCGCGCACCCACGCGCTGGCGTGCGTGCTCTCCACCACCACCTGCAACCAAACAAACAACCACATCAAATTGAGTTACATTTAAGGGTTAGGGGGGGGGGGGGGGGGGGGGGGAGGGCGGTGACCCCACGGGGAGGACGGCACGGAAAAGGGAAGTGGCAAGAAAAAGGTTCCGCGTCCCATGAATACCTATACACTATCTATATTGGCATCAAATTCGTTTGAGCACTCTTTAAATTCCAAGCGAATTTGAGATTTGAATTCCGGTATAGGAAAGTAGTTAGTGACCGACCGAAGGTTCGGTTTCGGCAAGTTTCGGAAAAAAAATCTAGTTTCGGCATCAGTTTCGGTTTCGGATACAGGTAACCTAGTATCGTCTTGATAAATAACATACAAATAATATTATTATGATGTGACAACATATTAAAAAAAACCTTTAAGAAACATTTGAGAAACCATTTTAGCTGTACATACATTACATTTACACGAGTTGCTTTTTATCGTTTAGATACTGAGTTACTTTTGAGATATCTTTAGAATGTCTTCGACATACCTTTGAGATACCTTTATTTATTTATTTATTTATTTTTTGAGCTTCTCCATAAAACAGTTTTACACCAAATTATTACGGAGAAGATTACAAAATATAAGAGAAAAAAAGGGCCAAGGGGGCAGTTTCACTATGTTGAGAGGTATGTCAAAAGATAGTTACTGAACTCTCTATAGGTAACATTGAAGATGTCAATGCTCGATGCAGAATCGTTAAATAGATAAGTTCGTAAGTCTTCGGCTCAATGTATTAATATTTATGAGATTGTCTTAATATGTTATTAATATTTATGAGATACATTGAGCCGAAGATATGCGAACTTATCTATGCATTTGCAGGCGATCAAAATAGGATTGAAAGCTTTCACTTAATATACTTTTGTAGGCAAAATATTATCTATGATAGAAAGCCTTGCACGGCTGAAAACCAGCTGCATTCCAGAAGAAATCCCGTAGCTGAGCAGTGTCCCTTTCGTCAATAGAATCAATGATAAAAGAACAAAATATGTAATATTGTAAAAAAAATTTATTGATGAATAAACGAAATTAAGTATCCTACTTATTATGTATGTATGTCTGTGCAAAAGCTGCAGTTTACCTTCAACAAAGATAATTATATTTATGGGAAGTAATAACATAACGGAAGAAAGAAAAGGGCTATAATTTTAACAATAATATGTTATTTATAAACTAAAATTTGAATTCCATACACGGACATATGAATATACATGGACCTGCCCTAAGTGATAAAAACGTATTATTTCCCCCTCCACA
This sequence comes from Limnephilus rhombicus, assembly GCA_929108145.2. Lineage (NCBI taxonomy): Eukaryota > Metazoa > Arthropoda > Insecta > Trichoptera > Limnephilidae > Limnephilus > Limnephilus rhombicus. Next base: position 31,800,193 of record OV815283.1, read on the forward strand.
TGGCGCCGGCTGAAGCTCCTCCTTGGAACCGGCACGCTCCATGGGGAGGGGATAGAGCCTCGCTTGAATCTAAAATGTGTGACGTCATCATTCTTGCCGTGAACAGCTAGAAGGTAACATCCATACATTTAACGAAATACAACGCCAAAACGGTAGCGTATTCTATACAATATATCTACATATCAATGTGCACATAGCGAATGTGGGCGGTTCTCCAGTGTGCTCGTCGCTGGTTACAGGGGTAAGTAAATTATGAAACATTTGTAATAGTGTTTTAACTAAACACGGCAACAAAATATTGCTATGTGTATTGGGGCGAGTCTTTTTGGGGCGAGCATTTGGCCTTAGCAAATATTTTATTATCGTGGCAAGCAATTCGAGCTCCCATGTAAAAAGGTCTATTCATTCAAAGCAGATTTTGCTTTTAAGAACTAAATGGTGATATTGTAATGCGAGATGCCTATTTACTGTCAGATTGATTGTATAACGAATCACAGTCATCTTTCCCCTCTTCGCCCTCCATGGTTTGGTTTGACCCCTCACCTGTAACTGCTTGTCTAGTCATTTGGATGTCTATGATTCCATAGCATTGGCCTTTACTTTACTTTACATATAAAGGAAGTTCTTTGAATACCTTAAAATCAAAATTTTTATTTTTCCGAAGCCTGAAATCATTCCAACTTCTCGATAGCCATGAACGGCACTACTGATAAACACTTTTTAACAAAGAAAATTTAATCTTTAACTTATAAAGGATAGATTAAACATTGCGAAGTTGATGTAACGGAAAAGCTGTCCATAATATTTTCCATTACATCAACTTTAAAAGCGTATTTTTTTGTTGGCGTTGATAACAAAAAAGCTGAATTCGCCAATTAAAATGGGAAGTATGTAAGCATGCAGAGTGCACGTAATATTGTTTAATGGAGTATTTGGGAAGGTGTCAAAGTGAGGGAATCAACGTCACTTCTCCCACTCTACCCTTCTCTCTCCGGGTATTGAAGGGTTGAAAATTTGATTTTGAAATGATTCGACAAAAACACGACGCTTCAATCAAAACCCTTACACCTTTCTGCGGATGACACGCGAGGTGTGAATTTATCGAGAAATATCTGAATACGAACAGAACAACCACGCAATAAAATTCTTTAAGCAAGTATTTTAAAATAATATTATAATGTAATCTCGCCCAAATAAAATAAAAAGCCAAGAAACCTATGTGATGGAAATATATTTTTATTCCTATATAATGAATCTAAACAACCACACATTTTAGAAGTCCCCATGGTCCCAAGCGGACGGGCGGGTCTATACGTTCTCAACGTGGGCGGTAACGCCCCCTTGGGGGCGTTTCAGTCCTTCAGAGGGACGGTAGAAGACTCTTCTCATTGGGGGGCGTTTGAGCATAATTTACTTCATATATTATGTCCCCCGTGGAGTGCCCCGCATTTTGTGTCTAGGTCTTTTTGTAGGCGAACACAGCCTATATTTGTGGAGAAATCTGAAATTCTCTAGCCACCCCACCTCCCCCCAGGATGGACCAATTTTGTGATGTTGAAATTAGCGTTTTGAAGCTAATTTTAATAGGGGGGGAGGGGTGACACCACGCACCGGGGGGTGACATAACGCCCCGGGGGGGTGACATCCGCCCCGGGTGCCACCCATGCTAGCTACGCCACTGGATGGGAGTAGAGAAGTGTGACATGACAAGCGGTGTGGGGCGGTCATGAGCTTTGTGACGTCACATGCACATGCACAAACTGACTGACACAGACTGCAAAAATCACTGTGCAGACCGGCCGGAAATAATACGTCCTTCCTTACCGATACCCTATCGGTAACTGAATAGCAATGGCTTATTAAGTGCTTCTCGACACAAACTGCAACCCATGCGACTGCCACAAAAATATTTTACCTATCCCATTACGCCCCCTCCGTTGAGGCAAATGTAACCCCATCATGGTATCCCGTTACGCTCCCTCCGTCGTGGTATCCCGTTACGCCCCCCTCCCCTTATCGTGACGACAATTGCTGTTTCGGATTCACGAGTAAGGGGGCGCTAGAAATAAAAATATTATCAAAGTGAGTGGTGGGCAAAAAAAGGTTGAAAATCTATGGTCTAGTCGAAATAGGATATATGTTTTCCTAAGCAGAGAATCTCGCGAAAGGTTAAAATTATCAGTCTTGTTGAAATCTGGCATTATGAAATCTGTAAAACTGTTTTTGTTTCGAACAGACAGACACAATATATTTTGCTCACGTAATTTTCACCACGTGATGGCATCCGTGCCGAAGGGTAAGGCTCTCGACTGGCGATCCGAAGATCGCAGGTTCATAGCACAGGACTTTTGTTGTTCCAAGATGCAGAACTAACCTAAAACTAAACTATCTAAAATAATTATGTTATTAAATTACTTGGATATTTTTCAACTGAAAATTCAACAATTTTAAAATGTTATTATTACTTAAGTAAATATAATATAATATCATCAAAATCATTGTACGTACGTGGAGTTTGTATACAAATGTACATTTGTAAGAGAACGAATTAAACTAATGCCAAAAGATGGCGCCACTTACGTCAACAGATCTCCTGGCAGGCGTAAGTACTACGGATTTGTAACTATTATTGTAACTGGCAGTTGTGAATAATAATACCAAGCGAGTATATATCATTACATAGTATAAAATGAAGTCGCTCAAAATGTATGTGCGCGTTAATCTTTTAAACTACGCAACGGATTTTCATACGGTTTTCACCAATAGATAGAGTGATTGAAGAGGAATGTTTATATGTATAAAACATGTAAATTATATTAGAGAAAAGTCGAGAAATTCAAAGAAAACATATTTTTGTGCGATGTAAAACGGCTGGCGGGCCGTACTATATTCACTTTTGAAATTCGTTCTAAGGAAGAAATTGGAAAATAGATGTCCTAGAGTAAGTAGGTATTTGATTTTCCCTTTTCAAATATCCAGTGTTGCATTGCAAGCATTGTATAATTAGTGGCGAGTTAATTAGTTTATATGTATAAAACATACTTATTATAGTAGAGAAAAGCCGATAAATTCAAATATTCAATTCAGGCAGCGGGCAGCGGGAAGCTGGCAAGTGGGTGGTGTGGTTTTTATAAAGATTGGGTAATGGCGTTGTGTTTCATTAGCCACAGCAACGTGTGGCCGGGTCTGCTAGTATTACATAAATATGACGTCATTGCTTGTCGCGGTTACTTTGTTCCGATGACTAGCTGTCACTGGATCACAGTGGATCCGAGGAACCGGCTATTTTTGGAACCAGTTTCCATCGGATTTATAAAATGGTCACCAAAGCTCAAGCTCACTCGGGTTCATGGGGTGAGGTTTGTCTTTGATGCAGATGACCAGGACACACTGAACCCCAGATTCCTACCCACCCCTTAAACCCTTTTCCTTCCCAGAACTCTCCTCTCCTTCATTTTCTTTAAAAAACCCTCCACACAGCATCCCCAAAGATGACATAGGCCCTGAGGGAAATTATTTTCCTCAGGACCTCCTGTATGGAGCTCATGTAAAAAAAGCAAAGCCGAACCAAAAGCCGCCGTTGGGCCTAGCAGCAAAAACCTGCGGAACGGGTTTTAAGGCTCCGCAACCGGGCCCGAAAAGAAGAAGGAGAGATAAGAAATTACTAATGTTAGAGGAGAGCGCTAACATTTACGGCGACAAAATCGATGCGAAAATGTTTATTTGGAGCATACTTTGCGATTTTTTTCTATCGAGGGAATTTTATATAATTTGCGTTTCGGCGCGAGCAAAGTCTAGATATTATCTTCAAGAATAACATATATTTTTTTAAGAGCTTTAAAACTTACCGTGTTTAAGGGAAATATGTAATAAATCGGTACAAATCCGGGTTGCGGGCCCTTAATTGCTAGTATTTATTATTAAGTGTGCATTCAAAATAAAATAAATAAAAATATACCAGCATGCGCAAGTAGACTTTATTGATTGATTTGTGTTATTTCTTAATAATGTAATGCATTTTTGCGGCAAGTTCCAGAGTGGAAGAAACTCTCAGTATCGCCCTGGTGTAAGACCACCATTCAGATTTGAAACGTTGCTTGAAATAGCTTTAACCGTGTTTGGTGACTACGTCTGAATGTCCTCCCCACTACATTCAGTCTCACAACATACCCCAATTGGGGATGTCATAGTCTAACTGGCTCCAGGAAGTTGGGAGCAGTTGGGATTCTTGTGCGGTATTCACACACAAAATGTTACGGAGCCTCGAAACAATCATTTAACGTTGTGTGCCAAGGATAAACTAATTAACGTCACCCGAGTGAAAATGACCAACAGTATTATTAGTTAGCTCAGTTTTGTAGAGATGTCACCTTCTGGCTGACGTTTTTAATGGTAGGACAGCCGTTGGAAGCGAGCTTGCGAATTTAATGATTAAAGTCTAATTAGCGCGATGGTTATTAAATTACTAGGTACAGCGGCGTACAGATAAACATAGTCCATTTTAATATTACTCACTGGGTTTACCCGCCATCCATCACATTAGCACTGCACCAATGGCGTGCAGCATCTGCTTTATCCGATATTACAGCACAAACCGTTTGGAGTTTTTGGTAATCGTTTGGTGAATCCATTATTTAAAATCTGGTCTTTTGAAAATAAAATTCGAAAAATAGCCGACGGTAAAATAAAAGTATTCACACACTTTTCCTCGTGAAATTTTGGAATATAAAAATAAAATTTCACAAATATTTACAGTAGGCCACTTGCATCACATTTTTTATTTTTATTTTCCGGTTTAGGCAAATATTCTAAGACATTCAGAATATATATATACAATATATATATTTTTTTAATCGTATTTTTGAAACCCTGGCGATTTTTTGAAAATTTCAGAAAATGAGAGCATTTTTGAGAAAAAAACGATAATTACATTACCGAAAATCATTTAAAAAAGAACGTTTTCCACAAGAAAGGGCACAGGAGAATAACGAGGTAAACCAAAAATATTACATCTCATAAATATTTTATTTCCTTGATCCATCTTATTGATCATAAATCATTATAATGTTCAAATCATCTCATAAATATTTTTTTCCTTGATCCATCTTATTGATCATAAATTATTATAATGTTCACAGTCTATATTACTAAATCCAATGTAATATACTTGTACATGTAAATTATAATAATAATAAGAATATTATAAAATTTGATTTTGTTAAAATCAGCAACACTACCATTATACCTCTAAAACACGTAACGGACAGCGTAAAATGTACGGGGTTCTCTTCATAACATCTGTCAAAAAGTCAAACCAAATGATAAGTTCGCAGAGAACAAACAATAAATCTAGTGAATGTTAAATGTCAAATTCAAAAATTCGCCTGAAATCAAAGTCTTGCCATAAAAAAAAAATCAGTGTGGAATTTTACAAAATTAATAGGAACATTTTCGGAGACGGGACATCTTCATATAGTGACGTTACGGGCCCAAATAATGGATTTATTTATTTAAAAATAAAAGAAACTGTACATTTCTAAAAAATTTTTACTAACATTTTCGTAATCTAAGTAAAAAAAAATTATCCACACGATTTTTTCCAAGTCGTTATGAAATCCTTGCAAGTGGCCTATTGATTGGTAAAAATAACGCACATTAAAAAGTTTTAACTTACAACTAGGATTTAAAAAAAATTTATTTAACGACTAGGGCGCTTTTACACATAGGTAGTACAAACATTTAACATGACAGATAATTTTGAAACATAAAAATGAAACAATAAAATGATATTATATTAAATAAAAAATGCATACAAGAATAAAAATTTAAAAAAAGTTATTACAAAAATACAACTTATGATTAGGGATAGTTTTGAAATAAATATTTCTCATAATCCATGCAACTCGCCAAGTTAACAGTCAACATCTAACACCTAAGTATTGATTTCCCATAGTGTGAAACCGTTGTATCGGGGAGTAAGCAATGTAATTGCGCTTACATATGTATGTTGCAGTAGAATAGTATATTTTGTCATGTTGTTATTGTGGGTATGCGTAAGTTTTCGAGTTGCAGGAGTTCGCAAAAGCCGATTTAGAGTTTAGTATTTGGAATAAAAAAGTTAAGGCGTTTTTTTTACGTTTTCTAATTTATGTGTATTTAGAATATTTAACAAGAAATAATTTTTTTATTTATGGGGTTTAATAAAAATATATTGTTTATCTTCTAGGTATTTAATTTAAAGTTAATATTAATATATTTTTAAGTTGTCTTTGTTTTTTATCACCTAGCCACCAAACTGGAACACTGCTTATATTTTACTAGCAGACCCGGCCACACGTTGCTGTGGCTAACGAAACACAACGCCATTACCCAACCTTTATAAAATCCACACCACCCGCTTGCCAGCTGCCCGCTGCCCGCTGCCTGAATTGAATATTTGAATTTCTCGACTTTTCTCTACTATGATAAGTATGTTTTAATACATATAAACCTTCCTCTTGAATCACTCTATCTATTGGTGAAAACCGCATGAATATCCGTTGCGTAGTTTAAAAGATCTATGCGCACATACATTTTGAGCGACTTCATCAAATAAAATAATTCAAATCAAATACCTACTTACTCTAGGACATCTATTTTCTAATTTCTTCCATAGAACGAATTTCAAAAGTGACTATAGTACGGCCCGCCAGCCGTTTTAAATCGCACAAAAATATGTTTTCTTTGAATTTCTCGGCTTTTCTCTAATTTAATTTACATGTTTTATACATATAAACATTCCTCTTCAATCACTCTATCTATTGGTGAAAACCGTATGAAAATTCGTTGCGTAGTTTAAAAGATTAACGCGCACATACATTTTGAGCGACTTCATTTTATACTGTGTAATGATAATGATTACATAACATATGTTTTGGACAGTAAAAAAAAGTGAAAAATTACTGCCTTTTATTATTATTTGTGCAAGATGTGAATATTAGTTATTTTTTTATTTGTCTGTAATGTTACTAACCTGTATATATTCGTAATAAAATTAAGATAAAAATATATATGAACGAAGTTTTCAAGGGAAGTTCATAATCACAATGTTAAAAAGTAAATTTCTAGGTTCCAACTTCGAAGACATAATTCATGTTTTGTACTAATTGGTCATCAAACAATTTAATTTGGGAGGTAGGTATGGGTACCGCCGCCCCGGGAACCATTTATTGGATAACCAAAACCTCTGCCATATGTCACCCCAAGTGGTTCGCTACGTTTGGTGACTTAGCCGGGGTGCCCGCGTTCCGGGGGAGAGGTTTGTAAGTGTCTTGGTGGCGGAAGCGTCTACCCACCAGCTGCATAGCAGGCCGGATCGGGAGAGAATGATAGAGGGAGTCTCTTTGACTTCAGCCATAATCTCTCGGAACATCGCCATCGCCTTGTACCGCAGTGATGGATTCGTACGTCCGTCACTCCTGGACACACTGACCCTCGGATTCCTACCCACACCTAATACCATTTTCCTTACCAGAACTTCCTCTCCTTCCTTTCCAAGAAAGACCATCCACACAGCATCCCCAAAGATGACATAGGCCCTGAGGGGAATTATTTTCCTCAGGGCCTTCTATATGGAGCTAACGAAAACAAAAATCAGAGTGTAACTTCACACGCGGTAGAAGTGAAACTAGAAAGTCGCTAGATATCGCTTTCTTTTCTTTTGCTTCTTTTTTGAAGTGGTTTGAAGATTGGATGTTGATTTCACAAAATAAAGATGTTATTTTTTGGATTCGAACCCCCGTTCGCTTGATGTCTGTCTCTCTGGCCGCTGAGACTTGTCAGGCACTTTGCCCACTACGCTATGGCACGCGCCGAGGTGCGACTTTACCGCATTATATTAGAACCGAGTATTTAACTAACTGGGCGTACTGTACAGGGCCCGCAGATACTTTAATAGTACACAACTGCTAACCCTGTACAAATCACAACTGCGCCCCACGGTTGGATTTGGCAGCCACCTCTGGTCTGGAGCTCCAAAATACCTGAAAAATACCCTCGACTCTGTGCAGAAACGGGCGGTCCGTTTAATAGATTCTCCCATCTTAACAGACGGATCGCAATCTTTAGAGCACAGGCGTCGGGTGGGAATGCTATCCTTGTTCTACCGGTATTACAATGGAAGATGTTCCGAGGAACTAGCATCATTGATCCCTTCGGCACCGGTGCATGGTCGGGAAACACGCCAAACGCGTGCCAAACATTTGTACACGGTTGATATTTGTCACATGAGAACGGGTCGTTTCTTCGACTCGTTCTTGCGTTCAACAGCTCGGCTGTGGAATGATTTGCCAGCCTCTGTGTTTCCTCCTTCCTACAACATGGGTCTCTTCAAGACCAATGTTCATTCCTTCCTCTCCTCAAAAAGACCCTCCACACAGCATCCCAGATGACATAGGCCCTGAGGGAAATTATTTTCCTCAGGGCCTCCTGTGTGGAGTAAATGTAAAAAAAAAATTGTGTAGAACTGAGTTGTGATGCATTTCCGTTTCACCCAAATTTCAAGTCACTAACGGCGCTAAAGAAGTATCAATTGAGAAACTTATTACACATGTTGTTATGCGTAATAAGTTTTCATGATGTTACCAAACTTATTACACATCAATGTTCTGAAAGTCTTTACGTAAGTGAATAAAAACTTAATTTGCAATAGCATAATTATAACACTAAAATAATGCAATAAATTATCTCGTAGTTTAGTAGTAAAATTCCAAAGCCCGAATTAAATGAGTAAAAATGATTTTTTCATTATTTTTAGATTTAATCGGTTCCACGAACCACCCCTGTTTAAAATTATTAAAATAATAAACATGAAAGTTCACAAGTTTAATACGGTGTTTATAGCGGTAACCATAAGTGGTGAAGGGTTGGTGAGTTTACTCTGAAAACTCGCGAATGCAATTATTACAAACAAGAAGCTTTATTTGTGGCATGAATTAACGGTGAAAACAGTAAAATTTGTTGGAAACAGACGAGCTGTGGAAATTAACTGACACCAGAATCCACCGTTCGAGAGTTTATACTACTTCAGATTTTTGCACGGATTTTCTTCTTTAAATTAAAGATCAAATAAAACATCAAGTGCGAATCATTAAGCCCCGGTCACACAGAGCGATTACGACTTTAACTCGATTAGCATAATTATGGATAATAAGGAACTCCAGTGAAAAATATTATGTTTATGTTTAATATATGTTTTATTAAATAATATTAAACGCAGAGTTTTAAAAAAATATTAAAAAGTCCATTTTTAATCCGGTCGTTAAAACACGCCGTCAAGTTGGCACTATTGAAATGTTTAGTTGTGACGTCACTGTTCGTCGTGTCGTGACGTCACCGTTAAGTCATTGTATGGAAATGTAGGTATGACACAAGCCATCGTATTAATTTATTCGTTTATTTACATACTGTTTATAGAGATTTAGTTGTTGTGTTTATTGAAACATTATTTAGGTCTAAATAATGTTTCAAAAATATAGGTATCTCTTATTAGTTTATCTCTATTATTGAAATTATTCAAAAACTACTGCACAAAAAAAATAGAAATGCTACTTCTAGGGAGAATACTTCGAACAACGGAATTCAAAATGGCGGCAGCAGTTGATTGCCCGATCCTATAGTAACTTTTCAGGAGTGATGACGTCAACGATTCACCATACATACGGTGGTTTTCGGGGGATCTTGAAAAATTAAAACTTTGACAATTATTTTAACTATTAAAACCAACTCTAAAAATAAAAATAATAATGCATTTATTTAAGTTAGAAGGTAAAAAAAAAAAAAAAAATTGGACTGGAGTTCTCTATTCGGGAGAAAGCGCGTATAAAAAGTTATTGGTGCATAATCACACAACAAGATTTACCGAAAACAAAGGCCTAAAAATACCACCAAAATCAAATAAGTATGGTAGCAGAACGCTTGAATATATGTACCTTTGATTTATAATACATTGAATCAAAACATTAATTTCAAAAATAATGAGGAACCCTGCCCTAAACTGACAAAAAAGTAGTTAATAAATGAACAACCATTTATCTATCCTAAATCTTATATTAGGTATTAATATTGTAACTTAAGCTAATGTGTGTTTTTTAATAATATTAAATGGTAGAACCTACAGACAAGCTGATCTGTCACAGCTTTGTGAGACTACCCATATCTTATATTGTATTACATGAAATTATATTCAATTTAATAAATAATAAAAAGCAGGTTTTAAATATTAGCGCAATTATTATCGTGATTAGAATTAGAACATTATTATCGTGATTCATTATTTGTTTATTTTTATACAGTTTTTTTCATTAGCTCCACACAGGAGGCCCTGAGAAAAATAATTTCCGTCAGGGCCTATATCATCTTTCGGGGTGATGTGACGAGGGTCTTTTATAAAGTGAAGGAGGGGAAGTTCTGGGAAGGAAAAGGATATGAGGGGTGTGTGGGAATCTGGAGGTCAGTGGGTCCAGGAGTGACGCACATATCCCTCCCATTGAGGTACAAGGCAATGTTCCGAGAGAGTACGGCTGGAGACGTCAAAGGGACTCCCTCAACCATTCTCTCCCGATCCGGCCTGCCATGCAGCTGATGTGCAGATGCATCCGCCGCCAAGACTTGGACAAACCTCACACCATGAAGCCGGGCACCCCTGCTGAGTCACCAAACGTAGCGAACCACTTGGGGTGACCTATGGCAGAGGTGTTGGTTATCCGATAAATGGTTTCCGGGGCGGCGGTACCCATACCCGTCTCCCAACTTAAAAGCATAAAAAAGGAAGAAGAGCAACACATCATAATAACCCAAAATGAATAAAGATAATGCTTTTGGTCATGAAAATCTCAAATTATAACCGATTAGAACATGTTGGCGCGATTTTTCCAACGAGCGGTTTTGGCGGTAACATGATCTAGAAAGTTTGAACTATTATATTCAACACGCGATGAGGATTGCCGATGTTATTATTATAAATCAATCTTAAATAATCTGATAAAGGTTTATAAATGTGTCAACGTTAGGACGGTTTGATTTCAGCGGTGAATTTCATGAATAGTGCACGACTCCGGCAAACCAAATACTTTTAAAATAGTGATTGATGCAGGGAATTAAACATGCTGATTGATGCAGGGAACTTTATCAAAAATGAACCTGCCTAAAAATATTTTAGGTTCATGAACTGCGGTCATCGACACTTGGTATGTATTATGAAGTTTATATCATTGACATGATCAAGATACAAGTCATATGTAAGATTTAATAATTATGCAGAGGCAGCTTCATACTTTAAAATTGATTCATTGAGTGTACGAAGGCATCATATGGATGCAATATTCCTGTATAAATTAGTTAACAATAATATTCAATGCCCAGAGTTGCTAAATAAAATTCAATTTAATGTACCTGCGCGTACAACACGCTCTTCTGTCCTATTCAGGGTTGATCAATGCAAGACAAACTGTAAGCAAAATTCTTGTCTGAACAGACTATGCAATAGTTACAATAGCATATTATCCAAGGTGGACATTTTCAATTCTGAACTTTCCAAATATAAGGGGTACATAAAAGAGTATTTCTCTGATGTTTCATGAATATGTTGTGTCTATGTTTCTATCGTTTATACTTTAATTCTGTTATGATTTTATTTATATGTACAACCTGGCTTCTTATGGTTACCAATGTATTGATATTTTTATGTAAATTTTAGTTTTATATACTTAATATTTTGTTTTATAAAATTTTTGATGTCATACTCCTTTATTATAAATTTTATTATTTAAAATTTGTTATTATGCTGTTTAATCAGAGGTAAAGTCACATGGAGGAAATCCATAATTGGTTTTATTTTGGCTACACAAACATGTACAAACTGGAAAAATGTAAACTGTTGATTTCCCGAAAATAAATAAATAAATAAATAAAAAATAAATAAATAAATGATGCTCCTTTTAAATTTGGGCAGTGAATCCGAAAAAATTTTCGATGTTAGACGTATGATTTTGCATTACTTAGTAGTGCATCTCTTTAACGTGAAATCGCAAGCAAAACTACAGAAACAAACAACTAAATATTCCGTGAGAGGTAATCGTTATGGGCATTAAAGTGGAATCTATAATTGTACTGAGATGTGTGATGTTTGTCTTTTCTCTAAACTCTTATATTTGTCTGTATTTTATTTACTCCTGGGCACTTGGCACCAGTCGTAATATTTCGTCTTTTCTCTTGGCTCTGATCGATATTTAAATTCTTAAGGCTTTGCATATGTGTGGTAGGGATGGAAAATTCCTCCCCTACGTCACACAAGCCTTTATAAAATTGGACCCTTATTTCCTCCGATAACTACAGAAAGCTACTTAAAGCTCCCTTGTACTACATACCTTTAGCGATATATGTACTTAACTAATAAATACGTTATTTACGACTTTGAACGTAAATATTTTCGTATTTAGGTTGTAATTAAACTCCATCAAACGTTGTGTAATTTTTTTGATTTATGATATAGGACTTTAATTACTTTAAATTTTGTGGTAACCCTCTTGATTCTAAACAGAGTGTTGAATTTCAAACTGTATTGGTCTCTCTCTTGCAAATTTAACCTTAAGTAATTTCTCTAAATGAACTAACTTCCCTTTGACGTTTATTATGATTCCCTACATCCTAATGAATTCATGAATAAGCAATACTAATCGAAACTACACATGACTAATTGAACAGATAATTAAATATAACTCAAATGGTTAAATGTTAGTAAATTTGATTATGATTGTATCTCGTATCTGCTGGGCGCCCCTCCGTTTAGATTCAGCTGCTATAAGGTACATATAAAGATGGATTTAGTAGGTTAATGTAATTAGTTAATTGCATATTTGACGAACTCAGAATAACCCTTTTTCTGGCAAAATTTGGCTCCTGCCTCCATCAAGTAAGCCGGGTGATCAGAAGTCAACCCAAAATTCGCACAGTCTTTTGGCACGGCTCAATTGATTGATACCTAAGTTATCGCGTCCCAATTGACCTTCCTTTCGCCATCATGCACTGCCTTCAGGTCTTCCTCCAAGCCCAGATACCCCCAAATTCCTACTCCTCCAAAGTTTACTATTTACTTAGGGCGAACCGGTTTCGTCCTATATGCAATCATATACTCACGGGTTTGTGTGGAGTTACGGGTCGTGAATCCTCCCTCCACGTTCAAGAAATGAGACGAGAGTGACCCGACAGGCCTAAAGCACTAATTGTAAGTGAGTTCGTTTCATTCAATGAACAGTACATAAAAAGATATATATATGTAAACATACGTTTTGGGAAGGTTTATAACTCGCAATGCGAAACTACTTGCAACGCATCCCGAGCTCGGATCTCGCCCATCAATTCTGTGAAATTTTCAGATTGATACCGAATACATACGTAAGAATAGTGGGTGATATAAATATATACTAGTACAATAAGATCTTATCTGGCGATGTGTTCTGGAGATTCGCCATAACTCCAAGCTTTTGTTTGGTTTTGTTGACGGTTTTGTTTGAGAGATCCGCCATCTCTATGGTTTGATTAATGGTCCTTGTTACAGAAGCGAACACTGCCTTCTGTTGGTTGAACTGTATTTTTTTTTCTTTTCTTTCCCTCCCCTCCAATGTTCAACTTTTGATAAATTCTTGCTATCCCGTGATTCTCAATTGAAGCATGTAAATCCTCATTACCCCTTTTTAAGCTATCCCGTGATTTTTCAACTGTTTCATGTAAGTCTTCAATACCCCTTTTTACTATCCCGTGATTTATCAACTGTTTCATGTAAATCTTCAATACCCCTTTTTGAACTGCTATAATAAATCTGTTAATTTTCAATTGCTTAGGTCTGTAGATACCTCGTTACGTTCAAATTAAAAATAGTGTTTAAAATTTTTTTTTTTTTTTCTTTTTGCTCCTAATAATTGCGCAATATAATAATTTTATCACGTTCCTAGAAGTTAATACCTAAGTACGATATCCACTAATCAAGGTCATTTTTTCTTTTCTTTTTACTGTATTCGAACTAGTGCCCCAGTGACCGAATTATTTTGTAAACAATTTGAGCTTTGTAAACATTCTCTACGTCCTCGTGACCTAGATTCAAGCGTATGAGGTATGTTTACTTTAGACATTCCGGAGACGTGTGAGATGACTCTAAAATTTTCTTTGTTTGATAATGATGTACTTAGCGCAATTGTCTAGTCTGATACCCGATTACGTATACATATTTATTCATTTATATATACTTTGTCTCAATAAATAATTTATAATATTGATCTGTATAATTTTCTGATTGAAATAATTTCTAATATCATAACTTATTTCAAATGCTCTGGATTTTCTGAAATTATATTAATACATACATAACATTAAATATAAAATATTGATTTGTAAATTTATCACACATAACTACTTTCAATAGTTATTGATGAATTCAGAGGTAGGAATCGATACCCTTTTCCTCTTTTTTATATAAGTGTTTTTCTTTTTTTTTTTTTTTTTTTTGATTATAATTTTTCTTGGGAACAAAATTACATATATATATGTTTATATACTTACATATATAAATATAAAAAATAATTATATTTTTTATATTTATAATATTTTAATATAGTTACATATCACATATTAAGAGAGTAATATCTTGGTCAAATAATTAATCCAAATACCAATGTTTGCTGCATTCCGCTATCTCCTTGGAATCTGTAAAATTTTATAACGGAAAAGACTTACCCCTACCAAGGTTTTTTCCGACCGGGAAATACACGGTAACCTTGCTGCGATTTTCCTAAATTAATTTTTTATCTTCCTAAATTTAATTAAATCTTTTTGACTTCAATTTTTTTTTTTTCATTTAATCTAATTAATTAAAATGATGTATGAACTCTATCGTTCTAAACTGTATTTTATCTCAAAACTCGTTGGTTAGATAACACTTTAAATGATAGTTACTTCACGATTAATTTAGAGATGGTAAATTGTTGTTAAATTAAATTTTTATCCCTCCGAACTTTTATGTATTAATAAAATATTATTTTGTTTTATTATTATTATTTAAGATAATTAATTTAAATATTTATTATTTGTTAGAACACTTTCACTTAGATTGAACACACGTATTTAATTATAACTTCTTCACGCTAAATTATCACATCACTTCAATTATTTATTGCACTAATATTAAACGCGAAATTTCTAAGTTTAAAACACGATATTAAGTGATTATAAAATCCGAATTTTCCACTAAAACAAATTGTATTTATCACGAGCACTTTTATTTTTCACAAGTAATTAACGCGTTGGCTTTATCTTTATTTTCACTGACTCTAACTGCAAAGTATTTTTTTTTGTATATCACTGACTAGAATGTGAAATTTTTCTAAGTATCAAAATAATTA
The DNA here is from genome assembly GCA_929108145.2 of Limnephilus rhombicus. NCBI lineage: Eukaryota > Metazoa > Arthropoda > Insecta > Trichoptera > Limnephilidae > Limnephilus > Limnephilus rhombicus. Next base: position 31,815,624 of record OV815283.1, read on the forward strand.
TCACTTAGAATTTTTCAAATTTAAATCACCCACCGTTTCGTCACGTTCCACGAAGTTACAAACTTTTCGACCACGACCGTAGACTGTCCTCAACTGGCATTTGTCTAGACTTTTATACCCCTCTCAGGTCCAAAAGATCGTATCTGAATCTCCTATAATAAACCAATCTAATTACTATCAACTCGTAATTTCTTGAAACCTCCCCATTATTGTCGAATGCGGTCTCTTTGTACGTTTTGCGTTTGATACATTAAATTCTGTCTCGTACTCCCATACTTACAAGATCCGGATTTAGTAAGATCCATGTTTAATGGCCCAACTTCCTTTGTCCTGTTGTTCATACAAAACTAGCTTGAATTTAATAATTTTAAAGTTCTATTTTCATATATTTCGTAACATGTCCGTGCGTACGGCATCTACCATATGTTCCAAATCTGTCCCCAAATTCGCCTATCAGAGATATCTTCATGTCGAAGCCTTTCTCGCAAATTGTTCATTTTTATTTTATTATTTTTCCTCGAGTTTTTCTGTATTCTATATGAACCTTTCCATTTAAAACCGAATTTTCTCTATTTACGTCGTATATTTGAATTTTCCATTCTCTCTCGAATTTTCTTTTATTCACGACACTCTTTCCATGAATTTCCTTATTTATTCTTACGCTATTGTTCATATCTCTATAGATTTTTATATTTCAAGCCGTATTTATTTTATTCACTGTTAATCTAAGATTTCCTTTGTTTTTCTCTGTCGTATCTCCTTTCCCCTCACTTCCCCGTACTTCCCTGATATAACCATATCGTTTTTTTGATGTTTGCTGCCTCTTGGAAAATTTCATTTTCTATTTGTTATTAATAAATATATCATTTTTTAACATCTTTATAGGGGATACCCCCACTTCGGCCCTTAAATTTCTGTCATTTTTATTGCTTCATAGAGAACGCCTTCCAAATTTTGTCCCGTTCTTACGCAAAATCCCATAAACCATATGTCTTGACAGTTGTATACATTAATCCCTGTACCCACCTGGCAATAAATCCTTTTTTATTTCAGTGTCGTTAACTTTTATGAGAATTCTTTAATATAAATATCTCATAAGACCCATGATAATTTTTATTACCTTTTTAACGGCTAATCGTTCTTATCTAAACAATTTCCATGTTCGAATATTCCTTGTTTATCACAACAAAATACATCTGAAATCGGCAACCATTGTAATGCCTCATTTTTTATCTGCAATCGCGTACTATGTTACTCTATAACCTCCATTTTAATTACGTAAAATGACTCCTTTTCCTGAGTTTTTCTATCGCAATGTTTTCAGCATTTTCCACTCCCCTCCGTACTGCACTCTATCTTCTTCTCTAACACTTGTTACTGCTCTAGACATCTGAAATGTACCCTCGCCTATTCTTTAAAACTCTCATTTTTTTTTGACGTTTCCTCCCTAAATCTTTCATCGTAATATCCTAGCTCCGTCTAAAATTGATAACAATAATTTTCCATTGTTTTTTCAACATTTCCATTTCCTTTAGCACGTTTTCCCTCGAATCGATCATCTCCGGTCGTCACAAACAATCGTATTATAGATGGAAATCTCCCTAACGCCTTACAATACGTTTTCGTCACTTGCTTTGCAATTTTTCACTTAAACTTTTGCATCGTGTTTACGTGTATCCTTTTTTTCCGCACCTGATATGTTTTAATGCGTTCGAGAACTAGGGTTTCTGATCCCTGGAATGTACCGGTTAATGATAACATTTCTTGGGGTCATCGTTCTTTTGTCCCTGAACAGATTATTTCTTCCCATGGAGTTTATTCACCTCTCGGTTTGGTGGGAACGTCAAACTCATTAATCACATTACTAATTGCTAAGTCCAAAGGTCGTTCCTTTGTTCTAAAAATGGGTTTGGCCCTCTTCCCGTTGATAGGCTGAATTGGTTTTTAATCGCTTTTGCTGCAATTCAATTGGCTGTCAATATATCACGTCTAAAGTATATTGGGGAGTCCCTGTCCCTGATTATTTGTTGATACCATCTGTGATTTTTTTATCAATACTCGTCTCACTTTGTCTAATTATAGATCCCTACCGTAAATATGAATTCACTTTACTCTAATCCGATAGATGTCGTAGACGTGTCCGTTTTATAAGTAATTGATATTTTCTTTTTAAATTAAAGTGGGAAGCTACGATATTTCCTAATTTTCACTGTTGATCAATGCAATTCATCACAGTTCCCTCCTCTGAACTCAATTTGCTGTGGCTAACGTTGTATTTTATTTTAATGTCCTCTTCTTTTTTTTTTTTTTTTTTTTTTTTTTTTTTTTTTTTTTTTTTTTTTTTTTTTTTTTTTTCTTCGTTAGACACCGAAATTGTGTTCAAATTTAGACTAGCTATCTTCCCCTCCTCATTTGGTTATCCCCTATCTCTACTCCGTGTCATATTACTACCTATCTCCCCCTCCTCATTTTGTTATCCCCTATCTCTTTTCCGTATCCTATTACTTCCTATCTCCCCCTCCTCATTTTGTTATCCCCTATCTCTTTTCCGTATCCTATTACTTCCTATCTCCCCCTCCTCATTCTGTTATCCCCTATCTCTTTTCCGTATCCTATTACTTCCTATCTCCCCCTCCTCATTCTGTTCGGATTGTTAACAATCTTGAATTTGAATCTCATTGTATTCTTTATTTTCTTTTCGCGTAGATTTTACTTAATGAAATTTTCTTTAATTTTGATAGATTCAAAATTAATTTCTTTTTGCTGGAACACGCCCCTCGACTCGCGTGTTTTGGTGGTCCCCAACCAAATTGGACTAAGACCTCCCTTACAATGATTTAAGTAAAGATTGTTTACAATCTCGCGGCCTTTCGAACAACTGAAAAGCGGGTGGTCTCTTGGTGTGCAATTAATTGTTTTTTTTGTTTTGTAAGTATGAATAATTTTTGTGAAATGTGTGTTTTCGCACGACCTCACCCAATCCGACAATCAGTGGTATACATGTTTCATATAAATTTTCCAGCATTTTTTTTTTTCTTTATTTATTTAAACTTTATTTTATAATTCTTAATTTCTAATTATAATTTCTTAATTCATCCAAAGTTGTTCTAGCCTAAGTGTTGTCCACTCTAATATTTAAATTTTTATAAATGTTCTTTATTATCCTCAAATTGGTTCAGCGTTCCTTTTTCCTTTTTTTTTTTTTCGAAATCTAAAATATTTATACCTTAATTCAAATGTTACCTTTTTATCTCTATACTTAATGTCTACCCTATATCTATAGATAAACTTTCTTATTTCAATATTTCAAAAAAAAAATCCCTAGGCATTGTTTATTTTTCAAAATGTCCCTTTTGTGTGCCATATAATATCTCTAATTCTCTCCTTTTGAGTGTCCTTACTTATCTAACATTTTTTTTTTTTTTTCTCTCACTAACACATAAAAAAAAAGTCAAATTTTTTTTTTCCAACTAGAAAATCAAAATTAACGAATTTATTTGCCTTACTCTATTTCAATAATTGAATATGATTGTCGCTTATTTAAGAACTTGTCCACTCACCCACAAAGACTTGACGACGATCCGCCCCTCGCAAGCAATCTGATAATCTAATATTTTAGTAATTTTCTTTCTTCCCTCTCCCCAATTATAATGTACCCTAACATATTTTTATTTGTATTTCTCAATCGTTTATTTATTTATTAACATTTACAAATATTTGTAAACTTCGCACTCTATTCGTTGACTTCCACTAATTGTAAACCTGATTTTTGTTTCTTATTACTTGTGTAATATCTAGCTAAATGTAAAGCGCTATAATCTCCTTTTATCTCCCGAGTTACCGGATCAATTAGGGTATATGTGTTACTGTAAACTACTGAACCGATGACGTACGGTCCTTCGTAAATTAAACCGAATTTCTTGATCTGTTTGCGCAAAAAACTTGATTGTGTAATCTTTTTCAACTTGACCATGGTTCCGATTTCATAGGTAACTAGTCTTTTATTGAGATTATAATATTTCTGTCGATTTGTAGCGCTTTTCTCCAAATTCTTTTGAGCTGTTAACCTAATTTCATCTATTGTTTTCGTAGGTTTCCCACACCCTTGAGTATACTTGTCTAAACTATAAGTTGGCGATTTCCCGAAAGCTATTTCATTTGGTGAAAATCCTGTTGAACAATGTATTGAGTTATTGTAGGTCTGCTCTATTTCTTTAAGAAAAGCTGCCCATTTTGTGTGTTTCTCGTGACAGTAAATACGAAAAATTCTTCCTAGTTCTTTATTTACGCGTTCAGTTATATTCGGTCCAGGATTTCGCACTGAAGTATGTACGATTCTTATGCCCATCCTATTCATGTGGCTTTCCCATTTTTTTGATGTAAATTGAGATCCGTTGTCAGTTAACAAAGCATCTATTTGTATGGTTTTATTAAAATCCTCTACACAATTTAACACGGTCTTAGTGCTTGCTATCCTTAATTTATATAATTTTACAAATCTGCTGAAGGAATCTTGGATCACAAATATGTATTTCACGCCTCCCACTCCTCTCGGTAATGGTCCGTATAGATCTGCCATAGCCAATTGTCCTACTTCTTTGGTCATAATTGATTTACTCGGCCCTACAGTTGGTCGAATTTCGCGCTTCGCCAGCTGACAAAGGTGACATTCTCTTACTATGCGCTTTATATCTTGATTCATACCCGGCCAGTAATACCTGTCTCCCATAGCTGATCCTGTTTTAAAAATTCCCCCATGCCCAATTTCTAAATGTATCATTTTTATTAGCTCTTCAGTCAACTCCTGGGGTACTGCTAACACCGTTTTGTTTAGTCCTGTGGTGTAATACAAAGTCTTACCTATTTTTTTGTAATTTTTTAAATACTTATTTACTCTTTTTGTTGGTGGTCCGAATTTTCCCATGCGCAAATACCCGAAAATTTCTCCCAAAAATGTGTCCTGCTTCTGTAGCTCCGTTATATTTTCTAAGTGTTTTCAAATTTGTTGTCTACCTTTAACCGCAAAAGCTGCTATTTCTGGACATGTGTTTTTCTCCTCCTGAACGTTTTCCGCATCACAAGAGTAACGAGATAAAATGTCAGGTCCTATATTTTCTTTTCCTTTAACGTACTCTACAGTGAAGTTAAATTGATTTAAATACAAAATCCACCGAGTCAGGCGACCACTGTACATCTTCCAGCTCTTCAAAAACGTCAGTGCTTGATGATCTGTTCTAATTATCAAATGCACCCCTCTTAAATATGTCTCAAACTTATGTAAAGCATATATTATCGCCCACAACTCTTGTTCCGATGTGGTCCATTTCAACTCCGGTCCCCTTAAAGCTTTGCTAATAAATCCAATAACGTGGTGATTTCCTTCGGCATCTAGCTGGTATAGCTCCCCCCCTATTGCGAATCCCGAACTGTCTGTCTGTAGGTAGTATGTACTATTTGGATCATGATGGTGTAAAATAACTGTCTCTAAAAATAATGTTTTCACCTTCTCGAATGCACGCTGTTCTGAGTCACCCCACCTCCAAGTTCTATTTTTCTGAAGTAAATCACATAAAACTCGTGTTGATTCCCCATATTTATTCGCGAATCTACGGTAATAATTGCAAAGTCCAAGGAAAGCTCTAACTTGTTTGATTTTCTTGGGTACCGGAAAATTTTTAATCGCGTCTATTTTTTCCGGATCCATCTGAACTCCCAAAGGCGTTATAATGTGTCCTAACATACGCACTTCGGTGAATAAAAATTGACATTTTTCGAGTTTACAAGTCATGTTTGCTGCCTCTAACCTCTCAAGTACCGCGCCTACATGTTCAAAATGATCTTCTTGGCTCCCACACGTATATATTATTAAATCATCCAAATAATTAGCGCAGAATTCTCTCAGTCCTGGTCCTAGGATTTTGTCAATTCCCCTTGAAAAACTCCCAACTGATGTCTTTAACCCCTGCGGTAATACCTTGTATACATATGATTTTCCATTGTATACAAACCCTGTATATTTGCGACTTTCTGGACTGATAGGTATCTGGAAATAGGCTGAATTGAGATCTATCGTGGTGATGAATTTTACGCCATGAAAACGCTGTATTATCTCAGAAGTTAAAGGTGGTTTCTCTACTTCGGCAATCATTCTAGTATTTAAAAACCTAGCATCCAAAAGTATCCTGACTGTTCCGTCCTTTTTTAAAGTAAATGTTAGAGGACTAGAAAACTGTGTGGCCTCTCTACTGATGATTCCGAGTAACTCCAATTCTCTAATTTTTTCGTCAACTTTATCTCTATAAGCAAAAGGTACAGGATAAGATCGCTTAACGAAGGGCGTCTCGTCCGTCATCTTTATTTCGTGAGTGTATAAAGTTGTGAGACCCGGTCTGTCTCTAAATACATTTTTATGTTTGGTTAAAATCTTTTCCAACCCTTCTTTTCCTTTTAAATCTAAATCTAGCCCGGACACAAATGTCGTTATTCTACGCTCGAGACACGCCGTATTATTTTTTTCGGGGTTTACTTCAATGCTAATTAATTTTCCACTTGCGCAATTTTGACCGCTAATCTCACCTTTAGATTTCCTATAAGTTATCGATGAATTTACCAACTCTATATCCTTTTTACCATTTTCTGTTTTTATTTTTAACTTTCTATTTTCGCCACACTTAAATTCAGCTATATATTCGTCTAACCAATTGATTCCTAATATAATGGGCCTGATCAACTTGGGTATTATTAAACATGGTGTATTTATCGTAACATTTTCAAATCGCAGTGGTACCAAAACCAATCTAGATATCCTCTGACTTTTGTGTCCTACGGCTACCCTGATCTGAATAGCTGTTACAGGCATAATCGGATAAAGTGTTTGATCATTTAAATAATTTTCGTAGAATTCTTGTGCTATACACGTGATCTGACTTCCGGTGTCTATTAAACAATGAACTTCCGTGTTATCTATATGTGCTTTGGCTTCCGGTAATGACGGTAAAGTGCTACCCTTTTCTACTTCCTCATAATCTCGGTCCTCAAAAATGTTGTTAAACCCCCTAACTTCCCTACCCACTTTTTCTTCAATCATTTCCAATTTATTCCATTCATCAGTTATTTGTTGTAGTAAATTGACGCATCCTTCCACACGCATTTCCTCCTCCGTTCTCGTTTCTTCCGCTCCATCCTTTCGTCTCCTTACATTCCGTTCAGCTTTTACTGGGGCAGTCATCCCTTGTTCACTCTTCCCCAATCCTTTCGTTGGATTCCATCCCCACTTCAGCATAATCTTCAATGCAGTGCTGTGTCTTGGTGCCGGCGTCCCTCTTCCTGTGTGAGTCGTATCCATCAGGACTAATGAATCAACCCCCGTCCGTTTCCCGAGTTGGCTGCGACCACTAGCTCCTTCCCGGTTGTAGTTATTGTAGAATTTTCTTTTGGTGAACTGTTAACTTCGGTGCACTTGCTGCAACTAGCGTTTTCGCCCACACTTTCAATTGCGTGTATCCTCCTTTTTATGGCGCGGTAACGGTCACGGTATTTGTCCTTCTTGCTGGATTCCTCCCCACTCCTCTTCTTCATGTTCCGTTCTTCTGGTGTACATACCATTGTATCTAGTTTTCGTAGAAACTCAGCGGCGACAATCTCATCTCCTGATTGCCCCGAAAACCATAGCGATTGAATTTCCTTCGGATAATGTCTCATAATCTCGTCAACTATGCCCAACGGTGTGTCAGTAATCTTTAAAGCCTTCGCTAGCTCCCAATAGTTTGCGAAATGAGTGAGCATGGATATATTTTTCTTGGCATCATATACCCCTTCTGCAAGACGACGGCGAACTTCATTTTTCTTTATGTCTCCCCAATAGGTAGCTAAAAATCTCGTTCGAAATCTAACATAGTCTCCCATCGTTTATTGTACAATTTTGCCCACGATTTAGCTTCCCCTTTCAAATTTTCCCGTACGACGACTAATGGATCCGTTCGTTTCACTTTTCTAGTGTATTCTTTTAAATCTTCCAGGAAACTAATGGGATTTTGATTTCCACCGGAGAATGATGGTCGTTCCTGCTGTGGTAACATTTCCACTACTTGGAGAACGCTTTTCGGCGCACTATCCTCTCCTATCACCGCCACTGTTGCTGGGCTTTCCAATTGTTTCTCGAGTTCTTGCATCTTATTGACGAGCGGTGCCAAAGCTGCCTGAATTATTGTAGTTATATCTCCTATGTTTATTGTTGAAGTCTCGGTTGTGACATTTTCCCCGATTGCTGTCACTAAAGCCTGGGCTCGCCTACTTGTCCCACGTTTCCCAACCATTTTCTTTATTTTCCGAGTGTCGCCTGGTTAATGTTTATATTTTTATCTTATTAAGCGACAACCTTATAATCTCTATTTTAATTTCCTAAATTACCTCATGTAAATTATGTTGCCTTCCTTATTCTATTTATTTACTTATTTTTTTTTTTTTTTTTCATTTTCTCGTTTTTCTATATTTTTTATTTTATTTTTTTTTTTATTTTTCCTTTTACTTCGTTAACTTTTCTTGTTCCTTTTCCTCGGGTTTTTCCTGTAACATATCATGTGTGAGTCTCTCTTCACACTCTCGCTTATTTTCGCCCTGTTCCTCCGATTTTGTGTCGGTCTCCCCCTCTGGCTGAACGACTTCTATCATATCCTCGACTCGTAACTTAGACCTCTTTGAACGTCTAAATATCTCCCGTAATTCATCTCCCGACGGTATTTCTTTAGCTTCTAATTCCGTCGCATCCACTTTCCTTTTTTCCGCCATTTTTTGTTTAAAATTTTTAATGAATTTAACTCAATACCAACTATTTATTATAAATATACCTATATATATTTATAATTTATTTTATTTTTTTTTTTTTTTGGAACCTGTCCCCCTATAAAACACAATATTTTTAACTATTTATATTTGTTTGCATGATGATTGTAACCCAAATTAGATCAACTCTACCATCACTCTTCATTTCAATTAAATGTAGGTAATTGCAAAAAAAACGGAATGAATATTGTTACTCCAATGTTAATGAATATCCCGTGATTTTCGTTCAACCAATAATTACTCATTGTTTAGAATGCCAACCATTCCTTCAAGTTCCGCAATACCTACGATATTTTCGCAAAATCTGTTTAGAGTTCGCAATACCTATCTTGATGTTATTTCGTTAAATCCCCTCCTTTTTTTGGTCCGAATGATCAAATGTTCCCTTAAATAGGTATATACCTATAAAACATTCGTCTGTGATATTAAAGCTCTCAACTCGACACTATCCCCAATCAAATATTTTATGTTATTTTTATTTTATGTTCCTTATCTTTCATGTTATGACTTTTTATGTGATAATCCTCACATACAAACCCACAACATTAACTATAAACAAAGGGTCACTTTATGTAGGTAAGTTCCCCCGTTTTTATCTGTAAAGTCTGTTTATTTTTTCCGTAACCGAGTGTTGATATCATTTTCGAGTTTGTTTATTCTACAATCTCTTAAAGCGATGCGCGTTACCCCCGATGTCACCTACTTCAAAATTTTTCGATGTTTTGTTATCACTTTCGATGCTTACAAACACCGCGGTATCTCGTATCAGATTGTTTACATTATGGTCATTAACATTCTGGATTCAGGAATGTCAATACCATTATTCTATCAATTTATGGCCTGCCTTGAATAAACTGTTTACGCTTGTATCTGACCTACATTCTTTGTTACGATATTTATAATCTCATAAGCAATCAACAAATTCATGGTCACTTGATTTAAACTTTATCGACACTTTTATAAATTATTTTAAAACATGTAGAGTTTATTCGTTAACACTTTTTTTTAATATTTAAATGTATTGTTTATATATTTATTTTCGTATATTTATTTATTAATTTATATATTTTTTTCGTGTTTATTTAACGGCGCACTGTTCTGATTTTTATTTTATTTTTATTATCACTTCATTTAACATAACGTCCTACTTATTATTATTATTATTTTTTTTTTTTTTTGCAATAGATTGACCAATAAAAGTTTTTTTTTTTTTTTTTTTTCTAAAACAACTTGTAAAACTCTGATCTCCTGGTCACGGCACCAGTTGTGATGTTTGTCTTTTCTCTAAACTCTTATATTTGTCTGTATTTTATTTACTCCTGGGCACTTGGCACCAGTCGTAATATTTCGTCTTTTCTCTTGGCTCTGATCGATATTTAAATTCTTAAGGCTTTGCATATGTGTGGTAGGGATGGAAAATTCCTCCCCTACGTCACACAAGCCTTTATAAAATTGGACCCTTATTTCCTCCGATAACTACAGAAAGCTACTTAAAGCTCCCTTGTACTACATACCTTTAGCGATATATGTACTTAACTAATAAATACGTTATTTACGACTTTGAACGTAAATATTTTCGTATTTAGGTTGTAATTAAACTCCATCAAACGTTGTGTAATTTTTTTGATTTATGATATAGGACTTTAATTACTTTAAATTTTGTGGTAACCCTCTTGATTCTAAACAGAGTGTTGAATTTCAAACTGTATTGGTCTCTCTCTTGCAAATTTAACCTTAAGTAATTTCTCTAAATGAACTAACTTCCCTTTGACGTTTATTATGATTCCCTACATCCTAATGAATTCATGAATAAGCAATACTAATCGAAACTACACATGACTAATTGAACAGATAATTAAATATAACTCAAATGGTTAAATGTTAGTAAATTTGATTATGATTGTATCTCGTATCTGCTGGGCGCCCCTCCGTTTAGATTCAGCTGCTATAAGGTACATATAAAGATGGATTTAGTAGGTTAATGTAATTAGTTAATTGCATATTTGACGAACTCAGAATAACCCTTTTTCTGGCAAAATTTGGCTCCTGCCTCCATCAAGTAAGCCGGGTGATCAGAAGTCAACCCAAAATTCGCACAGTCTTTTGGCACGGCTCAATTGATTGATACCTAAGTTATCGCGTCCCAATTGACCTTCCTTTCGCCATCATGCACTGCCTTCAGGTCTTCCTCCAAGCCCAGATACCCCCAAATTCCTACTCCTCCAAAGTTTACTATTTACTTAGGGCGAACCGGTTTCGTCCTATATGCAATCATATACTCACGGGTTTGTGTGGAGTTACGGGTCGTGAATCCTCCCTCCACGTTCAAGAAATGAGACGAGAGTGACCCGACAGGCCTAAAGCACTAATTGTAAGTGAGTTCGTTTCATTCAATGAACAGTACATAAAAAGATATATATGTAAACATACGTTTTGGGAAGGTTTATAACTCGCAATGCGAAACTACTTGCAACGCATCCCGAGCTCGGATCTCGCCCATCAATTCTGTGAAATTTTCAGATTGATACCGAATACATACGTAAGAATAGTGGGTGATATAAATATATACTAGTACAATAAGATCTTATCTGGCGATGTGTTCTGGAGATTCGCCATAACTCCAAGCTTTTGTTTGGTTTTGTTGACGGTTTTGTTTGAGAGATCCGCCATCTCTATGGTTTGATTAATGGTCCTTGTTACAGAAGCGAACACTGCCTTCTGTTGGTTGAACTGTATTTTTTTTTCTTTTCTTTCCCTCCCCTCCAATGTTCAACTTTTGATAAATTCTTGCTATCCCGTGATTCTCAATTGAAGCATGTAAATCCTCATTACCCCTTTTTAAGCTATCCCGTGATTTTTCAACTGTTTCATGTAAGTCTTCAATACCCCTTTTTACTATCCCGTGATTTATCAACTGTTTCATGTAAATCTTCAATACCCCTTTTTGAACTGCTATAATAAATCTGTTAATTTTCAATTGCTTAGGTCTGTAGATACCTCGTTACGTTCAAATTAAAAATAGTGTTTAAAATTTTTTTTTTTTTTTCTTTTTGCTCCTAATAATTGCGCAATATAATAATTTTATCACGTTCCTAGAAGTTAATACCTAAGTACGATATCCACTAATCAAGGTCATTTTTTCTTTTCTTTTTACTGTATTCGAACTAGTGCCCCAGTGACCGAATTATTTTGTAAACAATTTGAGCTTTGTAAACATTCTCTACGTCCTCGTGACCTAGATTCAAGCGTATGAGGTATGTTTACTTTAGACATTCCGGAGACGTGTGAGATGACTCTAAAATTTTCTTTGTTTGATAATGATGTACTTAGCGCAATTGTCTAGTCTGATACCCGATTACGTATACATATTTATTCATTTATATATACTTTGTCTCAATAAATAATTTATAATATTGATCTGTATAATTTTCTGATTGAAATAATTTCTAATATCATAACTTATTTCAAATGCTCTGGATTTTCTGAAATTATATTAATACATACATAACATTAAATATAAAATATTGATTTGTAAATTTATCACACATAACTACTTTCAATAGTTATTGATGAATTCAGAGGTAGGAATCGATACCCTTTTCCTCTTTTTTATATAAGTGTTTTTCTTTTTTTTTTTTTTTTTTTTGATTATAATTTTTCTTGGGAACAAAATTACATATATATATGTTTATATACTTACATATATAAATATAAAAAATATACTTATTATATTTATAATATTTTAATATAGTTACATATCACATATTAAGAGAGTAATATCTTGGTCAAATAATTAATCCAAATACCAATGTTTGCTGCATTCCGCTATCTCCTTGGAATCTGTAAAATTTTATAACGGAAAAGACTTACCCCTACCAAGGTTTTTTCCGACCGGGAAATACACGGTAACCTTGCTGCGATTTTCCTAAATTAATTTTTTATCTTCCTAAATTTAATTAAATCTTTTTGACTTCAATTTTTTTTTTTTCATTTAATCTAATTAATTAAAATGATGTATGAACTCTATCGTTCTAAACTGTATTTTATCTCAAAACTCGTTGGTTAGATAACACTTTAAATGATAGTTACTTCACGATTAATTTAGAGATGGTAAATTGTTGTTAAATTAAATTTTTATCCCTCCGAACTTTTATGTATTAATAAAATATTATTTTGTTTTATTATTATTATTTAAGATAATTAATTTAAATATTTATTATTTGTTAGAACACTTTCACTTAGATTGAACACACGTATTTAATTATAACTTCTTCACGCTAAATTATCACATCACTTCAATTATTTATTGCACTAATATTAAACGCGAAATTTCTAAGTTTAAAACACGATATTAAGTGATTATAAAATCCGAATTTTCCACTAAAACAAATTGTATTTATCACGAGCACTTTTATTTTTCACAAGTAATTAACGCGTTGGCTTTATCTTTATTTTCACTGACTCTAACTGCAAAGTATTTTTTTTTGTATATCACTGACTAGAATGTGAAATTTTTCTAAGTATCAAAATAATTATCACTTAGAATTTTTCAAATTTAAATCACCCACCGTTTCGTCACGTTCCACGAAGTTACAAACTTTTCGACCACGACCGTAGACTGTCCTCAACTGGCATTTGTCTAGACTTTTATACCCCTCTCAGGTCCAAAAGATCGTATCTGAATCTCCTATAATAAACCAATCTAATTACTATCAACTCGTAATTTCTTGAAACCTCCCCATTATTGTCGAATGCGGTCTCTTTGTACGTTTTGCGTTTGATACATTAAATTCTGTCTCGTACTCCCATACTTACAAGATCCGGATTTAGTAAGATCCATGTTTAATGGCCCAACTTCCTTTGTCCTGTTGTTCATACAAAACTAGCTTGAATTTAATAATTTTAAAGTTCTATTTTCATATATTTCGTAACATGTCCGTGCGTACGGCATCTACCATATGTTCCAAATCTGTCCCCAAATTCGCCTATCAGAGATATCTTCATGTCGAAGCCTTTCTCGCAAATTGTTCATTTTTATTTTATTATTTTTCCTCGAGTTTTTCTGTATTCTATATGAACCTTTCCATTTAAAACCGAATTTTCTCTATTTACGTCGTATATTTGAATTTTCCATTCTCTCTCGAATTTTCTTTTATTCACGACACTCTTTCCATGAATTTCCTTATTTATTCTTACGCTATTGTTCATATCTCTATAGATTTTTATATTTCAAGCCGTATTTATTTTATTCACTGTTAATCTAAGATTTCCTTTGTTTTTCTCTGTCGTATCTCCTTTCCCCTCACTTCCCCGTACTTCCCTGATATAACCATATCGTTTTTTTGATGTTTGCTGCCTCTTGGAAAATTTCATTTTCTATTTGTTATTAATAAATATATCATTTTTTAACATCTTTATAGGGGATACCCCCACTTCGGCCCTTAAATTTCTGTCATTTTTATTGCTTCATAGAGAACGCCTTCCAAATTTTGTCCCGTTCTTACGCAAAATCCCATAAACCATATGTCTTGACAGTTGTATACATTAATCCCTGTACCCACCTGGCAATAAATCCTTTTTTATTTCAGTGTCGTTAACTTTTATGAGAATTCTTTAATATAAATATCTCATAAGACCCATGATAATTTTTATTACCTTTTTAACGGCTAATCGTTCTTATCTAAACAATTTCCATGTTCGAATATTCCTTGTTTATCACAACAAAATACATCTGAAATCGGCAACCATTGTAATGCCTCATTTTTTATCTGCAATCGCGTACTATGTTACTCTATAACCTCCATTTTAATTACGTAAAATGACTCCTTTTCCTGAGTTTTTCTATCGCAATGTTTTCAGCATTTTCCACTCCCCTCCGTACTGCACTCTATCTTCTTCTCTAACACTTGTTACTGCTCTAGACATCTGAAATGTACCCTCGCCTATTCTTTAAAACTCTCATTTTTTTTTGACGTTTCCTCCCTAAATCTTTCATCGTAATATCCTAGCTCCGTCTAAAATTGATAACAATAATTTTCCATTGTTTTTTCAACATTTCCATTTCCTTTAGCACGTTTTCCCTCGAATCGATCATCTCCGGTCGTCACAAACAATCGTATTATAGATGGAAATCTCCCTAACGCCTTACAATACGTTTTCGTCACTTGCTTTGCAATTTTTCACTTAAACTTTTGCATCGTGTTTACGTGTATCCTTTTTTTCCGCACCTGATATGTTTTAATGCGTTCGAGAACTAGGGTTTCTGATCCCTGGAATGTACCGGTTAATGATAACATTTCTTGGGGTCATCGTTCTTTTGTCCCTGAACAGATTATTTCTTCCCATGGAGTTTATTCACCTCTCGGTTTGGTGGGAACGTCAAACTCATTAATCACATTACTAATTGCTAAGTCCAAAGGTCGTTCCTTTGTTCTAAAAATGGGTTCGGCCCTCTTCCCGTTGATAGGCTGAATTGGTTTTTAATCGCTTTTGCTGCAATTCAATTGGCTGTCAATATATCACGTCTAAAGTATATTGGGGAGTCCCTGTCCCTGATTATTTGTTGATACCATCTGTGATTTTTTTATCAATACTCGTCTCACTTTGTCTAATTATAGATCCCTACCGTAAATATGAATTCACTTTACTCTAATCCGATAGATGTCGTAGACGTGTCCGTTTTATAAGTAATTGATATTTTCTTTTTAAATTAAAGTGGGAAGCTACGATATTTCCTAATTTTCACTGTTGATCAATGCAATTCATCACAGTTGTAACATGTGTAGTTATGGAGGTAAACATTTCTGATAGAATTAGCTGGATGAGTAACAGTAATTAGTTTAATGCGGATTGTGAGACGAATATTCCCATTGACAGTGGATATACGAGGAAATTAGTATGAGATTACGCTCACAACTAATGCTCAGAGAAGCGCAGCGGAAAATAGTCTCCGGTCTATCCCATCTCTCCGCATCCTCTCAGCTTCTCTGGTTAACTAGAAACTGACATAATATATACAGGAAAGATTTCATTTAGAAAGCACACAGAGTCTAAAGCAAGACATTAATTAAGAGATGCCTCGGTGATAAGAGCTAACTTTTAATAAGCAGGGGAGGCATTTGCCTCTCGGACCACTTGTTACGCGAATTATCATTTTTTTAGTCGTACAAACCTGCGTGAATAATTTTCAAGATCTTTCAAGAATCACATGTTTAAACTTTGTTTACGATGGGTTTAAAAGTGAAACATGGGTTTTGATATTAATTTTATTTATTTATTGATGCACACAATACGCGTCTCACACAAAATAAAGGAATAAAAGTACCTGTGTTTCAAAAAAAATATGGTCAAACAACCTTTGAATATATTATACCATTAATATTTAACAAATTGCCACTATAAAATTGCTCCATAACAAAATTCTCACTGATGTTAAAATCATGGGTCTTAGGGAGTAACCTTATGTTGATTTTATTTTTCTATTTCTCCATGCATTAAATTGCACGTATGTGATTAACTACTAATGTATTGCTGTTATTATGTTGCTCAAGTTTTTCACGATATTTAAAATTTTTTTATTTTTTTTCATATTCCTCATAACAATGTTGGTAGATATGCTATATGTGTGTGTGTATTTGGGTATATTGTTGCTATGTTAATGCGTTTATGATTATTTAATTTGTGGTTGTAACTAATCTGTGGAACTAATCTCCTGCTGACCAGCTACTTGCAGTAGCTTAGCGGATAATAAATTTCAATTGTATGCAATTTTTATACAATAAATTTAAAAAAAAATTGTCTAGTTTTATGGTTTGTTTACATCGTGATTTAATGTGTAAGGGCAACGAATCAATCGAATTTTTGTTTCCGATTTAATACAACTCTTCGAATCAGCTTGGGCTGATCTTCCACCTAAAACTTGTTGGTATCGCCATTGAAACTACAACCTTATTGTTATTCTGCGAACCTTCATGGCGAATAATATGCCTCAAGTTATTTTAATTGGAAACCCTCTTAAGATGTTCAAATTCCAAACGCAATTGAATTTGATAATAGACCCCCATACGGTTCGCAGTTATGCAACCGTATATTGGAAAGCAAATAAAACCTCGAAAATGTCTCAATTACTTCGTTATTTTGATTACATAGTACCTCTTGTAATATTTAAGCGAAATGGTCAACAAATTTCATTCGTAATTTTGTGTTTCCACGATCACAACAATTAAGGCTTCGTAGGCGGATGCAAATAATTTCTACAGTAAACTGTGAGCGTATTAGTTTCCTGTTTTACAATAAACAATTTACGATATTACATTAAAACAATTCGCCGAATTTAAATGAATTCAAACGGCAGCTTATCTTAAAACCAAAAATTGAGAAATTACACCAATATTATTATAATAACGAGTAAAGGAGGCAGAGTTTTGCAGTAAATTAAGAAGAGAGGTTCTACTTTTACTATTCGTTGTGTTTTAATATTATTTTCAAATCATCTTATTCGTTTTATTCTCCACGCAGAGGATGGGAAATGCGGCCTGTCAGATAAATACGACCCAGCCACACGGTGACTCTATTTCGAATCTACATTAAAAGTGATGGGGTGGAGTAGGGTTGATCTGAATGTTGAATTTAGGCTGGTAGTTAAATCTCAAATATGTAAAACAAATAAAGGCTCTAATAGTATGAGCGTCTTAGAGCCAATTGTTTCACAGATTTTGGCCAGTTGTTTCGCATTACTGAAATAATAACATTCACAGAATTTTAACGTAACTTTCACAGATCTTGAAAATCATATTTGAAATTTGATGAAATGTTTAAATTCTGTGTGACTTACTGGCCCGTAGTGTGCAAGAATTTTTTCACCGCTTTCCTGGTGGTTGAACAGAATGTACTAAAAAGTAAATAAAATGGGCAGAACTACTGTTTGGTTAACAAATAAGAATGGGATAGTTGTGGAAATTGAAAAGATTATTCGAATAAGTATGTACCTTTCAGTATGTCAAGTACTTAGGGTGAAATTCAAAGAATTCCACAAAATAGTATGCTAGTAATACGACATCTTGATGGACCCAACGTGTAAATATTTTAACATGATATCCCTGAACGCGGATAAACCAATCCCCGTGAAAGCTTTTTCACATAAAATTATAAGAGCTTCCGCATTTATGCAAACGCTGAGCTTTTTTACGGTTACTTTAATAAAAAAATTCAGATAACTAATAGTTAGAGATTTAACTCTATTTATGAAAACTTTTATTTAACAAAATATGGTGTCTCGACAATTACACGGATGATTCAATACTTCACAGATCATAATGAAAATGATATTGCGAGCTAAAAACAGTGGCTTTTACCCCGAAATAAGATTTTTAGTAGTTATGAAATTAATAGAGGGATTGTGATGTGTTAACAACGCAGACGGCCTCCGTGGTGTAGGGGTAAGGCTCTTGACTCGCAATACAAGATTGCGGGATCGAATTCCCGCGTGCACAGATAAACTTTATTTGATTAATTTGTCTTATCTCACAATTAATTCATTCAAATAACTCGGCTCATACGTCATAATATGTCTGGCCGTGTTGTAGGTAGCTTGAAAACAAACTAATGGGTCCAAGTGGTTAAAATAATATATGGTATATTTGCGGTACGTCCCAGAGTGGAAGATACTATCAGTATAGCCCTGGTGTAACACCACCATTCAGAATTGAAACATTGCTTGAAATGGCTTTAGACGTAGTTGGTGACCAGATCTGAATATCCAGGTACTTTCCCACTTTCGTATTCCCCATCTCCTTACCCTTCCCGCTACCTTCAGCGTCACAACATACCATAGATGCCATAGTCTCACTGGCTCCAAAAGGGAGCAGCTGAGACTCTTGTGAAATATTCACATAAAAAATGCTGTGATAACCCCCCATAATTCTGAAATAAGCCTCACAACATACGTCAATTGGGGATGCCGTAGACTCTCTGGCGCCAGACGGGAGCGGCTGGGACTCTTGTGAAGTAATTACATATACAAGAAAATGAAAATTTTTGGAAACAAGTTTGTTAAAAATATCTGGAATAAAATAAAACGGATCTGACGACCATTAAAATATTTTTAAAACCACCGTTAAAGAAAATGGCAAACTATAACCAGATAGATCGAGAAGCCATTGTTTCTGAAAATGGTACAGCTTTCATTCCCAGCATCGATGGCAAGTATTATAAAAGTTTGCAATTACTGAGAAAATGTCGATATTTTACGACCGATGCAAGAACGAGCGGGGTTTTCAGTGTTCTTACTGGTTGGGTGATATTCCTGAACTCCGCAAGCGAGAATTAAAATATTAGAACTCCATCAGAAGTGTGAAACGCGTGATCCTCGTTTTCATTTCGAAACCACATATTATCTACAAAATATGCGTTTTCAGCGATTTTAAAAATAAAATCAATGCTTTGAAAATCACCCTTTCACAGAATGTAGGACATTATATCAGCATAAAAAGTAAATTAAATTTTCTTTATTTTTCGTTTTCGTAAAAATAAAGAAATTTTAAAATTTTGAAGGTGACGCAAAAATTGCTCCAAAATTGAACATTTGCAAATAACAGAAGAAAAAACCTAAATACTTCGATAATTGTGAGAGAAGGAAAATCTAAGGTAAAATGCTGAAAAATATCACAAGTAAACGTGAAAGACCGCACCGCACCGTTTAAATATGGAATGTGGCTTGAAATAGCTTCAGCTTTGTTTGGTGGCCAGATTTGAACTTCCCAACCTTCCTCAGCCCCATTTCTTCCAATATCACAATCCCTCCAACCTTACCACACCCCTCAATAATAAATGACGCCATTGCTCCAGAAAGTTGACAGCAATTGAGACTTTTGTGCGGTAATTACATTAAAAAATGTTTCCAGGCATGTGCTAGGCTTGTTGAAAAAGTATCGATATATTTTTAGCCGATACATTATGATCGGATATATCCATAGAAAATATCCAATATCGAAAATTGTATCAAATACGATATTTTTATTAATTTCTGTAACTAAAGTCACTAGAATCCAAAACCGTATAGGAACGAACGGAAAAAAGTAACTGCATTGGATCATGACATCTGGCGGTTGAAATTTTAAATATTAATAGCTTACAAACCAAATATATAGCTTACAAACAAATAGATCACTAATAGACAATAGTCTTTGCATTAGTATTTGTGATCACTAATACTATCTCATATGTGTAGGTACATACATAGAAATGTATGCTATTTTTCCCTTTTTTTTCAAGCCACTCCTACGTGTTGGTTCTCAATTATCTATGATTATTGACTATTCCTTGTTCCAAACACGAAGTCCAGACAGATTGACAGATGAGCGGCGGGGTGCTTAGGTTTTTGGTCACCGGGGAGGGGGGGGGGGGGGGGGGGGGTTAAAAATTGCAAAAAGTTGGTCGCGGTAGTATGGGTACGTTCCCTAAGTTAGAAGACAGCTATTTAGTTTTTTTACCTAATAAAAATGATTACTGATAAAAATACCTTCATTTTTATTGAGATTTTTGTACATTAAAATAATGCACATTGTGTATAAAAATTGCTATTGATAATATTGAGCTGAATTTATTATTATATTAAAAACGCAAAATATCTTGAAAATTTGACCGATAAATCGATACATCGATATTTTTTCCTCGATATATGGACGTCGATATTGATATTTTAATAAATATCGATACATCGATATATCGATATTTTTTATCACTTTCGACATGCCCAGAATGCCTGTACGTTTATTCCGCCTCTGATTTTCTAAGGGACACGTGGTGTAATTATATTAAACAGAACCGACGATAGTAAACTTTTCGTATTTGAGTTTAAAACGATGGTAATTCCCGAAAAGGAATCTGAGTAGACTTTGCAAATATATGTGTGTTTTTGGCAGCAACGTTCAACATTAAATTACATGGATTCCTACTCAACAGATTTATACACACTTTACACACGAGTCAATAAATCGTGTAAGTAACGTAAATGTTTTGATTATGTTTCCGAATGAGTGAATCTCACTAATGATAATGATTACATTACCAGCGCAGAGACCCGTGAAAAACCGCAAGATATTTTAATTGTAGGATTTGTGAAGCTTTAAGTATTTCTAAAATATTTGTCCTAAGATAGTTGGCTTTCAAAAAATATACTTATAAAATGGTTTTTTATTTCAATATAATACAAAAACCATAGATGGCGCCCCCATGGTCCCATGGCATAAATTATTAATTTAAAAGATATTAATGCCCAAATGTATTTAAATATATTTATGGCGCATATCCAGATACTGCTACCCGGCTCAGAACAGATATTGTCTAGAGAGTCGGGTAGCGCACATAATATGTAAATAACTATTGATATTAATAAACGCCCGGGTTACCGGCACCTTTAAAAAAAAAAAAAATAATAAAAATGATTTTTTTATTATAAAAAATATCGTTGAAAAGATCTTCCAGGATAATCCACTTTAAAAAAAAATTAATAACTGAATTTAATTTATTTTTAATTTTTCTGAAAAAACCCCCTTTAAAATGCACTTCGTAAAGGACTCACTTATTTTTCTACAAGTATTTTGACGACGCAGACCAAAAGAGAAAAAAGGGAAAGATGACATATTCAATTTTTTTTGGATTTCTTGTCCTTTACAGCACTTCAAGTTGCGCTATCGAAATGTATTTAATAAACTTACATTATATATTTTTTAAATTTTTTTATGTATTTTGCCTTTCTTATTAAAGTCAAATTACATTCATTTTACCAATTTATTAAAACCAAAAATTAAATAATTGATTAGAATCTGTACATACAGACCATACATTTGATATTTTATAGGGTTAAAAATATGATATACAGGTTATAAGAATTCGCAGATAAATAATTAAGAAATATAGAAGACTAGAAAAAGTGTTACAGATTAAATAAAAACACAAGAAATAACCCGTGTTTCGTGATCCAAATATTTGGTCAAACAGACCTTAAATTTCCAATACAAAACTAAGAGGAATATAAACGCTAGAAATATTTCGAATTTCATGCCTGCAAAATTTTTAAATCGAGCGTCTTTTTGCACGAGGCTAGGAAGCGAAAAAGTGGTTTTTATTTATTTTGTGCATAATTTAAATAAGAACGAAAAAAAGTTAGAACATGGAAAACCTCAAAAATAGTCTTAGCCATAAAGGGGTATTTTTAAAAATTGTTTCTTGTATTACATCATAGTTAAGTCATGAAAAAACATTTTTTTTTTGTGATTTACGCTTATATTTTTTGTTACGTTAATAATAATTTTATTGTAATTCTAATAAATAGAAAAGCTAGTAAAAGCTTTGATTTATCCGTAGCATATTTTTTTATGTTTATGCTGTAAGCCGATTCGTCGTAAAGATTAATCAAAATAGCATCTAAATAGGATTTTACGTATATATTCATCTTCGGATGGGGATTTCCGATGTCACGCGAGTGTAGGTGAGACAGAACTGTGCATTTTGGTAAATTTGCATTTATATTTGTATGGAAGGAACTTCTAGTTTTCTTTTTCAATCTATGGAAAAAGTGTTAATCCAACGAGTACGGGATATCAAGAACTTACAAACTTAGCCCCGTCGTCACTTTTAAAAGGGCTTTTTGGATTAAATGACCACGACGATTCAGCGGGCGCAAAGCGTTTGTAATTGCACATTTGGCATCTGCTCTGATGATGGACACTGTAACTCTGTCGGAAACGTTGGCTAAAGATGACAGAAAAAAAGACAATGAAAATTTTACAAATGTATCCCAAAAATAAATCACGATAATATGAAATAACGTAATAATCTCAAATGGCATCCGGTTTTGTAGTATGAGTTCTTTCATATTTTAACGGGGGCCAAAGGCCATCAAAATCCAGGAAAAATACCGAAATTTCCTCAAAAAACACCATTTTGAATTTGAATTGAATGTTTTGTGGATAAATTTTGAGATATCGTATATTTTATTGACCGAAACACATTCCTAGAACAATAAACTATGTACCAAAACAACATTACTTGCGTTAATTATGTAAATAATAGGTTTAACGATGTTTTAGACGAGGAACATGCATCGACTTTGACAGATAAAATTCGCGGCAAATTTGACATTTTCATGCCACAGATAAAAT
Source organism: Limnephilus rhombicus (assembly GCA_929108145.2). Lineage (NCBI taxonomy): Eukaryota > Metazoa > Arthropoda > Insecta > Trichoptera > Limnephilidae > Limnephilus > Limnephilus rhombicus. Next base: position 31,838,627 of record OV815283.1, read on the forward strand.
CGTTTAAAAATATTCTGGGGTTGCAAGGTGAATGAAATATTTACCCGTCTTATGGGGAAATGTTGGCGCAAGCGATTCTGACCTTGTCCTTTACACAAATTCTGTACATAGAAGGGTCAAAATCGCAGACCAACATAATTTATTCGACTTTTTTTTAATTTTTTTCCGGCCGATTACAGGTTAAGCAAAATTTTATATCATGGGAGAACATAATTTTTTTAGACTAATATAAGATTAAACTAACCTTAGAATAGACGTTTCACAAAGTTTATAATAATAGTTTTATATAAGAACTGACGTAAAGTTTACTCTTAGTATAAATTTGACTGAACTGCTGTTAAAAGGTGAAAAAACAAATTTAAGAAAGGATTTCTAATTAGACCATCCGCTCATGGAGAAACTGAAAAAAAACCACTTGGCGACGCAATCGCTATCCACAGGAAAGGAACTTGTGAATTTCATTGGCGGTCCGCATACAGGTCTGGTCGCCGCGGCAGTCGCGTTTCAATTTTTTGTTCAAAGTCGACGGTAGCGGCTCACGACCTGTCAAGTTCTGTCATGTTTTGACAAGACAGATCAAAAAAATATCGATTTTGTTCAGGAGGTTGATTGCGATTGCGACACCAACTGTTCGTTTTTCAATTTCTCCATGAGCGAATGTGTTATAATTTTATATAAGGAAAGTAAATAATAATGGTATATAAATGGTTACAAATTATAATAATAATGGTTATAAATTATAATGATGGTATATAAATGGTAAATAATAATGGTATTTAAATATTTATATTGAGGGATCAGTAGGATTTATAGGTCAAATTAGGAATTCCACAGAGCCGAACCCTCTGATATGAAAATATCTGGAGTCGGTGAATTATTTTCCCATTTGGTCTCTGGTAGGTTGACATGTTGTTCTTGTATTGTTTTGAATTTATAATACTTATATAGTGCAATTGCATAGCCTGGATTGACTAGATGATCATTTGGGGAAGTGTGTGAAAGGGTTTAGTTTTTCCTGTGAGGAAAATTTAAACCGGACATTTAAATCTGGTGCGTAAACAGAAGAAAAAAATAATGCTAGTAAATCTAAATGAAGTATGAAACAGAACAGGACGCAACTGGGACTCAAACCCAAGATCTCTTGTTTTACCGGGATACAGTCGCATAATAACAATTATTTTTCTGTTTCTTGTTCTGTTTCATGTTCTGTTTCACTTTTCGTTTAGATTAATTAGTTTCACCTTCTTCTTCTTCAAAATAGTAACAAAGGACTGTTTATTTCACAGTAAACGTTTTACAAACAATATCACGTACAATCTTCGATGTGAGTAAAACCTGAACCAAAAAAAGAGAAAAAAGGTTATTATCACGTAAGCACAGAATGAAGAAGTGTTTTCAAATATGGTAACTTAAAAACCATCTTGCCATTTAGGAGTATAATTTAGTTTAACTTAACTAGGAAACAAAAATACTTATTTTAGATGTATGTGTCTGTCTGTAAATCTGGTTCGAAGAACCGGGATTAGCTTTGAATTTAAGTGTCATTTTCAAAACTGGAACTGATGTGAATAATTCAGACAAGCAATAAAGTACCTAACTACAATATAATATTTTAACAGAAAAATATTTTATTTGTTGTTTGAAAAATTATCGTCAAAAGATCTGAGCCAGTATATTATTATAAGATACTAGCTGGTTCCCGGCATGCGTTGCAATTCAAAGAAATACATTGTTTCTCCCTGAATCACCTTTCCCGTGCGTCCCCGTTCCCATCCCGCGTGCCCTTTCTAGCTAGCTTGATAAATTATAGCCTATATGTTATTCTGATGAGCTATTTTATTGTAAAGATTAAAATCCCTTGTGTAGTTTTTGCGTGAAAGAGTAACAAGGACACATTACATTCATACAAACTTTATTAAATATTAGTAAGATGTTTATTACGTAAATAATTACATCAAGTTAACATTTTACAAAAAAAAACCTTAATGCAATAAAAAAGGACTGAATGAAAAAAAGAGGTAGAAAAATTAGAAAAAAGCTCATTATCGTGTAACACACAACAAAGAGCCGATTTCCATCCCGCTGGCTACAAAAAATCCTGTCTGTTTTACAAATTTCCGGCAGATTGATTACTGATTATAAAACCTGTGTAAAAGGTGTGATCTAAAATATATATAGATTTGAAAGAAAACTGATGTAGCCACTTTACAAAGGCCGTTTCCTCCTGGACCCCAGCTCGTTTAATCACAGGAGACCAAATTTTGTGGATAATTTGATATTTAATCACGGGAGCCGAAAAAAAAGTTTCAGCTCACATAGGTCTCGCGTAAATCATTGCCTCCCCCTTAGTGTCTGGTGAGAAATATGATCTACATGGTGTCAGAAAGAGAAAACTCCACGCTTTATATTAAAATGTAGAATTTAACCATAGAAAAATTTTACTGTGATCCTCTAGGTACCAAAGTTTCCGATAGCAATTTGTGGAAAAGGTATAAAATTTCCAGAATTATTCTCTGAAACGATAAAAACGTGAGGTTTTATTTAGGTTTATAATATAGATAAAATTTGTATTTTTTTTCATAATCCGTAGTTTTAGTTAGGAAAAACGTAAGGTGAAACATTTTTAAAACTTTTTTATGTTTCTATTAAAAAATTTAATATTTAAAAAATTATATTTTTATTTATAATAATGGTATTTGCAAATATATTCCATCGACTTTCAGAAAGCGTTTTTAGTTTTCGGATATGTTCAGAAATATTCCGTTTATTTGGATTTTGTTGCAAAGTGGAAATATTTTGACCTAAAAAATTCGCCAATTTCTGGGGGCTAAAAAGGTCAATGTCACTTGAAGTAAATAAAATTGATATTACTTCGGGAACACGGACACGTCCATAATACAAACAATACGGATTAGAAAACTGAAGTCGTGAACATAAATAAGACCTGCCGACCCCTGCAACCCAGAAAAGACAATTTCAAGAAAGAATATAATAATAATAATAATAATTTATTTATTCGGAAAACAAACAGCTTTACAAAGATACATAAAAAAGAGTGCTAAAATAAAACAGTAAGCCTAAAAACATGTTTTCGCGGATAATTTTTTTGTTTTTTTAGTAGCTAGACAAGAAAAACATAAAGAAAAACTAAGAAAAAAAAAATAGTTAAGAGAAGCTAAATACTTAAATATGCATGAAAAGAATATAGAAAAACACAATAAAGGGTAAGCTTATGATCTTATAGGAGTATAATGATGATAAAAGAAATCTGGTAAATAATACAATAAATATAAAAATGGTTTTTAAATTTTTAAACTTTATAAGTAACCCACATATTATAAAGATAGCAGCCAATAATGTGTGCGTTAAGAAAATGAAGATATTGTTGGTAGTTCTTAGTCGAGGTATGATACAGTTAAAAGTGACCGAATTTGATATGGGTTCCATAGCTCAATCAGTAGAGCTGTTGCCATGTAAGCAAAGCGTCCTGGGTTCGAGTCCCAGCGGAGCCAATATCTTTTTCTGATTTTTCTGTCTCCAGATTTTCGATTGAGTTTCGCTAATATTGTCTTCATTTAATTAAATATAAATATGGTTGTTAAGTGGTGTGTTGTGATGCATTAGATTTATCTAATAGTTTTGCTTTGAATTTGTTGAAAGTTATATTGAAGATGTCTGTATATGTGAGGTGTCTGTTATGATAGTGGCAGGCTCGATGTATGAATTCACTTTGTAAGTAGTTGGTGTTGGAGCGGCTGTTATAAAAAAGGGATACATTTCTGCCATTGCGACCAGGAACTCTAATATCTATTTTTTGTAAAAGATACGGGGAAGATATCGTATTATTTAGGATTCTGTACAATAACAATTGATCAGAAATAATTCTCCTACAATTTAATTTCGGGATTTTAAAGAATTGACGGATATCTTCATTTGATTGGAATGCATAAAACGACCGAAAATTTATGTAGGAGAGAAATTTGTGGCAAGAGAATTTCAGGGAAGATGTTTTTTTCCTTCAGCTTGATTTTCTTGCTTCAGAGGTGTTGGTTTTCTAATAAATACCGGGGTGGAGGTACCCATACCCGCCTCCGGTGTCTGTTATTTTTGTAATACGAAAAATGAATATAAAAAAGGCCTACCCTCCCCCCCCTCTCAACCCCCTCCCCCCTTCACCACGATCCCCTCCCTGCACCCTCCTCTGATCCCCCCCTTGCACCCCCCCTCTTATCCCTCACCCTCATCAGCAACCCCCTCCACCTCATCTCAACACTGCCTCATCCTCCCTCCCTTGGGAGCAGTTGGAACTCTTGTGCGGTATTCACATAACAATAATTTACAATAAAAAATAAATAAAAAATTTCGGAGCAGTTGGGACGCTTCTGCGGTATTCACATGAATGGCTTACCCTATCACCACCTCACGGTTCTAATACAAAAATGTCATAGAATATAAAAACACTTCACGCCTCACCACCTCATACATTTGTCCCAAACTATGCGTGACATGACATGTAGTTTAATACATCAACCACCTCACACCTCACCTCATATTTGTCCCATACGTGACAACGTGACATGTCATGTAGTCCAATACACCAACCACCTCACACCTCACCTCATATTTGTACCGTACATGACATGAATGTAGTACAACAAAACAAACCACCTCACACCTCATATTTGTCCCTCCTTCATATTTGTCCCCCCTTCATATTTGTAGTAATACAAAGAAAAAGAGTTGGTACAAATACATATTGTGAGGTGGGGGGACATTTTACGTGTTTGTATGGGACATTTGAGGTGCCTCTTGTATGAGGTACTCAACACTAGAACATATGTTATGTAACTTGGATTCCAAATTTGTGAGGCGTTTTCTAGGTGCGGACGAACATAGATATAATATAGCAAAATAAATGTATCGAGATAATAAAGTAGTTTTGATGTTCGTAGTATAAATCCTAACATTTGGGTGGCTTTAGTGACAATATTATTAATATGTAATTCAAATGTAAGTTTGGAATCTAAGGTAACACCCAGGTCCCGAACTGATTCTTTTCTTTTAAATTGACATTGTTTATTGAATATTTAAATATTATTTTGGTCCCATTTCTTGTAAACGATATTGAGTAACATTTATCTATATTTAGGAACAAGCAGTTAATTTTGCAATATTCGCTGAGATTATTAAGGTCCTCCTGTATTTTTAAGCAGCACGCGATATCACCGATTGGAAGATATAGTTTTTTAATATCGTCTGCATATAAGATTGCCTTGCAGTGTTTAAAACAACTTATAATGTCATTGTCATTAATATAGATATTAAACAGGAGAGGACCCAACATTGATCCTTGTGGAACTGCTGATGTAATATTGACCCAGTTTGATTTGAAACCACTTAGCACAACAGCTTGCGAACGGTTTCTGATATATGAGTCTAGCCATCTTAGTAGATCTCCATGGATACCCGCGAGTTTTAGTTTACTAAACAGAATGAAATGGTTAACTTTATCGAACGCCTTGCTGTAATCTGTATAAATGGCGTCAGTTTGAATACGCTTATCCATATTATGAAGTATAAAGCTCGTAAAACAAGCTAAGTTAGTAGTGATGGATTTACCGCTTCTATAGCCATGTTGGTGTTCACTAAGAGTGTTCTTTAATGCGATGGAAATTTGGTCTGCTGCGAAGTTTTTCGAATAATTTTGAGAAAATTGATAGTTTGGATATTGGCCTGTAATTTTGTACAAGCTTTCGCGGACCGGACTTGTATATTACTAAAATTTTATATTATTTCATCAATTGAATTTTTTGATCAGTTTCCCTGATGTAAGATAAAAAAGTAGCTTTACTTTGAGCACACACACGTCCACAATACACTTCTATCGATTTCCCCCTTCAGTGGACACTTACCTGTAACCGTAGATACCTTACCAGGCACACTGCAGATTAATCTCAGTCTGCATCCACTGACGTCTATTGTAAAGTTATAAGATGACGTGGATAGTGGGTACTAGGTTCACAGCTACTTAGACCTATCTGCAAGGTCTACAGGTTCATCTAACTGTCGTGCGAATCAATTTAGTTGTAAACATCAATTATTATTAATGTATATATATTTTTTTTTCATAAGAAGCAATTTCTTTGTGGTCAGGCATTATATTTAAAAAATAAAACAAACACTCGCGATGAGTTATAACAATTTTTTTTAACAATTCATCAAATTTTTGAGGTTAATTTTCAAGATCTGTGTAAGTTCTATTCAAGTTCTGAGATTATTTCAGTTTTATGAAGCAACTGGCCTATATAATAACAGAATTTGAATAGAACTTACACATAATGTGAAAAATAACTTTAAAAATTTGAGGATTCTTCAAATTTTTTGACACACTCGACCTTGGTGTATAACCACGAATATTTATTATTTTATACGACAATTTTATTTATGTATTTAACAAAGCAATAATGTATAAAGACTATTCAATTAAGTGTAGAGTTTTGTCTATTAATATAGTTTTCTACAAACAATGTTTAAAATGTAATATTCTTTCTCTCACCGTTCACCTACATATTATAACCAACAACTCTGTCTTAGTATTAGTTATTATTACTGTATCAAGATTGATCGAAGCGTAACCGGTCGATATATATATATATAAGATTCGTGGTTAAATATTTTTTTTATTTAAAAAATATTATTAATTTATTCTGTTACAAATGGCACTCGTATTTAAAAACAAAATATATTTTTATTTATTAAAATTCCTACCTTGACTTCAGCGGTAGCTTGCAATCACTTCGGCATGGAATATTTAAACATTTTTGCAGTTTTCCATAATCTTGTCATCTCGAAACCTGATCTGAGCTGACCACCCCGACCTTAATTCTATCAATCATCCTACACGCCATAGTATATTATATTAGGTAATAGGTAAATAGGTCCACAGGTACACGGTACACCTGTACACCATAGTATATTGTAGTGGGTTTTCAGGTACATGTACACACCTAGACTAAGACCTATTCCCGTGCGTTGCAGTATCGTGCTCCAATTTGGTACAACAGGTATCGCCGCTATGTAAACTAGGACGGGACAAATTGGTCAGGCTGGTGCACCGAGAAACGTGGAAACTTTGAATTAGTAACAAGTAAAGTTTCCCTTACGGTGAAGGCAGTAGAAGGAATTCAGGTCATTTGTAACCCGTAATCAGCCGGGTTCTTGCAACCAGGGAATGTTTGTACATATTTCTTTTATTTATTATAAGCAATAATTGTCAGCCTGAAACACTCATTTACATTGAAAATTAATTAATATTTAACAAGTTTAAGTATTTTCCCCAATAAATGCAGACATAATTTGTCTCGACGCCACCTAGCGAGGGATTTAACACTAACAATGTCTTTCTCGCAAAAATAAAGTTGGTTGTTTTCAGGTGGAAAAAATATAACAAGCAGTAATTGTTGAATGAAACACTAGTATATATTGAATTATTTGGCGGGTATTTGATAAGCCCCCATAGCTCAGTGGTCAGAGCATCCGACCGGCAGTCAGAAGGACACGGGTTCAAGTCCCGTTGGCGGCAAGTATCTTTTCTCGGAAGATTTTTCAATGTAAATGAGTGTTTCAGGCTGACAATTATTGCTTATAATAATTGTTACCCTTTGTGCTATGCATAAAAATCTTGTCTAAACGTTAGTTTATAAATTAAAAAATAATAATTTCTTTTATTTATTTATTTTATTTACGGACCAATAGTCCATTAACAAAATAATAATAACACGAATAAGAAACAGAGGTGACAGTGGAAGGAGAGCAAATATAAATTAAGAGCAATGGCAATTTATAATATAAAAAAAGTACATTGAGAAGATAAACATAAGTCAAAGCATGAAGAAGGATTTAAAATTTATACATTGCGTATCGACTGCCGAAAGTCATTTAGGCTTACACCAAAAAATTCAATGTTTTGACTTGCGTTGACAAGTCCCGACACTCTGGACAAAGGAGACTGTATCATAATGGTAATGGTAGACGTCCTTCTTTTACAAATAAATTTATTTGTTTTGTGATTCAATTCAATGCAATTAAATTATTTTAATACTTTTAAAAATATTAATAATTTACGTTTTTAATGATTTTTTGAAGATAGCATTGCTGTAAAAAACATTAATAATATGTAAGTGTAAGTAAAGAAAATAAATTAACAGACGTGTACAAATCAGTTTACTACACAAGGGTCCCAATTACCTAAATCTACTAGTCTCCTGAATGTAGGATAGTTTGTGAGAAAGAGATGGGGAAGAGAAAGGCTGGGAGGTAACTCTCTAACAATTCCTAGTTTCTAAACCAAACTCTGACAGGCCGACAATCGGTGAATCTAACGGGGATAGCGCAAATACAAAAAGTAAACAAAATGGCACTGATTACCGATGTCAAATTTAACGGGGTTTTAAACAATCAGAAAAAAAAAACTGTTTAAAATTAACAACGCATTTATTCTTAAAAACTCGTAAGACGGATAAATAATTGGTCGTTATTATTTAAGCTTTTTGGATAAGATTGTATTTTAAAGCGAAAACAGTCAAACGATTGCTTATTCCAGTTAAAGCGCCCTACTTTCTGGTTTTGTCGGAGAAGTTAGGAACTTCCAAAAACATTTTCTGTGGATAAATATAAGTCTTTGAACTTTGATAAATTTATTTGCAAATAATCATTCAAAAACCTTTAATACCTGAATCCGTACAAACGATCTCTAAAATTAAATAAAGTTACTACTTCAGAAGAAAATGCTTTCGGCGAAATTAAAGCGAATACAGAAAACAGTATCTGAAAAACATAAAATTTATCGAACCTGGGATGTGGATTTATTATTAGTGGTTGAAGGTAAACATAATTTTTATTTCTGTACCCTATGAATATAATCGAGTGACAATTATATATATTTAAGAACTGACCTGAAACTACCATAGCTTTGCAAATTTAATGACGTCAGAGCTTAGGTACCTCTTGAGAGAATTTGCAGGCCAAAAATAAAGATTTTTGAAATTAAGATGAAAATTTATTGGTTTAACGGGGTATCTATTGGTTCTATATAACTTCTGTACATAACTTTAAAACAGTGATTTTGAAATCTTATAAAAACATTACGACATTGTTTGCATAACTAAAATTAACACAAAAGGGAGAATGTTTGTAATGATATTTCGAAATAAATAATCTGAATTTAGTTTGCAAAAATAAATATCTAGTTTTTCCGGACGCCGAATTTGTCGCGAAAAATAAATTCATTTCTCAAAGTTAATTAACCGTACCGGGGTTAGCTCCACGGCAGCTGCCTACAGATTACTCTCTTACAGCGTGGATAGGGATTGCCATGCCGGAAAATCGACCTTTCTTTTCTCTTTAAATACTCATTCGTGAAAATATCTTGTTTGAGAAACTTGTCAAGTTTTGCAAAAGGCTTGGGTATTGGAAACTTCGTCATCACCTACAGTTACCCTCTTACAGCGGGGCTAGGGATTGTCATGCCGCAAAATCGACATTTCGATTCTCTTTAAATACCGATTATTGAAAATATCTTATGTGACAAACTTGTTAAGTTCTGCAAAAGGCTTGGGTATTGGAAACTTCGTCATCACCTACAGTTACCCTCTTGCAGCGGGGCTAGGGATTGTCATGCCGCAAAATCGACATTTCGTTTCTCTTTAAATACCGATTATTGAAAATATCTTATGTGACAAACTTGTTAAGTTCTGCAAAAGGCTTGGGTATTGGAAACTTCGTCATCACCTACAGTTACCCTCTTACAGCGGGGCTAGGGATTGTCATGCCGCAAAATCGACATTTCGTTTCTCTTTAAATACCGATTATTGAAAATATCTTATGTGACAAACTTGTTAAGTTCTGCAAAAGGCTTGGGTATTGGAAACTTCGTCATCACCTACAGTTACCCTCTTACAGCGGGGCTAGGGATTGTCATGCCGCAAAATTGACATTTCGTTTCTCTTTAAATACCGATTATTGAAAATATCTTATGTGACAAACTTGTTAAGTTCTGCAAAAGGCTTGGGTATTGGAAACTTCGTCATCACCTACAGTTACCCTCTTACAGCGGGGCTAGATTGTCATGCCGCAAAATCGACATTTCGATTCTCTTTAAATACCGATTATTGAAAATATCTTATGTGACAAACTTGTTAAGTTCTGCAAAAGGCTTGGGTATTGGAAACTTCGTCATCACCTATAGTTACTCTCTTACAGTGGGGCTAGGGATTGTCATGCCGGAAAATCGATATTTCTTTTCTCTTTAAATACCGATTCGTGAAAATATCTTGTTTGAGAAACTTGTCAAGTTTTGCAAAAGGCTTGGGTATTGGAAACTTCGTCATCACCTACAGTTACCCTCTTACAGCGGGGCTAGGGATTGTCATGCCGCAAAATCGACATTTCGTTTCTCTTTAAATACCGATTATTGAAAATATCTTATGTGACAAACTTGTTAAGTTCTGCAAAAGGCTTGGGTATTGGAAACTTCGTCATCACCTACAGTTACCCTCTTACAGCGGGGCTAGGGATTGTCATGCCGCAAAATTGACATTTCGTTTCTCTTTAAATACCGATTATTGAAAATATCTTATGTGACAAACTTGTTAAGTTCTGCAAAAGGCTTGGGTATTGGAAACTTCGTCATCACCTACAGTTACCCTCTTACAGCGGGGCTAGATTGTCATGCCGCAAAATCGACATTTCGATTCTCTTTAAATACCGATTATTGAAAATATCTTATGTGACAAACTTGTTAAGTTCTGCAAAAGGCTTGGGTATTGGAAACTTCGTCATCACCTATAGTTACTCTCTTACAGTGGGGCTAGGGATTGTCATGCCGGAAAATCGACATTTCGTTTCTCTTCAAATACCGATTCGAGAAAATATCTTGTTTGACCAACTTGTTAAGTTCTGCAAAAGGCTTGGGTATTGGAAACTTCGTCATCACCTACAGTTACTCTCTTACATCGGGGCTAGGGATTGTCATGCCGCAAAATCGACATTTCGTTTCTCTTTAAATACCGATTATTGAAAATATCTTATGTGACAAACTTGTTAAGTTCTGTCAAAGACTTTGGTTTTTGTAAACTTCATCATCAGAAGTACAAAGAAAAAGAAAGGATAGAGATGCTGATATTCCCAAAAAAATGAGCAATTAAAAAAAGAAAAATAAACATGGATCTATTTTATTTTTCCTTTGGGATGTAGTTATTAGTATGCATAATGTTATTTTGTTTATTGCCTAATCGTAATTTTGTAATAATGGACTCATGCACGTACTTATTAACATTAATACCTACATTTTTTAATCGAAGAATATAACATGACTTTAGTAAACCTGTGAAGTTCTTTACTCTCATTAGAATCAAGAAGAAAAAAAATCAAGTGTGCAGTTCAAACGCGGTAAAAGTGAAACCTCCAGAAAACTAAAGTAGTCAAGAGTGGGGACGCTACGAAATATCGCACAAAGAGGAGACCGATTATTACGAAGCACCGCACAAAGGCAAGACCGATTATTCTATCCCATTCTAAATCATATAGATGTATGTTTGTCTCATTTCAGTATCGGTTTTACGTTTCATCGAGCTTCAAATACCAACGGTGCTAAAGATGTTTTCATTCCAAAAAAATCATGTATGCAGTTCATATGCGGTAGAAGCGAAATCTTCCGAAAACTAAAGTAGTAAAGAGGGCAGCGTACAAAGAGGAGACCGATTATTCTATCTCATTCTTCTTCCTTGCGCTCTCCCAACTCATTGCCTAGGTAGGCTGTTGGGGTCGGCTCTTCTCGTTCTCAGGTTGTAATATCTTCTGTTCTGGGTATCGCCTTCATCCAGGCCGTTTCTCTGAAGAATTTTGGAACATTGAGTCATCCAGGAGTTTAGTATTCTATCTCATTCTCTCGCAGGCTAAATCCTATAGATGTATGTGTTTATCTCTTTTAGTGTCGCTTTTTCGTTTCATCGAGTTTCAAATCACGACGGTGCTAAGTAAGTTTTCAATTTAAAAAAACGTATTTACCATTTTGGCGCGCTCGAGGAGAAAATCTTTCGTATTTTGGTGATTGAAGCTGAATAGTTTAAAAAGTAAGAATTACATTAGTTTTTTTATCGACACTTTCCAAAATATCGATACAAAGCGTAAGGAAGGAATTACATCCCTATCTCGAGTCTCGTTTATAGTCCGGGAGATATTATAACGAGGGATCCATTAAAATATTTATGAATGCAATATTTATGTAAGCTTAACATTCTGAGAACAAAATAAGATGTTTCTAGCTCACAATAAAACAATGATTATAATGAAAAGCGTCATTTTAGAAGCCATTAATAGCCACCGCATAATGTCTTTGGATTGTCGTAAAAGCTTCCATGGCAAGCCACTCTTAAATTACTTGAGATGGATAGAACATGGCAGTAAGATGGATTAAATGAACGGTACAGCCGAAGTTCGTCGTAAACATTATGCATCTTTGAATTAACGATAATGGGATTAACATGTTCCGCAGGTTGAATGTCGTCGTAAAATAATGCATGTTAAATGATATTTTATTAAAATTCACGTGTTATGTTTGCATACTGTCATAAAATAATAATGAAATTACACGGCTCTCCACAGTAGGTACCTCTAAATTCTTGTCAAAATATTTCGCAAACAAAGGGCAGCTCTGCTATCCTAACAAAACACATTTACAATTTGATTTGTTTTTGTTTGAACATCAATTTATTAGAAAAGATTTTTGACATATTAAACTTCAAATAGTTCCTCTTCAAGTGGTCTAATTTAAACATACATATTTACATTTAAATTTACACTTCGCATGTTTCTAATACTTTGTAGTACGTTCATATTTGTCTTTAAACGTGTTTAAACTAGGTACATTTTTAATTTCATTGAAAACTAAGCTATACATTTGGGTGCCTTTGTATAGTAAACATTTTTGTGTTATCGATTTGTTCAATATATCTATTTCTAATGTTTTCTATCTTTCTTGGATAGTTTGTGGAATATAATATTGAAATTGGGAGGTTAGAATGGGTACAACCGCCCAGTGGACCATTTATTGGATAACCAACACCTCTGCCATAGGTCACCCCGAGTGGTTCGCTATGTTTGGTGACTTAATAGGGTTGTCCCGAATCATGTGGAGAGGTTTGTCTAGGTCGTGGCGGCGGATGAACTCCAGATTCACCAGTCACCCCTCATACCTTATTCGTTCCCAGAACTCTCTTTAAAACATTATTTTTAATAAAAACACCCTCCACACAGCATCCCCAAATATGACAGACCCTCAGGGATATTATTTTCCTCAGAGCCTCTGTGTGGAGCTAATGTAAAAAAAAATATTTTTTTTTATTTTTTTTTTTATTATTTATTTAATTACAGAATACATTTTGTACAAAAAAATTTGAGTAGACCCACAAAGCTGTCATATGACAGCTTGTCTGCAGATTCTAACAATTTAAACATTCTTAATATTATATCTAAGAAAATATTTGTAAATACATTTATAGTTTTAAGGAAACATTAGAATAGATCACATAGTAATATTGGATAATTTAACTTACAATCATAAATATATAAGATATTTCAATATACCTGCCTAATAACAAGATATGTAGGCAGCTATATTAAGATATTCAAAGATACATGGAGTTTTCACTCATTAACCATAGTTTTATCATTTTAGGACATAGTCTCTCATTTTTTTCAAGTTTTATGTTTTTATTGATTTTATTGAAAATCAGTGGTATTAGATATTCAAGAGTACGGCTTCCATATTTATTTAATATTCGAGGAGTTTTTAGGCCCTTTCCTTCTCTAAATCTTGTGGTATGTTTGTGTACAAGTAGGTGTTTGTAAGGGCTTTCCCCCATATTATCCATAATAGTAGTGAACCAGTGGAGACCTTTTATTGTAAGTAATCTCTCTGAGCCATACAGTAGTTTTAAGTTATGTCTCTGTTTGTAAATATTTGTTGTGACAATTTTTTTTATTATGGCAGTTTGTAAATTTTCAATATATTTAATGTAAGTAGTGCTTGCATGTCCCCAAGTTCGAATACCATATCTAAGGATGGATTCTACCATAGAAAAATATATGAGTTTAAGAGTAAAATGAGGCAAAATAAATTTTAATTTGTAAAAGTTACTAGCTAAGGATCTGAGCTGGTTACAAATTTTAGCCACTTGTTTATCCCACTTAAAATTACTATCTACAATTATACCCAGATAAGTATATTCATTTGTGAAATCTATTTTTTCACAGTCACAAACATTAATAATTCCTCTATGTATACAGTCAAAGCTATGAGCGGTTATTTTAGGAACATTCCACATTTTCAAACTTGGTGATTTTATGTACATGCATTTGGTTTTTTTTACATTAATAACTAATCCTACATCATGAGCCCATTTGAGAAGCTCGTTAAAATCTCTTTGTAATTCTTGTATAGCTATTTCAGGATTTTCATTTGATACAACAAGAGCAGTATCATCAGCAAAAATGAATCGACGAGCTTTTTTGAAAATCTTACACATAGCAATTACATATATAATATATAATTTTGGACCTAGAATTGACCCTTGCGGTACTCCCGATTTGATGTATCTTGATTTACTAATTATATTTAAAATCTTCACACTCATTTTTCTATTTGTCAAATAGTTTTTAAAGAATAAGAGGAGTTTACCCCGGATACCTATAAATTCAAGTACTTTAATTATATACAATATATATATATAAATATAAACCAACCGGTTTCGGCCTGAGTCTCAATCCGGATTCTATATATTAATATGTTCTTATAAATAGTATGTACGGTACATAGTTTGTAATCACATTACAAGTCAATTTTCATAAAACAAATTATTAAATAAAATCTAAAATATCTCACCTAGTAGGTCTAGGCACACCAGCACACTACGGTAAAATTCTTGTATACCGCTTAAACCTTAAAACGCACTTAAATTATTGAAAAAAGCCAAAGTATCAGAATAATTACTATAGAAAAAAACAACCGTTAACATTGGGGGAGAGGCAAATCAATGCATCTACGTTAAAATTATTTTACGCATTATGTCTCTCATCATGAAACCATCTTCTTTTTTAATAAATTTCATCCGAAATTTGCAGTAATAGTTCGTTTGCACCGCAAATTCACACTTTATCGTATTTAAAATTAAAATGGACCGCACGTCTGGCGCCGCGACGCCCCTGTTGTTTTGACAGCAACTAAAGCTATGGGGTTACACCATATGAAGAGATGCCTGCGGCGCTAGGTCGAATAGCGCGAATTTTATCACAAACTGCCCCGTCACAACAGACCTCATTTCCTCGTACTTATTCAGACAGTGAGATGAAGAACTTCGTAGTAAGTTCTTTGTCTTTCAACACTTAGGTTGTAGGATCCAAACCCAAGGAGGACATATATCATTGTTTCATTTATGGAGACTTTAAAAAAGAAATAAAATCCCTCAAAATGTCGTGTATATTTGCACTTAGTTTCAGAGTGCGTGGTCCTGGTGACAGTTCACAATCTAGGAATTGAAACTTTGCTTAGACAAACATTTCCGGGTTACGAATAACCCGACAATATTTGAAAATCTCCTACTACCATCACAGTAAGCCGAAAATGTTGCTTGAGTCGTGATGGAGGAGTTAGCCAGCCGAGGAATCGAACACGGAACGCCTGGGTGGGATCCAAACGCGATGCCCTTTCAACCACTGACCGGTCATAACCGGTTTATTTTGGAAGGCGGGTATTAGTCCAGTCGCCCCGGGAACCATTTATTGGATAACCAAAATCTCTGCGTTAGGTCACCCCGAGTAGTTCGCTACGTTTGGTGACTTAGCCGTAGCGCCCAGGTTCATAGGAAGAGGTTTATAAAGGTCTTGGCAGCCGATGTGTCTGCCCACCAGCTGCCGGATCGAGAGACACTGGTTGAGGAGGTCTTTTGACCTCTCAAGCCAGAAGCCCTCGACCCATCGCCTTGCACCGCAGTTGAAGGGATGGATTCATACGTCCGTCACTCCTGGACACACTGACCTCAAGATTCCTACCCAACCTACATACCTTTTTTCCTTCCCAGAACTTCTTCCTTTCCTAAAAAATATTATATTCAGGGCCTCCTGTGTAGAGCCAATGTAAAAAAAGCCGTGCTTAGCTACTAGATTTGAATGACGAAGTGTTTTCAAACCATTCTCTTTCTACCATTCTACATCTTTCAAACAAACAACCACAAATAGTATATCGTAGTTATTATTATTATTCATTCCATGCTTGTCCGGTAGCCCATTAAAAATAACCTACATTCTTGCCAAATTTTATTCCCGAGTTATTATCTTTATGCGAGTATCTAAAAAAAAACTATTCTGCTGAAATTTTATTTCACCGTTCCTGCGTTATTCGATCCTACCTCGAATTACTGTGAACCAAAATGTTGAAGAGGTGAACGAAAGTCGGTGAACGAAATCGATGAGCTGAAAATGGGACAGTTGCTCGAAAGGATATGTGGTTTTACTTATGCGTTACTGTGAAACTCCGCTCCAAATTGGAGAACGAAAATGTTTCACCAAAACTACAAAATGTGAAGGGTGTACGACAGGCAACAAGGTGCTTGTTGTCGACCAAGGATCAGCGCAGAATAAGTTTAAGTTTATATGTATTGTTATGATTAAAAAATATTCATATTGGTAGATGTACCTACTAATTTTTATACATAAACTGATTTTTTGAGAGATGACTGGGAAAGATTTTTTTTCTCTTTTAGCAAACACCGTGTTTCCACGTCGAGTTTCATAAAATCCATCAAATTAAGATTATAGAATAGATAATGAATAGTTACTACCCACTTTCCATGAGTTTTGCCTTATTTATTTAAAAAAGGAAAAATTTTAAACAAAAAGTTTTCGTTTTTGCCTTTCTAACGGATTATTTTATAGTTTATAGAAATTCTAATTTAATGACGTCAGAGCTCGCGGTACGCCATCATTGCTGCTTTTTCATATACTTTTAATTGGGAGGCGGGTATGGGTACCGCCGGCCTGGGGACCATTGACTGGATAACCAACACCTCTGCCGTAAATCACCCCAGTGCTACGGTGTCCAGATTCATGGGGTGAGATTTTACCAGGTCTTGGTGGCGGATGCGACTGCCCAGCAGCTACGTAGCGGGCCGGATCGTGAGAGGTCAGATGAAGGAGACTCTTTGAACTCTCCATTCGGACTCTCTAGACCCTAACTGCTCGTGTCGAAGTGGGAGGGATAGAATCATACGTCACTACTGGTGACACTCCCCAGTTCCTACACACCCCGTCATACCTTTGTCCTTCCCTCTAAAATTTTCTCTGTGGGAAAATATTTTCCTCAGGGCCACCACCTGTGTGGAGTTATTGTAGAAGAAAAAAAAAATACAAAAAAGTAAAGATTATGTTTCCCGCCACTTTAAAATTGAACACCATCCTAGAAAATACCTTTCCTGAAGAAGGTGGATGGTAAAAACATGCCATTAAATTGGTTGTAACTGAATAACAAAATACGTGTCTTAAATTTAACATAATAAAATGAGCAGACAAAATATAGTGACAAGGGTAGCGAGGTACTTACCCTGTTGAAGCCGGCATCCAGGAAGGGTAGTATGGAGAAGTCCTCTTTGACGTAGTGACTGTAACAAGGATTGGATATGATTACCAAAGGGTTTCAGTTTGAAAGGAAGGCTTATGGAATCCTAAACCACTCTGACATGGTCCAATTATCTGAAAAATAAAAATATTTTGAATATTTTGATAAAATAAAATGTGCTGCGTAGTTCAGACATTTGGTGCCTGTAATTCTAGACTTAACGACCTCTAGCGATTAAATTCATGGAAGAGTGTGAATTCATGATAAAAATTTTGAGTTGTCTACCATATTAAAATTAATATTTACCTAATTCAGTCCGCTAAGACATTCATTATAAAATATTTAAGGAATGTAAATAAGAAAATAGAGATTCCTCAAATATAAATATTTAGCTTATCCTGATGAAGAAAACCTAGTTTTCGAAACTTGTTGATAATATTTATTATATGTGTGGTGGTTTTCACAAAGTTATTTGTTTTCATTTAATTAAGAAATTAGAGCACTGAAATTCACAGGAAAATGTGCTAACCTAAGTTGCACAACTGTATTTCCGATTTACGGTGATTTTTGGCTTGAATCTTTAATTTACTCCGATGTTGTTGATATATTTAGAACACAATTTTAATATGTAAGCAAACCTTATTGAAGCTTTTTTCATCAAGTAGGGGAATATTTTGATAAAGCTATTTAAATTGACTAACAATTAACAGTACTTTGTCGGCAGAAATAAAAAAAAAAACTATTTTGGATTTTTTATATTTTGTACCTACATACAGTGTGGATCAAATTCAATAAAATACTCGTATGTATATTAAAAAATTTATAATAAATATTATATATATATATAATAATATTATTATTTTATAATATTATTATTTTATAGAACATCCCGATATAATATGTTCTATAGTTTCCGGAAAAGCGAAATTAAATCTGGTGCGTATAATTTCGCTTTTCCGGAAACTATAGAACATATTATATCGGGATGTTCTATATTAGCGCCGTCCGAGTATATATTTAGGCACAATCAGGTTTTAAAAATAATCCACCAAAGTTTGGTAATTAAACATAACTTGATTGACTGCCGTAATCTAGTGCCATATTATGAATATGAACCAAATTCATTTTTAGAAAATGAATTTTATAAAATATATTATGATAAAACTATGTTAACAGACAGAACAATTAGTCATAATAGACCTGATATAGTTTTACATGACAAAATTTAAAAAAATAACTTATATCATTGATGTAGCTATTCCAAATTCCTGTAATTTTTTTCAAAAAACTGTTTCTGAAAAAATTAGAAAATACACAGATTTAGGAAATGAGATTAAAAGAATTTGGCATTCTCGGACTATAAAAATATTACCATTTGTTATTTCGGCTACTGGCATTATACCTAGCTCTCTCATTCAAAATTTAGGCGTATTAGATTTGTCAAAGAATTTATATTTAAAAATGCAAAAATCGGTAATTTTAAATACATATAGGATTACAAAAGATTTTTTAAATATTTATATTGAGGGATCAGTAGGATTTATAGGTTCAATTAGGAATTCCACACAGCCGAACCCTCTGATATGAAAATATCTGGAGTCGGTGAATTATTTTCCCATCTGGTCTCTGGTAGGTTGACATGTTGTTCTTGTATTGTTTTGTAATTATAATACTTATATAGTGCAATTGCATAACGTGGATTGACCAGATGATCATTTGGGAAGTGTGTGAAATGGTTTAGTTTTTCCTAATAATTTTCCTGTGGGGAAAATTAAACCCGGACATTTAAATCTGGTGCGTAAAAAAATAAAATAAAATATTATTATATGTATATATATATTATATATATATAATAAGTTGATAGGTTTAATTCCTTTTTATTAATTTCTAAATAAAACACTTGTGTTGCAAAGTTTTTTTAACTAAGAAACGACATTTATGTTTATTAAAATCACTTTGAATGGTTTTTTTCTAACAATCAAATAATAGAATAACAAAACAAATGACAATCGATGATTGCATTCTAATTGACATTATAGGATTCAAATTTAAAGGGAATATATTTCCTTTACATCTCCCCCCCCGCGGGAAAGAAAATTATTGCAAAAATTTTCATTCATCTTCGATATCCTCTTCATGGTTCATCAATGCAGGTGCTGGAATTAATTTCGAGATGTGGAAAAAATTTGATTCTAATTTTTTTCGACCAGTATTTATCTTGTAAATTGAGTTTGATAATTTTTCTATGATTTTGTAGGGTCCGATTCTCAATTCGTCGAGCTTCTTCCTGTTAAGTTTGTTTCCATTCTCCACAAAAACAGAATCACCAACTAGTATGTAAAAGCCTATATAGGCGTAAATAAATAATAAAATATAATAAATAAATCATGTACGCAAAATTTCTTGTGTTCAAAATAGTCATTATGAAATAAAAAAATAAAAAAACAGTTTTGGGAATTGATGTGACGAAGCGATCATATCAATTTTATAAGCATGTAGTTGCGAACTGCCTCCTGAGTGCGCAGGTAAAGTTAGCATATTAAATTGATTTGTGTTTTTTACATAATGAACAATAATGTTTAATATCTTTGGGCACGTAGATGGAAGATACTATATTTGATGACAAGGTCTGAATAGACGACCACTCCCCCACCTTCCTCTCCCCCATCTCCTTGGACTCGAACCCAGACCTCTCGTCTAACAGGGACGTGCGCGTTAACCAAACGGCACATCCCGGTTAGACGAGAGGACCATTGTCTTTTTCTGTGTCTTGTTCTCTTTCATACGTTCGTTTAGATTATTATTGAAATCTTCTTCTTCAATGATATATTACATTGATGGGAATAAAGAGAGTTTTTCTTATAACAAAATTTAATATTTTAACTTTGTTTTATTTGGGGAATGTGGTAATTCGTTAATTGCACACAAAATTAGAAATAACTTCATTACGAATAGTTCAGTGATCACATTAAAAAGTTACCTAGGGGTAATGACTTTAAATATTTAAACATAAATAATTACAAAAGTTGGGAGAAAATTCAAAAGATTTTTCTTAGCGGTCTTTGAGAATTTGTCCGCAAAATTTTAACTTAGCTAATCATCTCTTCGTCATCGTAAATTTCTAAAGGCGGGAGCTTATCACGGAGGAGTTTTATCAATAAATAATTATTTTCAATAAGTAATAACTCTCAAGATGCCAAGAAAATAATAAATTATTAAATTGGCGGTAAGCATTAAAAAATCATAGTATTACACAGTGTTCCGCGGTTTCGGGGAGTCATTGATTATTTATTCTTGACAAATTTAAAATCAGTGCAAAATAATATTAAAAAATGAGTTTTTTTGTGTGCTTTACAAACCGTTCGAATAAATAGATCTCTCTAATAATTAATTTTCTTCCCACTCAGTCAGCGTTTGAAATGAGAGGGTGTCCATTTGGTTATTCCAACAGTTTTTATTACAATTTTTGTTTTTCTGGTAATTAGAAAGCCTTATTTAAAAAACGTTATTAAGATTTTTTTTAGATTTTCATGAATAACTCACCCCTTAAAATTTCGACGCGTGAACGTGGAATTACAGTATCATAATTGAGGTACATAACAAGGAACGTGGACGTGGAATTATAGTATCATAATTGAGGTAAACGACTTACAAATAATACAGAACAAAGTTATTAAAAAACTCTTCAACTATAACCCAGACACTCCCACAAAAAAACTATACCAGGAAATGAACCTTTTGAAAATAAGAACATTGTACGAATATAACATATGTCTTTTAATCTACAAAATACAAAATGGACTTATACACACAAACACAACATTTATAAAAACATCACAAGTACACGAACATTATACTAGACAACACAATAAATTGTACACAAATACTGTCAAGACTGAAAGTGGCAAGAGAAGTATTGGTCACGAGGGAGTTCATATATATAATCTCCTTCCAGATAGCCTAAAAACGGAAAATAACATAAAAACTTTAAAAAAAAAACTTTTTAAACTCAAAATGTTGGAACAAAATTAAAAATATTATTCTTACTACTATACCATATATATATATGCTCTGTATTTAAGTTAAGAAAGCGAAATACTATGTTTCTTTTAACTTAATAATAAAAATAAAAAAAATAATAAAAAAAATAAAGGTACATAACAAGGAACGTGGACGTGGAATTACAGTATCATAATTGAGGTACATAACAAGGAACGTGGACGTGGAATTACAGTATCATAATTGAGGTACATAACAAGGAACGTGGACGTGGAATTACAGTATCATAATTGAGGTACATAACAAGGAACGTGGACGTGGAATTACAGTATCATAATTGAGGTACATAACAAGGAAATAAGGAAATGTGTAAATGGATGAGAGAAGCCATGGAAGCTCCTGGAAGACGTGGCATGAGTGAATTAAAAAGTTCTTCTTTAAACAAGTGAATTTCTAACGTGGATAACATTAAACTCTCTGTACTATCTTTAGATGTTGTACGCAGAACATTGCATAGCGCTTTTGAGATGATTTTTACAAGAAAATTTGGTAATTTTTTTCCGGTTGGAAATTTAATAGTTTTTTTATTTTTTTATTTCATAAATTTTTTATTAGTTACAGATATTTTTTTTTTGGCTACCACACTGGGCTCATGCCCATGTTATGGTAGTCGTATATTTAATATTTATTTAAATTAATACAAATACTATTTTATTAAAACAGATGATTAAATACTTTTATCTTTTGTATATTGTTAATGTAAGTACTTGCATACTGCTTACTAACCCCGTATGCATGGACATTGGAGGGTCTAGAGTCGTTCAAATAAATGTAGCTTCGTTCAAAAAAAGTAGAGTCTTGACGTGTGCGGTGAAGGAGGAAACCATATGTTTCCTTATAACGCCGTTGGGAAAGTGGTGGGTCCCCTCCAAAAGATGATTAAATATAATAAATAAAAATTATGAAATATTTAAAAGTAAGGGAAAAATAAAGTGAAAAAAGATCATATTTTAAAGAAAAGTAGAAATAAAAATGAAAATTCAAATTTTGAAATAATAGTGATAAACTAGCAATTAAAAAACTCGCTTCACTAGAAAATTGGAAAATCTTTTTATATGAGACTTCTTATCATTTTATTTTATTTTGTATTATGTTTATGCATTTTATTTTGTTTTATGTTGTTACATATTTTAAATTTTATATAATATTATATTTATTGTTGTAGTTTTAAAGTATTTAAAATAACTGTGATACTTAACTTATAAACAAAGAATGTAAATTGTTACAAAGTAATCTTTGTAACAACCTTCACGTACAAAAATGGTTATTTATTTATTTATTACACGCCTAATAGGCGTTTACATTCTTTGTTTATAAGTTAAGTATCACAGTTATTTTAAATACTTTAAAACTACAACAATAAATATAATACAATATAAAATTTTAAAAAATGTAACAACAAAAGCATAAACATAATACAAAATAAAATAAAATGATGAGAAGTCTCATATAAAAAGATTTTCCATAAAAACAAAAATTGCAGAAATTATGCTTTGTGTGTAGATAAACGTATAACAGAATTTGAATAAACAATGTTTATAATGGTTATTCTTTGATGTTTAGATTATTACCGAGATTATGAAGTTTCGGAATAGGGGAATTTTGGTAAGAGAGTGTCCTGAAGTTGTTAAAGTAAAAGAGTAGTAAATGTCGGCAAGAGCTTTTGGGTATATGGATGGTGATTAATTGAAGTAATTCAGGACAGTCAATTTTGTAATGCAGTATTTTTTGTAATAATATCAAATCTGTGTTAATTCTTCTTTCTGAAAGTTTTGATAGGGACATTTTATCCAGTAGGTAATTATAATCAAATTAAATCAAATTATAATATGCAAAAGGCACAGCGTCGGAGATGTAAAAGAAGTCAGGTTCTTAAATTTCAACCGTACAGACGCTAGAATTTTCTGTCCGATTGCTCTCGACAAAATTGTCGCACGACATTAGAAAGAGTATCGTGGCTGCTCTCTATCACTGAATAAATCAAAATATGAAAAAAATAAAAATAAACGCCCCGAATTTATTTATGAAATTTATCTATACACTAGAAAGAGAATCTCACTAGAGTAATTAATAGATTTAATTGATTTTCCACGTCAAACGTTTCCGCAAAATCAGTATTTTTCAATCAATATCTGTGCCACTTATTCTCTTTCGCAGTAAAATTTTTCAAAATTTCCTAGTGTACGTTTATTTCCACATTTTGGGTGGGCACTCAATTTTTACGTTAAATTTTAATGAAATTCCACAGAACATTGCACAGTGCCAGCACTGTGAAGTGAACCGTCGTCGTGTCAATAGGGTCCCCCCTTTTCCTTCAGGGGTGAACTGCTCCATCGGGCAACCGGGAAACTTTACCGTTTTCCCACTTGTCCAAAATATCCTTATCAACCGAGCGATTTTATTCAAGAGCCAACGAAATTCGCTGGATTCAACGAAATTCAACGAAAAACGCTGACGCCCAAACTTTTTTTTAAAAAGAAAACAAACATTCCCGGGTTACGAATATGACTGACAATATTTGAAAATCTTCTACTACAAGCGCAGTAAGCGGAAAATATGCTTTTTTCGTGATGGTCATTTAATTCATAAGTAATCAATGAAAAAAGTTTTAGCGACTCTCAATTAAAAAATTTGAAACAGGAGAATAATATAAAGATACGATCGCATCAAGGAATTGAAGTGAATGAATTTAGCGTTGTCGGGGCTCTGCTCCACCAATGAGCTAACTACAAATATTATCTTCGTTTTCTTAACGCAAGTTTTTATTCGCTGCTATTTTTATGTATTATTACAAGATTGTTTCCGAATTAAATGCAATCTATGTAGAGCCTTGGATAAGTAAGTATATCAATTTTTTTAATGTGTGACATCTATTGAGTTTTCTGAAAGTCTAGGATAAATTAATTAATTCATGTGCTAGAATCTGTTATTATCCTCAAGCTAAATGTGAAGCATTTGTTCACAGTTTCGTGTAAAAAATATATTTCTCTGCACGTGTCTTTCGTCGTAGGTATAGCTACAAACCGAACTGGAAAAAAATATAATGAGGTTTTACCAGTACTTAGTTAACTTTTTTAGGGTACGTAATATATAACAATAACACAAATTATTAATATATTATTATTACAGCTAGGCCATTTCGCAATAAGAACCTAAAAAAGGCTTTAAAAGTAAAAGTATAAGTTTAAAAGTAAAAATGTTTTTGATATAAATATTTTATAAAACATTATTATTTTTTTTCTCTTTTTTTTTAAATTAAGGCCTCCACCATCTTTGGGTGTATGGGTGATCTGTTTAGGGAAATGAAGAAGAGGGATTTCTGGAAAGGGGAAAAGGTGTGAGGAATCAGAGAATCTGGGGTCAATGTGTCCAAGAGTATGAATCCTTCCCTCCCACTGCAGAGCAAGGCAATGGGTCGAGAGAGAATGGCTGGAGAAGTCCAGGTTAGTTACCCCACAACCAGTCTCTCCCGATCCGGCCCGCCACGCACTGGGTGGCAAACGCATTTGCCGCCAAGACCTAGGCAAACCAGACCACATGAACACATCTGCTAAGTCATCAAACGTAGCGAACCACTTGAGTTGACATATGGCAGGGGTATTATTTATCCAATAATTGGTTTCCGGGGCGGCGGTACCCATACCCACCTACAAAGCCGCCGCCAACAATTTCTTAGGAAGTCAGCATCTTTACTAAGTATAAAATGAAGTCGCTTAGGCAGTATGTGCGCTTACATCTTTTAAACTACGCAACGGATTTTCATGCGGTTTTCACCTATAGATAAAGTGATTCATGAGGAAGTTATATAATTTGTCAAGGTATTGGTTAAAATACATAATATATCTGGCCAAGTGGCAGCGGGCAGCGTGGTGTGGATTTAATTCAACAGATGGCGTTGGTTATAAAGGTGTCGTTAGCCACAGCAACGTGTGGCCGGGTCTGCTAGTCAAACATAAACATAACAATCTATAGGTACACCTAGCGAAACTGAGCTGTTTTCAAAACAATTTTAATAAGTTTTAAATTTAGAAAATATTTTTTATATATGTGTACCTAAGTAATATATCCAATGGATTGTGATTTTTTTTGAAAGGGCCCATTCGAACGTAAATCCACCCCGGTCTACCTTTGATCCCGAGAGGGTGGAAGCAGGGGGTGGGGAGGGGAGAGAAGAGAGGGAGAGGGGGAGGGGACACATTCCCGAACAGAGCACCGTTCTGTGTTGGCATTCCAAAGGAGCGAAATTCTATTGATGGAAAATGAGGATATGGACGAAGGAAAAGCGCTCTGAATGCATTTTTTGTAAACCACGCCATGCAATAATAATTTTGAAATGCATTCGATGGAATGTAGCCATTGTTATTTTAGAATAATTACCGTCCCATATCAGTAATCTCAAATATAGCAAAAATTTTTGAAAAACTAGTTAAAAAAAGAATGAGCCAATTTATAAAATGCAACGATATAATTAATGAAAACCAGTTTGGTTTTATGGAAGGTAGAAGCACAAAAGATGCAATTGCAAAATTAAGTAGCCTTGTACATAGTTCATTAGATAAATCATTTAAATGCCTGGGAATTTTTATAGATCTCAAAAAAGCATTTGACAGTATATCACATGACAAACTTATAAGTAAATTAAGAAACATTGGATTAAATGGTTCAGCTCTAGAATGGATAAAAAGCTACCTTTTCAAACGTCCCCAAGTTGTAAAAATTAATGGTGTGCTTAGTTCACCAAAAATGAGTCATTTCGGCATACCTTAAGGTACAGTCCTGGGACCGTTACTGTTTATTATCTATGTTAATGACATATTCATACAAAAACTAAACGGAAAAATAATATCTTATGCTGACGATACTGTCATAATAATTGAAGGTACGGATTGGAATACTGTTAATAATCTAGCTAATATTGATATTAACATATTGAAAAATTGGTTCGATAAAAATCTCCTCTCTCTAAACACTGAAAAAACAAAATTTATCCCATTCTCTATCAATAAATTCAAATTAGAACCAAATTTAAACATCATAATACACCAAAGTAAATGTAATAAAACTATCTGCAATCAAGATTGTGCTATACTTAGTCCAACTCCCAAAATCAAATATCTTGGTGTATATATAGATCAACATTTTAAATGGAAAACACATATTTGTGATATTTAATTAAATGAAGACAATATAAGCGAAACTCAATCGAAAATCTGAAAACAGAAAAATCAGAAAAAGATATTGACACATCTGGGACTCGAACCCAGGACCTCTCGCTTACCGGGCGAACGCGCTAACCACTGCGCCACCGTGTCGATATCCAATTCGGTCACTTTTAACTGTATCATACTTCGACTAAGAACCACCCACACTATCTTCATTTTTCTTAACGCATATACTATTGGCTGCTATCTTTATGTATGATTGCAAGATTCAAACCCGAACTAAATGCTCTCTAGATAGTGTCTGGATAAATCTTTATCCATTTTATTTAATATGCGACATCAATTGACTTTTCTGCAAGTCTAGGATGAATATTTTTATTTTTATTTTAACTTTATGAGTTAAACCTCAAATTGTAATATTTAATTAAATGAAGACAATATAAGCGAAACTCAATCGAAAATCTGAAAACAGAAAAATCAGAAAAAGATATTGACACATCTGGGACTCGAACCCAGGACCTCTCGCTTACCGGGCGAACGCGCTAACCACTGCGCCACCGTGTCGATATCCAATTCGGTCACTTTTAACTGTATCATACTTCGACTAAGAACCACCCACACTATCTTCATTTTTCTTAACGCATATACTATTGGCTGCTATCTTTATGTATGATTGCAAGATTCAAACCCGAACTAAATGCTCTCTAGATAGTGTCTGGATAAATCTTTATCCATTTTATTTAATATGCGACATCAATTGACTTTTCTGCAAGTCTAGGATGAATATTTTTATTTTTATTTTAACTTTATGAGTTAAACCTCAAATTGTAATATTTAATTAAATGAAGACAATATAAGCGAAACTCAATCGAAAATCTGAAAACAGAAAAATCAGAAAAAGATATTGACACATCTGGGACTCGAACCCAGGACCTCTCGCTTACCGGGCGAACGCGCTAACCACTGCGCCACCGTGTCGATATCCAATTCGGTCACTTTTAACTGTATCATACTTCGACTAAGAACCACCCACACTATCTTCATTTTTCTTAACGCATATACTATTGGCTGCTATCTTTATGTATGATTGCAAGATTCAAACCCGAACTAAATGCTCTCTAGATAGTGTCTGGATAAATCTTTATCCATTTTATTTAATATGCGACATCAATTGACTTTTCTGCAAGTCTAGGATGAATATTTTTATTTTTATTTTAACTTTATGAGTTAAACCTCAAATTGTAATATTTAATTAAATGAAGACAATATAAGCGAAACTCAATCGAAAATCTGAAAACAGAAAAATCAGAAAAAGATATTGACACATCTGGGACTCGAACCCAGGACCTCTCGCTTACCGGGCGAACGCGCTAACCACTGCGCCACCGTGTCGATATCCAATTCGGTCACTTTTAACTGTATCATACTTCGACTAAGAACCACCCACACTATCTTCATTTTTCTTAACGCATATACTATTGGCTGCTATCTTTATGTATGATTGCAAGATTCAAACCCGAACTAAATGCTCTCTAGATAGTGTCTGGATAAATCTTTATCCATTTTATTTAATATGCGACATCAATTGACTTTTCTGCAAGTCTAGGATGAATATTTTTATTTTTATTTTAACTTTATGAGTTAAACCTCAAATTGTAATATTTAATTAAATGAAGACAATATAAGCGAAACTCAATCGAAAATCTGAAAACAGAAAAATCAGAAAAAGATATTGACACATCTGGGACTCGAACCCAGGACCTCTCGCTTACCGGGCGAACGCGCTAACCACTGCGCCACCGTGTCGATATCCAATTCGGTCACTTTTAACTGTATCATACTTCGACTAAGAACCACCCACACTATCTTCATTTTTCTTAACGCATATACTATTGGCTGCTATCTTTATGTATGATTGCAAGATTCAAACCCGAACTAAATGCTCTCTAGATAGTGTCTGGATAAATCTTTATCCATTTTATTTAATATGCGACATCAATTGACTTTTCTGCAAGTCTAGGATGAATATTTTTATTTTTATTTTAACTTTATGAGTTAAACCTCAAATTGTAATATTTAATTAAATGAAGACAATATAAGCGAAACTCAATCGAAAATCTGAAAACAGAAAAATCAGAAAAAGATATTGACACATCTGGGACTCGAACCCAGGACCTCTCGCTTACCGGGCGAACGCGCTAACCACTGCGCCACCGTGTCGATATCCAATTCGGTCACTTTTAACTGTATCATACTTCGACTAAGAACCACCCACACTATCTTCATTTTTCTTAACGCATATACTATTGGCTGCTATCTTTATGTATGATTGCAAGATTCAAACCCGAACTAAATGCTCTCTAGATAGTGTCTGGATAAATCTTTATCCATTTTATTTAATATGCGACATCAATTGACTTTTCTGCAAGTCTAGGATGAATATTTTTATTTTTATTTTAACTTTATGAGTTAAACCTCAAATTGTAATATTTAATTAAATGAAGACAATATAAGCGAAACTCAATCGAAAATCTGAAAACAGAAAAATCAGAAAAAGATATTGACACATCTGGGACTCGAACCCAGGACCTCTCGCTTACCGGGCGAACGCGCTAACCACTATTGTCTTCATTTAATTAAATATTACAATTTGAGGTTTAACTCATAAAGTTAAAATAAAAATAAAAATATTCATCCTAGACTTGCAGAAAAGTCAATTGATGTCGCATATTAAATAAAATGGATAAAGATTTATCCAGACACTATCTAGAGAGCATTTAGTTCGGGTTTGAATCTTGCAATCATACATAAAGATAGCAGCCAATAGTATATGCGTTAAGAAAAATGAAGATAGTGTGGGTGGTTCTTAGTCGAAGTATGATACAGTTAAAAGTGACCGAATTGGATATCGACACGGTGGCGCAGTGGTTAGCGCGTTCGCCCGGTAAGCGAGAGGTCCTGGGTTCGAGTCCCAGATGTGTCAATATCTTTTTCTGATTTTTCTGTTTTCAGATTTTCGATTGAGTTTCGCTTATATTGTCTTCATTTAATTAAATATTACAATTTGAGGTTTAACTCATAAAGTTAAAATAAAAATAAAAATATTCATCCTAGACTTGCAGAAAAGTCAATTGATGTCGCATATTAAATAAAATGGATAAAGATTTATCCAGACACTATCTAGAGAGCATTTAGTTCGGGTTTGAATCTTGCAATCATACATAAAGATAGCAGCCAATAGTATATGCGTTAAGAAAAATGAAGATAGTGTGGGTGGTTCTTAGTCGAAGTATGATACAGTTAAAAGTGACCGAATTGGATATCGACACGGTGGCGCAGTGGTTAGCGCGTTCGCCCGGTAAGCGAGAGGTCCTGGGTTCGAGTCCCAGATGTGTCAATATCTTTTTCTGATTTTTCTGTTTTCAGATTTTCGATTGAGTTTCGCTTATATTGTCTTCATTTAATTAAATATTACAATTTGAGGTTTAACTCATAAAGTTAAAATAAAAATAAAAATATTCATCCTAGACTTGCAGAAAAGTCAATTGATGTCGCATATTAAATAAAATGGATAAAGATTTATCCAGACACTATCTAGAGAGCATTTAGTTCGGGTTTGAATCTTGCAATCATACATAAAGATAGCAGCCAATAGTATATGCGTTAAGAAAAATGAAGATAGTGTGGGTGGTTCTTAGTCGAAGTATGATACAGTTAAAAGTGACCGAATTGGATATCGACACGGTGGCGCAGTGGTTAGCGCGTTCGCCCGGTAAGCGAGAGGTCCTGGGTTCGAGTCCCAGATGTGTCAATATCTTTTTCTGATTTTTCTGTTTTCAGATTTTCGATTGAGTTTCGCTTATATTGTCTTCATTTAATTAAATATTACAATTTGAGGTTTAACTCATAAAGTTAAAATAAAAATAAAAATATTCATCCTAGACTTGCAGAAAAGTCAATTGATGTCGCATATTAAATAAAATGGATAAAGATTTATCCAGACACTATCTAGAGAGCATTTAGTTCGGGTTTGAATCTTGCAATCATACATAAAGATAGCAGCCAATAGTATATGCGTTAAGAAAAATGAAGATAGTGTGGGTGGTTCTTAGTCGAAGTATGATACAGTTAAAAGTGACCGAATTGGATATCGACACGGTGGCGCAGTGGTTAGCGCGTTCGCCCGGTAAGCGAGAGGTCCTGGGTTCGAGTCCCAGATGTGTCAATATCTTTTTCTGATTTTTCTGTTTTCAGATTTTCGATTGAGTTTCGCTTATATTGTCTTCATTTAATTAAATATTACAATTTGAGGTTTAACTCATAAAGTTAAAATAAAAATAAAAATATTCATCCTAGACTTGCAGAAAAGTCAATTGATGTCGCATATTAAATAAAATGGATAAAGATTTATCCAGACACTATCTAGAGAGCATTTAGTTCGGGTTTGAATCTTGCAATCATACATAAAGATAGCAGCCAATAGTATATGCGTTAAGAAAAATGAAGATAGTGTGGGTGGTTCTTAGTCGAAGTATGATACAGTTAAAAGTGACCGAATTGGATATCGACACGGTGGCGCAGTGGTTAGCGCGTTCGCCCGGTAAGCGAGAGGTCCTGGGTTCGAGTCCCAGATGTGTCAATATCTTTTTCTGATTTTTCTGTTTTCAGATTTTCGATTGAGTTTCGCTTATATTGTCTTCATTTAATTAAATATTACAATTTGAGGTTTAACTCATAAAGTTAAAATAAAAATAAAAATATTCATCCTAGACTTGCAGAAAAGTCAATTGATGTCGCATATTAAATAAAATGGATAAAGATTTATCCAGACACTATCTAGAGAGCATTTAGTTCGGGTTTGAATCTTGCAATCATACATAAAGATAGCAGCCAATAGTATATGCGTTAAGAAAAATGAAGATAGTGTGGGTGGTTCTTAGTCGAAGTATGATACAGTTAAAAGTGACCGAATTGGATATCGACACGGTGGCGCAGTGGTTAGCGCGTTCGCCCGGTAAGCGAGAGGTCCTGGGTTCGAGTCCCAGATGTGTCAATATCTTTTTCTGATTTTTCTGTTTTCAGATTTTCGATTGAGTTTCGCTTATATTGTCTTCATTTAATTAAATATTACAATTTGAGGTTTAACTCATAAAGTTAAAATAAAAATAAACATATTTGTGAACTCGTCAAAAGGATTAGGAAATGTATTTATATATTTATTAGACTTAGAAATATTCTTAGCTTAGAAAACCTAAAAAGAGTGTACTATGCAACTGTTCAATCTATATTGCAATATGGTATTATTGGCTGAGGAGGAACATATGACAATATTTTAAATCCCCTCAAAATTGTCCAAAGGTTGATAATTAAGGTAATCTTAAAAAAACCATCTAAATTTCCTACTGAAATTCTTTTTTCAATATTCAATGTGCCTATAATAGACAAAATCTATAAAAAATATTCAATTCTTCAAATTTACAAAGAAATACAGTTAAATACTCGTAACTTCCAATTCAATACATCAGCAAGATACCAGAAAACTATTAAAATTCCTAAATTTAATACTAAGCACATCCAAAATTCCTATCTTTATCTGGGCATAATCTATTATAACAACCTCCCATTAAAATTAAAAACCATCGAAAATATGCAGGAATTTAAGCCCAAATTAAAAAATTACCTGAAACTACTATAAAAGTCCCAAATGTGTTTACAAAGTCTGCTATTTTATAAATCATTTATTCCTTCTTTTTTCTTTCATTTCTTAGTTTCTAAATCTCTGAGTCTACTATTGTATAAATCTTGCGTTCTTTCTTACGTATCCTTTACTTACTTATTACAATAATTTTTGTTACTAACTTACATGATTCTTCCATTTAAAATGATTTTTTAATTTATATTATGATTTTTTTAAACTCTACAGGATTTTTATTTTTAAATTATACAAGATTTTTTAACCTTCTTATTATTTACAATAGCCGTTATTACTAACTTACACGATCATTAATTTACTAATTGAGCTAGAAATCCCTCACCAAACACAAGAGCATTGTCTCTTTATGGTGAGGAAAGGCAATTTATTTTTATTTTTTGTTAACCTTATGTAACTATGTAACTATGTAACTGTTGTAACTTCATATGTATTTTTAATAAACATTGCCAATAAAAAAAAAAAAAAAAAAACCTTTGGTGTGAATTTTTTTAAAATATGCCAACCACAACAATCCCTAGCTTCACAAAGTACGAACCAAAGATATTAAAATATAAGAGATGTGCTATCGGCAGTTTTTACAGGGTGGGACTGGGTTTCCTGATGTCGCCGATATTGATAACCAATAATACTGCACACCTTCAAAAAATCAACTAAATTAACGAATTCTGTCCATATTCAAACTACATTGTTAACCAATACTACTGCACACCTTCGAAAAATCTACAAACAGAACGAATTCTTTCCTTCAGATTTTATGTCCGGTTTAAATCGTTCCCGCAGGAAAAACTTAACCCTTTCACGCACATTTCCACAAATGATCACCTGGTCAATCCACGTTATGCACTTGCACTGTATAAGTATAATAAATACACAATAATTCAATAACAACATGTCAAAGAGACCAAATGGGAAAATAATTCACCGACTCCAGATATTTTCATATCAGAGTGTTCGGCACGGTGGAACTCCTAATTGGACCTATAAATCCTACCGATCCCTCCTACATGTATTTAAAATGACTGATTTTTGCATTTTTATATATAAATTCTATGACAAATCTAATATGCCTAATTTTTGAATGAGAGAGCTAGGTATAATACCAGTAGCCGAAACCAGTAACGCAACGAAATAACGAAGTACCAGTAACGCAACCTTCTGATCTGACTCCAGATCAGAAGGTTGCGTGTTCAGACCACGTCGGGGTCACCAATTTTAGATGATCGTAATATCTCCGCTTACCTGTCAGAGATTTCTGGCATCCAAAGGTCGCGGAACT
This sequence comes from Limnephilus rhombicus, assembly GCA_929108145.2. Classification (NCBI taxonomy): domain Eukaryota; kingdom Metazoa; phylum Arthropoda; class Insecta; order Trichoptera; family Limnephilidae; genus Limnephilus; species Limnephilus rhombicus. The sequence continues at coordinate 31,872,505 of OV815283.1, forward strand.
CATTTAAATTATAACACCGTTTGATATTTAATTTAGTTAAATTTATTAAACACAAGTTAAAAGATTGAAGGAGCTATATTCGTGACAATAATTATAGGCAAGCGATTAAGTTAAGTTTACTGGCGGAGAGGAAGGTCGGAGACGGAATGCTCTAGAACTAAAGTTCGAGTCCGAGCTCACTTTTGTTATCTGCGCATTTCGACTGCGCAGGCAGTGTTGCCAGTTTAAAGGTGATGTTTGTGCACAAAAATAATATTCGCGGTGCCTACATAACAAATGGTAATATTTTTATAGTCTGAAACTATTATATATATTCCAACTTTTTTCATTAGGTAGTAGTCCGCCGACAGTCGGGCGGATATCATAGCATATCTCTTGTATTTCTATACATTTGGTACGAACCCAGTATCTATCAATAATAGTATCTAACATAACCTAAGTTATATATATATTTTTTAAAGGGATTACGACAAGTCCGCATAACAACTCGAAACGGGAGAGGTATACGGAATCGCCAAAACTAATTATAAAGTTACAATTATTACATGAACTCAACCAGGTATAAAAATGTTTTTATGTTTGATTTTTCCCTTTGACATTGAGGAGTGTGTGTGAAAAACGGTGTAATAATTAAATTGTAGTCTGGATTAATCAAAATAAATATTGATATGATTTGCGTTAGGTGGCTTATACTTTAGTATCGAGCAAGCGTTCCAGTGCCACTTAAAGAAAGAAAGTGTTTGTTCAATAAATTTGTTTTTTAAAAAGCTTTCAAGTACAATTTTTTTTTCCAAAAATTTTTGGTGCGTACACAAATAACTTGAACGATTTCCGATGCACGAGCAGGCCACATACAGCTGTCCTTGTGAGAAGCATGCATTTTTCAAATTTACTGCCTGCTATCCTCTACCGCTATTATGTCTCCTTTGTAATCCCTCCCTCTCTTCCCCTTTCATCGTCCCCGCCTTCTTTTTTTATTATTTTATTTATTAGGGAAAATCAACATATATTTTACAATTATAATAATAACATTAATAATACACAAAATATCCAATAATACATTTTCACATAATTAAATAAATGTATAATTAAAACGTAAGAGTCCTGTACCTGTAAGAAGTTAACAAAAATATAACCTTGAAAATTGTAAAAAAATATATATAAAAACATAATATAAACTAATAATCTGCTTACTAAATTTCAAAACATAAAGTAGTCAGAGTCAGAAATCTATTCTTACTCCACACTACACAACAGCAATAATAATAATATGTATGTACATACCTACAACTCATAGTGAACACAATAGTAAGTCGAATGGCAAGTATGTAAATGGAAAGGATTCACAGCAATAACATGATAACTTATAGAGCGGTTAAAAAAATATTTAATGTTAGCTATGACATACTTTTTTTAAGGTACTTAAATTCTATGAGAACATGTCAATATTATTAAAATTCTTATCAAATACATTGCATGCTCTGAATATAAAAGCATTTTGTCTGAGATTAGAAGAACATTTTTGAAGATGAAACAGTGATTTTTCTCTGGTTCTAACACCTGGGACTCTAAAATTAATCTCAGCCAAAAGGGGCGAACAATCAATAAAACCATTAATAATTTTAAGAAGATATATTATATCTGCGGAGTCTCTTCTAAATTTAAATTTTAAATTTTCAGTTATTATGTCCACTTGTCTTCATGAATATATATTTTATTAATATAAGTACTTGTAATAACATACTCTGTGTAACTATGCATTTTACAATGGCACTCCAAAATTCAAGCACGAGAAATATTTTCTCTTTTGAATTGTGAAGTTTCATTAAAAAGAAATTTACATATTGTTATTAGCCTTAAGAACCAAATGTTTTACTATGAATCTGTATACGTATGTATTTTTTTAAATAAAAAAAAAAAAAAAAAAAAAAAAAGATTTAACTCCATAAAGGTCCATCGAGCTGTTTAAGTCATGATAACCAATAATCAACTTGAAGTTTAAATGATGGACAAATTTTCTTTGGATGGCTTTAATGCGTTTAATATAAATATTATATTGAGGATTCCATATTTGAAAAGCGAATTCAAGATGACTGCGAACATATGAAAAATAAAATATTTTAAGTGTTTGAATGTTCTTGAATTTTTTCCCAATACGGAATTAGAATCCCAACATTCTAAGGGCTTTCTTCACAATCATATTAATATGTGCCTCGAATGTAAGTTTACTATCAAGAATAACATCTAGATCACGAATTTGAGTAACCCTTTTGAGTGATTGGCTATAAGGTAGTTATGGTCAAATTTAATTTAATTTTTAGTGAGCGTAATCGCATAACATTTAGAAGTGTTCATGTTAAGATGATTAATTATACAGTAGTCATTAAGCCTATTTAGATTTTCTTGTAATTTAAAGCAGTCAATGATGGAGTTAATCGGAAGATATATTTTCATATCATCAGCGAAGAGTAGAACATTTGCACAATTAAAGCTTGTAATGTAGTTGATGAAAATTGTGGATAGTAACGGTCCCAGGTGAGATCCTTGGGGTACACCGGAAGGTATATTTACGAACTTAGAGATGAAACCATTCATTGTTACTCCTTGAGTGCGCCTACCATCGATACAAACCACGGTGAATTCCCAAAGCTAGTAATTTGGATAAAAGAAGACTGTGATCAATTTTATCAAACGCCTTCGAGAAGTCTGTATAGATTACGTCAACTTGGATTTGATCATCCATTGATTTCGTAATATTTTCAATGAATATGGCAAGATTAGAGATAACCGATCTTTTTTTCATAAAGCCACGTTGGTTCATGAGTATTACAGACTGGATGCAGTTGTAAAGTTGTTGGTGAAAAATTTTTTCAAAAATTTTACTGAAAATTGGTAACATAGATATCGGACATCATTTTTAGCCCTAGACTTAAATACTGGTGTGATAAGAGCACACTTCCAACGATCTGGAAAGATACCTTCTTTCAATGAGGATTGAAAGAGCAATAATAGTAGCTTCGAGATTACCTTCTCCTCTCCTTCACAAACTCCCCCCTCCGTTCTTTCTTCCCAGCCGCTAAACTATATGAAATACACCAATTTCCAAACAATTCAAAGTGCCACCGATTGTATTTTTTTTAATAAAAAAATCATAACGCCAGAGCTCACCTCTAAATTTTAAAACTGGCGGGTGTGCGTACAACAACTCACCAAAGTTACATCGCAGTCGGATGAATGGTATAGGAACGCGTACGGGACAAACAACAAAACATTCATTTTTATATACAAAGATAATAGTATAAGCCTGTATGGTCTTTTACAAACAAGTAAGTAGACGCTTTCAACACCTTTCGGGTCAAAAATTTCTACCTATAAAACTATACTTTAATCAAAACCTGCACAAAGGGCAGCATTTTAATGTTTGTTTCATTAAAAATAAATAAATATTTTACGCAAACAATAAAATTGTTGAAGAGTGACCAATCCACCATATCCCGGAGCATCAATTATGTGTGGTCACAAAGCGATGTCCGTTGCCGTACAAAGCCAGACACAAAATCTCCATAAATATAACCACTATCAAATCCAACCCCACAAAGTGGAATCTGATAAATCGGATTACATGAAATTATTAATTAAAGCTGTTTATTTGAAAATTATTAGGGTATTTCAGGTAAACCAGTTTATCGATCTTCGTTGCTAACGGAGCAATATTTATTCCACTCGACAGTCCTGGTTTGGAAAACAAATTCGCATAAATGTCCCGACTGCTCCCGTATGGAGCCAGTGAGACTATGGCATATTCAATAGGGATATGTTGTGAGGCTGAAGGTAGTGTGGAGGGGCAGAGGAAGTAAGGAAATACCCGACGAATCAGATCTGGCTCCCAAGTACGGTGGAAGCCATTTTAAGCAACAACGTTTCAATTCTAATTGGTGGTCTTACACCGGGGCGATGTTGAGAGTAGCTAACTTCAACACTAAAATGAGCCGCAAATATACTACACATTATTTTTAATTAATTGATTGTGAAATCACAAATTAATCAAATAAAATTTATTAGCACACGACGGAATTTGAACTAGGTTGGCATTTGGAACAACCATAGACATCAGAATTCAATAGACCAGAACATACAGATGAGGGGTAAAACCAAACTATGGGGGGGCGAAGAGAGGAAAAATGACTGTGATTCGTTGAAAAATCAATCTGACAGTATATAGGCATCTCGCATTATAATATCACCATTTAGTTCTTCAAAGCAAAATCTGCTTTGAATGAATAGACCTTTTTACATGGGAGCGCGAATTGCTTGCCACGTTAATAACATATTTGCTAAGGCCAAATGCTCGCCCCCAAAACATTCACCCCAATTCACAATCGCCTCAACACACATTTTGTTGCCGTGTTTAGTTAGACACTTTTACAAATGTTTCATAATTTACTTACACCTGTAACCAGCGACGAGCACACTGGAGAACCGTCCACATTCGCTTTGTACATATAATAGTAGCTGGCTCCATGGGGAGGGGGAAATAATACGTTTTTATCACTTAGGGCAGGTCCAGATATATTCATATGTCCGTGGGAACAACCAAGAATAATGATTAATTACTTTCAGCTGTTGACTAGCATGCCTTGACTAGCATTACTTTCAGCTGTTGACTAGCATGGATGAACTGTGTACCCCGAGCGAATAGGACTAAACCATTTACAGCTTCACAAAGTACCTACTTGATGACCTGAACACCGAACAAAATTGACCAAAAGTGAAAGAGCAAATGATAAATCTTTTCCAAACAAGTGAACGAGTTAAAAGCTTTAGAGCTCTTTACGAAGAGCTTTGCGCCCAATGGAAGAAAACATATGGCAGTTGATAAGGAAGGAATCTTAACAGTAACAACTCTTGTAAGCAAAGGAAGGATCTCTTCTGTAGTGCTTTGCAAGATTGAAGAACTTTGAAATTGCAATAAATCGTAACAGGCTTCCCAGGAGACAGCGAAATGAAATATGAGGAAAGCAAATTGAATGAGTACGATAGTTTGAGAATAACCGCAAGTGACAAACTTAAGGAATAAGAAATAATAACCACCTAACAAAGAACACTTGCGGCCAAAGCTTGCGAAGAACAACACTTGAAAAGGTCACAAGAATATAAAACCAGGCGGGATGTTTGCAGGTTAAGTTCGGTTTTATTTTTATTTTCATTCAAAATTAAAAGATTTCTTTGTTACACTTTTAATGTCATACTTTTGAATGTAGTTATAACTTTGTGGTTATCCATTATAGATAAATGAAACATTATAAAAAAATAAATCTATTATCAACAAACAAAAAATATTTTCTTACAGCCCAATCATGGATATGTTCCCCTGCCCACCCACTCTTCATTAATCCCTAGCAACGGCTCCACCCCTACCACAACCCTTAGTAATAATACGTTGTTCCCACCCACTATCTTGTAATTGTCAAATCGTTTGCCCTGAGGAAGGAACGGTCATTCCGAAACCGGTCGGCTTTAAACAAATATACAAGGGGTTCAAACTAAGTAACATTGTTTCATTTACTTTTAATGTCTCGAGAGCGATGCTCTCTTCCTCAGGGTTTACTAAAAATTATTATTATTTATTATGTTTATACGTCTACACAAACTATTTTAATTTATTATTATTTATTCGTAATTATTCTTCATTGATTTTATAAGGATATAATGGTCCAAGGATATTTAAAACGCCTGTCTCAACACAGGTATACCCTAGTGAGACAGGCATCGAATAATGTAATGCAAACATACCTTAAACAGATAAATAAAAAATATTTACTTCTACAAACTTCGCAACTACGCTTTGTAGCTATTATCGATTTAATGAAAACAAATATCATTGTACACACCACTATATTATTAATATTATCTACATGTTTCAAATACAGTTTTTTCTTCTTAAGGATAAGTGATTAATCTTTACATAGTATGCAAAGTCGCTCCCACTGTCTGTACGCTTAGATCTTTTAAACTACCTACGCAACGGAATTTCATGCGATTTTCACCAATATATAGAGTGATTCATGAGGAATGTTCAAGTCTATAATGTGTCAACGTTTTGTGTAAATTGGTTAAAATATATAATATATAAAGAAAGATGGCTGGCACCGGGCGGTGTGGATTTGATACGTATGCAAATGAACAGATGGCGTTGGTTATAAAGGTTGGGTAATGGTGTTGTCAGTAGATGGCGTTGTGTTTCGTTAGCCACAGCAACGTGTGGTCGGATCTGCTAGTAGGTATGTTATAAAAATATATTTGTTTTTTTTTTTACGATCCTTACCCTCTCTAGAAATCTATTCTCTTGTTTGAGATGGGGTAGATGTATGCTAGTAGCGCCATACTTGTTTAACTTCAATAGTTCTATTTAATAGTTCAATAGTAAACTATTTAATTTAACTATTTAATTTTTCAATAGTAAACTATTTAAGTGAACTATTTAATTTAACTATAGTACTAAGATCGAAAATTTCCGCGTCTCATATAAACTAGTCTAAAAATAAATAGCAGTTGTTTGGAGGCAAAAAAAATCGATTAAATTAAAGTTTAAACGCCCTACCTTTGTGGGATCAAAAAGTTTTAGTTTAAAGATATAGTGTGAGTGATGTTTACGCAAATCCCAAGTCATAAAAACATCAACTGTCAATTTTAGTGACTTTGTCTATGCCACAGTCTATGCAATAAAATAAATAAATAGTGATTGCCACAAACAATTTTCTTTCAAGCATACTTTGTGAGGGACATTTGTGAACTAACTAAAATAGTGATGACTACACGTAGCAAAACCCCAATAATTTCCGAAGATAAAATAAACATGGATAAAATTATTGAGTACATCGATAAAAAATTTGAAACCCTTAAAAAAGATATATTTACAAAAATTGATTTACAAACTTCCGAAACTTCTAAAAGCATTGATTTTATCAGTGCTCAATACGATGAGATATTAAAAAAAATTGAGGTCTCAAATAATCTAAATCGGGTAATTCAAACAGATTTTGAGAATATTAAAAAAGACCAAACGGAAAAAAATATTATAATAAAAAAGCTTGAAATCAGACTGTCTGATATGGAGACCCTAACAAAATCAAATAGTTTGGAAATAGCAGGAATTCCACAACAAAACCGCGAACAACCTTTGGAAATTGTAAAAAAAGTTGCTGCCGCAGCAGGAATCCACCTTCTACACACAGATATAACCGACGTCACGAGAGTGTCAGACAGACGAAATGGAGCCCCTCCAAAACTTCTTGCGATCTTTTCAGATAAAAGAAAAAGAGATTCCCTCCTTGAAAAGAAAAAGAAATATATTATGATGAAATAAAGGATTTGACGACATCTCCTATCTACATCGGCGAAGAATTGAGCCCGTACCATAAAGAAATATTATGGAAAACGAAACAAGTAGCCAGGGAAAAAGATTATCAATACGTTTGGTACAAACAAGGCAAAATTATGATCCGTAAAAAACAAGATGATAAAATTATCTACATAAAGCACCTAGATGATATGGTTAAAATAATTTAGCAAATTATATTAAAAAAAAACATTACTAAATCCACTTAATAATTTATATTGTGAAAATGAATACCACAATAATTACTTCTGAACCAAAGGCTTTAACAACTTTAAATGATAATGAAACAATAACTACAAACAAACCAGATGAACTGTCAACTCTTAAAAACAATTTTAATATATTAAATAAAAATATACGAAGTATCAACAAAAATTTCGATGAACTTCAAATACTAATTAAGAATCTAAAAATAAATCTAGATATAATTATCCTCACTGAATGCTGGATAAAGGATAAATATTCACCCTTGCAAATTAATAATTACACGTCATATGCAACCAATTTGAATTACACAAAAAATGATGGTGTGATAGCGTACATTAAAGATGACATTAAAACTGAAGTCAATGAAATAAAATTCCCAAATGCAAACTGTTTAAAGATCAAAGTGGGTGATGAAACCACGATATTAGCTCTGTACCGATCACCAGCTACAACTAATATTAATCAGTTTCTTGAAACGCTTTCTAATGAACTCAATCTTCTAAAAAACACAAAAAATGTCTTCCTTATCGGAGATATAAATATTGACATATTAGAAAATGGTCATCCCAATAGAACTGATTATCTACAAACACTGGCCTCCCATGGACTCCAAAGTATGATAAATAAACCTACGCGTGTAACTAATGACAACAAATCTTGCATCGATCACATGTTCAGTAAGACTATTAAATCAACCAAATCTATCATATTCACCTCTACTATAACCGACCACTATACAACAATTTTATCTATTACAAAAAAGAAAATACAAAGATCGCAGCCCTACCCAATTATCGTGCAAAAGACAGAAACCAAATGGAATGATGTAAAACAACAGTTACTCAATACAAACTGGATAAGCCTACTGGAAAACCTTGATGCAAATAATGCCTGGAGTAAATTCACTGAATATATAACATACACCATCGTATCAAATACCAAATCAATAGAAAAAAAGATTTCGCATAAAAACCAACATCTTAAGCCATGGATAACTCAAAGCGTTATAAATTGCATTAGAAAAAGAGATGAATTACATGGGAAATCTAAATTAAATCCTTGTGATATTTTTATACAACGATACTACAAAAGGTACAGAAATATTTGCAAAAATGTTATACGAACTGTCAAAGAAAATTATTATAAGAAGAAAATAGACGAATGTAACAATGACCCGCGCAAATTATGGAAGATCATTAATGAAATTACAAATGCAAAATCATCCCATTACAAGAACATGGAGGAATTAACAATTGAAAATACCCAAATCTCTTTCGCAAAGCATCCGGACAAAATTCTCGAATACGTAAACGAATTTTTTACTAATATAGGGTCATAATTAGCAAAGAAAATCAGACGACCAATAACTAGCATTTTACCAGAAGAAAAGGAAAATATGAACCAGATAGATAAATTAAAGTTAACTGATGTAACCAATACTGAAATCAGAAATGCAATTGTATCCCTTAATATTAATAAATCATCAGGAAATGACATAATCTCAAATAAAACAATAAAACAACTACAAAATGAACTGACCTTCCCATTGACATACTTGGTCAATCTGTCTATATCTACAAATGTATTCCCTTCATGCCTTAAAAAAGCTACAGTTATACCCATACATAAAAGTGGTAACAAAAAGGATATATATAACTACCGACCCATAAGTCTCTTAAGAGGGCATTACCAGAGAAAGCCTGAAATACGTCATTTTCAAAAAAGTTTTTAGACGTATTGACTCTTTGCCACAAAAAATTATAAATGGATTTCGAAAGATTGTTCTTTTATCTAGCATTCGAATGTAATAAATTTTTAGATTTTTTTAAAATTTTTAGTATAATAAGGTTATTCCATAGGTCGTTGGCAGATTTGTTAAATTTTCAAAAAAGTTTTTGTATTATACCACACCCATTTCAAATAATGTAATCATGCAGTAAAATAAATCAATACATTATCTAGCAAAGTTATGTATTAGAATTTTAATTTTAGTTTCAATAAAATCATTAAAAAATATGTACGTACATGTGTTTCTTGACGAAAATTGGTCCATTTGTGTATTTATTTGCGCACTTACAAACAAATATATTTCAGATTTTTTTAACATTCTTATTAAATTTAGACATTATTGAAAAATGATAAATACTTATAATCAAAAAATAACTACAAAAAGTACACTATTTTAATAGTTTTATCATCACGCCTTTCAGCATTTATGGATGAAGGTATAAATTAAAGTTAATTTGGATTGAAATAAATTCGATATTGAGTTATAATTTGCCATATAGTTAATGTAATAATACTAATAACAATGTATGTAAAAGCCCAATTGGCGTTTAAATAAATAAATAAATAAATAAATAATTTAAAAAGCTGGTACGGAGAATAATTAATCTTTCTCATTGTAACCGTCCTGCACGATCGGAAGAACAACTTTCGACGAAATGTGGATTTTCGTCCGCTGGCTGGTTAAACGCTCTTAAGCTCTTTTTCAAAAATCTTGGAAACTGTAATGAAGAAGCAAATTGTTCAATTTCTTGAACAAAACAAATTACTATCACCATCCCAATATGGTTTTAGAGAAAATCTGAGCACCAATGATGCCATAGAAAATCTAACAAGCATGGCCATAAAAAACATAGATGATGGGAAAAAATGTTTAGCTTTATTCATAGATCTTCAAAAAGCTTTTGACACAATAGACCATAAAATATTACTAACTAAACTAAAAAAAAATAGGAATGGCCGAATCAACAATTAACTTATTGGAGTCATATATAACAGGGCGAGAACAACAAGTACAAATTGGCAAACAAAAGAGAAAACTTCTATCTTTAAAGTATGGCGTTCCTCAAGGAAGTGTACTGGGACCGATTCTGTTCATTATCTACATCAACGATTTAACTAACCTTACCATTAAAGGAAACATAATCAGTTTTGCTGATGATACTGTTTTATTATTTCAAGAAGAAAATTGGACTGATACATTTAATGAGGCTGAAAAAGGGCTAAGTGCACTTCAAAATTGGCTTAAAATCAACGCGCTTACCCTTAATATAAGCAAAACAAAATATATAACATTTTCAATGAACTCAAGGGGCCAACCAATAAAATTACTAGAACTAAAATTACATGAATGCCATGAAAATAATATACAATGTTACTGCCCCGTCATCGAAAAAACACAAAACATAAAATATCTCGGAGTAATAATTGACGAAAATCTTAGATGGGACCTACACATCAAAGGTATTACGGAAAAACTCACAAGCCTTATATATTTCTTCAAAAATCTAAGAAACGTGCTAAATAAAAAGGATATGAAAAAGGTCTACTATGCGTTATGTCATTCTCGAATTGAATATGGAATCATAGGATGGGGATCTGCTGCAAATACGTACCTACACAGCCTGAATACGATTCAAAAAGGAATCATAAAGACCATATTGAAAGTACCAATTAGAACGCCTTCAATTGAAATTTTCAATAACTTTGACGTACCAAATGTACAACAAATATATTCCAAAAATATATCATTGAAGCTCTTCAAAAATAATGAATCCTCTACTAGACCGTGTATGCATAACACTAGATCGAATAAAAATGATATAAAAAGTATTCCAAGTTACAAAACCACATTTGGACAAAGAAACTATACATACTTTGCAACAAAACTCCATAACATCCTCCCCCAAGACATAAAACTAATAAAAAATCCAATTGAATACAAATCAAGAATAAAAACATGGCTTAAAGAGGTCAATGAGAAAACCCTAGCGAAGACGCTAAAAACGACATAGAAAACAAATGAACTATATTTAAATAACTTTAGTCCGCCTCGGCACAGGACCCCCTAGTGAGGAGGACTAAGAAATACAATATTTTGTACTTAATTTTACATTGCATTTTGTATGTAAATTTTTTTTATATAGTCGCTATAATAAAAAAAAAAAAAAAAAAAAAAGATATCTTACTAATCATCATATATAAATAATAAAACATCGTTTCCATGGCGACAATAGAGAATTCCAGTCCAATTTTTAATTTTTTTTTTTATGAATAAAGACCTTCAAACTTAAATAACTGCACTTTTATTTTTATTTTTATAGTTAGTTTTAATAGTTAAAATAATTGCCAAAGTTTTAATTTTCCAAGACCCCACGAAAAGCACCGTATCTATGGTGGATTGTGTGACGTCTTCACCCAACGATAGTTTATTTATTTTCAAGTTGTCATTTTGAATCAGTGATGTTATGTCTAGGGAAATTTCCCTAGATCTAGGGGAGATAAATATTTTTTAGGGAAAATGGAAATCAGGACAAAATCTAGGGAAATTTCGAACTCTGGCAAATTTTTTATTACATATGACAATATTACTGGTATTATTTATATATTTTTATATATATTTTAGATATATATTTTTATATACGTATATATATATATATATATATATATATATATATATATATATATATATTTTGGAATTCCTATGAATCTTAATTATTGTTCATGTACTTACATGCAATGTTATTTTTAACACTGACAACTCAAAATGATATTATGTATCTAAAAAGATAAATGGGACCTCTGAAAAATTTTTTTTTTTAAGTTCCGTTTTATCGGTGATTGCGGTTGATTTTTATAGTGCAAAGTGTTTTTTTTTTTATTTGAAATTCAGTGGTGAATGTATTCGTACTTTTAAATTATTATTTCACGTAGCAAAAAGTGTTTTATTTGGAAAAGCACAGTATTATAAGTACATTTACCAAATTCCGATATCTTCCCAATTAATTAATCATATTAATTAGCATATAACCGGATTAGTGTTACACAATCAGGTGGCTACGTAGGTAATTGCGTAAATGTGAAATTCTAGGGAAATTTCACTTCGAAATCTAGGGAAATAATTGTTTTGGGCAGAACATCCCTTTTGAATGAAGAATCCAGAAAAATCAATGGCGGAATCAGGCGGAATGCTTTGGAATGAGTTTTAGGTGTGAGGTGTGTTTTTTATTCAAGATTAACTGCTTTTAATATAGAAAAACATTGGTAAAATGTCCACATTTCACCGGTACTGTTATTGTATTTTAACAAAGTGCAATATAAAAACAATAAATCATCTTTTTCATTGCAAATACTAGTGACATCGTAAGCCTCGAATTTTGTGTTCAGGCGTAACTGTACATTGTTTTATGTATAACACATACAGAAACACTGGTATTTATAATATACTGATCATGACGATTGTGTAATAACTTGTATAAAAAGCCCATTTAGTAAAAAACAATTCGAAAATACGACCGATGTACCGTAAACCAAATGTCAAATATGACGTATGACCTATTTATGACTATGCTTAACCTCAATTATAGACCTTTTACGTCATAATTTTAATTGTTGAGAGCCTAAATATTGTTTCCAATAAACACAATAACTATTATTTATCTAAATCTCTTTAACAGTATGAAAATAACCAAAAAACACGAAATGTTGAATGGCGTGCGTGTCTTTCGTGACGTAAGGCGTAAGATTTCAAATGTCAATACATCTTGATACACTTCGGTGAATTGGTTAGCAGGTTAACAGTGTCGTCACCGTTAACCATTTCAGTAATGTCAACTTGACGCTGTGTTTTGAGGAGAGGTTTAAAAATGCACTTTTTAATAATTTTTTAAAAACTCTGAGTTTAATATTATGAAATAAAACTTATATATTCAGAATCAGCGTTTATAGGTCTACGTGAACATATTTTTTTAAAGCCATAATATTTTTCACTGGAGTTCCTTATTTGCAATAAATCGATTTTTTTAGCGACAGAAAAGTATGATAAATAATTTCATAACGCCAGAGATTATTCATAACGCCATAGCTTACCAATATATATAGCCTATAGATCTCGCAAATAATGTAACTTTCTATTAGTGAAAGAATTTTTAAAATCTATTAAGTAGTTTTTGCGTGAAAGAGTAACACACATACATCCATACAATACTTTATAATATTAGTAGGAAAATCAACACAAGCTAAAACACACAATTTTATGAAGATTTTGTGGTTGAATTGGTACGGAATTTAAAATATTTTATTTCTACTGTAGTTTATTTATTTTTATGTTTACAACGAAAATAAATGAAAAGTCAAATTCTGTTCCTTCTACTATCACTAAAATACATAAGACACACATTTAGAAGTTTAATATCATACAAAGGGAATTCTTAATAAACTGTAGTATTTCATATTGAAGCCCGGGTTTGTACAGTTTTCTCGTTACATCTTTATGAGACGTCTAATATTTTTGAGCCAATAAAGTCTCTCTCTAGAAAATTCTCTGAAACAATAATCATAAATATAGTTTATATCCTCGGAAGCGCTATTTTAGGAAGGAATCAAAAAATATGAAACGAAAAATCCTTTGATATTTCCACTAGTAATAGTATATTTCATAAAATCCAAATACATGTAACTTATGAATACTCTTTAAATAATGTAATATTGACACCAGTCGCTCAGATCACGGATTAGGTGTTATATTTGATGAAAAGTTAACATTTACTCTGCACGTAAATGAAATAACAAATAGAGCTATAAAAATGCTTGGTTTTATATGCAGAATAGCAAGTGATTTTAAGTCACTAGAGTGTTTGAAAATATTATACATTTTTTTAGTAAGAAGCCAGGTAGAGTATAATTCGCCCATTTGGTCCCCATTGTATAAAATACATTCCGATAATATAGAAAGGGTACAGCACAAATTTTTAAGATTTATTAACTTTAAGCTGAAAATTCCATTAAAAAATATTAACTATGTCCTTTTGATAAAACAACTCAACTTAATTACGCTGTCAGATAGACGGATCATCTCTGACCTTGTACTATTAAATAAAATCATTAATAATTGCATTGACAATCCTGAAATTCTCGCCAAAATAAAATTTTACGTACCGACCAGAAATACGAGGCAAAGTGCTACCTTCTTTTGTGACAATTTTGAAACAAACTATGAGGCTCATACACCTATAAATAGATTACATCATTTTGGCAATAAATTTGGGAATATTGTAGACACGTTTGCAGATTCCGTATTAGTTATAAAACGAAGTCTTTATAATTACTTTAATGAAATGTATGATTTTAATTTTATTTTTTACTATTGATTTAATCATTGTATATTGTGTACTACGTACCTGCCTAACTATTATTATCTATCTTTGTAAAAGCCCGCCAGGACGTAAATAAATAAATAAATAGTGTAAACTCACCCCTTTTCTCTGGCTTTACTGTAAGTTCCTAGTACCAGCAGTTCAAAAATTTTAAGTCTAGACATTATATTGAGAAGAAAAATATGATTAAATAATTATTGTTATTCTCAGACTTTAAGCTTATTTTGATAAATTCAGGTTACCTGGAAATACGGCTTAACGATGTAAAATCTCCAATAAAATAAATCCACTTCTAGAGAGAACTGAATACGTATACTGAATACTGAATGTTTTACGTGAATTCATGCAGAATTAGGAGAGGCTAGTACTAAAATTAATGTTATTTGAAGGAATACAGTGAATGATATTATTGAATGAAATGTTATCCTATTATGAGAATTAATTACCCCATATGAATAAGTGGTGAATATATGTTGAAAAGGGATAATTTACTTTATGAATGTACGAGTAATATGCACGTATGGATTCTAAGTCAAAAACATTTTTTTGGAATTAAATTTTATAAAGATTTCTTAATCATCAACACCCCCATGGGCTTTTTATTAATTTATATTTTATATGATGATTTCATGGATGATACAGAGAATAAAAAAAAGTTTACTTGCCAGAGTCACAGCTGCTCCCTTCTGGAGCCAGTAAGACTATGGCATCCCGTATGTTGTGAGGCTGAAGGTATTGGGGATGGAAAGGAGATGGGGAAAAGGAAGGTGGGGAAGTACATGGCTATTCAGATCTGGCCACCAAATACGGCTAAAGCCATTTCAAGCAACGTTTCAATTGTGAATGGTGATCTTACACCAGGGCGAACCGGAAAGCATTTTGCACTCTGGAACATGCCGCAAATGAACTATATATTATTATTATTTTTTTAATAAATTAATCGTGAAATAACAACAATTAATCAAATAAAATTTAATTACCCACGCCAGCATTCGATCCCGCGACCTTCGGAGTCAAGAGCTGTACCCCTCGACCACGGAGGCCGTCAATTGTTTGAGTAACTCAAAAGTAAATCAAAAACGACTGCACCACAAAAAATATTTTTAAAATGAATAAAATTCAATATGTCAAACCACAAAGTGTTGCTTTCTACAATTATATAAAATTCATTTAATGAACTTCTAAATAATTTGATTGATATGAAAATGTCTCTTTAGTATGACGGCCTCCGTGATCGAGGGGTAAGGCTCTGACTAGCAATCCGAAGGTCACTGGTTGAAATCCTGGCATGCGCAAGTAAATTTTATGTGAATGAATTGTGTACACAATTTATTAATTTAAAATATTGTAAGGTGTATTTGCGGCACGCGTGGAAGTAACGGCTTTATCCATGTTTGGTGATTAGATCTGAATAACCAGGTAGATACTTCCCCACCTTCCTCTTCACCATCTCTTTGCTATTCAAACTATATTCAGCCTCGCAACATACCCCAATCGGGAAGCCAAAGTCTCACAGGCTACAAGAGTTTGGGAGCAGTTGGGACTCTTGTGCGGTATTCAAATAAAAAATGATACCACATAGAACATAACACGATATTGTGGATTCGTAGTTTGCGACTTTTAATTATAAAAAAGAGAAAATTGTGCCTGATTTGAAGTCATAAAATAAAGTTATAAAATTCATATTTCTAGGATAATTTCCAAGAACATTAAATAAATAAATTGTACCTAGAATATCAATAAATAAAATACTAAAGAGCAATAAATTAAATTCTGAACTAAACGGAAAAAAGGTTATTTTTTAAATATTAATTTCAACAGTTTAAATTACAGAACAATAAAACATTATATTATAGATAAAAAGAAGCCACGAAGCGGTAATACCAGCTTCGAGCAGAGATACTCTTGTGTGGTGAAAATAAATTGACACTTCGTTCACCGAGTTGCGTGGGCTGCGAGCCGTATTTAATACAGTACCTACTCTCCTTAAGACTTTGTTTACAAAAGAAATAATTATTTTCTATGCCACCCACAACAGCACTTATATGATTTTTGACCAGAGTCTGTAAACAAAACAAAAACAAAAAAACTCTCAAACTTCGGAACATCGGTCTATTTGAGCATTTGTGTTCAGGCTGTGTCAATATAATTTACCGAAAAACAAATACATAACGGTGGACGTTTCCCGTAATAAACTCCCGGATAGGAAATGCTTACTCGGCTGAATCCAGATGACCGATTACTTGTTACTGTAAACATCGAGAAATCAATAAGACCTGTCTGAAGTCACCCAGAGAAAACGTTTTTAGAAAAGTGATCGTAAAAAATTATGCCAAACTAAGCAGATATTTATAGGGAAACACTATTTACAAATAAGATTTAAGGGTTTTGATAAAGCGGAAGCAACTAACTAGCCTTTTAAAACAACGTAACCTAAAAAAACATTCGCATTTCTTCTTTACATTAGCTCCACACAGGAGGCCCCGAGGAAAATATTTTCCCTCACGGCCTATGTCATCTTAGGTGATGCTGTGTGGAGGGTCTTTTTGAACCCATCCATCCAACTGCGGTGCAAGGCGATGGTCGAGATAGTCCGGCTGGAAAGGTCAAAAGGCCTTCCTCGACAAAACTCTGGCGATGCGGCCCGCCACGCAGCAGGTGGGCAGAAGCATCCGCCGCCAAGATCTGGACATACATCACCCCTTGAACCCGGGCATCCCTGATAAGTCATCAAACGTAGCGAACCACTTGGGGAGATCAATGGCGGAAGTGTTGGTTACCCAATAAATGGTTTCCGGAGCGGTGGTACTTATACCCGGCTCCTAAATTAAATCTATAAAGTTAGAACGCAAATGAATAAATCCGAAATAATTTTAAAACTTGAATCTAACGAAACAACGATAATAGGTACATTTTATTTTATACACAATTTTATTCAATAATCTTCCTACAGTCGTGTGAAATATTAAAAAAAATATATAAAATATTTTTTCAACACCCAGCCCTAATCCATTTTATAGTAGCAAATTTTATTTTACTTGCATCACATGAACGCTCCAAATGATACATGTTGAAATGTAAAATAAACTATTTTCTCCTGGTCTTTACAATTTACAAAATATTAAAAACTGTAACACTCGTACCGACGACATGATAATAAAGGGTGTTTTTTATAGAGGTTTGGTTTTTAAACTGGCAACATTGTTTCTACAGACTGTCAATTTGACAGTTGACAGTTGTTTTGCCATTTCACCATGAATAGACCGATGTGTTGCCAATTGTGCAAATTTATTTTATTGCGTTTTTTTTTTTTTAGTTTAGTGCAGGAAACATTTGGTGAGCGCATAATTTCACGTAATGGACCTGTGAACTAGGCTTGTCGAAAAAGTATAGATATATCGATGTATCGATATTTTTAATTCAATACATCGATATTTTAAGCCAATATATTTTGATCCGATATATCGATACAAAATATCCAATATCGAAAATTGTATCAAAAACGATATTTTTTTTAAATTTATGTATTTAAAGTCACTAGAATCCAAAACCGTAAAGGAACGAACGGAAAAAGTAACTGTATTAGGTCATGACGCGGTTGAAATTTTAACTATTAATAGCTTACAAATTTATTGTCTTTGCATTAGTATTTGTGATCACCAATACTATCTCATGTGTGTAGGTACATACATAGAAATGTATGCTATTTTTCGCCATTTTTTTCTAAGCCTCTCCTATGTGTTGGTTCCCAATTGTCTATGATTATTGACTATACCTTGTTATAAACACGAAGTCCTTTTTGACAGATTATACTCCAATAGAATATTACTGAGACGCATACAAACGTTGTATGCAAGTTAGAAGACAGCTTTTTAGTTTTTGATATTTTTGTAATTATTACGTAATAGAAATGAATAGTGATAAAAATACCTTAATTTTTATTGAGATTTTTGTACATTAAAAAAAACAAATTGTGTACAAAAATTACTATTGATAATATTGAGGAGGCCAATTTATGTCACCTCTCATGGAGATCAATTTGCCAGGGAAAATTTCACGAACTCATGGCAGAGGTTAGGTGCAGCATTAGGTCTTTGTGTAAAATGCTGTGTAACGATGATCTATGCACATTTAAAGCACTTGCGCGCTTCCGAATCGAAAAGTTTTAGTCGTCACGAAAAGACTGATAAACACTCTCTTCGTTTTCTAGCGTTCTCGAAGAACCTTGGTCGCCCGGATTTTGGTTTTGCCAGAGTTGTACCGATCTCTTCAAACTTTTTGACTCAGTTTCCAATGAGAGGAATGCTTGGCGCGTCATTGAATTGACGAAAACCTCAAATATTGCAGAATCTTCTACGCGCTACAATCGCTGAATCACCATTTTTGTAAAACTCACGCACGCACAACGCGCAGTCGCTCCCGAGAAATGCTTCATAGCAACTAAATTCCCAAGAGCCAGACATACCCCCCGCACCCCTCGGAAAAGTTGCGTTCACACAGAAAGCAAAACAAATATTAACTTTCTTTTGGAACATCCTGTATGTTTTCATATAGCAAGTACAGCAGACAAACTGTTTATCTCAGTAGCTAAAACCCTACCAGTGAGCTCTGGCGTTGTCGTATTAACACAGCATTTTGTCTGGAGTTTCCAAATCAATACACAATATTCTTCAGATAGTAAAAACATTTTCAAGATAATTCTCTCCTCAATGTATGAAAATGGAGTTTTGAAATATCCACGTAACTGTCAGAAAATAATATAGTACGTACGCCATATTATTTGTTCAATATTTGTCATCTCGGGCGAATCCAAGAGTGGGAAAGCTAGTAGGTAGTAGTGACACGTAAAAATATTCATAGAGTTTTGCAGGAGTTTTGAACGAATACGGTCCTGTGGATTAGATACGGAAACATTGCGAACTACTCCGACGTGAACCGGTAAGTGGCTGAGTTGTCATCGCGTCTGGGTCCGACTCAGGCGTCGTGAGTTCAATTCTTCGACTGATTAATCCATCACGACACAATATTTTCCGCTTACTGTGGTGGTAGCTGGAGATTTGAAAATATTGTCAGATTTTTCGAAACCCGTGAATATTTGTCTTTCTTTAAAAAAATAATGGAGCAGGCGTAAGTACTACGGTCGGTCAAGTTATTAGTTATCGGGAGAGAATGGTTGAGGGAGTCCCTTTAACTTCTCCAGACGTGCTCTCTCGGAACATCGCCTTGCACCGCAGTGGGAGAGATGGATTCCATCACTCCTGGACACACTGACTCCCAGATTCCTAGTCACCCCTAATACCCTTTTCCTTCCCAGAACTTCCTCTCCTTCCTTTCTTAAAAAGACCCCCACACAATATTCTCAAATATGACATAGGCTTCGAGGGGAATTACTTTCCTCAGGGTCTCCTCTGAGGTGCTAATGAAAAAAAATATATATACACACCACGGATATTAGCACTAGAAGATGCAATACCGCAGTATATATTCAATACCGCGATATTGCGGTATCGGACATGTAATACCGTAAAATTTGCGATATTGCGAAATTAGTAACGAAGACCGTATATCTTCTGAACTTACGAAAACTTTAAATGGTCTTTTGCTACCATACGGGACACTTTCATAGAAAGAGAATAAGTTTTTTCGAAATAGTGTGATATCTTGCGTTTTTCGCCAGTGATTGTAGTTTTTCGATGTGGTCATCTTCGTCGATTAAGGTTGAGGTTGTAGCCGCTAATAAAATATACAAACATACAACAGATTTACATGAGGAAAATATAGGTTCTTAAAAATAATTACAAATAAAGTAATTTCTTGGTAATGAATCTGTCCAATTTAATAGAGAAAAAAATTTCTCGTGTTTAAATTGGGGAGTCGTGTCATCACAGAAAAAAAGAATAAAGAAATAAGATAAACTTATTATTTATTTTTTTAAATGAAGAAACAAATCAACTTATGAATGATAACAAATATTGATAAAGAAATATACTAACGTAGCCGTTACTAAATTAGATATACGTGTAGTTTAGATATTTTAAAGTAATAATGTAAATAGAATATTATTGCATTTCTCTTAATAGGTAGGTGTTAGATGAAGTACATAAAGTTGATTCTAACAATTGGATTAGCTGATAATATTGCAGGAGTAGGTACATAATGTTATTTTACGACAATAATCGCTTCATTTCAGTTCGAATGCTGATGAAATATTTTAAGAGGATATGTGATATCAATAAGAACATATCGATAATTAGGTAAGTAACATTTTTGGGGTGCTCCACAGTTGAACCCCGACAGTTTCCCCCCGACGTTGCCCCCTAACAGTTAACCCCCGACACTTGCCCCCCCCCCTAAATGACATTTATTATAAAATAAATAGTTGGTATGGAAATCAAACGAATGAGTTTAGATGTAAGGGTTGCTTGTTGTAATTAAACCCAATATTTATATAAATAAACATTTTTGGTTAATTTTTTAAAATTTCTTTAATATTCCATCTGAAAAGAAGAGTGCAAGCTTTCAACTTTCAAATCTATCATTTATAATATCTCGTGATTTTCACGGGTCTGCACTTGTATAATAAATAAAATTGTTGATAATGTAAAATACATAAACTCTTCGACATGTTTATTCAATATTAGATGTTATAAATATATATACAACTTACGAAGTAATTAAAATTTTAATCAATTTTCTGAGTAGGTACTAACTTACAATACAATATAAAAAAGTCGTTGATAAAATTAATATTTTCAAATTGATTAATTTGAGAACTTTTGATAGGAGCGCAACTTGGGAGGCGGGATTGGGTACCGCCGCCCCGGGAACCTTTATTGGATAACCAACACCTCTGCCATAGGTCACCCCAAGTGGTTCGCTACGTTTGGTGATTTAGCAGGGGTGCCCGGGTTCATGGGGTGAGGTTTGTCTAGGCATTGGAGGCGGATGACCAGGACACGCTAAACCCCAGATTCCTACCCACCCCTTAAATCCTTTTCCTTCTCAGAACTCTCCTCTCCTTCCTTTCCCTCAAAACCCCCCCACACAGCATCCCTAAAGATGACATAGGCCCTGAAGGAAATTATTTTCCTCAGGGCCTCCTGTGTGGAGCTCATGTAAAAAAAAAAAAACTACATATAATAGGGGTAAGAAATAATTTCGGTTGTTATTGTCCATTTGGGAGAAATAAACTGAAGTTTAACTAGTAAATTGGGTATGACAGTGATTAAAAATATATTATGTAGCAGAATTTTACAGTTGTATACAATATAAGTAACATATTTATTAGTATGGTTCTGTGTAACAAAAAAAAAATGACTGAATATAATAATAAAAATCTATGTTGTTAAATTCTCATGCTCGTAACCCCTACACCAGACCCCTTTTCATACAATATAATCTTCTGTTGTTCTATGAGGACATTTAATTAAAGTAAAGCCCATTAAACACGAGGCACAACTGCATTTAATAATAGCAGTCGTATAAGCAGTGTTCATCAAGGGATGGAAATCTCCTTCCGATTAGCACTCTACGAGGTACACGGCTTGCGGAAGAGTTCGTCTGGGGGCGGAAATGTATTTCGCTACGCTCGCTGCTACGCCGAGCGGCCATAGAGTCCCATCAACGCCGGCGTAGCATTATCCCCGCTATCACAACGGCGCCGGTGCTCGGCGTAGAGAATGGTTACGGCTAACGACGATACGGCATAGAGGCAGTGTAGCGCAGAGCGGCTCGTTTTCAAAACAATTTAAAATGTCAATTTGAGGTTAGTTTAGTTTTCAGCAAACTGTATGGTGATAGTCTAAAGTTTTTCACCATAATTAGAAGTCTGATGAATATCTTTTAAATTGTGCAGTAAAAGTATGAAGATGTACCAAAGAAAGTATATTTATATCAAAGGGTAAATTCGGAAGATACGAAATGACTGAAGGTAATTAAATTAGAAATTATCCAAAGAATATTAATAAAAATAATTCTAAAAAAGCCATACGATTACCCTACCATCAAATTATTTCAGGAATTTAAGGTCCTTTCACTTCATATTATTTATAAAAAAATTACGCTTTTACAAATACACAAAGATTGTTTCAATAATGTGAACGTAACTCTTTTTTCGAACAGCAATAGAACAAATATTCTTGGTTCTCTGACTATACCGCGCTGTTACATAACAATTCTACAAATATATTGGAGTTAAATGGTTTAACGAATTACCCTTGAAATTAAGATTGGAAACAAATTACAAAAAATTCAAAAATTCACTAAAAACTCTTTTAATGTAACATAACAACTCAATTATAATATTAGATATCCCTTTTCTCTCATTATTTTTTATCACCTCCTCTTCAGTTGTTTTTCTTATCTATTATTTGTTTTATACATATATATATATATATATATATATATATATATATAAATATATTTATATATATATGTATAAATTTTTTCTTATTTCCTGTTAATTATCTATTTTTTGTTTTATATATTTAAAAAAATATTATTTTTTCTTTGCTAAATTGTGGTTATAATCCGCCTTTTTAACTCGAGCTTTGCTCTTAAAAAGGGTGTAAAGCATATTATTAAATGAATTTTTAATAGAAACACTTTATTTAATGTATATAAACATGTAATTGATACTATTATATAAAAAAGGCCTTAAAAAAGCTTTCACGTTATACATTATATCAACGGAAACTGGTAGATAGACAGAATCTGTTTTATAAAAAATATTCCGAATTATAATTATTGATTTCAGGTTTGCGGGATTAACTGTCAAGAAACATTGAAAACCATAAATAATAATATAACGATTCCAATTAAAATAAGGTTTTAAATTGTGCAAGAATGATTAAATAAATTTAAAAAATATGTTATTAAGTGCAAGAGTGACTTTATTATATTTGTTCTGAAACAGATACTTTGTGATGTAAAATCAAAATTTAAAATAAAACAATAAATTTGTAAATATCACTTTATGCCGACCGGGTATCGCTACAACCGTAGCTTCTTCAGGGCATTACTCGAAACTCTAATAAAGTTAAGATACATCTGGGCAGTGATTGTCCCGCGTTTTACATAGGCAAAACGGCACGTAATATTAACACCCGTGTCATAGAACACCTAAGATGTTAACAGCTTTTCCGAATTCGCGAACCATCTTATTCAAACAGACCATAAATTTAATAAAAACACAGGCGTCACCTTAATGTGTAAAACGAAAAAGGAATCAGATTGGATAACTTAGAAGCACTAGAACTAAGAAAAGCCAAAAACATGTATAGTAAAGTAATTTAAAATCAAATAAATTTAAATAAAAGTCTAATACTTAGATTGTTCTCCATTGACAAAGAACATTCATTTTCCCTTTCCAATTCTCCATCCACTCTTACGCCTACTTCTTCCTTCACTGGAGGAGTCCAGCTCATTTTGTTTTAAATCCACTGTAAAAACAGAATATATTATTTATAACACATGTAACTTAACTTTATTAAAGTATTATACTGCCCTGAAGAAGCTACGGTTGTTGCGAAGTATAAAAAATTAAAGCACTTTTTACAAAGTTTTATTTTAGACTTTATTATACTTAACTAGCTGGTACCCGGCATTTTTTTTTTTTTTTTTTTTTTTTTTTTTTACATTAACTCCACACAGGAGGCCCTGAGGAAAATAATTTCCCTCAGGGCCTATGTCATCTGGGATGCTGTGTGGAGGGTCTTTTTGAGGAGAGGAAGGAATGAACATTGGTCTTGAAGAGACCCATGTTGTAGGAAGGAGGAAACACAGAGGCCGGCAAATCATTCCACAGCCGAGCTGTTGAACACAAGAACGAGTCGAAGAAACGACCCGTTCTCATGTGACAAATGTCAACTGTGTACAAATGTTGGGCACGCGTTTGGCGTGTTTCCCGACTATGCACCGGTGCCGAAGGGATCAATGATGCTAGTTCCTCGGAGCATCTTCCATTGTAATACCGGTAGAACAAGGATAGCATTCCCACCCGACGCCTGTGCTCTAAAGATTGCAATCCGTCTGTTAAGATGGGAGAATCTATCAAACGGACCGCCCGTTTCTGCACAGAGTCGAGGGTATTTACGGCATGCGTTGCTATACCATTTAATAAAGAAATTGTTTCTCCCCGCGACCCCTTCCCCTCACACGTTCCCACTCCGCCTCCTCCACTTTCCCTCTCCCCATTCCACTCCCCCCTCCCCCGTCCCGCAAACCCTCCTCCCGAGTTCCCCCCCTCCCAGGTTCCCCTCCCCCCTCTCGAGTTCCACTCCCCCTCCCACATTCCATACATTCAGTACCGGTACATTCAGTTTTCAAACAGCTCGCGTGTCAACTATTGCCAATTCTTTACAAAATTTCATAATGCTAGAGCTTCCCAGTAGTTTTATACAAGCCCTGTCCTGACAATAACAAACAAAAAAAAAGAATTATCAAATTTGGTGCAGTTGTTCGGAAGTTATGCACGTACATACATTTTGGCAATTCATTTTTATTTATAAAGAGAAGAAGAGAAGAAGAAGATAAGAAGATATACAAAACTTTAGCAAAAAATTTGAATTCATCAAATATAAAAGACTTTTTAATATAAGTAACAATGTTAAAAAAGTCAAACTGCATATAATAACTTCAAATTTTGAACACTTTCAAGGAAAACAATATGCTTACAACATAAACATTTGACACGAAAGCGTAGTTTTGTGCACCAAACTACACTTCATAACAAAGAATTTTCTTCATTTTACCAGTAACGAAAGAGCATACTTAAACTATAACAGAATTTCAGCTCAGTTTCCACAAACTTAAATTAATATAAACATTTTCACTGCCGTTGGGGAGATGGGGCGGAACGAACGTACTTACGCCAAGGAAACAAAAATGAAAATAAATCTAAGAAAATATCTTATAATATTTGCAATATGAAATTACTGCGTTGGTGGATAGCCATATTCATGTCGCGCACGGGGAAAATATAATATGACTGAAATAAATTGCAAATTTTTATAACGCAAACTTTCATACATCCGCAGTTTTGATGTGGTCATGGATATAAGGGGAAAAACCTAGCTTATTTTATGGTATTTATAGTTTTTATACAGAAAGCTTTTATAAGAACGTATTTTGAGCCAGTAACATTATTAAAACTTGGTTATGAATCAAACAGCAAATAGCAACAGCTTTAATACAAAACTATCGGGAAAAGTTTAGACAAACAATTAGCGGTAGGTGTTGTACATTAACTCTAATTTTTACAACTTAATTTAAAATTACCGAACATTTGAAGATTTCATTCTTCAAACTGACGAATTTATTCGCGGTGGAACAGAGCCGAAGAGACGAACCGAGGTATAATAATAAACCTTTGTTTTTCGACTTCATAATTTAGATGTATTCGAACATACATTTATATCCGTAAATTACAACAATAAAACTAAAAATTGGAAACACTTCGGTACTTGATTCAATCAAACAGTTCCACACAAACAATTGATTTTAATATCAAACAATTTCTCAGTGGATATCTTGATTTTGTCAATCATTATGGCTGTGGCTTCTGTGGATATTTTGGTTCTGATGCTAGCTATGCTAACGAAAATCATTAAAGCAGGTATCGCAAAATTGGATTTCGCAACGAACCTGGTTCAATCAATTACGTCAAGTGTCCAGTGCCAAGAACAAGGATGGCAGTATATGTATATTGTTCACCGGAACAAATGTCTTTTCGGGACACTGGTCCTTTGTCGAAACTGTGGCTGTGTTATTTCAAATCTGAACAGGAATGACAAAGCCAAACTGGACTTACAGTGGTTCAATTCTCCATTAGCCGCTACTGTTATTTGCTACCCAGAGATGCGGCGATAGCATTGAGAGATAAGTTCTAATGGATTTGCCAATCAATTAAACAGAGTTAGTGTACATATATATGACACTTAACATGGAAAGAACAAGTCCAAAATACAGTAACCAGAATAAGAAAACTTATATACATATTTATTAGACTGAGAAACATCTTATCATCCAATATGATCAAAACTATCTATTTCTCTCTTGCCCAATCTATTCTACAATATGGTATAATCGGGTGGGATGGGACTTTCAAAACTAACCTTTTACCTGTAGAAAGGGTACAGAGGTTGATTTTGAAAGTCATCTTACGAAAACCATCTGTATTTCCAACAACACAGCTATTTGACTCTTTTAGGGTTCTCAGTCTTAATAAAATTTTCAAAAAGAACTCATTATTGCAAACTCATAAAGATCATTTCAATCCATCAACAACAAAATTCACAAACATAAACAACCGACCACGATCACGGAGCAATTTAGAAATTCCAAAATTTAAAACAAGTGCTTCCCAACACCATTATGCTTATCAAGGTATAAAATTTTTCAATGCTCTCCCATATAAAATCAAGCCTGAAAAAAATTATAAAGTTTTTAAATCCCAAATAAAAACACTAATAGACCAACCCGACACTAATTATAAGTTTTAAATTCATCATCACAATAATAACAACAAAAAAAATAAACTAGAACATAATCTCTAAAAATATTTCATCACCATATCAAATTGAAAGCAAAGTACATACGCATTATTTGCAGGCACCAAATTGTTACAACTTTATTATATGTACCTACTCTGACAATACTGTCAGTTATTATGTCCACTTGTCTTCATGAATATATATATTATTAATATAAGTACTTGTAATAACATACTCTGTGTAACTATGCATTTTACAATGGCACTCCAAAATTCAAGCACGAGAAATGTTTTCTCTTTTGAATTGGGTAGTTTCATTAAAAAGAAATTTATATATTGTTATTAGTTTTAAGAATCAAATGTTTTACTATGAATCTGTGTACGTATGTATTTAAAAAAAAAAAAAAAAATAAATATATATATATATATATATATATATATATATATATATATGTTTTCCGATAAAGGTTGTGATATTTTTTTTCCAAATCTCCTGAAAAATTAAACATTTCATGTAAGGTAGATAGAAATATCGGGAAGAAAACTATTTTTTGTATTTCTTCGGCATTGACTATGTAACAATTTCTAGACATTTTGTTTTGAAGAGTTTTATTCAGGTTTTTTCTAAACATTTAATAGAGACTGGTCATAAGCTTCAATGAAGAAAAAAATAAGTTTAAACAATCCAATATAAATAAATATTTTAATTTGTGCGCTTTAGCAACCTCGAAAAAAAATAAAAAAAATAAATCAAAAATTAATTTACTTAATAAAATAACATAACCCTGCAAATCGCACTTATTAACAATGTTTTAATGTAATTTCAACTCCTCCCACCTTTCTTCCCATCCCGCAAAATCACTCCTCCCCCTATCCCCTATACCCAATTAAATCTAATCGTTTTGTACTCAGTGCATAGAATTTTTAAGTCAGTTTTAAGTTTGCTAGAGAATGACGATGTGTCGAAACCGGTGGAAAAAAATTTAAAATATAAAGTAACAAATGAAAATTAAAACTCTTGTTACGTTACAAGTAGCAAGGTTATTCCCTAGATTCACCTTCGCCCCGTTCTACCCAAGAATAGTTCGGTAGATTTCCGCAATACGCTGAGTCGACACGCGCGTCGGCTCCCTCGGAGCCCGGCAAGCATTCATTCATCCGCTGCCAGCCGGCAAGTGAGCAGTGACCAAAGAGAGCGCTCTAACGCGCACTCGAGAACCTAAAACTCGCGATATATTTTATATTGTGAATTATGCAACCAGAAGGTCTGCTAGCTACCGCATTTCCTGCTACAGTGAGTAGAATGATACCTTACCCTCTTTTGTGTGCCACGTCCCGCTCTTAAAGCCAATAACGCGTGTGGAGAGATTGAGAGAAACAGTCCCTGTTAAGTTAGGGTATTTTAGTGTTAACCATGTACATGTGAAGTGTGCCCATATGGCGATTGTAATAACCCTGTCTCCTTCTAATTGAATAAACCTTTTACGTGCAATACTGTGTTCTGATTGAGGAAGGAGACCCCGGAGATTTTGAGGAAGGGAGGAAGAGAAATACCCAGCGAACCACAAACACTCGCCCTGGTTTTAGGAGAATCTTGCTTGCGCCGACTGTCTGAGCTAGCATCGTTGGCTAATTACTGCATGTCCTTTCCAGGTTTGGTTTGGCTGTGGCCGTAGGCCTGCGGTATGCCAACACTGGCGCCGTATGCCGACCGCTGACGCTAACACTCTTCAAAACAAAAAGAAAACTCTTTCCCTTGGAACCTCTTCCATAAATGTGATAAACTCGTCATCGTCATCATGTTAGTAAAATATATTCGTAAATATAATATATAAAACATTTCGCTTTCACATATATTTCCGAGTCAGTCCGCAGAGCCTAAAATCTTGAACAGAAAATTCAAATCTTCTGTCTTCTTAATTTGTCGATTTAAATCATTTTACAGTTAGCGACATCTCTGCAAATACAAGTTTTAGGTGGTGTTTGTGTGAATAGAAATGATTAAATGCAATCAAATTGAGTATTGTTTTAACTTGTATCGAAGTTTAATCGAAGTCAGATGAATATTTAAAAAAATGGTACAAGAGTATATTTCTTTCTAAAATAAACCTTTTCAAGTGATAATTTATGTTTTATATAAAATTGCTTTGTACGAATGAGTGGCTCATTCAATTATCAGGTAGATGGAAATTACGTATTCTCAACTAAACTAAACTCACCTTTAGAATGCAAATTTAAACTGGTTTTGCAGTTTGAACAAAAGAATTACTGAATTTAAAGTGACTCTAACGCGGTCGGTTCTGAACTTCGTGAGCTTTTACCGAGAAAAATAGAAGAAGGAACAATTTCCTCAAGATTTTATCACCAAGCTGTGATAAACGTTTTTATTTCAATTATAATAAAAAGAAATACGTTGTAAACTTTCTGAAAACGATTAAAAGCTAAATTATGTCTTTTAACTTAAGCGGCTGCCTTACTAAACCGCTGACTACGTTCGTTAAAAATGAATAATTTTGTATGCAATAATGAAATAGTTTACACTAAACATTTTTATTTTATTTTAGCACTAAATTTAATTCAAAAGATTTACGAAGAACCCTTTTTTAAAGAGAAAAAGTTAAGGCTCCGCAATCGGGCTAGAAAAGAAGAAGATGGAGAGATACAAAATTACGAATATTAGATGAGCGCGCTGGTATTTAAAGCGACAAAATTGATGCGAAAATTGTGAAAATGTTTAACAAAACACGAATCGTTTAAAAGAGAGCAAAAATCTCGCGGGGGTTGTCTTAAACAGCATTTAAAGAAACACTCTGAATTTTTTCATACATATAACTTGTAAAATAACTGAAACAAACGCGTTTATAATAATTTTTGCAGCACACTTTGCGATTTTTTTCTATCTAGGAATTTTATATAATTTGCGTTTCAGCGCGGGAAATGTCTAGACTAGATATTATTTTATTAATTATTATTATTAATTCTGGTTATTAATTAATAACTAGCAACGGCGCCACCCCTACCATAATAAAACATTGTTCGAAACTGTCAAATTAGTATAAGCTTTCCCTGAAGAAGGAACGTTTATTCCGAAACCGGTCGGATTTACGCATTATATAAGTGGTTTATACAAAGTTGAATTGTTTCATTTTTTTATATAATATTGTTTACTTTTAATTTTAAGTTAATTTTAGATCTCTAATTTTTAAGTTTAATTTTATCTTAATCGTATGTTTTTTATTTACTTTTTTTCACCAATATTATATATATATATTTTTTTTTTTACATAAGCTCCACACAGGAAGCCCTGAGGCAAATAATTTCCCTGAGGGCCTATGTCATCTTTAGGGATGCTGTGTGGAGGGTCTTTTAGGGAAAGGAAGGAGAGGAAGGTTCTGGGAAGGAAAAGGGTTTAAGGGGTGGGTAGGAATCTGGGGTTCAGTGTGTCCTGGTCATCAGACCTAAACACACCTCATCCCATGAACCCGGGCACCTCTGCTAAATCACCAAACGTAGCGAACCACTTGGGGTGACCTATGGTATTATATATATATAATTATATGTATTGTGTATAATTTTGTATATGAAATGGAGGCCTCAGCACGGGTAAACCACCCAGTGAGGCCAACATCATTGAATTATGTATAAATAAAAATACACCATGATATGAAATATGAATGCATATAAAATTCGTTCATCAGAAGACAGATTTAACTCTATTATTTAAAATACTAAACTCCTAATTAAACTGTTCCGAAATCCAACTTATAAACCCACTAGAACAACACAACATAATTCTATATTCTACTGTATTATACGCCAACAAGAACAATACGCCAAAAAAGGTACTCTATTCTACTGCATCATACCTAATTATGGCGTGACCAAGGGAAACAGGGATTCATTTATATATTTATATGTGACCAAGGGAAACAGGGAAACGCCATAACTTCAACCTTTACCTATTTCATTATTTAAAAAAAAAGTTTTTTTTACACTTTGAAGAAGGTTCTTACGGAAAGAAAAATTAAGAAAATCGAATAATTTCAGAAAACTTTACGACTATTTTAACTTTGCACGCTTGACAGTTCGCGCGTTTGATGAATGTAATTTTAGCAGGCAGCTGTTTTTTGTTTGTAACAAAATAATTGTCTATGGATTTTTTAATTTATAGATTTTTAAATAGGTACCTACTACCTACGTTAGGCGCCAAATCAGATTGATTGTTCTTATAATATACAAAAATGAATATTTGTAATATATGAAAAATAAAAATTTGAATTTAAAAAAATGTAATAGGTGGCACGCGAGCTGTTTGAAAACTGAATGTACTGGGACTGAATATACGGAACGCGGAAGGGGGGTTGGATGAACGGAGGAGCGGGAGAGGGGAGGGGGATTCGGGAGGGGGGATGGGGACACACGGGAAAGGACATTCAGGGAGAAACAATTTATTTCTTTGAATGTGGCAACGCATGCCGGGAACCAGCTGGTTACTATAAAATAAC
Organism: Limnephilus rhombicus; assembly: GCA_929108145.2. Lineage (NCBI taxonomy): Eukaryota > Metazoa > Arthropoda > Insecta > Trichoptera > Limnephilidae > Limnephilus > Limnephilus rhombicus. The sequence continues at coordinate 31,904,266 of OV815283.1, forward strand.
AATTTTTTGTGCATTATTTACCAATTTAAAAAGTAAAATCAACTTCAAAAATACCCAATAATAAGTTGGTATGAATATCAAACTAATTTATACACCTTTGTACTTATGCGCTAGTAAACACAGTATATAGAGAAGCAGATCTTTCTTTGATGTACGAGTATTTGCATTAAAATAAGTTTTATACTTTGTTATTCGGCGGTACATTCCTTCGGGGTCACTTAGATATATTTTATGTAATTAGGTGTACCATATTTTCTCTAAACCGACTGCACAATGTACATATAAAAGTACGCCCGGGGACCAAAATTGTCGGCGGATCAACTGTCATGGAACCATTTTTTAACTATCATAATTTCATTATCATTATTCCCTTCTCACGTTCAAACTTATTTCTCAATTTAAAGTTGTGCTATCTGCATTTACGTAAAGCCTTCTAAATAAATAAATAAAATACGAAATGGCCAAAATTGGGGGTGGTTTGGGGTTCTGGGTAGATCGCCTCCTTAACTCCTGAAATGAAACGTTTACAATAAAATTCCAAACTTGTAATAATCGTAAATTTCCTCGCCCCTGTGTTACAAAATGAAAAAAACCCTTTGAAATCACGTCAGATAAAAGTAATGAAAATAAAATGTTAGATTGTAATGTGGAGATAGGGAAGTTTTATATTTTCAGCGATTGCGCAATGCTAACGGAATTTTCAGTTATTCCATGCTTTTAATAAACACTTCGCATTTCTCCTGGGAAATTAAAGGGACTCCAAATGCCTATACATTATACCATACTCTCTAGACATGAACAAATATTTCGGACCGTTGAAGGACAAGGGTGCCTATAAAAATATACGAACCGTGATATTATTATCCCAAAAACAAACCTTTAAGATGTTATTGTTAGGATAATGTTGGTTCGGGTCAGCTCAAATATATATTTTTTTCATATGTAGTAGCAAATGTTTTGTGGTTTCCGGTTTCGGTTCGACCTGAACCTTCATCAGGGACGAAGAATAAAATGTATTAAATAAAATACAGAGTTACAGAATATTTAAATGAACATCAGAAGAGGGAAAAAGAACATCAGCTGTGGTGGGGTGCGAAGGGGTGTACCTAAGAGGGAGGAGGTAAAATGGTTAAACGTTTGGAGTAAAAATATATGCAGTTTTTTTCTTCCTTTTTTGTGTTTCATAATAAAATATTCCAATTCTTAAATATTATAATATATTTCAAAAACAAAATTTAAAGGGTAAGTTATTTTAGTTTTTAAAATAGTATTTGTTTTTCGACATATTCAAAAAGGAGAGAAATTTAGCACATTTCAAATACATATTAAAATTCTGAAGTTTGACGAGAAATTTCAAGCTTAGCCAACCAATAAACTATCCTCTTCCGCTGTATAAACATATAAAATTTAAGTCTGTCAAATATCACACGAATTTTTTAAAGATTATTAGTAAGGTTTTTGTCATACACGTTGTTTACGAATTGTATAAAATTATGACCGTGTTTATTAGTAATAATAAGATACGGTTGTGTACATGTAATATTTAAAATAAACACAATCCTTTAAAAAATATATACTCGTGTAATTCTTATTTTCCGTAAAATCAAAGAATTTATTCGGCCGTTTTAAAAATCGGCTATTAGTTCAGATACCGCCGTTATTTTTCAGGGGTCCGCTCAAGTAATGTAAATTCTTCTTCTTTCGTATGGTGGGGGGTCAGAGGGGGACATCTAGGTCTGCGAGCCAGTCTAGGGCCTCAGGCATTGCCCAAAATGTAAATAAAAACCGTTCGAAGTTTCAACCACTGTATTTTTTTTTTTATTTTTTCTCACGGTGAGGAAGTTTAATTAACATCAATAGCACAAAACCCATATCTCATGTTCCTTCCACTTACTCATCTCTAATGATTCACATTTTCTACTTCTCTCAAAATTGGGGATGTCAAACTCGAGGGTATGTCAATAAATATGTATGTATGTATAATATGTCATTTTTAAATCAAATTTTAGACGTATTGACCCACAAACAAAATTATAAATTGATTTCGAAGGATTGTTCTTTTATCTAGCAAACGTATTAAATTTTGAAAAAAAAAAGTTTATTTTTAGTATAATAGTTATACCATAGGTCGTTAGCAGATTTATTAAATTTTCAAACGAAAATCTTATTTTACAAGACATATTTTATACCATGTAATCATACATTATTGTAAATCAATACGTTATCTAGTAAACGCATGTTTCAAAATTTAAATTTTTGTTCAAATAATATCCGAACACTTATTTATGACGAAAATTTATTTATTTCGTCTGTCTATTTACGGTCTTAAAAATTAATATATTTAAGATTTTTTTACATTCTTATTTTACTTAGTCATTATAAAAAAATGATAAATACTTATGATCAAAAAATAATCACAAAAGTACATAATTTTAATAGTTTTATTATCACTCCTTTCAGCATTTTTGGATGTAGGTATAAAATAAAGCAAATTTGGAATGAAATAAAATCGATATTGGGTTATAATTTTAAAAAGCTGGTATGGAGAATAATTAATCTTTCTCATAGAAATCGCCCTGTACGTTCGTAAGAACATCTTTCGACAAAATGTGAATTTTCATCCGCTGGCTGATTAAAGGCCCTTAAATGCTATGTGCAGTAAGAAATATGTTACAAGGAAATAATAATAACGTTCCAAAATGCAAGTACGACTCCAATTGTACAACAAGATATTCTCTCCATATCGTCGGAGTGGAAACAAAAGCTTTTCAGGCTATGCGCTTTGTATGAAGCAACCCGCCAACTACCTAAGTCATTATGTACGCAGTGCAGCCTACCTATCACCTACAAACGTATCAACCGCTGCATTGTGAGGATGTCATTCGCGTGTCGGCCATTCAACGCCGGACTATGGGGATGATGATTTTGTTTAATATTCAAGCCGTCGGTACTAATTATCAGTATTGTATTATGTGTTTGCGACAGGAGGGGCGGTGATTGAATTATTTCAAATGACGTTTGCGCCTAGTCGGGTGGTTAGAGTACATACATTATTCAGTTTTGACTGTCAGGTGGCAGATCAGTACAAACCAATTTAAACTCCTACCACACGTACCCTTTTAAAAGGGGTTTTCACGATCGGATGTTTTATTTTAAGGGGTTACATGGATTTTGAAGGTTCTCGAAAATCTCGTGTCACGGTGTTTGTGATCGCACTCCTCCGAAACGGATTGACCGATTTTTATGATTTTTTTATGTATATTTGGTAGGTATGAGAATAGGTCGTAAAATATATTTCGTACCACTAGGTAATTAGGGTAACCCTATCTAAATTTTAATAAAAAAAATTATTTCGTATTTTTTTTGGCATCAAGAAATATCTACAACCCCAAATTTTCACCCTCCAACCTCCACCCTCCCATTTTTTAATCGCGGCACTCCCATTTTGTAATCGCGATTTTAGTATTTTTGTATGAACAAATTTAACCGTCGCGTCGTTCGTATTTTAAACATAACAAAATTATTGATGTTGTTGAATGACAGATGGCGCTACTTCCGCCTCATCGAACTTTCATCCACACATAGAAATAATTTATATGGGAGAACAACATTTTCCGGGTCAGCTAGTAACTAATATATTGTATTATTTTTTCTGTTAGTAGGTTAATACAGCTCGTTCTTGAACGAAGGATTAAAATAATAATAATTTGAATATTTGGCAGAGTTCTATGCAAAATAGTACAATTTTTGATACAATTTTCACTACCCCATAGGCTTGTACATTTTCAAATTGAAACTATCATGAGTTATCCGGTCCACCGCTTTTTAAGGGGTCTCGGGAAACCAAAAGGTCCCACCAATTTTGGTGATAATTTTACAAAATATTATTTAAATGTTGCTCTTTCATGTGCTTAAAATTTTATATGATATATTTTATTTATAATTAATTATTTTAACTCTTCGAAACAAAATATCAAAAATCATTAACCCTTTGATTAACCCATTCCAAATTATGCATAAAAGTCAAAGTTAGATATCGGTCGCCCCATCTCCCCTCTAGTAATTTGTTGTGCCCTGTAGCAACAGGAAAACGGGTTTACCTCCATCTCGGTTCAGGGACATTCCAGTACGCATCAGAGAGAACAGTAGTAATTTAATCATGTTACAGATAAAACAAAGTGGCAGAAAGGGGTGATATTCTCTTACCTCTCAAATCTTTACTACACGGCAGAGATTCTGTTTGTTTGTCTTGACAAAATCTGGCTCGATTCTGACCTCATTTACATGATTTTCAGATTAGAGTTGCAAGGGCAACGCAAATATTTTCTGCTTACGATGTGATTTCTTTTGTTGGCTACATAACAACCTTACAAAATAATTATTTAATTGAAAACGTTATTCAAATTGATTAAGAAAAGAGGGCTTTTACACATCCTAACATGAATATCTACATTAAACTTAGTGTACATTTTGTATTAATATCTAATCAAATTATCCAGAACGTAACAACGCCAGTAAAATTTTAATAAGCCTTTTAAAATATTTTTACCTACAAATCCCAATGACTGGGTGAAATTTCGTGGATCTTGGGAACGCTTCCGAGGTATTTTAAATGTGCTATATATTTATTACTTTTGAAGTTATTGTAAAAAAATACCATTTTAGAAACCAGATAAAATTATCTTTGAGATGTTTATATTTGAAATATCTAAATAATACAATTTTATTTCAAACAAGAAAAAGTTGACAAAAAAACTTATCGAAACAATTTGATCCTAAACGACCACAATTTTGATAGAATTCGATATTTAGAAAACACGTTCTTTCTGTGTAGAGATTTAGGAAACTGTCGTTTCACTTTTTATGCTGTGCATTTAATAAGGGCGCCCGCAGGCGAGAGACTTTACTTTCGGAGACATATGGAAAACTATTCCAAATTCATACAAATTCAGAAACTGGGGCAAAGCTGGTATTAACAACAATGATCTATTTAGACGTACGTAAGATAACAAAAAAACGTGGTGATTCCCACACGTAAAAATATAAGAATTAATATATAAATGATCAGTTTGTATCCTGTCGCGTAAGTTACCACGTAGCGCGATACATTCAACTTAATGAACAAAAATCTTGGCAGGGAGTGAGAAGGGTATGGGAAGGGACTGAGGGCGGGACAAACTAGGGATGAATGGCTAGGGAGGAAGGTAAAGGCAGGATAAAAAGGCTAATATAAATTTATACAGCCTTACTTGTTGACACGGCCGGATTATAGAGCCAAGGAAACGGATACCCTGATTTTTACATTTCACGATGTTCCTCACGCAAATTCTACAATTCAGAAGGTACCGAATAATAGGCAATGATCTTTCCACCACGAATAAATTTCACCGAAAGGGTGGGTAAAGCGTGTTATAAAAATTTAGGAAAAATCTAGCGAGGAAGGATTTTAAATGTTCGCTTTGTTGGTAAAAGATTATTCGTTTGAAAAAGATTTAAGTCTCAAAATATCTGAAGGAAGTATTTCGTTTAAATAAACAATTGACACACCTCGCGTATTCAACATTCAGTATTCAACTCGCTTTACAATATTTTAGTAAAAATAAACTTGGTACAGCCTGAGATTTAAAGAAAAAACCTCGGAAGAGAGTCTGTCGGTACACGTGCTATATTTACATCAACCTTTCGATAAAAATTACCATCGTTAATAGTTCAAATTTTTAAATATATAGCTAGCAAACTATACAATACACTACCAGCTACGATCAGACAAACTGACTCCTTGTCAAACAAGATATAAAGAAATGGATGGACGCCACACTTAACATCTGTAAAAAATATCACACAGAGACAGAAATAACTATTCACATACGACCTAACCCATATAAAATAAATGAAAATAATAGAATCCTGTCAAATTTAACTCCATGAATAGATTAGACAGAATCTACTACTTTACTTCAATCTCCTCCAACATTTATAAGATAACTTTCTTTAAAAGATTTACCCACCCATCCAATCACCTTTCTGTTTTAATTCTATTCAAATTAATGTGTATTTTACCTTAAACATTCTTGAAACTACAATATTCATTTATTTATTCTTAGTACATTTACATTACAAAGGTATAATATATTGTCCTCCACACTAATTCCAGTAATTGGATCTACTCTATTAAATATTATCAATGAGACGATTGAAGAAGGAAAATTTCCACAGTCATGGAAACTATCTACTATTATACCGGTTAAAAATACCAGAAAATGTGAAGAATTTCGACCAATCAACACCTTACCAAAATATGAGCAGATTCTTGAAGTTATAATAAAAGAACAAATTTTGCAATATCTAGATAAACACGATATTTTATACCAAGAGCAATCAGGGTTCAGATCTAATAACTCATGTGAAACAGCATTAAACGTAATTGTCGAAGAATGGAAGGAAGGAATGAATAATAATAAATTTATCTTAGCAATATTTTTGGATTTTCAAAGGGCATTCGAAACTATAGATCGAGACATACTAATAAGAAAGCTTAAAGAAATTGGTTTCTCATCTGTAGCCATTAAATTAATACAAGAGTATTTGAGAGACAGAAAGCAGGTAACAAAAATAAATAATCAATTTTCAAAACCAATGGAAAATAAGTTAGGAGTACCACAGGGATCGGTCCTTGGACCTCTATTGTTCATACTCTATTTTAATGACATGGTGAAAATATTTTCAAAATGCAAAGTACGACTATTTGCCGATGATACACTAATATACCTAATTGGAGATAACTTAAAAATAAATAAGCTTAAATTAAATACAAAAAAAAAAAACAAAATGTATGGTGATTGGATACAAGAAGACATCCAGTGAAAGCAAAATTAAAATTGATGGTGAAATTATTGAAAATGTTACTGAAATGAAATACTTAGGAGTTATATTAGATTCGAAACTAAACTTCAATAGACATGCTGAATACACCCAAAAGAAAATTGGCAAAAATATATCTTTTTTTGAAGAATTCGGCCAAAAATTTCTAGAAAAACTGCAATCACCATATACAATTCAATTATTGCTCCACACTTCAACTACTGCTCAAGTATACTTTTCCTATGTAACGAAAGAGAACAAAATAAGTTACAAATTCTCCAAAACAGGGCAATGAGAATAATTCTTCGACGAAACAGATTTTCAAAAATTATTAAAATGTTAAAGGAACTAAATTGGTTGACCGTGAAACAGATGCTGACCTTGAACACGATGGTATTTATTCACAAAATATTGAACAACACGTTACCAAAATACTTCTCAAATAAAATTTTATACAATAAAGACATTCACAGAAAAGGACAAAGCGAATACGCAGAACAGTCTACTGTACAAGGGAATGAAGTTGTATAACACACTACCAGAAACTTTAAAGTCCACACCAATTGCAAAGTTCAAGATGTATTGTAGGAGCTACATAAAACTTGAAAAAATATAGTGAATATGAAATATTATTATCAATTAGAAATTTGTAAACTTAAATGTACAAATTACTAAAATAAAAAAATTATTATAATTATTATAAGAGTTCACCTGTGTTGTAGAGGACATATTTCAGTTGTAAATTATAAATTGTGAATAGTAAAACAAAAGAGTGTTAATATTCACTTATATACCTTTACGCCTGTCTCGACACAGATATATCCTAGTGAGACAGGCATAAGAAACCTAATGTAAATATGCTTTTTATAGATAAATAAATCAATAAATATTATCAATAGCTGACTTTATTTGTGATATATGTAGATGACACATGTTGTGGAAATTTTTCCATGCTTCCACTACTATATTTGCAAGGAATTGTTTCCTAGAATTTGATGCAAAAGGTGTTTCGATAATTTTTTTGAGTGCCCACGGAGATTTACATTTGTATTGATGGTGAAGATGCCAGGGCCATTTTAATGGCCAGATAAAATTTTAAAAGTATCAATTAAGTCACCCCTTTCTTATTTTATTTTACTACTAGCGTTTACCCGCGGCTTCGCTCGCATGGTTTTAGGGGGAAATCTTTATGTATAAAAATCCAAATATGCTAGCTTCTGGGTTTGTAGTTCCCGGCATGCGTTGCTATAGGACTTAATAAAGATATTGTTTCTCTCTGCGTGTCCTTTCTATCCGTCCCATTCTTTTTCCGCCTCCTATTCCTCTACAGCATCCCCTTCCCCTCACGCGTTCCCACTCTGCCTTCTTGATACCACTATAAAAATAAAATATAATTACTTTGGCTAAATACTCTAAATCAGTGGTTCTTAACCTGTGTTCGATCGAATCCCAGGGGTTCGGTGAGTCAATCTCGCGGGTTCAGCGGAGGTTAAGACATCACCCCCGACTCATATGATTCGGTAAATGAGTGGGGATGAGAAGGGTACCTCCAACAATGTTAAGAACCACTACTCTAAATGTTACTAGTGAATTTCATAAAGAAAAAAACTAGATTTATTACAAACAATCTACTCTAAGTGTCTTGGCGTTGAGTTGAACAAAATTTTTATTAATTTAACCTGCAAAATAAGTGAGTTACTTAATTCACGTTTGACTACTTGTTGCTCTATTTCCATTCCGCCTATCTCAAGGGAACACTCTATAGTGGCTTAAATTTCACAAACAACGCGACGCGTCTTATCTTTGTTTAATTGCACAAACTAATAAATTTATTGTCGTTTTTTTCTTTCTTTCATATGGGGGGGGGGGTGTTAGAAGGGGACAGTCTGCGCCATAAACTTCCCATGCGGTGGCGGAGAAGTGCACGGAAAGTATGTACTCGTCCCTCCAGGAACATTTCCGTAGCACTGCAGTATGTCGGTAGGCGGAAAAGTTGGCGATAAGCGTTATTGTAACCTTTAACTTATGCCATTGGGTTGCAGTGTAGTATAGTGGGAGGGATGATTTGGTGGAAGAGTGGGTGGGGGTGGGGGCGAGGAGAGGGGGGGGGGGTAGCAGATAACTTAAAATTAAGTAACAAATATACATGTGAAATAAAGCTCTTTGGGAAAAACATACAAAAACTTACAAGGTCTGTTAATTATCCAAAATTACCATATTATAAAAATGAGTATTTCTGTAATGTTTTTTTTTTCGAGCTGTTTAGTTGGTATTATTCGGTAATACCACCCATCTGTAGGCCGTAAACAATTTAACTGTCTTTTTTGTTGTTTGTTTTTGGGGTGTTATGCCGTGTTACGCTACCTCCTCCTTTAGCCAACGTTTCGGACAGCGTTACAGTGTCCATCATCAGGGCAGATGTTTTGATGATGATGGATGGTGATGGTGATGGACACTGTAACGCTGTCCGAAACGTTGGCTAAATGAGGAGGTAGCGTAACACGGCATAACACCCCGAAAACAAACAACAAAAATACTTTTGGCCGTGAAAACCTAAAATCATAATTTAACTGTCATACAATTGGAGCGGATGTTATTAATGAAATGAATTAACTTTTTTTTTGGTTTTACTGTACAATGGAAAAAATCTTTAAGGTGCATTCATTTAAATTTCCCTATTAGTCTAGAAGTCGTATTAGTAGCCTTCTACTACTGGAGTTGACTAATAAGACGATATATACAATAAATCCTTGGAGCAATAAACCCGAGTCCACCGAAAATCCCTTGTTTTAAAATAAGAAACGATTCCGGAAAACTGTTAACACGCTGTGGATTATTGGATTACAGCGTTAGATTTTATTTTGTATTAGGGCAGCGATTTTCAGCCTGAAAGAAACCCCCTGAAAGATTTGTCTTCATTTTTTCGAGAGAAAACAAGTACCAGAAGGCGGCGGAGCAGTGGCTTGTAGAGGTTTTCAGAAATTAATCATTTTTTAAGTGAAAACTTCTTGAAATTGAAATTCGATGAAATAGCGATACAGGATAAAAAGAGACAGGCTAAATCCTATAGATGTATGTATTAGACTCTTTTTAGTACCGCTGCTCGCTTCCGTTTCATCGAGTTTCAAATCACAACGGTTCTAAAGAAGTTTTCACTTCAAAAATACATACGCATACCGCTTGATAGTCCCGCTGGAACTTGTTGTTTTCTCATAAACGGCGTATGTAACAAAACAAGAGATTATATTATAACAGAGCAGAGAGCAGGCCGCGGTGGGACCACTGGGATTTTTCAAAGAGCAGTGAACCTACATTTCCCATCATCTGATAACGTTCTTTTCGAATTACGCAGTTTCAGAGAAAATAAATCTGGCGTTAAGGTGGGGCTAAGGTTTTAAAGTTGAAAAAAAGGCATATTTTCATGATTTTTTTTGGAGATGTGAATAATGTTGGTTTATTTTTTTCATATACACATTACAGTATAACATCTGAAGAAACTTTGAAAAAAATTTCAATTAAAAATATCAATAAATAAGTCCGTGAAAGTAAATCGTCACCGGATCATTTGAAATAAAAAAATCGAAATGCGTTTAAAAGGTGATATTTTTTTCTAGGTAGTCAGAGGGAGTTTTTATTTTTGGCAGCATTTTAAAGTGAAAAACGCGATTTTCGCTAAAAAACTTCAGCGAATTTGTTATAAAATGAAAAAAAAAACTCCATCTGATTGCCTGTTGAATTATGTGTAGAAATAGTGTACAAAATTTCAAACGGATCCGTCAAGTAGATTTTGAGTTGTGATGTTCACGAACTTCAAAAATTTATTTGCGAAAAAATCGATTTAAAGTTTTTTTACACTCGAAATTCACTTGAACCGAGCGTGAGGGCCGGTCGCTTGAAACGCTGTATCTTCGTTATTTTTGCTCTGATTTTCTTGAAATTTAGACACAATACTCTCCACACGTTGTAATATCAGTTTTCTAACCATACCCCCCCCCTCCCTTAAAAAAATGCATGCAATATTCTTCGATTTCGTTCAACAGTTGACGAAAAGCAAAACTTTTGTTTTGAACATTAAATAAACATTCGGATATCGATATAATTAGCACACTCTGGTACACCTAATATAGAGTATTTCTGTAATTCTCCTCTATCAATAAAAGTATTTAAAAACGCACTAATAACAACAAATTATGTTAATGTTTTAAAAATAATGAAAGAATTGAATTGAACACTGGTAAAAAAATAAATGTACGCCACCACTAGGCCGGCATTAGGCGCAAAGCAGGGGGCATTGTAATGAATTCTGACTTATCTAGGCTACAGTTTATTCGGGAAATACATGGACGTAAAAACACCAATTATTTAACTGTTAGGCGTTCGAAAAGCTCGACAATGGGACGTGATCGTAAAGTGAAATTAGGGCGAAATGAGACAGGAGCGAAGAGAGAATTCTCCGCGTCTGATCTCGACGTTTAAAATGTCCCTTAATTTAATAAGATGTTGATCTGGAGATTAAGAATAATGAAAATAATTGTAAAAGCTATCAAAAGCGATGCTAGAAACTTCAATGGAGCCTGATATTAACACTGATGTACCTACAACAGCTAGACAGAGGATAGTAACAAAATATATAACATGTTCAATGAACTTAAGGGGCCAACCAATAAAATCACTACAACTAAAATTACATGAACGCCATTGAAATAATATACAATGTTACTGCCCCGTCATCGAAAAAACACAAAACATAAAATATCTCGGAGTAATATTTGACGAAAATCTTAGATGGGACCTACACATCAAAGGTATTACGGAAAAACTCACAAGCCTTATATATTTCTTCAAAAATCTAAGAAACGTGTTAAACAAAAGGGATATGAAAAAGGTCTACTATGCATTATGTCATTCTCGAATTGAATATGGAATCATAGGATGGGGATCTGCTGCAAATACGTACCTACATAGCCTGAATACGATTCAAAAAGGAATCATAAAGACCATATTGAAAGTACCAATTAGAACGAATTCAATTGAAATTTTCAATAACTTTGACGTACCAAATGTACAACAAATATATGCCAAAAATATATTATTGAAGCTCTTCAAAAATAATGAATCCTCTACCAGACCGTGTATGCATAACACTAGATCGAATAAAAATGATATAAAAATATTCCAAGTTATAAAACCACATTTGGACAAAGAAACTATACATACTTTGCAACAAAACTCCATAACATCCTTCCCCAAGACACAAAACTAATAAAAAATTCAATTGAACACAAATCAAGAATAAAAATATGGCTTAAAGAGGTCAATGAGAAAACCCTAGCGAAGACGCTAAAAACGACATAGAAGACAAATGAATTATATTTAAATAACCGCCTCGGCACAGGACCCCCTAGTGAGGAGGACTAAGAAATACTAACTAACTAACTAACTAACCATCACGCCGTTTCCTTGGCACACACTCTTTGCCTCACTCACATTCATACATCGTCTCATACATACTCTTCTATTATTCTGACTTTTGACATGGCCCGTCTCAAGTATCTGATTTACTTGATCGTGCCATGTCTTCCTCGGGCGTCCCCGACTTCTTCTACCATTCACATTTAGTAGATATATCATTTCGGGGGGCCAATTGTCGGCGGATCAACGAACTGTTTTTTTTTTTTTTTTAAGTTATTACGACTATAGCGGGTTAACTCTTTTTGAGAAAGAAATACAATATTTTATACTTAATTTCACATTGCATTTTGTATGTAATTTTTTTTTATATAGTCGCTATAATAAAAAAAAAAGTAAAACGAAATCTGAAAGCAGTGGAATGGGATTCTGGGAGGTAATTACATATATATTAATTACTATACCTTCCCATGTAAACACTGTAACTCTTTTATTAATTTAATATGTTTTGGTAGAAATAGGTTTAGGGAAAATACACTATACCTACTTACACAAAATAAAACTATGTGACCCCAACGGGGTGTGAAGAGACAATGTATCGCCGAATAACAAAATATAAAACATATTGTCATTCAAATGCATCAAGGATAAAAGTACTTGTCTGTACACTGTATATGTATATACCAGCCAATAGGTACAAAAGATTGGCACCGTATATAAATTCGTTTGATATTCATTCCAACTTATTATTAAAGGTATTTTTGAAGTCGATTTTAGGTTTAAAATCGGTAAATAATGCACAAAAATTATAATTTTATAGTAGATATATCATTTCGGGGGGCCAATTGTCGGCGGATCAACGAACTGTTTTTTATTTAAGTTATTACGACTATAGCGGGTTAACTCTTTTTGAGAATTCGATCATTAGAAGACTGTAGAAAACTCCAAATTCAATTATTGACTGGAGTATCGATAATAAACTTGGTTTCAACTTCCAAAAATGCTCGATTATGTGCTTTACGAGGTCACAAAAGACCATATATTTTAATTATAAAATGAAAGACACATCATTGAAGCACATGGCGACATGTAAGGACCTAGGAATTGTGTATGACGCTCGGTTAACATTTCATGCTCATATTGAAAAGATATGCAAATCAGCCACAAAGATGTTGGGTTTTGTCATACATAATTCGAAGGAACTAACCAATCTTACAGTTATAAGACTGCTTTACTTTAGCTTGGTGCGTAGCATTCTCGAGAGTGGATCTAAGATATGGGGGCCAGCGGACATCGTCTATGTACAAATGGTCGAGAAAATACAAAATAAATTTTTACGATTCCTCTATATGAGAGAGTTTGGTTTTTACCCATGGCTGTTTCCAACAGCATTTATCTCGGGAATGTTGGGTATCTGCAGCCTTGGTTCCAGAAGAGATGTCGCATTACTACTGATGGCTTATAAGCTTCTAAATGGTTTTATATCGGTACCAGATATACTGGCAAAAATAGGATTCTATGTCCCGGATAATTTCACGCGAGGCCGCCAACACAGGCTTTTGATTCTTCCCAGGTGCAGAACTTACTTGCCAATGGTGATGCCTCTGGGAAGAATTACTAGGTTAATTAATTGCCTCGCAGGAAATGTGGATATTTTCCATATGTCCTACAACGTGTTTAAACGCGAAATATCACTCATGTTTTAATTTGTATCTTAAATGTAAATTTATGTATTATATATGTACCGCTTTTGCAATGTATTGGTTTTTACACTGTATTTGCAAATAAATAAATAAAATAAAATAAAACACATCGAACCCCTTCTTCTTCTTCTTTTTGTGCCCTGTCCGTTCAACGGACGTTGGCTATCATGTTGGCTATGCGGATTTTGTTTACTGCGGCCCGGAACAGCTCAACAGTTAGTAGACTGGCCAAACCACTGTCTCAGGTTTTTCAGCCATGAGGTTCTCCTTCTATCAAGGCCCCGTCTTCCGGCAATCTTTCCCTGCATTATGAGATGCAAGATCTCACACTTCTCTGGATGTCTCACCACATGTCCAAGATATAGAAGTTTTAGGATTTTTATAGTTTTAATTTTAAATTTAATTCATTTTTACGTTAAATTTATTACGACTATAGCGGGTTAACACATCGAACCAATGTTTCCCGTTATAATACATCGATTTCAAATATATCGATCGGCTGGCGGACATCACTACGTGAGATTGACAGCTGTTCGTTTTACAGAAACAGCCCTATCTGCACTATGATTTAGTTCGGAAGGAGCAGAGCTAGGGGGAGGTTGCGACTTGCAAACACCGGAAATCAAATCAAACAATGGCGGACCAACGGAACACGTAAAGAATTCAATAATTTTTAGATTTCTTTCATATTGGTTTTTACCGTCTTAACTTCTCTTAATATAATTTGTTATTATGTCATATATAACATGACGCTCAGCAAATTTAATATTTACTTGATAATAGTTTGTGCGTCTCGAATGTGTAAACGTTTATTAATTGAGACTATTAAAAACGACGCAATTCGCGACGTGCGTATTTTATTTCAATCAATGTCAAAAAACCATTACGGTATCTACAATTTTAATTCCACGCGGATTAATGTTAAATGAATGGCGTACAAACTCAACACGCCGCGCCGTGGGACAGTAAAAATAGCACCAATTTGGCCGCGTAATAAAAAAGGTTATTAAATTTCCATTCTTTGATTGGAAAACATTGCGATTGTCAAACAACGCAGGCATGATTAGAATATGCATATTGTAAGTTAAAGTTTTTTCTAACAATATTCGATGAAATACTTTGAGGAAGTCTTCGAAAGCAACCGGGGTAACAGTGATTCCGGCGGCGGATCAGTTATGAACGATGATGGACTAAATCTTACCAAATTCAGCATGGATAAAATGAAAAGATCGATAATGTACGAAGAATGGGGAGGCTGTTGGTTTCAAAATATTGCTGCCGAATATTTTAATGGAGATAGCCGTAAAATTTCCACATGGTTTTGTAAACTTTTAACTAGTGTTTAGAGGAGGGTTACAGCCATTATAATGGAGAAGGACTATGATAATGCAGTTGTACAAAGGTAAATGATCCCATATGTAATTTTGGAAACATAGAGCTATTAGCCTGCTAAGTTCAGTCGGCAAGCTGTACGGTAGAATATTGATTGAAAGAGTGAGAATGGGAACAAAGGTATATCATGGGATGTGCAAGGTGCTTTTATGAGTGGAAGGGGGTGCATGGTAGAGATTTTCTCAGTGCGTATGCTCACTGAGAAGTTCCTGGCAAAAAAAACTGAATCTTGTCCACGCTTTTGTAGATCTACAAACAGGATACGACCGAGTCGATAGGAAAAAGCAGTGGAAGGTGTTGCCTAAGAATGGAATGAATACAAATCTCATACAGGCAATTGTGTCTCTGTGCGAGAAAGCGTTTCATGTAGGGTAGGCGGTGGTTTGAGATCACACAAGGTGTTAAGGTGTTGCAAAGTTCAGCGAGGTTATTCAATCTATACATGGATAATTGTACGCAAGAACTGAAAGAAGAGGGATTGGGTGCAATTTTGGGTAATCTGAAGATATGTTGCCTGTTGTATGCTGACGATGTGGTGCTGATTTCTAACAGTACGGAAGATCTACAGTCTCTCAAAGTATGTTTGTAGAATGAGTTATTGATGAACGTAAGAAAGTCTAAAGTAATGGTGTTTGAAAGCAAGAATGGAGCAATGTAGTTGTCAATTATGAATACTTGGAGCAGGTGGATGAGTTTATGTATTTGTGAAGTATGCTTACGAGAAATGGGAAGGCTGATAGAGATATTGAAAGACGGATAAATGCAGGTAATTCCAATAATGGATGACTAAACGCGGTTGGTGCTAACAAAAAAAACTGTCAAAAGAAGCGAAGATAGCAGTCCACAATGAAGTGCTGGCACCTACCTGATGAATGGGAATGAGGCATGGAACTAGCAGAGGAATGAAAGTAGACTGAATGCTGAGAAATGAGATCCATGAGGATGTGTAGTAAAACCATGTACGATCGTGTGAGAAAAGTGAAGAAACGCAAAGAATCCAAGGCTGTTTTAAGCACAATGAGTATGTTTATGAAAGGGACGCTCAGATAGTTTGGGCATGTAGAGCGAATGAACGAAGAAAGGAGTGCTAGAAGAATATATTACGCAAATGTAAAAGATGGAAGAAGTCGGGGACTCCCGAGGAAGACATGGCACGATCAAGTGAATCAGATTCTTATAAAAATATCTGAATAAAAATAATAAAAGATATCTGAATAAAAATAATAAAAAAGAGTGTGTATGAGACGACGTATGAATGCGAATGAGGTAAAAGTGCATAACATTTACATACAATTCATTTGCTATAATTTCACGCCTGTCTCGACACAGGTATATTTATCCTAGTAAGACGGGCATCAAAAAAACCCAATGTACATATACTTTTTTTATAGATAAATAAATAAATAAAAAAAATATTGAAAAAGAAATTGCATGTAAAAGTGCCCGATAGAGGTAAAGGTTTCGATTGTAATTATCTGCATGTTTTAATTTTATTCCTATCCACGTAGTCAGAAATAATCCCGTTTAAGTGTAAAGGCTTATTCCACAATCGTTTCAGAAATGAGTGGCTCAATGAGCCCACTATATAATATTAAACAATTCCATCATCTGCATATTATCCCGTATTACTTTCAGGTTATAAAGTTGTAAATAACTTTATTAATGAAAAGAGATCGGATTGGGGATAAGCGGGCTTAACGCATTAGTTTAAAGGACGAGGGATGTAAGCCGCTTTACATCCATCTCATGGTAAACTCCGCTGTTGACAAAGCTCTAATGGGGGTTTTTAATTTTATGAGTAGGATTTATTGCAAGCAGGTGTGTTGCCAAGCGTGGTTTGGTGAAATATATTTAAATTGAGCAAATTAAGACAAACACAGCTTAGTTTGTTCTTACAGGATTGTCATTTTAAATATTAATATAAGGAAGACAAAACTTTTAAACGAATGTTAAATTCGAAAAGTTCTACGTTTATTCCATTATCGTTAACTGAAATTTCGTTAACTTCATTCTCGTCCCCAGGTATTCGACATAATTGCTGATAAAAAGTTGTAAAGGAGGCGAGATTCGCAGTGAGGGAAATTAACGATTGTAAGAAAATGACCGTTAGATCAGTGGTTCTTAGCCTGGGTTCGATCGAACCCCAGGGGTTCGGTGAGTCAGTCTCGCGGGTTCGGCGGAGGTCAAGACACACCCCGAAGTCACACTGTTCCGCAGTAAATATTCTTATGTTTTTTGTGTGAAAATCGTGTTTTAATGGTTTTGTTCTTTGTTCTTAATGGTTTTGTTCATTTTGTGCACCTATGTATAAATACGAGGCATGTTCAGAAAGCAAGTGTACTTTTTTTTTTGAAAAAAAAAAATTACAGGATATTGATGATTATTTTTCCAAATAATCGTCATCCCGTTTAATGCACGCGGTGAGCCGTGGCACAAGTTTCTTTATGCCCTCCTAGAAGAATTCTCCCGCCAATTCCATCCCCCTTTCAGAAACATTTTCTGCACCTGCTCGTCGGTTGAAAATTTATTTCCATCCTTATATGCCTTCAGGAAGGTGAAAAGATGATAATCTTAAGACGCCAAGTTAGGGAAATACGGGGGTGGTTCAAAACATCCCATCCAAATGAGTCCAAGAACGTGGTGGCTAAGGCTGTGTGAGGACGGACGTTTCCGTGAAACAAGCACACTTCTCTGGTCAGCATTCCCCTCCTTTTGTTTCGAATGCTCCTTTTGAGTTTTTTTAAGGTATCACAATATTATCGTGCATTGACGGTCTCAACCTGAGGCAGAAATTCGACTAAAATGACGCCTTTTCGGTTCCAAAACACTGAGGCCATGATTCGTGGTTTTCAATTTTTTGGCAGATGGGAAATTGGTGTGACGCCACTTTGACGACTGTTTTTTTTCCAGGCGTGTAATGAGTCACCCACTATCATCTCCAGTCATAATGTAGCTCAGAAATTCTCACCTTTTTTCTTGTAGGTGTTATACCATCCGTGAGTAAAAAGCGGTTCACAGCACTTGGCGGGATTTTTGCCGACAGCTTTCACGCAACTGGACACTACAACGTTAGTTTAAGTACTACAATGTTCCTGTGATGCTCGCTCAGGATATCCCATTCCACCACTAGTGTTGCCAATGGTAACCGATGAGTTCATCGAAAATCAATTCATCGAAAGCAAATTCATCGAAAACGAGTTCATCGAAAATCAATTCATCGAAAGCAAATTCATCGAAAACGAGTTTATCAAAAATCAATTCATCGAAAATCAATTCATCGAATGATCAATTCATCGAATCGCCAATTCATCGAAAAACATTTTAATTTTAGATATTAGAGCTGTCAAAATTAAATACCCAAAAAGGTCTGTTTAACTGAGTTAAATGTGTTTAGCAACTGTCAGTTTCGTAGTGACAATGTAAAATTTAAAGGTTATCTCTTCGATTTCCGATTGTCTGATACTACAAAAAAGGGATATCTAAGGAACGGTGATCAGACAACTCATAGTGAAACCAACTCATAAACAACTCAGAAAGGTCATTAAGAGTGATGATAAAAAAATATTTAAAAATTGGTTAAATAGGTTAAGTTAGGTTAGGTTAGGTTAGGTTAGGTTAGTTTAGGTTAGGTTAGTTTAGGTTAGGTTAGCTTAGGTTGACCGACGCTTTTTTAACTTCTCGGTCCGCTCGGCATTTCTCTCAAATATCAACAAAATATATTTTTTCGATGAATTGAAGATTCGATGAATTGATCATTTGATGAATTGGTTTTCGATGAATTTGCTTTCGATGAATTGATTTTTGATGAATTGATTTTCGATGAATTCGTTTTCGATGAACTCGTCGTGAACCGTTGCCAACCCTCAAAAAACTAAAAACCACCGCCCGTTATGGTCACAGTACACTTACTTTCTGAACTTGTTAAGTATATACCTATGTTTTAAATTTGAAAAAATCATTTTTTTTATTTTTCCAATTAAGAAGGGTTCGGTGAATGCGCACATGAAACTGGTGGGGGTCAGTACCTCCAACAAGGTTAAAAACCACCGCGTAAGATGGTTTGGTCATGAAGGTCGAATAGAATGAGAAAGGAGCGTCATAAGAACATTGGATGCGCAAGTGGATGTAAAAATAAATCGGGAACGCGCCTGGAAAACATTGGGACAAACTCACAAAATACTACCTTCTTTTGCGGCTAAATGGCGTAGGGGTAATATTAATTCCAAATTAATAGAATCTTAGTTTTTATCACGTTTATTGTTTATAAAAAACCGACTTGTTTCATGAGCAACTTCACTTCTTCAGGGTTTATTTAAAACTAATTATAAATAATAGATATATAGACAACGGTGTCAATGGAAAGGTGAGAAAGGGTAGAAGGACGAGCGGCAATAGGGCACAATTTACAAAGGGAACAGGTTTAATAATGGGTCATTTAAAAACAATTTTCGATTATTAATAATATTTAAATTCGCATTCACGATATTTCTGATTTCTAAGATTTCCAATTTGTCCAAATGAGCACCTTGAAAATTAAAATGTAAAAACTCAACTTCACTATTTAAGGCGCCGCATCCGCGCTCAAAAAGAAGAAGATGGAGAGATATGTAATTGAATTACGAATGTTAAAGGAGCGCGCTAATATTTAAAGCGATAAAATCGATACGAAAATTGCGAAAATGTTTAATAAAACACGACTCGTTTAAAATAGAGCAAAAATCTCGTGAAAGTTATCTTAAGTATCATTTAAAGAAACATTGTGATTTTTTTTACAACTATAACTTGTAAAATAACTGAAATAAACGTGTTTACAATAATTTTCGGAATATACTTTGCGATTTTTTTCTATTTAGGGAATTTTATATAATTTGCGTTTTGCGTGGAACGCGTCTAGATATTATCTTCAAAAATAACATATATTTTTTAAAGAGCTTAAAAACTTCAAATGTTTAAGGGAGATACGTAAGAAATCGGTAGAAATTCGGGTAGCGGCGGCTTAAGTCAAAGGTGTGACTCGTTTCTAACAAGTGATTGGCAAACTCCGAGAAACTATTATTATTATTATTTTATTTTTTTTAAAGTCACAAACATTCCAGGGTTACGAATAACCCAACAATGTTTGAAAATCTCCTACTACCACCACAGAAAGCCGAAAATGTTGCTTGTGTTGTGATGGAGGATTTAGCCAGCCGAGGAATCGAACACGCGACGCTCGGGTGGGACCCAAGCGCTATGCCCACTCAACCACTGACCAGTCAAATTGTTTAAATATGTTTCATATGTTTTTCTCATATGTTTCTTGATCCTTATTTAAAATAATCACAAACTGGCTACGAATCATCGCACAAACAGGAGACCGATAGGCTACGAAGCACCGCACAGAGAGGAGACCAATTATACTACCTCATTCTCTCGCAGGCTAAATCCTAAACATGTATGTGTTTGCCTCTTTTTAGTGTCTCTATTTTTAGTTTCATCGAGTTTCAAATCACAAAGGTGCGTAAGTAGCTTTCATTTGAAAATACGTAATTGTAATGAAAACAATCCAATTTATTTTCAAAATTTTGTGTAAAATAATCAGATTTGTTTGTTGTTTTCACCACCAGAAATAAATATATTGAAATGGAAATCTACATAACCTGCGGCTTACACTCATAACTAGCCTCAATTGAATGAAATGGGAATTAGCTGGTTGTTTCAATATTTACTTTACTTCATAATAAATAGAAGCACTAGGAAAACACAAACGCATTAGATTATTTCTGGGTTACCAAACACGGTACATATTATTTACAAAATAAATATCAATTTAATTTTGTGAAACGATTTGAAAGATAAGTATTTAAAGCCATATGCATAGATGATAGGAGCAAATATAAACCTTGATATACAAGAAAATTCTGGTTTGTAGACGAGTGGTACAATGTGCCAGGTTCACACCCAAGAGTTGTAAATCACCTATTACCGGTTAGTGGCGTAGCGTCTGGGTCCCACCCAGTCTTGAGTTCAATTCCTCGGTTGGCTAGCTCCCCGTCACGACAAAAGCAACATTTTCCGCTTGCTGTGATGGTTCAGGAGGTTTAAAAATTATTGGCAGGTTATTCGTAACGCAAGGATGTTTGACTTTCTTTATAAAACGCTATGTTTGGTGATTTAGCAGGGGTGCCGTGTTTCATGGGGTCAGGTTTGCCTGGATCTTGGCGGCAGACTTGTCTGCCCACCAACAGCGTGGCAGGCCGGATCGGGAGAGCCTGGTTGAGAGAGATCGTAAAGTCTCAGTGTATAGCATAGGTTCTCAACGTGGGCGATAACGCCCCCTTGGGGGCGTTTGAGACTTTCAGGGGAACGATAGAAGATTCAGATAAAGTTAGGAGGCGTTGTTGACCCAGTGAGGGCGTGGGCAGGTAAAAAAATATGGTCTAAAAAAAACAAAAAAAAACAAAAAAAACACACTTCTCACGTACTTACAAAATCTCATGTGTATTATTATTGTTAAGAATTGACACCACATATATCATGAAAACAAGAAGGAAAGAGGTAGCAACTCGGTCCTTAAAATACAAAACAAAAGCTTTTTTAACAGATAATAGTTGAGCCCCCCCCCCATAACAAGTTGTGGTAAATATAGTCGTGCCAATAGCTGTTTCAGATGGTAAGTTAAAAATGGGGGGGGGGGGGGGGGCAAAATAAGGTTGAGAACCTTTGGTGTAAAGGAAAACGATAGATTCGTTCTTCCGTCTCTCCTAGACGCACTGACCATCACATTCCTACCCACCCCTCATATCTTTTTCCTTCTCAGCACTTCTTCTCTTTCATTCTCATTAAAAGCCCTATACACACAGCATCCTCAAAGATGACATAGGCCCTGAGTGGAATTATTTTATTTAAGGCCTCCTGCATGGAGCTAATGATAAAAAAATAATTAAAAACGATAATAATATTTCAGCGTTTTATGACGGGAATAAGAATAATATTCAAATACACTGTATTTATGTACTTTAAAATTACTCGTTACCAGAGAATGT
Organism: Limnephilus rhombicus; assembly: GCA_929108145.2. Classification (NCBI taxonomy): domain Eukaryota; kingdom Metazoa; phylum Arthropoda; class Insecta; order Trichoptera; family Limnephilidae; genus Limnephilus; species Limnephilus rhombicus. Next base: position 31,926,656 of record OV815283.1, read on the forward strand.
TTGTCGTCCGTCCTAAAAATACAGTGTCTTATAATTGACTTGAATACACAGTAACTCTCATAAAAGGCAGCAAGTCAAGCGGAAAAGGTAATTTTGTATTTTATGATAAAAAAAAACATATGCGAAATTCCATTTAAATTTCTGTAAAACCATGATTTCTTTAATTCTCTTCGTGGAAAACCGGAAAAACTCTGATTTAAGGGCAATGAATTTTTATTCACAAGGCATTTAAGGCTCGTTTTTCTTACATCAAAGGAGGGAGGGTTCCACTTAATTACACAGGGGTGGAGCCGTGGTTCCATTGATGTTCATTTTGAGCAAGCTAGAAGACCATTATAATTATTCGGGGTTCTGAGAACCCTGACGAATCTAATTGGTTTCTCAGACACATACAACCCGGTGACGAATACTTTACCAATGAAGGATATTTTCAGAAATAATGACAGCGTTTGGTCTACGCAATACCAACAAGTTTCTTAAAATTCGTGACATTTTCAGGGAGATTATAATTGCCTAACAATAAATAAATAATTTTAAATATAACCGTTTCTTCACAAATCTAAAAGAATAGTGTTCACGGAGGAAAAATTTTAAACAAATTAAACACGGTGTAACTCTAAGTGACCAGCTCGGATATGGGGGCTCCATCAAAGCCAGAGTAAAGTGAGCCTCTACTTTAATAGTACACAACTGCTAACCCTGTGCAAATCACAAGTGCGCCCCACGGTTGAATTTGGCAGCCACCTCGTGTCGGGAACTCCAAAATACCAGAAAAATATCCTCGACTCTTTGTAAAAACGGGCGATCCGTTTGATAGATTCTCCCATCTTAAGAGACGGATTGCAATCTTTAGAGCACAGGCGTCATGTGGGAATGCTTTCCTTGTTCTACCGGTATTTTAATGGAAGATGCTCCGAGGAACTAACATCGTTGATCCCTTCGGCACCGGTGCATAGTCGAAAAACACGCCAAACGCGTGCCCAACAGGTACACGTTTGACATTTGTCACATGAGAACGGGTCGTTTCTTCGACTCGTTCTTGTGTTCAACAGCTCGGCTGTGGAACGATTTGCCGACTTCTGTGTTTCCTCCTTCCTACAACATGGGTCTCTTCATGACCAATGTTCATTCCTTCCTCTCCTCAAAAAGACCCTCCGCACAGCATCTCAGATGACATAGGCTCTGAGGGAAATTATTTTCCTCAGGGCCTCCTGTGTGGAGTTAATGTAAAAAAAATCAACTAGTTTCTAAAACACCAAAATTTGGCGCCCAAAATGGTGGGTAAAAATGAAGAGGATCAGGTAAGTAATTTTAAAATTAAAGTACGAGATTGATAAAAATGACGGAATGCAATAAGGTGGTAATAGCTCAATTGGAAGGGAAGCCAGTCCCCAGAACCTCTAGTCTTTTCTGGGTTCGAGTCTCAGTTACGACCGTTACCTTTTTATTTTCTGTGTCTTGTCTGTTTTATATTTTCATTGAGAGTTGTTTATATTATCTTCTCTAATACATAATAATACATATTTTTCTTTTTATGAGAAGTAAAAGGATGAACATCGATGACGTCCGTATGGGGTCTCACTGGGACTGGTTTACAATGAGGTTTATAAAGTATCCCCATCGAAAAAGGAAAAACACAAGAAGTGCAAGTTGTGGGCATGCTACATGATTCAAATATTTGCTTAATCGAGGTTTAAATTTCTAATACAAAACTGTGTTTACAAAATTCAAATGGATGGAGAACTCCGATGTCAGGTGATTGTAAATGGGATTGGGTTTTACTATGATCGATCTTTTAGTGTAACTGGCCCGCTCATTTGGAACAAACTTCCCTCAGCTCTTACTAATATCCAGAACATGGCTGAATTCAAAAGACCATTAAAAACAAACTTATTTAAAAAATCATACCTTTTATGAATTATGACTCCTTTTAAATCTACTATAATAAGCCATGTTCCTCAAGTTTCCGGTAATTGTTTGGTTTCGATTACCTCCATACTATAGTTTTATGTGCACTCTGAATTTGTATTATTTCTAAACGTAAACTGCCTCCTTTTCTATATTATGTTTTAGTTTTAATGATTCTTGTTGAATGGCACCGTTATGGTTTATCATTATATATTGTCCTGTGTCAAAACAGCACTCACTATTGTTGTTAATATTATTCTTTAGGAATTGCTTTGTATATACTGTATATTATTTGTTTCACATTATTTAATCAATTTTTGTAAGGACTCGTAAGGAACACTGTAGGAATAATTTTAAGTTCATTATAATTAAGCGTACTTGAAGTGAAATATCACAAAACTGCGCTGCATAAATGCTACGTTATTATTATTATTATGGGGCGCTGAGCGGTTTGGCTAAATGGAAAATTTGTTTCCATTCAAATTTGAACAAAAGGCGCTTCTACTTTCTTCTTAAGTCTATGGTTTTCCCTAAGAAGTGTTATGTCGCTGAATGTGCGCCAAATATTATGTAGCCGCGACAATGTTATGTGTACTATTGGTTGGTACAGGTACAATACTCCGAGATTATCAGTGTTATATTTTTAAGGCAATGGTGGTCTAACGGTAAAGAGAAATTCTGACTCGCAAACTCGCTTTTTATATCCTTCATTTGCGATGTATATTTAATTAATTATACTTTTATTTGTTATTCAAAAGAACTGCAATCTACGTTCATTAAATTATTTTCATCCTCTGGTGAAATTATCAGAAATACTAAAAAGTGTCGTTTTAAATCCTGCACGTTGAGATGTAATAATATTTTACAATATTCAGTCAATTTTTCATTTTCTTTCGAGGTGATGATGACAGTTGTTGACATAAAAATTTGAAACAAAATTTATAGAAATGTGTAAGAAATAAATAACTGCGGGGTCAAACCCGCCGGGGGCCGTGGAATGTCACAACTTTGAATACGTTTGCCTTGGGGCATGCATTTACTTTTGCTTTGACTTTTTTTCACGATTTTTCGCTGGCTTAAAGTTACAGATGGTAACCAAAAAGGTTTTCATAAAAGATTTCAGTATTGTGCATGAACGGTAATTTGCAAACGACCGTAAAGATAGTTTCAGAAAGGTTTAAAACAAACTAGTATTTACTATCGGGTTACGCCAATTTTTTTATCATTATTTTATATAAATCTTTTGAAATGTAGGGAAATATACCATGATATTTAAAATTCTGTAGTTGGTGATGAAAAAGACGTAGCGAATTCAAAAGTTAAATGAAAGGGCGTAAACGGTTAGTAACAATGAAAAAGTTACGTTAAGTTGTGGCTTAGAATGATAGATATTTTTAAGTAAAAATCACCATTCATAATCGAAATGTTACTTGACATGTAAAAACAAAGTAAACGCAAGCTTTGGACAAAGATACCACCATACCAGGCAATAAAAGTATTTAACAATCTTTCATTTGGTACAAAAAATGAGTGGAGCAATAAAAAAAATTAAAAAATTAAAAAGTATAATGTTTTAAAATTAGTTATTGATTCTGTAATTTAAAAAAAAAATCAAAATCAAAAGCGTAATTTACATACTTGTTAATAGATTATCAAAAAGCTTTTGATAGTGTCCCGCACTCGTGGCTAATCAAAATATTAAAAATATATAAAGTTAACCCAATTATAATTAGCTTTTTGAAAAATATTATGTCCTTTTGGAATACAGATTTACTTGTAAATTTAAAAGGTAAGAAAATAGTAGTACCGGGCATTTCAATAAAAAGAGGGATTTTTCAAGGAGACTCATTGAGTCATCTTTGGTTTTGCTTAGCATTGAATCCTATCTCTAAAATGTTAATTAAAAGCAAGTGTTTGAAATAAAAATTAAGGGTACAAGAGAGAGTAGTATAGTTTCACATCTATTATATATGGATGATATAAAATTATTTTCAAATTCTGAATCAAATTTGGAGAAAATGATTAAGGTAGTTAAAATTTTTTCAGATGATATTAAAATGACTTTTGGTTTAGATAAATGTAAAACGATCCATAGAGAGAAAGGCAAAATTGTAGATGGAGACGAGGGTATATTTAGAAATTTCAAAACTAAAAGTATGAAAGGGGATGAGGTTTATAAATATTTAGGATACCCGCAATCGAATAGATTAGATCACACTAGTATTAAAAATGATATTAGGATTAAATTTCAAACTAGGATCAGAAATTTTTTTAAATGCAATCTATCTGCTAAAAATTTAGTAAAAGCAATAAATACTTGGGCAATACCTCTATTAACGTACTCATTTGGCATAATTAAATGGTCCAATACAGATTTAGATAGTTTAGAACGATTAATTAGAACTACGTTAACAAAGTTTAATTGCCATCATCCAAATTCAGCTATATAACGAATTAATTTACCTAGAAATTTAGGAGGTAGAGGTGTAGTCAAAATAACATCTTTGAAACACAATCAGGTAGAATGCTTAGAAATTTTTTCCATAGGAAAGCTAATAGCTCAGAAATGCACAAAATAATTTGCAAGGCAGATATAAACATTACACCTTTAAATTTATATGATGAGAATGCCAACATTCTTATCAATACTAACCAGGAATTATTAGATTCCTGGTCAAATAAAATTATTCATGCAAAACACTTCAATTATCTCAACCAAACGTATGTTGACAAACTTTCGTCAAACAAATGGTTGAGTATTGGAGAGTTGAGCGCAGAAATAGAAAGATTTATGCTTGCCATTCAAGATAGAGTCATTAATACTAAAAATTATAGGAAGCATATAATCAAAGATATAAATCAAATTGATGATTTATGTAGAAAATGTTTGGCTTTTCCAGAAACTATAGAACATATTATATCGGGATGTTCTATATTAGCGCCGTCCGAGTATACATTTAGGCACAATCAGGGTTTAAAAATAATCCACCAAAGTTTGGTAATTAAACATAACTTGATTGACTGCCATAATATAGTACCATATTATGAATATGAACCAAATTCATTTTTAGAAAATGAATTTTATAAAGTATATTATGATAAAACTATACTAACAGACAAAACAATTAGTCATAATAGACCTGATATAGTTTTACATGACAAAATTAAAAAAATAACTTATATCATTAATGTAGCTATTCCAAATTCCTGTAATATTCAAAAAACTGTTTCTGAAAAAATTATAAAATACACAGATTTAGGAAATGAGATTAAAAGAATTTGGCATTCTCGGACTATAAAAATATTACCATTTGTTATTTCGGCTACTGGCATTATACCTAGGTCTCTGATTCAAAATTTAGGCGTATTAGATTTGTCAAAGAATTTATATATAAAAATGCAAAAATCGGTAATTTTAAATACATGTAGGATTTCTAAAGATTTTTTAAATATTTATATTGAGGGATCAGTAGGATTTATAGGTTCAATTAGGAATTCCACAGAGCCGAACCCTCTGATATAAAAATATCTGGAGTCGGTGAATTATTTTCCCATCTGGTCTCTGGTAGGTAGGATTACATAAGATTTTTTAAATATTTATATTGAGGGATCAGTGGGATTTATATGTCAAATTAGGAATTCCACAGAGCCGAACCCTCTGATATGAAAATATCTGGAGTCGGTGAATTTTTTTTTCCATTTGGTCTCTGGTAGGTTGAAATGTTGTTATTGTATTGTTTTGCATTTATAATACTTATATCGTGCAATTGCATAGCGTGGTTTGACTAGATGATCATTTGGGGAAGTATGTGAAAGGGTTTAGTTTTTCCTGTGGGGAAAATTTAACCCGGACATTTAAATTAAAAGATGGATTAAAGAAAAAAAATGGCAATATTACAAAAAAAAATTAAAACACAAAATAATAAATCATATACACAAAACCGCTATAAAATACATCATAAGTACAATCATACCTCATAATATTTGCCGATTTTTTTTTCATACCGCATTTATATATTTAATTAAAATTTATTATTTTATATCTTATCGAACTTTTTATTGTAAAATGAGATTCTCAGAACGGGTTATACACCCAGTAAGGCCCAAATAGCCACATTATTAAATAAAATATTTCAAAATATAAGTTATTGTACCAATTAAAAAAATATATATCTAAGACGAGTTTTGTGACATAATCTGATTAGCCAGTTATTACCCTACCTTCCTCTTCCCTCACCTTTACCTTCAGCCTCTTAAGCCTGATTGGGGATGCCATTGTTTCAGTGGCTTTAGACGGTTGGGAAAATTGGAGATCTTGTGCAATATTCATATAACAAAAGTAGGGAAAAAATCAGCAATTACACTCAAGGTGTTAGAGCACAGCCACCTAGAGAATGTCCAGTCTTTACAGCTATCAATTTAATGTTCCATTATTACCATAAGGTACCTAGTATATACATATAATTCCAAATAGGTACGTACGAAAGATCCATTTTCTTGGTATTCCTAACGGTAGACATTATGTGACGGTACAGTCTTACCCGTAAGCGGAAATGGATTCTGCTAAACGGAACAGCATTTCCATCGAAGAGGATGCATCCTGAGAACTTTACCGAAATCCAACCAGTCATTTATCAAAAGTAAAAGAGCATCATATATTTGATACGGTGGCGGTAGAAATATTTTGCTATAGAGTTGGACGATGAAGTTACAGCGAAGACGAACATAAATAACGTACAATTCAACAGCAGGCAGGTAATTCAGTTTATATTTAGTTCAAATAAATTTATATTTCAGTTTTTGTGCGTAATTAGTGGAGAGATTTATGTACAATCATTATCAACTATTTTTGTTGCAAGCGTGTTTCATAAATAACCCAATTCAAGAAATAAATTAACAACGTACGAAAAACGCAGAAAAGTGGAAGGCGAAGTATTTTCCAGAACTGAGGGATGTTCAAGTTTGCGACAGAAGTCATTATATTAATTAATTTCAAACGAATTTTTTTTCTTTTCATAATCATAAATTCACTTTGTAAATTATTGTTTAAAATATTATCATTTTTCATTAAGATAAAATATGTTTATTTCCCACACGAGAAAATAGTACCTACACATTAAACGCCATCGAAAATAAAATCGAGCTACCCGACGAAAAACGGACGGGTGTTATAAGTTTGAACGCCGTCTTGTCTGTTTGTGGCATCGTAGCTCATAAATGAATAGACTGATTATGACGCGGATTTTTTTGTTTGAAAGCTGACTTGATCGAGATAGTTCTTAGTTAGAATTAATGAATATTTGTTCAGGCGTTTCAAGGTCATCGGCTCTTTTTTGTGTCGGGAGTTACTTAAAATTTTGCTTATTATTAGCACTGGGTTGGTTGAATTTCCCAAAATCATATCGATTTATTTATTTTTGTTTGTTCCCATTTTCTTGCTAATAAATTATTGAGCTACTATTTTTTTAATCGTCGTCAAAGCAGCTAATAGAAAATTTTAAAACGGCGAATACAAATCGTTTCCATTTCAAATGACACGCTTATAAAAGTGATGTACAAAAATACGACGTCATCACTTCGTTGCAAAGCTCAGCAAGCAACCCCCGCGCCCTTAGGGAGAGCGGATAAAGGTAGTATAGTATAAGTCCTTACCCCCCTGGATGACTGCGGCTGCCACTGGCTAGATACGTAGGTACTGAGAAATAATATTGCGCGCGCGAAACACTAAACAAAATCGATACGCAACCACCAGCTGACTTGCATGCTCTCCTGGTAGGAGCTTTCTGCATCCTTTATTGAACAGGTAGGAAAAATATGTCATTTGCTCAGGTACCCTGGAAAACACCAGTACACCAGTAGATGCTAACGTTTTCTACTCAACTACTCAAGGCGAATTTTATTTTAAAGTTACGTCTGTTTGACCTTTTTTAAACAAAATTTGAGTTTGGATTTTAGAACAAAATACCCAACCAAACTGAATAATATTTTTTTAATCAAAAGTATTACATATTTATTACGCATACATGCTATTTTATTTATTTTTGTTTTAAATTATAATTATTAAATTTGGAGGTAACATTGAATTTTCTTGTAAGTTAATTCAAATTATTTATAAAATATACTGTCTTATCAACTGTGTTAGTATGACGAAAATAAATAAATAAAGCATCGTGACAAATGTGTTTTTTGGGTTGTCATTTAAATTTATGTACGATAAATTGGTATTCCGACGAAAATATGTCACTTATTTATAATTTAAATTTAAACCAGTCAATATACTTTTTTTAATCATTTTTATATCTCATCATAATAGAGTAATATTATTTTTTAAACATTTATCATTTAATCACAAATAATTGCAGAAGTTGCCTTTAAAACCAAGGAATGTTGAAATCTTTAACGTCTCATGTTTAATAATTTAAAATGCAAATAAATCGTGTAGCCCATATCCGTACTAGATATTTGATTATTTGTGACCACAAAAATAATTTTTCAGTTTGGTTGGGTATTTTGGCCTCAAATTCAAAATTAAGATTTGTGTGAAACGGGCTGCGCAGCCGCTCCCCTTAACTGATGAGATGGAATGGCAGTAAAAAATTGTTCTGATATTATTTTTTAAGGGACCGCACAAGTGTTCCAACTGCTCTCTGTCGCCCGGAGTCAACTATGTCGCCAATTGGGGTATGTTGTGAAGCTGAAGGGAAAGGGGAAAGAGGTGGCGGTCGGGAAGGACCTGACTTTTGGATAAGGGGTCGCCCATTAATCACGTGAGGCTCGAAAGCGAGAGGGGCGTTCGTAAAAAATCACGAAATATCACGAGGGGGGGGGGGAATAATTAAATATCTCGTGTATATATTTTTCGTGATAATATTCTGAAAATTTCAAAATACTTTGTACTAAAAAAAAATACACGTGATTTTGAGGGGGGTAGTCTAAAACCTCACCAGCGGGGGGGGGGGGGGGGGGGGGGGGTTAAAAAGTTGCGAAAATAACATCACGTGATTAATAGACGACCCCTAATATGGTCACCAAACAAGAACTAAGGCGGCCCCTAGACGATCAATAATATTGCTCAATATTACGAATTGTGCAGTATTATTGACCGTTTAGGGTTAATATTGAAGATTGCTCAATGATTGAACAAAAGTTTGAGCGAGTTTAAATTTTATTGCACCATATTTTTTCCCTTGCATCGTGTAGGGTCAGTATTGCACAATATTTTTTCAATTTTTCATTTGATCAACTCGAAAACATTGAGCACTTCGTTTATTGTGCAGTATAATTGATCGTTTGGATTCTAAGCGCCTTTCAATCTTATTGTAGCGTCTAGGGACCGCCTAACGCTATTTCAAGCAAAATTTCGATTCTGAGAGGTGGTTTTTCAGCAGGATGATAATGAGAATTTCAAACATTCTGAAGCGTGTCGCAAATATTATTCTATTTCAATTACTTTTGATGAAACAATTTATCCCTGGATTTGAACTCACGTCCTTTGGATTCGTAGTCGTGGATCTTTCTGCATGAACCCCAGTTATTAAATTATTACATCCTCCACAACGAGAACATACCTACCTTAAATGTGTTACTTTGTTTTTTCAGTTCATTAGAACTTATTTTTTAAGTTTCACTTTTGAAAGCAGTCGATATTGAGAAGAACAGTTAAAAATATATGGAAAACCAATTGTTTGTAACATACTAATCAGCATAGTAGTGAACTGCTCAATAGTGGAAAAAAATCGCAGAATTATTTTTATTGTCCTTTTTTTTAAGTTTCGGTATAGAACCAAAAGAACTATTGAATCGGTAAAATAAAAGTGTGATTCTAATCTAAAAGTTAATTTCAAATTTCAAAGACCCCGGAGAACACGTAGGTATCTAAAAAAAATTACAACCTGATAACTATAATAAAGTTGTGACGTTGAATTTAAATTAAATGTTTAAGGGTGGGTTTCTTCATTTACCGAGAATGCTAAATGCAAACCTAATTGTAAAAGTAAACGATCGAAATTTAAAATTTAAACGAAATTTCTATGCATTTGACCGTTTACTTTTACAATTAGCATTGCATTTAGCATTCTCGGTAAATAGTGTTGAGGGTTTGTGTTTTCAGTGTGCCTTCTGTAGGAGAAGGTAAAATAAATTATGAATTTTTCGAAGAAAGCTTCTTCGGAAAGGTTTTCACTTTGTGATGGCTTTATTTATTTTAATGAAAAGACAAATAACTTTGTTTACGTCACTTTTATTTATACACACATGATGTATACAAAGTTATTTATCTTTTCATTAAAATATATTTTGAGTACATAAATTCACGCATACAAGATTGTGCATACAGAACTCACAGAGTAAGGCAGATATTGCACGGTCGAATTAAAAGGGTGTTAATTTTCAGAGAGAAATTTTATGCAAAGAGATGTTGTATATTTAAACAAAACTCAATAACGTGCAAGACTTCCGACCTACCGAAGTCACAGGGAATAAATTAGTATAATGATCTTTCTGCATAATATTGCGAGGCAAGCATAAGTGATATAGGGAAAACTAATGAAAAGAGGACGGTTGCCTTAGATTAGGTTAGGTTAGGTTATTTTGAGTTTAGCTTGGCGTGGTATCTAATATTAGTGATATAGCGGACATTTGCTTCCGCTTCTACAAAAGCGAAAGTTCCGTAGACTTTTTTCAATTTCGGATTTTTCACTTATGTTCCCGCACAATTATGACAGAAGTTTAACGGAACTTTCTAGGATGAGTTCCTAGCAACAATGGCAAGCGCCCAGCGCCTTGCGTGAAGTGTTTTGGTTTCGGATTAGTAATTAGTCAAATAACGTCCCCGAGAATATGATGTTTCGTGCGTTTTTTTCTCGCTTGCAACCAATTACAAGGGGGAAAAGTGGCAAATTTACTTTTTTTTAAATAACTATGAATTTTGAATTTTGAAGTGCAAGTAGGTACATATATAACACTTCATTCACATAACGACCAAAGAATTTAAAGACTTTCTATTCCATCAATCCTCGTTGGATTTCTAATTTGAATTAATCATCCGCTTCCGCATCCACCTTTCGTTATAACACTTCAATTACATCTCTAATACGTACCTAATACTTAGATACCAAATTATTCAGATCTGGCCACTGAACACGTTTAAAGCCACTTCAAGCAATGTTTCATTTCTGAATGTTGATTTTTACACCAGAAATATACTTTCACTGATAAAATACAACCGTGGAGCAAACGAAAAAATTCCTTCATTCTACATACAAACTTCGAGCACGCAAGCCTCATCGCTCAACCGGATACCGTTTTCACAGCAATTTCTCTGATAAAGCGAGTTCCAATAAAGTTAGCAAGACGTTAAAGGTTCATCAGAATAAACTGTAATTTGCAGGAAGGTTCTCACGGATCGATTCTGGTTTAGAAATACTTATACCCAATGACATTATATATAATACGAGTATAAAGACGCGTGGTAGAAACCTCAAAATGGTAAACCAAAGACAAGGCATCAGTATTGACATCGATTTCGTAGTTTTATTACTCAACTCTCACAAGTCGCGTTAGCTCTTGTCCTACCAGTAAGCAAATTGCATTAAAAAAGCGATGCCCTCGTGTGTGATGAGAAAATATTCTCACGGCAAACACTAAAAAAAGACAAAGGAAAAAAATTCATTCGTAAAAACTTGCAAATTATTTATTATTATAAAAAATACAATTATTTCGATCTGGTATCGCAAATGCGACACGTGGAGTGGACTGTATCAATATATTAAAAAAATGTTATGCTTGTGAATACTTTGACACAACTATGGGGAATGGTAAACAGATGAATGGAGAAGGAAACTGACTTACCCCTTATGGTTGATGTTCTGCTCAATATTATGGGTCTGAGGGAGCACTAAATCACTCACTGCACAAGCTTCCATAAACTGGTCGATGTTATATAAAACTGAGAGAATAATGTTGTTCGTTGCACAGTTTCTTTTAACAGACTCCCAGACATATTGATTTTATTGTTGTACGATAGGTAATATTGTCAGTAGGGACAGGTAATTGTGGTAAAAAAAGGATGGGTAGAAAAATGGAACAAGGTACATAGTTGCGTCAACACGATCGTTTCCTGAAGATTTTTAGCGCCATTAGAGAAAGTGAGATAGCAAACGTAGCATCAACAAAAGTATAAGTAGAACCTAGGACAGTAGGTCGTCTCGTACAGTATTCCGCATTCGTCTTAGTGTAAGCAAGTAAGCGTATCTTGACATCTCAGTCACACCCGTGATATAGAATGTAGTATTCGGCGCAAATACAAAAACGCCGCTCGGTCCAATTTCTATGTCGGTCATACACATACATTCTTTGAATTTCTATATTTATCAAACATGAATAAATTTTGTATTAAGAACTTACTAAAAACATAAGAATGTTTCTTATTCTCCACACTCGTTCTTGAATTCGTGAGACAATGGCGAATCTAGATGTAGTATATAACGTCATTGCTTATAACTTACTTTTAAATTTATACATTTTATTGGTATGACTTATACCCATAAAAAGTATTTATTTTAATTTTTTTTATTGAAAGAATAGATAATACCTATAATCAACAAACAAGTCCTGCTAAGCCAATTGAATTGGCTTGTTAACAGGTGCTTATATTTTAGTTACATTTACATTTTTAAAATTTATAATTTACATCTTATATCTACAGATTCAACATTTTTTCATACATATCAATATAAATATGAATATTTTTTTTCCGATAGCCAATTTTTCACCATATATTTAACCTCATTCATAGAATTACTTTGCTTTATAGAGTCAGGTAATAAATTAAATATCTTCGGTATGATGTATTCAAACATTCTCTGTCCGTACTTATTGTTAAATTTCGGAACTATTAACCCGCCGTTGCGCGTGAATCTAGTGCTGTATTTATGTTCTAATTTCTCTTTAAATTTAAAGTTAAAAAAAAGAAATATGCGTAAATTGCATTACGTAGTGAATAAAATATACGTTTGATCGAATACAATAAAGTAATAATAATTGAAGTCCAAACTGCTTTCCAAGGAGAGTGAGCCAAGAGTCAAGAGAGATGTTCATCTTAAGTATTTGAATAAAACACTCACAATGCACTAGAGACTAATCTTTGGTTGCTACTAGCTTACGATGGATTCTGTGCAAAATGGATGAAAATCTTAACGTCGTTAATCTTGAGCTCTTTGAGGTTAAAAGCATCATAGATTACGATGCTTTCATAGGCAGATTGTGGAACTTTAAACACAATTGAGTTATGTAACCAGCGCAGAGCTGTGTAAAATCGCTGAGTATTTTAATAAAATTAAGATTTGTGAAACTGAAAGTAGACAGTCAGAAATTTATTTTTCGAATAAACACGGTCAGTGATTTAGATTTCTATTTGTCAGTTTTTGACAGATCGTTTAGTTAAAAACAACTATCGTTACCCTTTGTGAAGTAAAAACTCTAAAACCCTTTGGTTCAGCACTTAGCTGAAACCTATCGTCGTTTATGTTAATTATTCACTACATGGTCAAGCAGACTTCTCCCATGCTAGTCGGTAATGAAGTGCATTATTTTTAACTGTTTTTAAAAACTCGACAGCTGTGTTTTTCACTCTAGTGTTAGTTCTTTTTAAACCCAGTGTTTATGCATATAATGTGATTCTTTGAATCCCTCCCTTTTCTAATTAGCAGCGAACCACGCAGTTCCTACAAAAAGGCATGCCGTATAGATTTGATGAATTGTGTAGATTTAAAATTTGCAAAAGTCATCGCGAAAACTGTACTTAGATATTTGTGAAGATAAACAGAATACTTACTTTCAACGGATTTACCGAATGTTACCCGATAAAATTAAACAAAATCAATAACGAAAATACATACTACAAATTCAGAATTATTATTATTTTTAATATTCGCACATAGGTAACTAATTTATGGCTTGGTTCCCATAAGCAGTTCAATTTTGAATTAAAACGTGAACTGTTTTAGGAGTTAGGTACAATAAGCTTGAATAAGCAGGAATATTTCACATCACCTGATCACCATCATTACAGACAACCGAAACGTGTGATTATAATAATATATCAATTTTTCGAATGTATTTAAAACGACACTCTTCGTTTGTTGACTTTACTACCCGGCTTAGCTCAAGATTTGCATCCGGTAAATACGTTTATTAGTGATTCTTTTTCTTTTCCCGATGAATAAGACCTCTCCCCACAGTTCTGCATCCCACGGAGATCCGCGGTCGCCTGTGTACATCAATTTGTACCTATTATTTTATTTTTTCCTGATAATAACAAACTAACGTAAAAATCCTTAAATGTTTTACATTGTGAACAGTAACAAACTTAATACCCACTGCTCTGTAACTACATTCATGATAACTTTTTTTTTAAAAGTTTCTTTATTCTTTGACTACTACATTTGATTACTACATTCATAGTACCTACTTACTTATTTATATATGTGATTACTGTATACCTTTTTTTTTTTTTTTTTTTCATAATAATAACAAACATACGTACATTTATGATAACAAAAAATAATAATTAAAAAAAAAATAATAATAATAATATTCAAAAAACTGTTTCTGAAAAAATTAGAAAATACACAGATTTAGGAAATGAGATTAAAAGAATTTGGCATTCTCGGACTATAAAAATATTACCATTTGTTATTTCAGCTACTGGCATTATACCTAGGTCTCTGATTCAAAATTTAGGCATATTAGATTTGTCAAAGAATTTATAATATATAACAATGCAAAAATCGGTAATTTTAAATACATGTAGGATTACAAAAGATTTTTTAAATATTTATATTGAGGGATCAGTAGGATTTATAGGTTCAATTAGGAATTCCACAGAGCCGAGCCCTCTGATATGAAAATATCTGGAGTCGGTGAATTATTTTCCCATATGGTCTCTGGTAGGTTGACATGTTGTTCTTGTATTGTTTTGTAATTATAATACTTATATAGTGCAATTGCGTAACGTGGATTGACCAGATGATCATTTGGGAAGTATGTGAAAGGGTTTAGTTTTTCCTGTGGGGAAAATTAAACCCGGACATTTAAATCTGATGCGTGAAATAATTACAAGAAAATTACATACTTTTATATTAATCGTTAAAAATGTTTTACACCACTGCCACTGCAATACCGGTATGCTTCGAGTATATTTGGAATCACATTTTGTGTGATTTTGTGACAATAATTATTGAATCTAATGTAGCGTGAGCCCAAATACGAATCCGCTGGTTGAACTCCTTTGTAAACAATTACTCGAATACTGATACCTACTTATGTTAGGCCTACTTATATCTTTCTAGCTCTGTTTATCATTTTATGTTCTATATACTTATGACACTGCATACTTGTTATAATGCTCCTGTACAATTTATTTTATATGTAAAAGCCATCAAGGCGTAAACAAACAAACAAATAAATAAATAAATATAGCGTAACAGAGATCTTCTACTGCCCATCCCGACTTCAATTTTGCCAGTGACCCTTTCAACTTTTCCAACTGTGTACTAATGAGAAAACACCAGTCTAGAATAAGTAGAACTAAACGTTTTTTGGAGTAACTTAAGAACGAATGACCAGCAAACGAAAAATTCCGATTTCTCTGCCTTCCTGTATCCTGTTAGTCGCCATACGATTTCGGCTAATATTGCTTAGAAGAGGGCCGCGGACACATCGCTTCCGCGTTCAAACGGGTAATGGCTTTGAATATTGGTGCTTCGAGTTGGCAACAAATATGCTCAAACATGTGATGTAAAAAATATTAATGTTAAATACTATTTATAATTATTTTTTGATCGTAAATATTTATAATGTCTAAGCAAAATAAATGTGCAAAAGATCTGAAATATATTAATTTGTAGGACCGTAAATACATAGACAAAATAGAGAAATTTCTGTCATAAATACGTGCTCGGGATTTTTTTAATGATTTTAATTGAACTAAAATTAAATTTTGAAACACAGTTAATATATTGATTTATAACGAGTACTTTATGATTTTATGCTATGAAATATGTCTTGTATAATAAAATGTTTCCTTTGAAAATTAACGAATTTGCATATCATTTTATAAAAAAAAAAATCAAACTTTTTCAAAATTTAAAACATACCTTTACCAGATAAAATAACAGTCTTTCGAAAACAATTCATAGATACTTGTTAGTAAAAAAAATTTCGTTACGTCTAGAAGTGGATTTAAAAATGACAATTTTCCTGTTGAGTCCTAACCAAGGACCTCTTAATGAGTAAAACTTGAAATTGTAAAATTTTATTATTAAATACTACATTAGCGATTCTCAAACGAAATTTTGAAACAGAAAAGGATATGGTCGCATCGAAAATTGAACCCAGTACCTCAGCTTTGCGTACTAAGCTAATTAGGTCATATATAATTGAACTACCGCAACCAACATTATCTATCTTTTCTTAACGCATATTTTTAGCCCAGTGGTTAGGGCAAAGCCCCGGCAAGGCCTGGGTTCAATTCCTCGATGCGGACGTATCTTATTCTAATTTTTTGTTTCAAATGTTCAAATTTTCGATGGACAGTCGTTAATATTGTCGTTCATTCGTTAATATTTGAATATTATAATTTGAGGTTTTACTCTTTAAGTTATTCCAAAAAATAATAATATTTTCTTTGTTGACTTGTAGAAAAGTCAATGGATAACACAAATTAAAATAAAATTGACGAACTTATCCAAGTCACTATGGCCGAACAGCCTTAAAATATTAAAATTGCTTAATTTTACCGACTGGTATCACCGAGAACCGCTGCCCGGCCCAGCGCATGACAATGCAAAATCATTCCGCTTTCCGCGTTCGTTCCGTTCGGCAGTTATACCTTCCCCCTAGCCGTCATTGTTTTAACACTGTACCAAGTTTATCGTAAAATAACGTTTTTCCTGCAAATATATTTGTCTCGCATAATCAAGTGTTCTTATTGAAAAATCTCCACTACACACGCAATCCAGTTTAGAGGTGTGGAAAGGACTGTAAACTGCAAAGTCCAACCAGGATTAAATACCTAAACATAACCTCCTTTCTAAACTGGTGACCCCGACGTGATCTAGATTGATTGATCTATCCAGATTGATAGTAGCTAATATTGTCTTCAATGATTAAATAAAACTAAACTATTCACGCCAAATTTCAACACCCTTTTCAAAACTATTTTATTACTAAGCAATTAAAAAATACTGATCAAACAATGTGCTATGTAGCCTAATTTTTAGCTGTTAAAATGACATTACGATACTCCATAATATCTATTAATGAAAGTTAGTTGCTAGCTGAAAATATTTCTTTATTTTAACAAGAAAAACTCTTTTTATAACTTTTAAAGGTTATTCCCATTAATGTAATATATCATGGAAGAAGAAAAGAACAATAATAATCTCAACAAAAATATGAAAGAGAACAAGACACCCTTATAACTGTCATATTAGTCAATCTAATATTTAAAATATTTTAGAATTAATAATATAATCTTCAACTATTTTTATCCACATTATTTCTCATCTCTCCTCTCGACTAACCGATACGACACGCGACGGTTTGGCAATGGCGGAATTGGTAAACGCGCACGTCCCGGTGAGACGAGAGGTTTTGAGTTCGAGTCCCAGTTGCGACCATTATCTTTTCTATTTTTCTGTGTCCTCTTTTCTTTTATATTTTCGTTTAGAATATTATTGTTATCTTCTTCAATGAAAATATTTCTGTCGGTCGATAGCGATTTACGCAGGTATATATATCCCCCTTACTAATAAACGTATTTAAAATTTGACATAACCCATAAACAACAATTTTCCGTACATTAAAATTGTTGATCAGTAAAAGAATATTCTTTAGCAGAATGTACATGACAATTAAGGGAACTGTCCAAAATCGAATCAGCCAAATGTTATAAATATTTTGTAGAAGTTACAGAAACAAAGTTACTGCAAAATCCTAAACAATTTTGGCAATTTGTTGCGCAAAAGCGTACTGATAATGATCTTCCTTCAAGTATGTATTATTATGAAACTCATGCTACTAACGGCCATGATATCGCCAACCTTTTTGCCAAACACTTCTCCTCTGTATATTCTGATGCATCATGCAACATCCCTCCACTTAACTATGACCATAATATTGACTTAAATGATTGCCAAATTACACTTAAGGAGGTTTACCAATCCTTAAATAATCTCTCTAACAAAAAAAGTACCGGACCTGATGGCATTCCAGAAATCTTGCTAAAAGAATGTAAATATACACTATCTAACCCAATTTGTATGTTGTACAACTTGTCACTTTCATCTGGAACATTTGCTGACTCATGGAAAATTTCATATATTCGACCCATTTTTAAGTCCGGAAACAAGTCGAATATTGGAAATTACAGACCGATATCAATTATATCTAATATTCCAAAAATATTTGAGTCGATAATTACAAAGAAAATTACTCCTGTTTTCAAAAGTGTTCTAATTGAGGAACAGCATGGATTTAGATCGGCGAAATCTACAACAACAAATTTACTTTCCTTTACAAGTACCATTGTGAAAGCCTTAGAAGATAACACTCAGGTTGATATTCTATACACTGACTTCTCCAAAGCCTTCGACAAAGTTAATCACCGTATTCTCATGGCCAAACTTTATGCTATAGGCATTAGAAACCCTTTGTTATCATTCTTTCACTCTTACTTGACAGATAGAAAACAAAGGGTTAAAATAAATAACTTTGAATCCTTTAACATTGATGTAACTTCCGGCGTTCCCCAAGGAGCCCATTTGGCCCCGCTTCTTTTTAACCTTTTTATTAATGATATCACAAAAGTTTTTTCTCACACACGTTTCTGGCTATTTGCTGATGATAATAAGATTCTTAAGATTATAAAATCCCACCTTGACTGTTTACTATTTCAACTTGATATTGATTCATTTAACGATTGGTGCAAAATTAACTGCATGGAACTTAATGTTGATAAATGCAAAATTTTGTCCTTTTATAGAACCAAAAAACCTATTCAGTTTGATTATAAACTAAATAGTGTTTGTCTATCTACTGTCACATCTATCAAGGACCTTGGGGTCACTCTAGACTGCAAACTTTCTTTCCGTGATCACATAAATAATATCGTAAATAAATCACTTAAACTACTCGGCTTCATTCATAGAATTACCTCTGCCTTCAAACATATAAGTACACTTAAAACTCTTTACTGTTCGCTGGTTTTCCCTCACCTTGAATATGCTAGTGTCATTTGGTCTCCTTTCTACGCTGTCCACATTTGTCACATCGAATCCGTACAACATCGTTTCCTAAGAGGAATTGCTTGGAGGTTGGGTCTTGAAAGAGGCAAGTACTCATATGATGAAATTGAACACATTTTAAACATGCCTTCTTTAGAAAAACGTAGAAAGAACTCTGATCTAATTTGCATATTTAAAATTATCAATAGTATTACAGATACACCTGCATTGTTACAACTCATCCAGTTTAACATCCCTTCCCGTAGGCTTCGAAATAATGAATTGCTGTTCCTCAATCAACATTTTACTAATTACGGATACCATTCTCCCTTATCCAGAATGTCGAGACTTGTCAACGCAAGTCAAAGCATTGATTTTTTTGGTGTAAAACTAAATGACTTTCGGCAGTCGTTACGCAATATTTAAATGCTTCTTCATGCTTTGAATTGTAGTGTCTCTATATGTACTTTTTATATTTTATATTGTCATTGCTATTAATTTTTATGTGCTCTCCCTTCACTGTCATCTCTGTTTATTTTTATTTTTATTCGTGTTATTATTATGTTTTTAATGGACTGTTGTCCGTAAATTAATAAATAAATAAATGACATAAAATAATTCAGATCATTTCCCCACTAAAGTAAAAAATCACTTTCATTTTACATGCACCCCTAATAAACAATTTACAATTATTTTACACGACACTAACAGATATTTACTTACAGATCTGAAATACAAAGCACGTTTTTATAATATTTCTATCAACCAGCTTCATTACATTGAATTTTCGCAACATTTTGTCATTTTTTTTCTTCTCTGTTGAACACACGTGTATGCCTTACAGTATTAAACATTCCTCATTTCTTTCAATTTCATTAAATCTGCCGCATGGCGGCGGGACAAGTGGGTAACGTACGGGCTCGGTATTAAATGATAACCCCAGGTAAACAACAATATTCAACCATATATATTTTTAAACGTTTATGTTATATTGAGGTTTTAATGAAGATAAAGAGTACGAACAGGATTCTTTATTATCCCCTGCAGAAATATTTATTAACATTTTCCGTAAAAAATGCTCGGGATTCCATGGACATCAATACGTAAAGATGTGTCCATTTCAAAAGAGCTAGGCATCTACAAATGGCTTTCAACTATTTTTGACTACAGCGTATTGTAAGATATTTAGTACACGTTGCTCGCCAAACTGAGCGTACCAAATTGGAGAAACTCATAGTCACTGGCAAAGTTGAAGGCAAAAGAAGCAGAAGATGGTCACCAATATCACTGTGTACACGGATATATGAATATATCTGGACCTGCCCTAAGTGATAAAAACGTATTATTTCCCCCTTCCCATGGAGCCAGCTGGAGCTCCTCATTGGAGCCAGCTCGCTACATGGGGAGGGGAGAGAGCCTCGCTTGAATCTAAAATATGTGACGTCATCATTCTTGTCCTGAACAGCGCGGAAGAAACATCCATACATTTTTCGTAATAACACGCCAAAAAAGGTAGCTTGTTTAACCCACATATACATTTTACCCACATATTATATGGACATAGCGAATGTGGGCGGTTCTCCAGTGTGCTCATCGCTGGTTACAGGGGTAATTAAATTATGAAACATTTGTAAAAGTTTCTTAACTAAACACGGCAACAAAATATTGCTATGTGAATTGGGGCGAATCTTTTCAGGGAGAGCATTTGGCCTTAGCAAATATGTTATTAACGTGGCAAGCAATTCGCGCTCCAATGTAAAAAGGTCTATTCATTCAAAGCAGATTTTGCTTTTAAGAACTAAATGGTGATATTATAATGCGAGATGCCTATATACTGTCAGATTGATTTTTTAACGAATCACAGTAATTTTTCCTCTCTTCGCCCCCCATAGTTTGGTTGTACCCCTCATCTGTATGTTCTGGTCTATTGAATTCTGATATCTATGACTGTGTATCACAAATATCCAAGTATCATTGTGTAACAGAAGTGTCGGTGTTCGCAGCTCTTCAGCAGCACAGCACCACGAGGAGTTAAGGAGCCTTGTCCACCATGCAAATTGGAGTAGGGATCACGGTCTTCAGCAATGAGAAATTGTCTGAGATGCTATGTGGAGGGTTTTGAGGACAGGAAGGAATGAACATTGGTCTTGAAGAGACCCGTGTCGTAGGAAGTAGGAAACATAGAAGCCAGCAAATCGTTCCACAGCCGAGATGTTGAACACAAGAACGAGTCGAAGAAGCGACCCGTTCGCGTATTTACAATCCCTACCGCGTTTCAGTCGGTAGCGCGACTGTAACGCGGTAGGGATTGGAAATACGCGACCCGTTCTCATGTGATAAATGTCAACCGTGTACATATGTTGGAAACGCGTTTCGCGTGTTTCTCGACTATGCACCGGTGCCGAAGGGATCAATGACGCTAGTTCTTCGGAGTATCTTCCTTTGAAATACCAGTAAAACAAGGATAGCCCTGTGCTCTAAAGATTGCAATCCGTTTGTTAAGATGGGAAAATCTATCAAACGGACCGCCAGTTTCTGCACTGAGTCTAGGGTTTTTTTTTAGGTATTACGGGGCTCCAGACCAGAGGTGGCTACCAAATTCAACCGTGGGGCGTACTTGTGATTTGTATAGGGTTAGCAGTTGTGTACTATTAAAGTATCTGCGGGCCCTGTACAATATGCGAAATTGTCCGGCGAATAATTTTTCAGTAAGGTACCTTATCCATACTTAATACTGGTGTTTTTCTATAAATACCAGCGCCCTTGAGGTGATTTTCCACGAAAACGGCGCTATATAAATTAGCCAATTATTATCATTTATTATTAAATATAAATATCTTGGTGTTTTTTTTCAAATATTATTATGTCAAAGCACTAAGCAGTGGCGTAACTAGCCTGGGTGGCACCCGGGGCGGATGTCACCTCCCGGGCGTGGTGTCACCCCCCCCCCCCGCCCATTAAAGTTGACTTTGTGAAATTTAATTTCAGTAATTTTTTTTCACAAATATAGGCTAATTTCGCCTATAAAAAGACCGTCCGACACAAAATTCGTGACACTCCGCAGGGAGCTATAGAGCTACGAAAATATAAATAACAATTGTGTTCGTGTGTACAATATTTTTGTGACAATATCCTTCGTAATTTTTTTCCACGGTTTTTTTCCCGCCCCCCCCCCTTCTAGCTACGTCACTGGCACTAAGTGATTGTTTCCTAAAAATAACGTATTTTTTAAAAACGAAATCCTATTTGCAGGCAAAATAAAACAAACCTTCGTTGATACGAGCTTATGTACTAAATAATGTATTAAGCTTCCAAAGATTAAATAAATCGATTGACCCTGAAAATTATAATAGGTAGTAAACATTGTAAACCTAAACAAATAATAGCAACCGCCATTCAAAATCCAATAAGAGCGGATTTCCTTCCAAGTTTCCTTTGATTTATCAGGAAATTACTGCGCATCGAGCATTTTCCACCAACCTCTTCAATCGAGCTTTAATGAAGAGCAGCGCCGTTGCCATGGAAACGTAATAATGGCCACCTCCGATATCTTGGAAGGCCGCGTTCTTATTCTGCTCATTTCCAGAGTGCCTTCATCGTCCTCCGTGTGTTCTATACATCGCATGACAACAATAAACAACAACTCGTACTCCAAACCGAATGACTGAAATTCTATACTTTACCCTCGATAGGTTAGTGATTATAGTGCTTCTGAAGTTAATACGGAGAATTATTACAGTAGGGTTCCTCTTCGATAGATAAACTCGATTCCATGACAGCTGATCCCTCTACAGTTGCCCCCCAACTGTTTTTGCTATTCCGCGGCATTATTGCTATCAAACATATTTGAATGGTGGATTTCCACCCAAGACGCCTTCAGATATAAATATATCGACTTTTCTTACATGGCCGTGTATTCTATCTGCATACTTACTTTACTAAGGAGGACCTGGGGTCCTAGCATGGTCGATCGATATAGGTTTTATCGAAAATGTCGGTAACTTGCGATGGCTCCCGAGCACGACTGTAGACCTCTAACGAACAAACAATAGTTCACAATGACTAGGGGTTCCTGATTTATTTGACGTGAACTATTATTTCTTCGTTAGCGGCCTGCAGTGTTCTCGGGAGCGATTACAAGTTACCGACATTTTCGATAAAACCTATATCGATCGACCGTGCTAGGGGGCCTGGGGTCCTAGCATGGTCGATCGATATAGGTTTTATCGAAAATGTCGGTAACTTGCGATGGCTCCCGAGCACGACTGTAGACCGCTAACGAACAAACAATAGTTCGCAATGACTAGGGGTTCCTAATATATTTGACGTAAACTGTTGTTTATTCGTTAGCGGCCTGCAGTCGTGCTCGGGAGCGATAGCAAGTTATCGACATTTTTGATAAAACCTATATCGATCGACCATGCTAGGGGGCCTGGGTATCTAGCATGGTCGATCGATATAGGTTTTATCGAAAATATCGGTAACTTGTCATCGCTCCCGAGCACGACTGCAGACCGCTAACGAACAAATAAAAATTCATAACGACTAAGGGTTCATAATTTATTTGACTTAAACTGTTATTTGTTCGTTAGCGGTCTGCAGTCGTGCTGAGCGATGACAAGTTACCGACATTTTCGATAAAACCTATGTCGATCGACCATGCTAGGTACCCTGGAGGACGTACAGCAAAAATAATCCTTTAGGGCACTGGTTTTCGTACCCCTGGGGGTACACGAAGTCAAATGGGGGGTACGCAATAACGTGGCACGCATCTAGAATCACTGGTTAAAATGCCTGAAGTCGTGTTACACTCTGTATAAAATTGCATTACTTAATTGGATTTGTGTGACTTGATTGTTAAATTCATGTAATAATTAATGTTCTCCAAAACGAGCTTAAAAAATCATTTGTCATATAGTTGGATTTTAATTGTGTAATTTCTACTATTTAAGAAATTCTAAAATTATAGTACTCTATTAAAATTAAATAGTTATAAATACATTGGGAATTCATATGTCAAATATTGCTTTATAAATGTGTAAATTCTGACTATGCAATTGTAAATGTTCTCTTAAATGGCCTGGAAAGAATCTCCTACTTGTGATCTCACTAAAGAAAACAAATCCAAAACTCCAAATTGACCTTGAAAAAAATCACATCTTTGCGATTCTTTTAAAGACTTAAAGAAACCATCCCTTAATTATATACAATTCTTAATTTTCTCGAAAGTTGTCTTGACAGAAGCAAATTCCCGTGATATCTTGAACGAAACCATTCCTTTGTTAAGAATATTATGAACTAAATATACAATTTGGCTGTCCTGAAACGGGCATTCTGCCCAGTTGTACAGACAAAGTATCATATTGTAATGTATTGTAATATATATGCATATGTAAATAAATAAAAAAATAAAAAAAATTAAAATGAGTATTAATATATATATATATATATATTAAAAATTACAAATGAAACATGTCTTTCATTACACATGTAAAAAAGAGAGATAGAGGGTACGGGGAACAACAAATTTGTAATGAGAGACAAGGGGTACGCCGCGCCGGCTCAAAAAGGTTGAAGACCACTCCTTTAGGGGATCAATTGTCCAAGAGATCAAATTGCAGAGTTATCAGCTGGCAGAGGGATCACCTATTCCGGGGATAAACTGTCAGGGGATCAACTGTCAGGGGGCAATGTCAGGGGGCCAAAAGTCGGGAGATCAACTGATTTAGGATCACCAATAAACTCCGATATAAGGTTTTACCGATACCTACACCAACTCGTATCAAATAAGATTCTTGGAAACATGTTTGAAGCACTTCTTCGATCTACGTACTGCAAGGATTTTTTAAACTTTGGTCCTCATAATATGTATTAAGTTTCAAAGAGTAGGCTTGAGAGTTGGTCAACAAGTTTGAACCCTCGAAGTTGAAGAGGTTATGGAAGAATTGATGAAGATCTGAGGGTGTGCGGTACCCGCGGCTACCTTCCCTTGGGTTTGCTTGGAACGGACCATTCATGGGTCAGAAGGGATGTGCATATTGCTACAGGTTTCTACAGATTGAAAAGTGGACGGTCGGTAAATTCGGTTCTTCTTCTTTTGTGTGGTGGGCGGTCAGAGAGGGGACATCTAGGTCACTCGGTTATCGCGAAGACATTACTTTATTTGTTCCCGATGGTAATCTTCATCATATAAATAAGAATAAAGATAAATATAGATAAAAAATAAGTTGTAAGGTTTTCGAGGTCATTTCATAAAAATTCCCCAGTACTAAAGTGTCCTTAATTCTCCAGAAATACTGGAACATTACTTTTACAACTAATTTTCTCATAAATTTAATATCAACAGTAATGGAGGGTAGCAAATGCAAAATCATGTCCAGATTTTTAAATATAGTGTCCCTTGCGTGTAAAGTCGTATCATCTTCGATTACTTTGTACCGATTAGTAGTAATTGATCAAGTCTTAATCATAATATTATGTACTTTAGTTTTTCTTTATTTCACCTTTAATTAACAAAAAAAAATTATAAATTAATGTATTCTTATTTTTCACATATTCTCTTAAAATATTTCATCAGCATTTGAACTGAAATGAAGCTATTATTGTCGCAACATAATATTATCTACCTACACTTGCAATATTATCAGCTAATCCAATAGTTAGAATCAACTATATGTACATACCATCTAACACCTACCTATTAAGAGAATTGTGATAATATTATTTTTATTTTACTACATCTATATTATTACTTTTAACTATCTAAACTACATGTATGTAAATCTAATTTAGTAACTGCTATGTTAGTAAAATTCATTATCAATATTTGTTACCATTCATAAGTTTATTTATTTCTTAATTTAAAAAAAAAAAAATATATATATTTTTTTTTTTTATTTAATATAGATATATAGTACAGTGGTTTTATATAAATTACATATATTTATACATCTTTTTTCTTTATCCTTTTCTGTAATGGCACGACTCCCCGATTCAAACACGAGAAATGTTTTTCTCTTTTAAATTGGGTAGATTCATAAATAAGAAATAACTTTATTTGTAATTAGTTTTAAGAACTATATTTTACTTCTGTAAATCTGTTGTAAGTATGTATATGTATTTAAAATATTTTTTATTTTAAATTCCAAGCATAAACTTTCTAATAAAAGTAAGTTTATCATAAATCGCCACGTAAATGTTTTCAGTATCATTTTGTAAATACTAAAATTAAATATAGTCTAAGAATTCACATTAAATTGTAAAGCACCATTGAGGTGATTTTTCACAAAAACGGCGCTCTACAAATTGTCCAATTTATAGAGCGCTCTTGAGGAGCAGGGAAGAGGAAGGGGGGGGGGAAGTCTATTAAGATCCAAACCCGTCTAACGCCATTTAAATTCTGAATGGTGGTACACCAGTGTTACACTAGGGCGATACGGAGAGTATCTTCCACTCTGGAACGTGCCGCAAATATAATATATATTATTTTTAATGAATTAATTGTAAAATAACATAAATTAATCAATAAAATGTATGTGCCCACGCCGGTATTCGATCCCGCGACCTTCGAAGTCAAGGGCCTTACCCCTAGACCACGCCGGTTTACAAATATTTGTTCGCATGAAGCAGATACCTACTTGGTAATGTGACATTGTAATTTAGAATAATACGATAACTTAGTAATTACCGCTTTTTATTTTTATATACTTAAGAGGGCTTGGTTAGACTCAACCGGAATTTTGACATTTTTAAACCAAATTCTAGAAGTTAAGTAACATTTTTACAAAAAAGAATATAATAAAATGATTCTAAAGATTGTTGCGTTATCTGGTAAAGCTGTGTTTTAAATTTTTTTAAAGTTTGAATTTTTTAATAAAAAAAGTTATACTGTTAGTCGATGCTCAGATTTATAAATTTTCAAACCAGTAATATTATTATACAAGACAGAATTCACACCATATAATCATTTGGTATTTATTTATTTTTTCAGGTTCTCCATAAAACAGTTATATCAACACCAAATTATAACGGAGAAGATTACAAAATTTAAGAGAAAAAAGTCCAAGGGGGCAGTTTAACTATGTTGAGACGTACGAGTATGTCAAAAGATAGTTACTGAACTCTCTATAGGTAACATTGAAGATGTCGATGCTCAATGCAAATGCAGTTGAATTGCTCTGTTTAATGGCCCATTCTGAAGGGAAGAAGTTCTCGCTTTCGGAGAATAAAAAAGTCCGTGGGATCTCCCACGAGTATACGCGGTAGAGACATATAGGTTAATTTCTTTCAACATAGGTGGATTCAGTACAGTACCGGAGATCAGCTTAAAAAAATGTTTCCCCAAAAATACTTTTCGGAGGGCTTCTAAGTTAAGATCGAGCATTCCTGTTAAGAACAACGATGGATACAGGAATTGGTAGTATGTATATTCCCTCATATAAAGGTAACGCATAAACCTTTTTTGTACTCTTTCTATTTCTAGGACAAGGTTTTGTTCAGAGGGGGCCCAAATAATGGAGCTGTATTCCAGGATGCTGCGGACAAGTGCTTTATATGTTCTTCGTACTGCGATTCCATTATAAATCAATACATTGTCTGGTAAAGCCATGTTTCACAATTTTAATTTTAGTTCAAATAAAATCTTTAAAAAAAATCTCGGCACGTGTTTCATGTCGAAAATTGATCTATTTGTTTATTTATTTTCGCATTTACTAATTAATATGATTCATATTTTTTGAACCCATATTTTGATTGGACATTATTGAAAAATAAAAAAATTGATTTAAACAAAAATAATTTTAGGAAATGTATGTTTTTAATTAATTTGCCAACTCGAGTTTGATAATCTTTACAGCAGCCAAAAACATAAATTCCAAGCCAATTCAATACGGCCCGAACCGCGGCCTACGGAGGACGTGTCTGTTACGCTCTTCCCAGCAAAATTTTGATATTATCATTTCGATAAAATTGGTTATAAAAGGTCCAAATAAGAAAATTTTCACCATGAAATCAAGTCCCAACATCAAAAAACTGGGTAAAGTTCGATTTATGGGCGAAATTCCTAAAAAATAAAACTAGTTATTTTTATACTAATTTGGGGTCGGGGAATCCGAATCTGAAAGAATTAGGCGGTGGCAAGCAATATTAACTGAATTACAGGACTTTAAAAAATTTTATACACATACAGGAAAATAGCCATTTTGGAAGCATTTTGATTCCTAGAAAATCAAACTAGTTATTTTTATACTAACTATGGGCCGGAGAATCCGAATCTGAAAGAATTAGGCGGCGGCAAGCAATATTAACTGAATTAAACGACGTTAAAATTTTCTATACACACACACATGAAAATAATCATTTCGGAAGTATTTTGACACACTTAGTACAAAGATCATAGAAAAACAAGATAACATAGATGTTTTTACCACACAAAATTAAGTGTTGCCATTAAGCAGTAATATTAATAAGGTAAAATAACATGTTTATATTTTAAGTACTTATTTTTTATCAATTATAAATTTTACTCACTTTTGTATCACAAACCATGTTACATAAACCCGGCGTAGCTGCTAAACTACTTGAAAACAGGGATGTTTTTTTGCCGTGACGCGAGCAGGCGGTATAAAGGGCACAAACCATGTTACACAAACCTAGCGTAGCCGTTAAACTACTCGAAAACAGGGATGTTTTTTTGCCGTGACGCGAGCAGGCGGTATAAAGGGGCACAAACCATGTTACACAAACCTAGCGTAGCCGCTAAACTACTCGAAAACAGGGATGTTTTTTTGCCGTGACGCGAGCAGGCGGTACAAAGGGGCACAAACCATGTTACACAAACCTAGCGTAGCCGCTAAACTACTTGAAAACAGGGATGTTTTTTTGCCGTGACGCGAGCAGGCGGTATAAAGGGGCACAAACCATGTTACACAAACCTAGCATTAGGTTAGGTTAGGTTACGGATTTTTAAGACTACGAATTTTCATACTTTTGGTTTAAGAATACGGCCGTTGAGATTTACTAATTAATTTACAACATAATATACAACAACATTTCAATCACTCTCCTAATAAAGCAGCTGCTTGTGTTTAGGAGAGGACAACTAAAAAAAAAAAAAAATTCATTTGTTTAAATGAAAACAAAAAATATTAGTTATTCAACAAATAACATTAGTGATTTTATGAGAAGATACCTTAGAATCATAGTTCCATGGGAGATACGGATAAAAGTAATAAATCAAAGGTTAGTTAATAAATGATTTGAAGTATTGATAAGGCAAAAAATATTTCTACATATTCAATACATATTTCTAAATACAATATACAATAAGTTAAGTTATGAGGTGGTACTAGAATATTTTAATTTAATTTTTTTATAGTAGATAGTCGTAATTCATCAGGTTAATGTGTTATGTGAGGAATTATCGTGTCGGAAATTATTGATATAGGGATAAATATTTTTGAGAGCTGGTAACACTGCCGGCACATGTTTTTGTATATTCCTTGTTTTTCTATGATCTTTGTACTACTTGTGTCAAAATACTTCCGAAATGATTATTTTCATGTGTGTGTGTATAGAAAATTTTAACGTCGTTTAATTCAGTTAATATTGCTTGCCGCCGCCTAATTCTTTCAGATTCGGATTCCCCGGCCCATAGTTAGTATAAAAATAACTAGTTTGATTTTCTAGGAATCAAAATGCTTCCAAAATGGCTATTTTCCTGTATGTGTATAAAATTTTTTAAAGTCCTGTAATTCAGTTAATATTGCTTGCCGCCGCCTAATTCTTTCAGATTCGGATTCCCCGACCCCAAATTAGTATAAAAATAACTAGTTTTATTTTTTAGGAATTTCGCCCATAAACCGAACTTTTTCCAAAAAACTTATTTGCATTATGAATAAAAAAACAAAGATTTTATTGTTTCACCCAGACGCAAGCGAAAGTAGGAAAATAATGAAATCTATCTAGTTCTAAAAAAGTCCGTTCGCGAGCGCTAACGTATGAGCGCTTTTGAAAAAAATGGAATTCTGTCTTCTGTCATACACTCTTAATGCCGACCGGGTTTCGCTACCACCGTAGATTCTTCACGATAGTACAATAATCTAAAATCTACAAGTTTAGTAACATGAGCTACATTATGCTTTCACAATGGGTTGCAAAAAATTGACTGAGCTCCAGTAGAGGATTGGGGAGAAAGTGCTCTCTGTCAAAATGGAACAATCGAACTTTTATTTAGGTAAATTTGGTTGTTGACTACTTTGCTATTGATACGAGAGTTTTGGCTTTCCTTAACTCTAAGGCCCTCCGTTCATGGAGATACTTACAAACTACGTAATTGTGACGCAACCACAAGTACCCTGCTGATATACTACTATTTAATGCTGGTGTCCGTACACGGCGCTACCCGAAATATACTGAACTTGATCATTTTTCACGTGCAGCCGTGGAGTTAACACGATGTCAAATGACTTTTTTTCCAACATCAATCCATTGCCTTCTCCACTAAATCCTTTCTTACGTATTCTGGTAAAGTGTAGTTATATAAACATGCATTTTTTCCACTTCCAGAACAAACCTAATATTACTTTCACGTTCCGACGCCATTTCTGTCAAACGTCAAACGAATAAGTATCAGACACAAATGATGCGACGCGTCGCGCGCAATCATCGCGTCGGTATCGTGATACTGGTTGGAAACCGACAGACGTCGCGTAGCGCCGTGTACGGGCACCAGCAAAATCGTACGGGGGGTACTTATGATCAGCGCGTATGATACGTTTACGAGGATCGAGTAGCTTGTAAGTAGCTTCATGTATGGAGGCACTAATGCTTCTAAATTATCCAGTCTGACTTCTATTCTGTTTTTATGTTGCAACGTGTCACCTGTGCTTTTATTAAATACAGAACACACGTTTAATACAAACACAGGCATAATTAAACTATGTTACAAAACTTGTAGATTTTAGATTTTAGTAGAGTACTGTACTGCTCTGAAGAAGCTACGGTTATAGCGAAACCCGATCGGCATTATAAAAATTAAAAGTGGTGGTGATGTGCTATACATTTTTCAGCGATTGTAATAATTTATTTTAAAAAATTAAGCTCCATCTCTACATTGCTGTTCTCATTATGGATAATTCTTCAATTCCTGTACTTTCACCAATCACGCATTAGTCTAACACGGAATAAATTAATACGATGTGCGATGTTTATTAAAACCGCCCCAATTATCAAACTTTTGATCTAATTTAGTGTGCTTGTTCAACCAGAAGAGAGGCGTTTCAAACAACTTTGGAAACAGTTCATCACATTGGGCTAAACATGAACTAAACACGAAGGTCACGATTAACACTCGTACCTACTCGTGTAAGTATAATTCCGTAATTAGACGTGTAGTCCTTGATGAACTAACTATATTATTTTAATTAAAATAACTTGACGGAGGCCTAAAGCTTCGCATTAAATATTATTTAATTGTGTAAATTTATAATTTATATATTTTTGAATGTAGCTATTACTTTGTGGTTATCCATTATAATAAAATGAAACAATGTAACTTTGTAACTTTGGTTTATACAAAGTTACATTGTTTCATTTTATTATAATTTATAATTTAATTACCTATTTTATTAAAAAAAAATTTTTATATAATTTATCCAGTAGCACTTGTTCCATAGCTTGAATTTTCAGAAAAACTTTTTCCCTAAAAAAACGTTTTTCTTTAGCTCTGGCGTCATCAAATTTGTACACAGGAACATTTTCAAACTACTTTTTTCCTTTTTTTTACATTAGCTCCACACAGGAGGCACCGAGGAAAACAATTTCCCCAGGGGCCTATGTCATCTTTGAGGATGCTGTGTGGAGGGTTTTTTTAAGGGAAAGGAAGGAGAAGAAGATATGGGAAGGAAAAAGGTATGAAGGGTGGGTAGGAATCTGGGGGTCAGTGTGGCCAGGAGTGACGGACGTATGAATCTATTCCTCACACTGCGGTGCAAGGCGAAGGGTCGGGAGAATCCGGCTGGAGAGGTCAAAAGGCCTCCCTCAATCAGTCTCCTCCGATCCAGCCCGCCACGCAGTGGTTAGGCAAACGTATCCGCCACCAAAACCTAGACAAACCTCATCCCATGAACCCGGGCACCCCTGCTAAGTCACCAAACGTAGCGAACCACTTGGAGTGACCTGTGGCAGGGGTGTTGGTTGTCCAATAAATGGTTCCCGGGGCGGCGGTACCCATACCCACCTACCAAATTAAGAACTACTTTCAGATCCCTACGTCATTTACGCCGCGTGCCTTGGAATATCATGGAATATGGAATATATTAATCTATCAGGAAAGACAAGACTGTTCGACATCATCTGTTAGTTCTATATTTTATTGTAAGTAATAAAAAAAATGCTGCATTCCGGGCGAAGCCGGGTAAAAAAAATAGGTAGATTTTTATCACCAGTAATTTTTTTATTAACTGGACTGGCGATGGACCGACACCATTCGGGAAAAACCTGGATTTATTATTAAAAGGTCGATTTTTTTCGAACCGTTTCAGAGAAAATCGGAGCAAATTAACGTCCGTAGATATTTTCGAGCTTTTTTTTCAGCAAACATTTTGTATAAATGAAAAAGAGTGATTTAGTACAGAATTTAATGCAATAAATAAATTTTTAAATACCTTTTCTTGACAACCGCCACAATGACGGTGAGCTGCGCACATTTTAGATTTCTGAGGTTTCTGAAACAAACAAAAAGAACAGTTAAAAATCAGAAAAAATAACGGTTTTTGAAATATTTTTATTTTTCATAATAATATTATTATGAAAAAAAAAGAAACATTATGTTAAAATGGAGTGTTATAAAAAACTCGATAACCAAATACATAAAATAATAGAGCTTTGTCTAATAAATCTTTGTCTTTAACTAATGAAATCTAAAAGTTATAAATAAAAATTAAAAATAAATTTCTGTCTTGTGTAATAATCTAATCGAATTAAGACCAGGGTATCTAGCATGGTCGATCGATATAGATTTTATTGATAATGTCGGTAACTTGCAATCGCTCCCGAGCATGACTGCAGGCCGCTAAAGAACAAACAACAGTTCACAGCGTCTAAGGGTTCCTAATTTATTTGACGTGAACTGTTATTTCTTCGTTAGCTGCCTGCAGTCGTGCTCGGGAACGATGACAAGTTACCGACATTTTTGACAAAACCTATGTCGATCGACCATGCTAGATACCCAGGCTCTTGTTATTATCATAGATTCATTGATGTTATTGAATTTCTTTTTGTATAATGACTTATATTTTAAGACATTATTTGATAATGTGGGCCTCACTTAGTGCCTATATCCGCTACTTTACAATACAAAATTCAAATAAGATATGTAGTAATACATTTTATTAAAATACAATAGGCGGTAATGAATAAAACATCGGGATTTATTATGAGGTATTAAGTTAATTTAATTACTATTAATTTAATTTAATTATTATTAATTTAATTAATTAATTAATTTAATTATTATTAATTTAATTTAATTAATTAATTTAATAATTATTAATTTAATTAATTAATTTAATAATTTAATAAAATTAATAATTTATAAAGAAAGAAAAATATTCCCGCGTTACGAATAACCCAACAATGTTTGAAAATCTCCTATTACCACCACAGAAAGCCGAAAATGTTGCTTGTGTTGTGATGGAGGACTTAGTCAGCCGAGGAATCGAACACGCGACGCCCAGGTGGGACCCAAACGCTATGCTCACTCAACCACTGACCGGTTATGTATGATTGTATATAATGATGTGTGTTTTATAATGGTATTTATATGTATTTATTTATGTTTAAAGTCTTTTAAATATGGATTGTAAAAATTAAACAGCAATAAGGAACTCCAGTGAAAAATATTATGGCTTTAAAAAAATATGTTCATATAGACCAAGAAACGCTGATTCTGAATATATAAGTTTTATATCATAATATTAAACGCAGAGTTTTTAAAAAATTATTAAAAAGTGCATTTTTAAACCTCTCCTCAAAATACAGCGTCATGTTGGCATTACTGAAATGGTTAACGATGACGTCACTGTTAACCTGTCACCTGGTAATAGCGTCCGTGTTGAGTGTTGTATTGACATTTGAAAATTGACACGTATGCAATTCAACATTTCGTGTTTTTGGTTTATTTTCATACTGTTTATAGAGATTTAGATAAATAATAGTTATTGTGTTTATTGAAACATAATTTAGGCCCCCAACAATTTACGAAAAGGGCTATATTTGCGGACAATCTGCAATAAATTTTGCCTATTTGAGGTTAAAGTCGTGTCATATTTGACATTGTATTTTCAAATTGTTTTTAGTATAGGGCTTTTTATACAAGTTACTACACAATCGTCATGATCAGTGTATTATAAATACCAGTGTTCCTGTATGTGTTATATATAAATTGAAGAACGATGTCACTTGTATTTGCAATGAAAAAGATGATTTATTATTTTTATATTGCACTCTGTTAAAATACAATAACAGTAGCGGTGAAATGTGGACATTTTACCAATGTTTTTCTATATTAAAAGCAGTTAATCTTAAATAAAAAAAACGCCTCAATTTCTCACACAAAAGTCATTGAGTCATCCTATATTCATTTTATTCCGCCATTTTCTTAAATTCAAAATCAGGGATGCTCTGCCCAAAAAAATTATTTCCCTAGATTTCGAAGTGAAATTTCCCTAGAATTTCACATTTCGCAATTACCTAAGTAGCCACCTGATTGTGTAACACTATTCCTGTTATATGTTAATTAATATGATTAATTAATTGGAAAGATATCGGAACTTGGTAAATATACTTATAATACTGTGCTTTTCCAAATAAAACACTTTTTGCTACGTGAAGTAATAATTTAAAAGTACGAATACACTCACCACTGAATTAGAAACTGAATTCCAAATAAAAAAAAACACTTTGCAAAATAAAAATCAACCGCAATCACCGAAAAAATAGAACTTAAAACATAAATTAAAACATAAATTATATATGTATATATATAAATAATACCAGTAATATTGTCATATGTAATAAAAAATTTGCCAGAGTTCGAAATTTCCCTAGATTTTGTCCTGATTTCCCTTATCCCTAAAAAATATTTTTCTCCCCTAGATCTAGGGAAATTTCCCTCGACATAACATCACTGATTCAAAATGACAACTTAAAAAGTAAAAAAAAACTATCGGTGGGTGAAGACCACCATAGATACGGTGCGTTTCTGGGAGTCTTTAAAAATTATAACTTTGACAATTATTTTAACTATTAAAACTCACTATAAAAATAAAAATAAAAATGCAGTTATTTAAGTTTGAAGGTTTTTATTCATTAAAAAAAAAAAAAAAAATTGGACTGGAGTTCTCTGTTATTGAACATAATTGATCTTACAAAATGTTGCGTTTGCTAGTGAAGCAACATTTTGTATTTGTTTATGGACAAATTGAAGATGTCCATTAAATTATTACATATGGTAGTTAGTCCCAGAATTTCTACACTGAAATAAATCCCGACTTCTTACGAGTTACGTAGTGGAATCCTAAAGCTAATCAAAAATATTATTTTTATTTATTTTTTTATTTTTATTATTACATTTATTACATACAAGATATAACAATATAAAAGGAAGCTTTGACTGTCCAACTAGGAAGGTTTCCCGTTTTAGGACAGTCAAATTGGCAGGTTGCATGTACATAATTTCACATTAATGGATTCAATAATAATTAACAATAATGGTACATATTGGGGGAGTTACTTAGATATTAGGTACAATATCAGATATAAGTTGTGTTATTCTAGGTATACATCAGTAATAAACAATAAAATCCAGGTAGGTACATGTAAAATATAAAATAAAACAAAAATATAACATATAAATGTAAGAAAGAGAAATAAAAATAAAAATAAAAGTATTTTTTTAGGAAAATACAAATTAGCAGTAATAAACAATAAAATCCAGATAGATACATGTAAAATATAAAATAAAAATATAATATATAAATGTAAGAAAGAAAAATTAAAAAAAAATATATTTTTAGGAAAATACAAAATACAAAATCGAGGAAATCAACTCAGACTACGTTTTTTAATAATTTTTCAGAATCTGTCCTACCTAAGTCTAATAACCATTTTGTAATTTTAGTACCGAAGGATGATAATTCACACAGTTTAAATTGAGAGGGGATTTTGTTGTATATTTTTGGTCCCAGGTATGAGAAAACTTTTTGATAAGCCGCAGTATTGCTTGTAGGAATGGAAAGGTCGTTTCTGCTCTTACTTCTGGTTTGATGATTATGATCGACTGTTATCGTTTTGCTTATATTTTTGTGGACGCAGATTGTTATTTTTTTTATGTAACATTGTCGAACATCAAGCACATTAAACTCCTTGAAGAGAGCGTCGCTCGAGTATCTGAAGGGTTTCTTCATAATGACGCGTAGAATGGATTTCTGTGCCTTCAGTAGCGGGTATAATATTGTTAATCCTGTTCCACCCCATCCAATGCAACCGTAGGTTATGACGGAGTTACAGAGCCCGTAATATGTATACATGTTTTAATATGTATACGTAAGTTATGTATACATGTTTTATGTATACATGTTTTATGTATACATGTTTTATACGTAAGTTATGTATACATGTATAATAATATGTATACGTAAGTTATGTATACATGTTTTAATATTTTATCTGATTTTTTTTTAAATATTGCCGTTTTTGTTCTTTAATCCTTCTTTTAATTTCGATTCTTAATTTTTTTTGTTTCCCTAATTTTTTAAAGAACCTGAAAATATTTTAAAATCTCTTACTTCTTTTTTTTTAAGTACGTTTATTCAGTTTTTTTTAAATTTTACAATATTTATCTTTAAAATCTTACAAAACTGATCAATCAGTTTGATTGTAAGAAATCTCTCATTTTTCCTATTTAATTAATATTATTATACTTTTATGTTTTACATTGTAATAACTGTGTAAAATCTAAAATACTAATTATTATAAACTACTAATTATTATAATGTTTATGAATACAGTGTGAGATAGTAATTTCCAGGTATTTGATCAATATTCGATCTGGGTATATGTATACAATATTATTTGCTTTCATGTTCTACGGAGATAGAATGATTAACACAGAAAGTGGAAAATATAGCCAGCCGCGGCGTCGTGTGTTCAATTCCAATGTTTCATGTGTGTTCAAATCCCAATATTTTCCAATATTTTTGTGTGTTCAAATTCCAATGTTTCAATTCCAATTTCTTGTGTGTGTATTTTTTTTTTGTTTTTGTGTGTTCAAATTCCAATGTTTCAATTCCAATTTCCAATGTTCAATTCGGCGCGCCGGCCGGGTGGGTCTCAATCACGATGCCTACTCAGTCGGTCTAAGGATAAGGAGTCGATACGAGAGATCTCCCAAAAAATCTATTCATATTTTCTGGTGCAATACCCAGTTTTTCCACAATAAGAGGGAAGGTACATGGTAACACACGTCATAAATAACTTTAATATTTCACGATGAATTTATATTTTCCAGAATTTATTTTATTGTTCAAAGAAACCAGTGAACTTAGGAAGCCAGTATGAAGGTGAACGAAGTGCGGATGTATAAGGTTATTTGTACAATCTGACGAAATATTCTAAAAATAATAATTCGAAACTCACTTGATTGTGACAAAAGTACGATCTTTACTCTGAAATATCAATATTTGTTATGGTTTTTGAACTCCACGCATACGTTTCTAGGAAGAAAATTCTAATAAAAAATTTATTAATATTAGAAATAATAGGCAGAAATATTGACATTTACATATTACTAAAATTATTAATGAAAAATCCTGCAAGCATAAATTAGTTCAAAATTTGAAGTGGTCTGTTTAGTATTTTTGAAAACATTTCGAGTCTCTAGATAAATATAAGAACATACCATAATACTTTTTTTATAATGGTTTGCCCATCCTCGTCTACGTTTACCCAACCCACTCCATATGCTTTAACGGACCTAAGTATACATATTAAAGGCCCACGTCTACATCTTACCCGACCCGTGTATACTCTTTACCGACCCAAGTATAAATCTTACCGACCCACGCCTACATCTTTCCCGACCCGTGTATACTCTTTACCGACCCAAGTATATATCTTACCGACCCACATCTACGTTTTACACGACCCACACGTACACTTACCGACCTAAGTATACGTCTTACCTGACCCACGTCTACGTTTTACCCGACCCATGCAAACGCTTTACCGACCCAAGCATACATCTTAAAGACCCACGTCTACGTCTTAGTCGATCCGCGTGTACTTTTTACCGACCCATATATACGTCTTGTCGAACCACGTCTATGATCCAAGCATCGTTCCCGACCTGCGTATATGCTTTACCGACTCAAGCATACGTCTTACCGACCCACATAAACATCTCACACGACTCGCGCATACGCTTTACCGTCCCAAGCATACGTCTTACTGACCCACGACAATGTTACCTGGTCTACTCCGACGCTCAACACGATCACCCCTGCACCCTGTCAGCCCGTCCCTTCACACATTTTAAGCTTTATTAAAGGCTTAGGCCGAAGCAACTGCATTGAACTGCTTTGTATCGTCAATGAATGGACTGTATTGATATTTGAACGCATATTGAACGTAGGTAATCTATTAATCGGCTTTTAGGTACTTGAATTGACCGATACAAGATACAAACACCGAGTTATTCAAAACATTATTATGTTATTCAGCCGTTCTCATTCAGGCTTGCATTCTGGCTACTTGCTAGGATACACGGTAGCTGTATTGAAGGTGGTTTGCGTGGTGGGTCGCTAGGTACCTTGGTCATTTGCTTGTCGGCACGTTGACGAGATTCCACTTTCAAAAATAGCTCTAAAACAGCTACTTACAGAAAATTCATCTTTAATTCATCATGTTGGGTTCATGACATAAATAAGTCACGGTCAAGTCATGGGGAGTTAAATGTTCTGTATAAACAATTACCTAATTTTGACGAAAAATTTTACGAATATTTGTGTATGTTCAGAGAAATACTTCTCAGTTAAGTTAAAAGAAAATTACCTAATTTTGATACTCATCTTAGAAAAAGCATCTTTTTCTACTTCGATTGCTACCTCTTCCCATTGTTTCTTTAAGACAACCGCATTTTTATGGAGTTCATTAGCTGGATTCCACAGAGGTTCTCTTTTAAAAACTGATGCAATTAAATTTCATCCATTTTTTTTCTTCTAAAGTGACTCGCGCCTCGTCGACAAAAGACCAACACGTTTGTTTACTTCAATACAAGCTAAGCGACTAGCTAGGCGCCAAACGCACAGTGCGGCCGGTCACGAAAATTCTAGAACGTTCATTTTACTAAGCTACTCGCTAGGTGACACGCTAGGCTCTAGGCGCTGAGCAAGCCGCCTGTCTGTGCGGAAGTAACCTAAGCGATCAACGTATAAGAATTTCGCAACGCCGCCGCTCTGCAAAAAGTAATTTTATTCATTTTGAAATTCAGTCATCTAAAAAAACTATTATTTACTTTGGCGTCACTTCACAATACTTTTATAGAGAGTTTCCCCCCTATAAAATATGAAGGGGACGCGAGTTGACAACTGTTTTATTGAGATGGTTTAAAACAGTTAAAAATAAATGTGCGACCGAGTGTCCTTGCTATCTGTCGTTGATTGTGGGTTAGTGGACAGGTACAGTGCGTAGGATGTAGGGACTACAATCCAATTTGCCCTAACCAACCGTAATGAAAAAGGATTAACTTTTCTCTAAATAAGTTGGCTGCCTTAGAAACTGATTCAAGGAGTAAGAACTTACTGTTTGTGCTTTATAACAAGGTTTTTGAAACAATAAAATATACACCAGCAAATACAACAACAGCACGGTTCTATTGAAAACTTAATTCATCTAAACGATTTTCCATTTAATGTCGGATTTGCAAACAGGCTCCACAGTATTTATTTACGAAAAATCAGAAAAACTCTTGTAGTTCTCAAAGGCATTATTCTTTCTGCGACGTGAATTCAATTAATTTTAATGAGATATCATGTAACATGGATTAAGACATTGTGATGACGTACAATTTATAAAATAAGATAATGGTATTACGTACAAAGATTCCCTCAGGAACATTTTCTATTCATGTCAAATAGTGAGTTATAAAATCCACATTTTATAACAAGTATACCTATTGTATTCAGTCGTTAGGGGGCAAACATTAATTACGTGAAAGGGGGGGGGGGGGTCCAGCAAAATCTCACGTTACTTAAAAAGAATTAAATACGAAGTGGCCCAAATTTATCTCACTAAGGGGGGGGGGGGTCTAAATTGGAAGAAAAACTGCTCACGTAATTAATGTACCCCGGCTAGTAATGTAAAGTAACAGCGTGAAAAGGTTTTGAATTATATTGTATTATTCCAGAATAATATGCACGTAAAATATCTGTAGTTATAATTTTATTTATTTATTTAATACAAACAGCATAAGTTTGCCATAAACACTAATTACTACATTCACAAATTCATATTCAAAATATTAGTAATGATAAAACGGTGTATGTATAACAGTTAATTGTGACGTTACATTGGGAAGTGACACCAGAGATACATTTACATACAATAATCTATAATAAAAACAAAATTAATAGCGATTAAAAAAATATGATGGCATAGCCTTCTTGTACCTATGTTCCGTGCAGTCTGTAAATGTATTATCTGTTCGTGCTATATTGTGGAGTCAGCATACATCTCAATCTGAATATAATAAACTAGTGGTTCATGTTCATAATACAAGACTAACTGCAAATGATGGACTTATAATTCCCAGATACCTAAATAAATACGGTCAAAGAACTCTAGAATACCTTGTTCCAATAATTTACAACATGTTACCCAACGCAATAAAAAGCTGTGAATTGAGTTTCAGAAGGAAATGTACGCTAAAAAAACGGTTAAGTGAAAGAACTTTTTTGTACTAATTTCTGTTATTTCCGTTTTTCGTTTTAATGATTTTTCCATTATTATTTTCTCTTGTCTTTTCTTTTATTTCTTTCATTTTCTCTGTTCTGTATTTCTTATAAATTTTATTAACAATTTTTTTTTTCATGTACCTGTATATTTTATGTACCTGTCTCTTCGACTTGGTCGAAGACCTGTCTCAATTTAAAAAAAAAAGTAATTGTCAAAAGAACCCGTTGACAAACTAATATCAATCAGTTTAACGGGACTTAATTTAAAAATGTAAAAAAACTGTAAATAAATAATAAAGGAATTTTATTAATAAAAAGATAAAAAAAAGTTAAATAGATCTATCACATCTGCATAATCTATTAGTAATTTCATGCAACCTAGGTAAAAGTGAGTGTTTCGTGTACTCAGTCCGACAATTGTTGCATTTAAAAAGGATTTTAGAACGAGTGGTTCTCGTGGGAATATGAAATTCAATGAACTTAGTTAAATCAGGACTGTCTATTCTACCATTTACAATTTTGAACATAAATATATTTTAAATTAAAACCTTTCTTTATACGTATTCATATGTAATTTAGGTACTTTGTTTCGATATTATCCATCTCTGGATAGTCAATGTAGTGATAGTCAATATATACATCATGAAAATTAAAAGGGTCGCCGTCATTCAAGGAATATATTTCTTATTAAAGAAGTATATTTTATTTACCAGACATGGTCGTAGGATTGAAATAGTGACAAACTGAACTGTCTTTCCTTTATTTGTACCTTTTTCCCTAGATTCAAGCATGACAACCGGTTCGCATTTCAAAGGATTCACTAATATGGAACTCGAACAGAAATGAAATTAAGTTGTGGCAAAAGTTTTGCACTTTTGAAAACTCAATAAAAGGAAACTACAAGTTGTATGAAAACGAAAAATTATTTTAACAATTATTATAAGCAATAACAACACTCATCTACATTGAAAAATCTTCCGAGAAAAGATACTTGCCGTCAACGGGACTTGAACCCGTGTCCTTCTGATTGCCGGTCAGGTGCGACCACTGTGCTATGGCGGCTTATCTAATACCCACCAAATAATTCAATATATACTAGTGTTTCTATAATTTAGTTTTTATAATGTCCTGATGAAGAGAACATCATTCGCGAAACATGTTGATTTTTTTTAAACAAAATTTATTTTAATTAAAGTAGACAGAAAGTAGTAGTAAATTTATTTCTTAAAAACAATGCTGTGTATTTTCCACCATCTTCGTCTCGCACAAAATTTAAAAAAAAACTCTGACACGTGGCAAGACGGATGACTTAAAAGAGTATTATAGAGAAACGGCTGTGCTGCCCTTTTCATACAAGTCTTAATGTTGGATATAGGACATTATTTTGTTATCAAAAAGTATAGCAAATTTCCAGCAAATATCTAGAACGGATGTAAGCTTTATTATATACTAGCTGGTCTCCGGCATGCGTTGCAATGCCATTCAAAGAAATAAATTGATTCTTCCTGCATATCCTTTCCCGTGCGTCCCCGTTCCCTTTCACCTTCCCCGCTTTTCCACTCCCTTGTCTCTTCGCTTTCCTCGAACCCCACCGCCACGTTCCCCTTCCCCCTGCCTTTCCTCTCTGCCGCTAAAATATATGAAATACACACATTTTCATTTATACAAATTTCATAACGCCAGAGATCACCATTATATTTAGCCTGTTTGTTATTCTGATGTATGAGCTATCTTATTGTAAAGTTTCATTAAAATCCATTCCGTAGGTTTGGCGTGAAAGAGTAATAAACACATATACACCAGTACAAACTTTCGCGTTTATAATATTAGTAAGATTTATGTCAAATAAAAAAAAAAACATAGGCCTTTCAAGAAATTTCGTTAATGAATTTAGAGACAACTTTGGCATTTTTACAATTACTGTATATGTGTCTTAAACATCTATTTACTTTGAGTCATTATCAATGGGACTCAGATTTACATTTGATGAAAAATGTTAGAAGAAAAAAAAATCCAAGAACCGAGCTTCCGCGTGCCACTTATCCCGCCCGGGGGGGGGGGGGCGGGATAAGTGCCCGGCAGGATCCAAGTATATCAAAAGCACAACTACTTTTAACCCACCTATAACATTAAGTTGAAAATGGAAAAAGGGCCGCATTATGTATATAATAAATGCCTTTCACAATATTTTTCCAGGTTCAAATTCTGATGAAAATTTAACTCCTCATACCTGAACCCAAAAAATCATCAAAGAGTCTTAACTGAGGTACAACAAAAGTGGTCTTTGCGTTTAAAATAAGAAAACGTATTTGAGTTTTTAACCCGTTCAAACAAACTTCCCCTTTTCCGTGTTTCTTTTTTTTAAACTTTATAATAAGTCGTCTTTTTCTTAATCCATTCCATTCCCGACTCTCTTTAATCTTAAAATTTTTAGGGTAGAGTTAATCCTTCGCTGCCTTTAAAAGGTACCCCGCCGTCCTTTCCAATGACCTAATCCTTCACTCGGAGAAGATTATTACCGCAGCACAGTCTCCCCCGTAATCCACCATGGCATGGCGGTCAGAAAAAAAGACTTTCGTA
This sequence comes from Limnephilus rhombicus, assembly GCA_929108145.2. NCBI lineage: Eukaryota > Metazoa > Arthropoda > Insecta > Trichoptera > Limnephilidae > Limnephilus > Limnephilus rhombicus. The sequence goes on from OV815283.1 coordinate 31,970,439, forward strand.
AATATTTCTGATTTGACATTACTTTCAACCCTTTAAAAATCCGCGAAAGCCTCCCCCATTTTCGGTCAGATATTGCTGGTATTCGAAAATATTATGTTTTCCAAAGGGCATTACAAAACGCTGAAAATAATATAATATAAAGTAGGTGGGTCCTTGCTTTTTATCTTGGCAACCGGGTTTAATCGTCTCATAGAAAAATACCTTGATATCATTATCGTGTAGCTCTTAGATTTGTATGACATGATTTATCAATTTTCAAAGTTTATCAAAGGTGATTTATCTAGTTTCTAAAACGGCATTTATTTTGATGAGGCATTTTCATACAATAGATAAACAACTCTTTTCGGCAGTAAGAATTTATATCTTTCCTAATATGCCAACTATTTTATGGCTATTAAATAAATAAAAAAGTTTTCCACTAATAAGATTTTCACATACACGGTTGTTTATCAATTGTATAAAATTTACTCGACGTTTAATTGTAAGGCCCTTAATATAACAACTCTGATATTGTGTAGAAAAAAAAACACATCTATTAGATAAAATAATATAAACATAAAAAATGTTCATAATGAAAAAAAATAATGTTGAAACTCACGAATAAGACACGTATAACTTTCGTACTAATTTATCAATAAAACTAATAAACATCTTTAATTTAAAGTCAATGAAAAGTGTTTGCGAATTTGCAATACTTCAGAGATGAGTCAAGTCTGTAATTAACACTGTATTGGCTTTTACGGAATGAAAATATGCATTTTGGCAGCTGAAAGAATGTTTACAACTTTCTTTTCGAAAATAGAGGGGGTGAGGTCGGGTAGTAACACCTATACAGCATTCTATACAGTCCGATACAGTCCGATACAGTCCGATAACACAAATGCCTAATGATAAACGATTATGTAAGATTCTGTGGGTAGAGGTACGTGTTATCGATTTAAATTGATATAAATGACATCACCCAGGGGGTTTTAAAGGTAAAACGATGAATCTTTAAAATCCACTGTGGAACATATTTTTGGTTCAGAAATAATCATATTCATGAATTACGTGATTTTGTTATTTTTTAACTTTTTTTAACATTAACTCCACAAGTGAGACCAGGAGGAAAACAATTTCCCCCAGGGCCTACGTCCATCTTAGGATGCTGTGTGGAGTGTTTTTTTAAGGTAATTAAGAAGAGGAAGTGCTGGAAAGGAAAAGGGTTTGAGGGGTGGGTAGGAATCTAGGGGTCAGTGTGTCCAGAGCGCGTGACGGACTTATCCATCCCTTGCGGTACAAGTCGAGAGGTCGAGGGATTCTGGTTGGAGAGGTCAAAAGACCTCCCCAATATATATTTCTTATTTTATTTATTTATTTATGTATGCATATATATTACAATACATTACAAAATGATACTTTGTCTGTCCAACTGGGAAGGATACCCGTTTCAGGATAGCCAAATTGTATATTTAGTCCATTATATTCTTAAAAAAGGAATGGTTTCGTTCAAGATATCACAGGAATTTGCTTCTGTCAAGACAACTATTTAGAACATTAAAAATTGTATTATGAACGAAGGGATGGTTTCTTTATGTCTTTGAAAGAATCGCAAAGATGTGATTTTTTTTCAAGGTCATTTTGGAGAAAATTAATAATTGCATTTAGAGTGAGTGAGTGAGGGTGAATGAGATTCTTTCCAGGCCATTTTAGAGAACATTTACAATTGCATAATTAGAATTTACATATTTATAAACCAATATATGAATTATGAATTCCCAATGTATTAATGATTGTTTAATTTTAATAAAGTACTATAAGTTTTAGAATTTCTTAAGTAGTAGAAATTACACAATTATAAACCAAATATATGACAAATGAATTTTTTTCAAGCTCGTTTTGGAGAACATTAATTTATTTTGTTGTTTATTTATTCATTTTATTTTACGCCCAGTGGGCTTTAACATAAATAATAAAGGCAGTACCTGCATCTTTAACATGAGAAAAAAAAATAGTATAGATAAAGTTACGATGCAAATAAAATGTATATAAATGAAATAAAAACATAAGCAACAAAGTACAGTGAGATATATAATATCAATGAGTTATGATAAAAAAAATACGTACGTAATATAAAAATACAACCAATAAAGTAAGGTGATCAAAGGTTTGCAAAATTGAAATATTAACCATGTTTTCGCACAGTGCCAAACCGCTGTATCGATGGTAGGTACCATAAGGGAAATAGTTTCGTGGAAAAGTGATTTCCTGAAATATTTTTTTAAATGTTTATGTAAAAAAGCCATTTGGATACGCGCCATAAATATATTTGGGCATTAATTTCTTTAAATGAATAATTTATGCTATAAGACCATAAGGGCGCCATCTCTGGGTTTTGTATTGTATTGAATTTAACCTATGTGACTTGAGATGCAGTGTATTCATGCGTTTCCTTACCTTTGTGAATCAAGCAATTACTTCTGACGGGAGTGTCAGTAAAAGGCCAAGAGATGTCTCTCCTGGTCAGTCATAAGAATAATTCATCCAGTAGACACCTAAATGGATTGATTTTAAAAATAGTACATCAACAAGTGAAACTAACTGTCATCTGTTGTTTTGGAACATTTTGCTGTTTATTTTTATCATTGTGAAAACTAACTAATTGTGTATGGTTGAAACTTCCTTGCTGTGCGAAACATCTATCAAGATTATGCGATATCGCCTTGACATTTTTATTGAAAAGAAGTGTCTCTTTGTGTGGACATCGTGGCTGAGCTGCATTCTCTGAGTGAGTATTTGTTTGTTTTTCACTTTGGTTTTTGGAGTTGCTGGGTCGACTGTTTTTTTGTGTCACATAGGGAAGAATTCAATTTTCGTTAATTTTACATAGGGTAGTCAGCCCTCGTGTCAGGGGCTATTTACACGCCCCTACATATTTAATGGTCCTTCGTAGCCTGGATTATTAATTCATTCATACATTCAATTCGAGATTATAGCTTAATTACATGGATGTTTGAATTTACGTATTTTTTTTGGTAAATTTGAAGTACCTCTCATTTTTTTGAGAACTATAGCTGGTCTTGTTTTTGCTTTTGGATGACATATTTGGATGTTCGCAGAATTATCGTAATTTTGGATAATTATTCGCAACATTATTATTATTAATTAATTGTTAACATTGTTCGCAGAATTGTCGTAATTTTGGATAATTATTCGCAACATTATTATTAATTAATTATTAACATTGTAACATTATTGTAAAATTTTGTGGTAATCTTTTCGCATATATAAAAAATGCCAAGAATTACGGAGGAGGGTTTTGATGAGGCTCAAGACAGATCGCTTATTCTTTTAACCGCAAAAAAGGAAAATCTTTTTTTTCGTATGAACGATCTGTATAATGCAACAAATAATATATCTAATTTTGAGTCAAGAAATAACGAAGTGTTTATGGCTCAGTCAGAGATGATTGATCAAATGCGAAGTCAATTTGAAAATATTATAGATAGCATCAATGATCGTCAGTTAACTTTAAATCCAGAATTTAAACCAGATTTTCAAGCTTTAAATGCTTTTGATGATCTTTTTTTGAAGGTCAAACGAACTAGATCGAATATGAAAACTTCTGTAAGAGAATCACTGACATCACAAAATAAGTCGCGGGAGCCGTGTATGATTAATCTTCCTGCAATAGATCTTCCAACCTTCGATGGTAAGAATGAAAGTTGGTCGAAATTTTTTGAGTCATTTAAAGCCAATATCCATAATAATAGACAGCTAACTGACTCGCAGCGTGTGCAGTACTTAGTCGGAAAACTCACACACGGGGCTTTGAACATAACCGCAGGCATTGTGCCTTCGGGTGATACATATCAGATCATTTGGGAGAGTTTAGTTAAAAAATATCAAGATAAACGTACACTAGGAACACATTATTTAAATAATATTCTCGATGCGAAAAACTGCACGAATACATCTGCCAGTCTCAATTCTTTCATTGAAAGATATTCTTCGTCAGTGTCGGCATTAAAGCAGTTAGGTATTGAAGATTTAACTGATTTTATTTTGTTTCACTGCGCGGTAAGAAAAATTGATTCACAGACGGCTCAGAACTTTGAGCTGACAGTTCGTAATAAAGAAATTCCTTCTTATAATGAGTTAGTTTCGTTTGTACAAGATCAAGTAAAGATTTTAGAACGAACGAGTAACTCGCATGGTGTCGTAAATAAAACGCATCCCATTTCGTCCTCCCGATCAAATAATACTAAATCGTTCGTCGCGAGTAATGCGAATATTCCGCGCTTCCCAGCTCCGCCGAAAGGATGTATTCTGTGTAACAAAACTGATCATTTAATCAACGTTTGCTCAAAGTTTAAATGTATGAGTTCCCCACAGGCTCGATTTGAATTTATAAAATCGAAAAATGCCTGTGTAAATTGCCTTAGTGGTTCACATACAATCAAGTCATGCAAATCGGGGTTAGTTTGTGATTTGTGCAATAAACGTCATCATACATTCTTACATTTCGGCAGTGTGAATAATATGAAAACCAATACTCATGTACATACGTCGCAAGTACCTACCAGTGAAGAACCGTCAGTCCCCCCTCCAGTGTCATCCAGCATCAATGGAACTGGCATTGGTGATAAGCAAGTGGAGGGGACCGCGAATGTCAATCCTTCGTGTTCGCTTTGTGCCAAAGTAACACCGAACTCTTCTATTTTACTTTCGACCGCACAAGTATACGCGAAGCTTAAAAACGGAAATAAAGTTATTGTTCGGTGCCTAATTGATAATGGCTCTCAAAATAATTTGATTACGGTCGATTGTTGTAAGACGCTGAATTTACCAATAATTCCTTTGAGTAATTCGTTTGTCAAAGGAATTGGATCAACGTCTCGACCAATTTTCGGTTACGTGTATTTGGATATTGAGTCTCGCGTATACCCAGAGAATAAATATAATATACATGCGCTTGTCGTTGACAGTATCACCGACCAATTACCTAATCACTATATAGCCAAGGGTGATATGAGGTACTTAGAGGGCATACCTCTCGCAGACTTAACATGGAATATTCCTGGATGCGTGGATGTCGTCATCGGTGCACAACTGTTCCCATATATTTATTTAGGGAACAGGGTTGAATCGGGTACTAGTGCACCCCCCGCGTTATCGACCGCTTTCGGTTTCGTGTTGATGGGTGATTACCCCAATAATGTGCTCAACACAAACACATCATTCTCGGCACTCGCACTTAATGATTTAGTGCAAAAATTTTGGCTGTTAGAAGAGATACCTAATATAAAATTTCTAAGTCCGGAGGAGACAGAATGTGAGAATCTCTTTACTTCATCAATTTCTCGCACTGATGATGGTAGATATTCTGTTGCTTTACCTTTCTGTAAAGATCCAAGACAATTGGGTAATTCTCGTACTGCTGCCCAACGCCGATTTTTGGCATTGGAGCGAAAATTTAAACATTCCCCTGCTTTGCAGGAGAATTATAACAAGGTTATCAGTGAATATATTGAAAATAATTACCTATCAGAAGTCTCAGAGTCTGATATCACAGAAGATGGATATTACATCCCACATCATGCTGTCACTCGTCCAGACAAACCAATGCCTCGTATTGTGCTCGATGCTAGTGCTAAAACACACACAGGGCTGTCACTGAATGACATTATTCATACTGGTCCCAATTTGCAAGCCGATTTGTTTCTGCTTTTGCTTGACTTTCGTCTTTTTCCCATCGCTATGACTGCGGATATAAAGCAAATGTATTTACAGATTGAAGTTCCTAGCAAGCATCGCAGATACCTGAGGATCTTATTTCGATTCTCAAATAATGGTCTCATACGAACTTTTCAGTTCAATCGAGTTCCTTTCGGCTTGACGGCAAGTCCATACTTAGCAATGCGGACGGTTCGCCAGTTGGCCCAGGATATGAGACCACATTACCCGGATGCTGCCAAAGTGGCAGAGTCCAAGCTGTATATGGACGACCTGGTCTATTCTATTGCAGATGAGCCCAGCGCCATACGTCTTTCTCGAGAATTAATCTCGTTGTTTAAGTCCGGTGCCTTTGATTTAGTAAAATGGACTAGTAATTCTCAAGTTGTACTTGAGAACCTCCCGGATTCTCACCGCAGCCCAGTGGACTTCACTGTTGGTTCTAACAATACCTCTAAGGTGTTGGGCCTTTCGTGGGAACCAGCTGATGACAGCTTCTTCTTTACGACATCTTATGTTCAGGAGAAGTGCACAAAGCGGAGCATACTCTCCATAGTCGCCCGTTTATTTGATGTCCTCGGCTTGGTCGCCCCTGTCATTCTGTACGCTAAATTACTTATCAAAGAGCTATGGCTGTGCAACATTGGTTGGGATGATACACCCCCTGATAGCGTTATTCGTCGGTTTTCGGCGCTTACACAGGAATTTCCTCTAATTTCAATGATAAAAATCCCTCGCCATGTTGGTGTCCTGAAAGACAGTACGGTGCTCGTTGTTGCTTTCTGCGATGCAAGCATGAATGGTTACGGCTGTGTGATTTATTTGCACACCACTGATCTGTTTGGAAAAATTACAGTGAGATTGTTGTGCGCAAAATCAAAGGTTTCTCCCACCAAAGTGACGACCCTTGCTCGTTTGGAGCTCTGTGCCGCAGTATTGATGTCCAAATTAATACGGACGGTTCAAGATAATTATTCTGAGCGTCTTCCTATTGCAGGAACATATGCGTTTTCCGATTCTACCGTTGCGCTCTCTTGGATACATTCTTCACCGCATCGCTGGTCGGTGTTTGTTAGTAATCGCGTAGCTCAGTGCCAAGAAAATTTGTCTCCAGAGAACTTTTACCATGTTGCTGGTAGTGAAAACCCGAGCGACTGCCTTTCTCGTGGCATGCTTCCTTCCCAACTCGTTTCACATGATTTATGGTGGAACGGCCCATCATGGATTCGCAGCCCACCTTTGGAATGGCCATTAAAACCGTTTCACCCTACCAATACTGGTGAAATGCCTGAACACAAGGCTAATGTGCTCATTGCAACATTTCAGGGTGAAAAATCGGTCCCGAGTGAACTGGCTCAGCGTATATCCACTTGGGATAAACTACTAAGGATTGTTGTTTATGTCCTCCGATTCATAAAAAAGATATCACTTTCCTCTGGAACGGTCAATAATCTTATGACTGCTGAAAAGGCTGTGATTCGTGCTGTGCAGAGTATTCATTTTGCAGGAGATATTGCTGCACTCCAGGAAGGCAAATTTCATTCCAAAAGACTTCAGAGTTTATCTCTATTTCTTGATGGAGATAAGCTGTTACGTATTGGGGGGCGGCTTTCTAAATCTGATTTACCCTTTGAGGTTAAACATCCGGTTTTGCTTCCCAAACATGACTGTGTTGTCGATCTGATCATCGCTCACTTTCATGTCGTGAACTGTCATACAGGCCCAGGACTTCTTATATCTATCTTACGTCAACGCTATTGGATATTAGATGCTAGGACTGTTATTAGGGCGATGGTGCGGAAATGCAATTGTTGCTTCCGCTTAAATCCATCGCATCCTACACCGAAGATGGCAGATTTACCGTCATATCGTGTTGCAGAAGCAAAGGCCTTCGTACATACCGGTGTAGATTACGCAGGTCCACTCCGTATTACGCTGACTCGTCGGAGAGGACAACATTCTCAAAAGGCATATATTTGTCTATTCGTATGCCTTGTGACCAAGGCTATTCATATTGAGTTGGTCTCTGACTTAACTTCAAATGCTTTCCTGGCTGCTTTCAGCCGTTTTATTTCTCGGCGTGGCCCGGTAACATGCTTGTATTCAGATAATGGTACTAATTTTGTGGGTGCGAAGGCACAATTAGATGACCTCTACAAGTTTTTGGTTGAATCTGAATATGAGCCCTCATTAAAGCGCGAACTCGCTAAGCGTCGTATAGAGTGGAAAATGATTCCACCACGCGCGCCTCATTTTGGGGGTATGTGGGAGTCGAACATAAAGAGCATGAAGACACACTTGTACCGTGTGATTGGAACTCAGCTTCTCACCTATGAGGAGTTACAGACTGTGCTAGTTCAAATTGAGTGCATAATGAATTCGCGTCCACTTACAGTTATGTCTTCTGACCCTTATCCAGAAGTCCTTACGCCTGCGCATTTTTTAATGTCGACACCATTGCAGTACTTGCCTGCTTCTGTCCTGGCAGACGGTAAAATCAATTTGACTCAGCGTAAGCAATTATTAGACAGCATGGTTCAGTCCTTCTGGAAGAAGTGGCGTTCAGAGTATCTGCACACCTTGCAAGTCAGGCAGAAGTGGACTACTTCTGATCATCCGATTGATATCGGAACTGTCGTACTAGTGGGACAAGAAGATTCCCCTCCGTTAAATTGGCTTTTAGGCGTGATAACTGAAATCCATCCCGGAATGGATAAAATTGTTCGCGTTGCGACGGTAAAGACAAGATTTGGTTCTTTTAAACGTCCGGTTGTCAAATTATATCCCATTCCAACGCAATAATTTTATATTTTATCTATTTTTGTTTATTTTTATTTATTTATTTTTTTTGATTTTAGTCATTGTTTCAATGATCTCTGACCCAGACATGGCATTACTTAATATCCGTTATCTTGGTCAATTGAACTTTATTACATTGTATTTTTAGTTATTTTTCTTTATTTTGTGAGATTCTGCGAATTTCCAATGCGTGTCATTCCTGAATATTACCGGTGAATAGTCACTTTATTTCTATTTCATTTCTTGTTTCATTTGTATTTTTATACTCTTTCTTTTGTAAGCTCTACGAACTTCCAAGGCGGGGAATATGGATGAGCGCCATAAATATATTTGGGCATTAATTTCTTTAAATGAATAATTTATGCTATAAGACCATAAGGGCGCCATCTCTGGGTTTTGTATTGTATTGAATTTAACCTATGTGACTTGAGATGCAGTGTATTCATGCGTTTCCTTACCTTTGTGAATCAAGCAATTACTTCTGACGGGAGTGTCAGTAAAAGGCCAAGAGATGTCTCTCCTGGTCAGTCATAAGAATAATTCATCCAGTAGACACCTAAATGGATTGATTTTAAAAATAGTACATCAACAAGTGAAACTAACTGTCATCTGTTGTTTTGGAACATTTTGCTGTTTATTTTTATCATTGTGAAAACTAACTAATTGTGTATGGTTGAAACTTCCTTGCTGTGCGAAACATCTATCAAGATTATGCGATATCGCCTTGACATTTTTATTGAAAAGAAGTGTCTCTTTGTGTGGACATCGTGGCTGAGCTGCATTCTCTGAGTGAGTATTTGTTTGTTTTTCACTTTGGTTTTTGGAGTTGCTGGGTCGACTGTTTTTTGTGTCACATAGGGAAGAATTCAATTTTCGTTAATTTTACATAGGGTAGTCAGCCCTCGTGTCAGGGGCTATTTACACGCCCCTACACCATTTATTAAATTTAAAAAAAATGTACGTGGAAAAATGGGTTCTATAGTTTACCCTGCCAAATATTAAATTCCAAAATTCGGGAGTCAAACATAAACTCGTTCTTGAATATAATTAAAAATTACTATCTTATATATGAAAATGAATCGCTGAATGTGTTGCTAAGCGCAAAACTTTCAAACGACTGCACCAAATTGGATAATTATTTTTTTTTGTGTGTTCGTTATTTATTTATTTATTTATTTACACATATACGGCACAACACGTGCCATTAACATAATTGACATACTTATAATAATACAACTGTCAGGACAAGGTTTTTATAAAACTTTCGGTGAGCTCTGGCATTATGAAATTTGTATAAAAAAAAAATTATGGGTGGCACGCGAGGAAGCGGCTATTGCTATGGAAAGCGGGAGAGAGGGAGAGTTGGGGGAGGGGAACCAGGGAGGGGGAGGGGAACCTGGGAGGGGGGAGGGGGACCTGGGAGGGGGGAAGGGAACTCGGGAGGGGGGTTCGCGGGACGGGGGAAGGGGGGAGAAGTGGAGTGGGGAGAGGGAAGGTGGAGGTGACGGAGTGGGAACGCGAGAGGGGAAGAGGACGCAGAAAAGAAGGGGAGGCAGAAGGGGAACAGGACGAATGGGAAAGGACACTCACGGAGAAACAATTTATTTATTAAATGGCATAGCAACGCATGCCGGGACCAGCTAGTACTATTACTATTACTGGGTGTAACTCCAGTTCAATGAATTTTAGAACTTTTGCTTTGATTTAATTTTAATTTTCAAAATTGAAGTATTTTTTAAAGAATCCAAAACAATGTAATATTTAAAATTATATATATATTTTAAATGCCGTTTTCAAAATTGTAACTGATTTTTCGAGAAGGCAGACCATCCTCATTAGATAAGGCACGAAGCGAAAGCACGCAATGGCACCTTCATGACTATGCCGTGATTTTAACAGGTTTGCGCTAGTTTGTTCTAAAATCGTTAATTGTGTTACTGGTGTGCCACAGTAATGAAAACCTTTAGTTATACTTTTTTTTATTTTCTACGTTTTTGTCACACCTAAAAAAAATACATTTTGTTGAAAGCTTTGGATTAAGGGGGGGGTGTTTTGAGTCGCAGTAGTAGAGTCCCTGTTTTAAGTGTGGTATGAAAAGCGGCCAGGGCAAGTTGAGTGCCTACTCGAGGCCGGGGGCTATTGGAGATGACAAAAGAAGCGAAAATGAGCCCAAACTCTTAAATGTACTGTTAAGCGTTCAGGCTGGCTTTTAAATATTCAAAACCCACCCGGCCGACAGGCAATCAAGTGCGTAAAATATTCATCTAAATAAATGAACAAAAGTTCAAAATGAAAGCCTAGCGTAGCTTTCTTATTTGATAGTTAATAGGGACTAAAAAAGTTCTGGGAACATATTAGTACACTTGCATATAAAAATCTTGAAAATTGTGATAATTCATTCTACGTTCTCGAGAACTCTTTCTAGAAAGCATATTTATCGGTAAAGTTTGTGATGTTACGATAATGTAATTAGTGTTTTTCTAAATGTGAAAGTAAAAATAAAATCTTTATTCGCGTCCAAAAAAGCAAGTTTCTAATTTTCACTTCATTATTACGTAGTATAAAATGAAGTCGCTCAAAATGAATGTGCGCGTTAATCTTTTAAACTAGGCAACGGATTTTCATGCGGTTTTTACCAATACATAGAGTGATTGAAGAGAAATATTTATCTGTATAATACATGTAAATTATATTAGAGAAAAACCGAAAAATTCAAAGAAAACATATTTTTGTGCGATTTAAAACGGCTGGCGGGCCGTAATATAGTCACTTTTCAAATTCGTTCTACGGAAGAAATTGGAAAATAGATGTCCTAGAGTAAGTAGGTATTTGATTTTCCCTTTTCAAATATCCAGTGTTGCATTGCAAGCACTGTATAATTAGTGGCGATCGCTCGAATTGCATTATTATTACATCATCATCATTACATATTATAAAATGAAGTCGCTCAAAATGTATATGCGCATAGATCTTTTAAACTACGGAACAGATTTTCATGCGGTTTTCACCAATAGAGTGATTCAAGGGGAAGGTTTATATCTATAATACATGCTTATTATAGTAGAGAAAAGCCGAGAAATTCAAATATTCAATTCGGGCAGCGGGCAGCGGGCAGCTGGCAAGCGGGTGGTGTGGATTTTATAAAGGTTGGGTAATGGCGTTGTGTTTCGTTAGCCACAGCAACGTGTGGCCGGGTCTGCTAGTATTTAATAAATCAAAACCAAAATCATCTGAAATCATGTTATGCTTATTTATAAATAGGTACTTTGATATCTACCTATTTAATTATTAACCATATATTTTAGGTAACATTTTTTTTAATAAAAAGTTCAATTCAATTCAATTCAATTTGTTTGAAGAAACGTCACTATCTCAATGACAGTTATATTTTTCTAACTTTCTTCAGGCAGGTAGGTATCATGGTATTGAAAAATGCAAATAACACAGTCCAAATAAAGAGATTTTTTTACTGAGTCGTATTCAAAGTAAGGGCCATCTAAAGTAAGACTTGATTGAATAATAAAGTGGAAGCAGCAGATTTTCGAAAACAGTAACGGAATGCACAAATAAATTAACAGGTCGAGTTAAAGCAGGACGGATTTTAGTTGTCGGTACACAATTCATTATTTGAAACATGCATTTCTTTTATTTAAATGTTTGACAGTAGTCGTAAATTTCCAAGTTTTCCAACATTCGAAAGATAAATAATATTTTTTTTTTTGGTAATTAATGATCCAGGGACAATGTGTTTTTTTACAAATACAAACTTTCATCCTATGCAATTATAATTACTATTCAAAATTAATAGATTACCTACTTAGTTTTAAGCACGTTTATTGTTAAACCGACATGTTTCTTGAGCAATAATCACTTCCTCGGGGTTTTCTTAAAACTAATTATAAATAACAGATATAGACTAAACGGTGTCAATGGAAAGGTCTAAGAAGTTTTACAAAGGGGACAAGTTAAATATATAAATGTGACTTAAATATACAAATATGATTGAACAAATTCAAAAAAAATTCCTAAGGTATGTTTACATGCGATCATACGGAATATATCCGAAATTCATGCATCACGTGGAACTGCTAAAGGAGACAAATTATCAAAGCCTGAAGACCAGGCGTAATGCCGGACTCATGGTATTCGAATTAAAGTTAATAAAAAACCTTATTGATTGTCCATATCTCCTGTCATGCTGTGGCTTATTCGCTCCTGACAAATACTGTAGAACTCGTAGCCACGACCTATTCTACATACCGGAGGGTCGGACAGATGTCATGGCTCAACACAGCATGACAAGAGGTATGATATTGCTTAATGCCCTACCAGCGGATATAGATGTGTTTGATATTACCATACCATATTTTAAAAAAAAACTATATACATGTATTGTTAGTTGTAGAAAATTGTACCATAATTGGACTAACCTGTCTGTTGTACAATAAAAAAAAAAAAAATAAATAAATAAGTTTAATAATGGGTGACTTAAAAATATTTTTTGATTATTTATATCTAATATTTAAATTCGTATTTACGCTCTTTCTAATTTATAAGATTTCCAATTTGTCCAAATGGACACCATTAAAATACTACATTGTAATAATCAAAAATAAAAAAAAATGTTTTTTTTAAATGACCCATTATTAAACTTGTTCCCTTTGTAAATTATGCCTTACTACCCCCCTTCCCCCTTTCCACTCCCACCTCTCCATTGACAGAATTGACACCATTAAGTCTATGTCTATTATTTGTAATTAGTTACAAGTAAACCCTGAGGAAATGAGCATTGGTCATGAAACATGTCGGTTTTTTATAAACTAAGTAATCCGTTAAAATGTGCCACAAAATAAGTTTGCAGTGTTTGAAGAAGTATTTATGATTATTGAAGAAGAAGATAATAATAATAATCTAAAGGAAAATATGAAAAAGAACAAGACACAGAAAAACAGAAAAAGATAACGGTCGCAACTGGGACTCGAACACAGAACCTCGCGTCTATCCGGGACGTGTGTTTACCAATTCCGCCATTGCGCCCTACTGTCAAAGAGTCAAATTTTAGAATTAACAATATTATCTTGAACTAATTTAATAGACGATAGATTATTATTATTTTCTTATTCTTCAATGATATATTACAATGATGGGAATAACCTTCAAAAGTTATAAAAAGAGAGTTTTTCTCATAACAATTAATTAGGTATAATTACCCCGTAATTTTTCACGTATCTGCGCTAGTATTTAAAAAAAATAAAACGTTGGCTATGTATTGCAATTTGCAACTATATTATGCTGTCATCTTTGATGTTCAGTTCTGTAATGAAATCAACCCAAACTTGCATGTAAAATTAATATACCCCAAGTCCCATGTTCCGGGAAGCAGTTATTTAGTGAAATGTTATCTATCTATCAGGAAATTTGGGTTTCTCTTTGTGAATAGATCCATTCACCGCCGCTCGGTTGTTAATTGCGAGGCAAATCGACCCGTTCCATCGTCATGCTGTATGTGTGATAAGTCACACTAACATAGAGAATAAAATATTACCACTGATAGCTCAGTTTTAACCTTTTCTTTCTTATAAATGACAATTACAGCCCAAAAACGAGATTAAACAGAACGTTCGGCAGGACCATATATACGATTTTTGTATGCCTCATTTTAGGATTCGGGTATGGGTATCGTCGCCCCGGGTATCATTTATTGGATAACCAACAACCCTGTCATAGATCACCCCAAGTGGTTCGTCATGTTTGGTAACTTAGCACTGGTGGCCGGGTTCATGGCGTTCGTCCATCTACTGCGTGGCGGGCTGGATTTGGAGAAACTGGTTAAGGGAAACCTTTTGAATCCTCCGGCCGGACTATCTCGAGCCATCGCTTTGAACCGAAGTGGTATGGATGTATTCATACGTCTGTCACTCCTGAAAATATTGACCCCTAAATTCCTACCTACCCCTCATACCTTTTCCTTCCCAGAACTTCTCCTCCTTTCTTTCCTTAAAAAGACCCCCCCCCCACACACCATCTCCAAAGATAACACAAACCCCAAGGAAAAGCTAATGTATAAAAAAATGTCCACGTCTAATCAAAAGTAATAATAAGTTTTGAAAAATACTTATTTCTCCTTTTTTTACATCTAATTTACTTGGAATATACGTGTGACATTTTCAAAATCGAAGTTGATTGAATAATTCAGAAAAGCGATAAAGTACCTTAGTTTTTGATATATCAGTTTCAATTTTTAAAATGACAATTAAAATAATTCTCTAACAAAATATTATTGTGAGGCTAAAGGCTTTTCACACAAACAGTTCCAATTTCGAAAATTACGTTTTGAGTTAGGTACTACCAGCTTTAAATACCAGCGCCATAACTACGAACTAATAATGCTTGCATCTACGCTTCTCGTGTTGAATAACTTAGGTTAGGTTATACAAAAACATTTATTCTTAATTTTTTAAATAAAAGTATTTTAGAAAGAATCAAAAATAGTACTAACCATCTAATCCTGCCATGTAAAATAAAGACAAGGTAAAACAAGAGATCCAAGAACTAAGTATGTCAGAGATGAGTTCTGGGGGCTATGGCTAAATGTTACCTCCACAGTGGTGTTACTCGTATATAGTCGACACATTCGCACAAGAGGTTGGAGAAGGTTAAGTTGGTTCGTTGGAAAAGAATATGAAAAGTTTCGGGATTTCTTAGAATACTGAGAGTGGTATTGAATTAGTCAAGCAGCAATCCGGAGTACACGGGTTATCGGAGTATCCTGGCATGCGCAAATCATTTTTATTTAATTGATTTGTGTTATACCACAATTTTATTAATTTAAAACAATATATACCATATTTGCGTCACGTTCCAGAGTGGAATGTACTCCCAATATCACCCTGGTGTATGAGACCACCATTCAGAATTGAAAGGTTGCTTGAAATGGCTTTTGCCGTGTTTGGTGACCAGATCTGAACAGCCAGGTACTTCCCCACCTCCCTCTTCCTATCTTCTTACTTCCCACTACCTTCAGCCTCACTGCATACCCCATAGAAGGACTCTTGTGAAAAAACACTTATATCGAGTATTTGTAATTTTGAAAATAATATTTTTTGTTATTTAATTAGTAAAGTTGTCATTTTTAATGCGACTTCTGTTAATTTAATATTTCTAATTTGAAATATTCTAGACGTTCGTTAAGTAGTCGGTAAGCAATGAGGAGAATTTTATTATGTTCATATTATATTTTTATCCATATTATTATATTTGAATAGATATCAGCGCAAATCTTTACGCCTGCGATACGTCGAACTATTTAAAAAAAATGGTTTAGATATTATGTACATCATGAAGCTTCTCGTGTTGAAAAGATTAAAAGAATAATAAAAAATATTGCACTTTTACGTGTAGATATACCTGCATCCCTGCCAGACGTGTCGTGATATTTAGATATTTTGTGTAAAGTAGGACTCCTCGCCACACCAGCGGGGCAGAGCCGCCTCGAGCATCTGCCAGTCTTTGTGTAATTAGTGCAACAAACCAAGGCCCCTCGAGCCACCACGGCGATGTTCATTCTCCACCTCCGACAATGTGTTTATTCTAGGTACCAGGCACCAAGTCAATTTGCCAAGTCTTCACTGCACTCTGCGGCTGCTACGAGGGCAAACGAATTCAGAACCAAGGCGATATTTACAGAGGTAGGGAAATCCAGCTGATGTTCAAATATATTTGTACGGTCAGAGCAGTCGCTACTGTAGATTTTGTGGTTGACAGTGCAAAATGAATTAGTTCGTTATTTGGCCGACTGCATTAAAACACAGTTAGAAATAAATTTCTCCAAAGCAATTTTGACATAGACAGCGAAAACACCACAAACACGAAGTGAAACATCTCATTAAATATGTATTTGTTGAGTATTTATTTACGAAAAGAGAATCTGGTAGAATTGGAAAAATTGGGAAAATTTCACATTCTTTGGATAGTCTTATTTTTCTGAATAAAATTGTTTTAAATGGAACGTTATATCATATTAAGATAGAGTGGAAATATGGAATTCTTATTTTGACGATAATGTTGTGAGGCTGAAGAAATAGGGAAAGCGAAGTATAAGATCGCTTGGTTGGAAAGTACCTGCTTACTTAGACCTAGTCATTAAACGAAATTTTGGCATATCATTTAAGAATAAGATAACATTAATAATCTAAACGAAAATATGAAAGAGAACAAGATATTGAAAAATAAATAGATAACGGTCGCAACTGGGACACGGACCCAGAACCTCTCCTCTTACCGGGATAAATTTTGGCAATTTCTTGTAGAATTCTGAATGGTAGATTTTATACCAAGCGATTCTCATAGTGTCTTTGACCCTGGAATGAGGTGCAAATCATTTAAATTGGATGTTAAAACACGTGTCGTTTGGATCTTTATTTACCAACGTAGAGATTTGAACTCGTGAACTCTGAATAAAGACAAGGCTAACCGATTTTTGAACTCGTTAACTCATAATAAAGACATAAGCCTACCCGATTTTTGAACACGTGAACTCTTAATAAAGACATAAGGCTAACTGATTTTTGAACTCGTGATCCCTGAATAAAGAGACAAGGCTGACCGATGTTTGAACTCGTGAACTCTTAATAATGACAAGACCAACCGATTTTTAAACTCGTGAACTCTGAATAAAGACTTAAGGCTAACCGATTTTTAAAGACACAAGGCTAACTGATTTTCGAACTCGTGATCTCTGAATAAAGAGATAAGATTTTTTTTACATGAATACCGCACAAGAGTCCCAACTGCGCCCGTCTGGAGCGAGTGGAACTATGGCATCCCCAATTGGGGTATGTTGTGAGGCTAAAGGCAGTAGGGAGAGGAAGGAGATAGGGAAGAGGAAGGTGGGGAAGTACCTGGCTATTTAGATCTGGTCACCAAACACGTCAGAAGCCATTTCAAGCAACGTTTCAATTCTGAATGGTGGTCTTACACCAGGGCGATACTGAGAGTATCTCAGACTCTGGAACGTGCCGCAAATATACTATATATTATTTTTAATTAATAAATTGTGAAATACACAAATTAATCAAATAAAATTTATTTGCCACGCCGGGGTTCGATCCCGCGACCTTCGGAATGCTAGTCAAGCGCCTTACCGCTGCACTACGCCGGCCGGCCGGACTAACCGTGATCTGCCCGAAGGTCATTGGTCTTCCTCGTCATCAAAATGTAACCAGGTGAAAATAATTTTTACCCTTTTTTTCTTGCAAAGATTAATTTAATATTTAAAAAAATCTTAATCCTATATCGATCGTCCAGTTCATTAGTTAATGAACTGGACGATGTACTATAATCTATACTATAATGAGATAACGAGGAAAACATTATTCTAATGCTTACCATAAATGATACGTTACTTACACGTGTCTGTGTTTTACACATTTAAAATGCTATAACACCGGGAAGCATAACGGTTAGGTACATTAATACGAGATTGTGAAATTTCCTACTAGTAACCCAGAAAGCATCAATTTTTTGTTTAATTCACTACAAGTTTTTCTGCATTATTGTACCAGATAGAGGGTACACTTTGTCGTAAACTACAAACTCAGATCAAATTTAGATTTTTCGGAGATTTCTGACTAATCAACTGGACTACCGATTTGTGCGTAAGAGTAGGTTTGTGAATTCATTATCTTCTAATATATAAAAATGAATCGCTGAATGTGTTGCTAAGCGCATAACTTTAGAACGACTGCACCAAA